>CM019695.1:11118143-11718143 GCA_009760885.1 Achatina immaculata | reverse complement strand
TACCTTTTACTTTTTACAAGAACTTAACACTGAAGAGGGTTGGCTAGTAAGGAAGATTAAACAGAGAAAAATTAAATATTTTGGACATATTAAACGTCATGATAATTTAGAGAAGACAGTCTTGGAAGGGTACATAATGGGGAAAAATAAAGAGAGGAAGACCAAGGCGAAGATGGCTGCAAGACATCGTTGATTATCTGCAAATGGATGCATCAGCAGCAGGGCATCTTGCTTACAACCGAGAGGCCTACAGGCGAACTGTTAGGGAGGCAAAGTTCCGCAAGGGACATGCAAATGACTGATCGGTTGACGAAGAAGATTATATATGACTGTGAGTGAACGTGAATAAACACTTAAAATAGATTACACCTAATTAAATTCATAAGAAAGCGACAGTCATCACTTACTGGAATATAATGAGAAGAGGAGGGGTTGAAAACATCATAACAGGAAAGACAGATAGGAAGAGAGGCAGGAAAACAGCAAGAGAAAAGAAAATCATGGACAGTATGAAGCAATGGACAACGAAAAAAAAGTCATTAACTAAACTGATGAAATATATCAAGGAACGAGATTTGAGGAGAAGG
Source organism: Achatina immaculata (assembly GCA_009760885.1). NCBI lineage: Eukaryota > Metazoa > Mollusca > Gastropoda > Stylommatophora > Achatinidae > Lissachatina > Lissachatina immaculata. The sequence goes on along the minus strand of CM019695.1, from coordinate 11,717,556 downwards.
ATGACCCCTAATGTCGGCACGGCTCCCGATGATGATAGATATAAAGTTTATTCACGTGATCTTTTTTCAAAAAATGTTTATTTTATGTAATATTGAACTCTAAAGATGACACTGTTAAGAGAGGTCAAATTCTCTCTCTCTCTCTCTCTCTCTCTCTCTCTCTCTCTCTCTCTCTCTCTGAACCTTAAGTGCCCAGGGCACATGGGGCTTCCGCAAGGGTTTTCCACAAACGCCTGTCCTTTGCCTTTTTTTCTGCTCTTGCCCAAGTGAGCCCTCTATTGCTCAACATCCTTTCTGTTGTTCTTCTCCATGTCTCGTTTGATCTACCCTTACTTCTGTTCCCCTGTGGTGTCCATCTTAGTGCTGTTTTTGGTAGTGAGTTATCAGTCATTCGGAGCACATGTCCCAACCATCGCCAGCGTCTTCGAGGTCAAATTAGTAGACATAAAATCCCTTGATGAAGTTGAAAGGTTCGCCGAAAACAGGAAAACTTGTCAAACTACCATCGAGCAATATGTGACGTTTAACGGCACGGGAAGGATGTAAGATGTAAGAAGTAATGAATGCACAGGACAAACAATTCACAAGATACTTTTTTATGACTTTATTTGTAATAATAAAATAGTACATATGCCTGCCGAAGGACATTGACTAGTGGACAGCTTGGAAAGACAGTAGAGTAGCTGACTTTGTTACGTAAAAGCATTCTTTACCGTAATGCACATCACGAGCATTAAACCTTATGTTAGGTGATCTGTAAGTGTTCCAGGAACAATATTCTGAGAACCTCTAGGACCAGACTATCAAAAACAGACGAGTGTAAAGAATACTAACAACTATAAAAGTGTCATCAAGACATAAAACTCTGACAAGGCAACTGAATATTTTCAGTTCTTGTTTCTAACGCATGGAAGACATTAGAACTTTTCATGCGGCAACCAGCTCACATAACTCCTTCCTTCCTTCCTTCCTTCCTTCCTTCTTCTTCCCTGGAATTTCCAGCTGATGTTCTTCACACCCGAGACGACGAAGATGGCGAAGCCACAGCATCGTGTTGAACTGGAAGCGACTTCCAGCGCCTGTTTGTTTGTTTATGTTCAATCTAAGTGAAGCCAATAAAAACGAGGGTGTATAGTACTTCTTTAGCAGGCTCCACCACCATGGGAGACTATAGCGTTCCCTGCCCCTGTTAGCAATGCTAGGCCTTCAACTGGGGGTAAAAGGTAAAGGTAACCCTGTCATGCCTTAGAGGCACATAGGGATATGGTGTTAGTGCCCATATTTTCCTTGACCTGTCAGCACACTAGAGGGTGATGTGGTCAGTATCACGCCTGGCTGCCTTTCCTTCCCCAACTCCAGAAGAAGTCGGGTACCCATTTCTACAGCTGGGTGACTGGGGTGCCGCAGGCCGGATTCGAACCCCCGACCTTCGCCATGAGAGACTAGTGCACTAACCACTTCGCCACTCAGACACCCTTCAACTGGGGGAGGGGTGCACAAACGGAGACTTGGGACAGGGCCTTGGTCGGCTGTGGTCTGCCAACCCTGACACTAGCATGTCAGCTCAATCAGTGGTTGTCAAACTGGGCAGCATCTTCGCTTCCAGCTCCCCATAACTTCAGATTCAAACAAGTAACTCGACCATAACTTTCCTTAATGCAGTGGTAAATAACAAAAGATAACAAGAAACGTCCAGGTTTTTGTAGTTTATGTAAGTATTAAGTCTAGAATACACAGATAAGGGCTCTTCAGACCTAGTGGAAGCAGCTCTTTGAGCAATTTTTCTCTTCAAACGGAGCTCGCCCTCGAGACATTAGATGACGTTTAGTTATCTTCTTTTCAACATCATAACATCGTAAGTCAGAGAGTCGTGAACACCTATGGACCAGAGTTTCTCATTTATTTTTATCAAAGGTAGAATTTTAGCGTAGTCTGTAAAGCGTTAGACAGACACATCAGTCAAAGGTCTTTGAGTAGAAATGGTATTTACACCCGAGGATTTCTTTTTAAACAATGCGTTTTTTTTTTAATGGCGATAGCTCTGAGAACACAGGTGAGGTAGGGGGGATGAATGAAATGAATTTACTTAGTTCACCTCGGACGCCGCCAACTATCGGTATGCCACTACTTCGGGGAGGAAGGGGGAAGTGTCCATGACCTGGAGAAAGGCTGAGAATCACTGTATGACGCAGATTGAATAACTGGGAGGACAAACTCCACTGCAGTGTATGATTACAGTTTGCCTTTCAGGCGAAGGTTAGTCGTTCAAGCCAGGGTGGAAGAGCAGCAGATATGCGGTTTCTTAGAAAAATTTCAGAATACAACTGACAGTAGAGATGACAAGAGTACCATGGACAGTAGAGATGACAAGAGTGCCATGGACAGTAGAGATGACAAGAGTGCCATGGACAGTAGAGATGACAAGAGTGCCATGGGCAGCTAAGATGACAAGAGTGCCACGGGCAGCTAAGATGACAGGAATACGAAGGACATCTAAGATGACAGAAGTACCAAGGACAACTAAGATTACAGGAGTACCATTTTTCAGCTAAGATGACATGAGTATCATGGTCAGCTAAGATGACGGGAGTATCATCGTCAGCTAAGATGACAGGAGTGCCATGAACAGAGAGATGACAAGAGTGCCATGGACAGCTAATATGACAAGAGTGCCATATGCAGCTAAGATGGCAAGAGTATCATGAACAGCTAAGATGACAAGAGTGTCATGGACAATAGAGATAATAAGAGTGCCATGGACAGTAGAGATGACAAGAGTGCCATGGACAGTAGAGATGACAAAAGTACAATGGGCAGCTAAGACGACAAGGGTACCAGGAGCAGCTAAGATGATAGAGAGTACCATGGGCAGTTAAGATGATAAAGAGTATCATTGTGCAGATACGATGATAAGAATAACATGGGCAGCTAATATGATAAGAATACTATGAACAGCTAAGATGATAAGAACAATATGGACAGATAAGATAAGAATACTATGGGCAGCTAAGATGATTAGCGTACTGTGGGCAAGATAGCAAGAATAACATAGACAGATAAGATGACAGGAGTACCATGGACAGCTAAGATGATAAGATTAGCGTGGCCAGCTGAGATGACAGGAGCACCATGGGCAGCTAAGATGATAAGATTACACTGGCCAGCTGAGATGACAGGAGCACCATGGGCAGCTAAGATGATAAGATTAGCGTGGCCAGCTGAGATGACAGAAGCACCATGGGCAGCTAAGATGATAAGATTAGCGTGGCCAGCTGAGATGACAGAAGCACCATGGGCAGCTAAGGTGACAAACGGGGAATATCGAGCACAAATGTCGAGAGAAACCTAATTAAATCCACACACAAAAACGACAGTCATCATTCAATGGCCATAAATGAGAAGAGAATGGCTTTAAAGCATCATAACAACAGGAAAGATAAACGGGAAGAGAAACAGATGACATAAAACAGTCTTACGCGAAAGCACAATAAAATATCAAAGAATGAAATGATGAAAAAGTATGAAGGATCGAGATCTGTGGAGGAGGCATGACCTCCAAACCCAGGCCGACAGGGGCACATGATGATGATGATGATGTGTCCAGCAGTCAAGCGACAAGTATTAGGCTATATCGTCTACTAAAAGAGTAGCGAACGACCAGAGCTGCCCGTCCTTCTTCAGCCAGTTTTCTACAGTGTTCCAAGACCAGCTGAAGAAGGTGTCCCCTAGCTTCTTCTGGAACTGGGGATTCAATTAAAAAAAAAAAGCAACCAGGCCTGATACGACCACATCAACCATCCTTGTATGCCGTCAGGTCAAGGAAAATATGGACACAAAAAAACACCATATCCCTTGGGTACCGTCATGGCGTGACAGGCATTTATCTTACATCGTATGCTTTTATCTAGATTCTATATATTCTAAGACGGTAGTACAATGCCTGCCACTTGAATAGCTACAAATTTTACAACAGGTAATATAAATCTCTTTAAACCACACAAGACGTCCCCTGTCTTTCATAGAAACGAACCAACTTCCGTAATCACAACATGCACTGAAAGTGTCCTGAATGTAACGGGGGATTTGGAAAAAAAAACCCTATTGTATTTTAATGCATTTCAGCAACGGAAATTAAAGTGAGGATTAGCAAAACCTCATGTAAGTTAAATTCTGACAAAGATTGCTGTTTCAAATGAGAGACTTACCAGTTACATATTTTCCCGGGCCTTTGTTTCAATTGAGAGACTTACCAGTTACATATTTTCCCGGGCCTTTGTTTCAAATGAGAGACTTACCAGTTACATATATTCCCGTGCCTTTGTTTCAAAAGAGAGATTTACCAATTGTATGTTCCCTGACTGCGTTTCAGAACATGACTCGTCAATTATCTATTGTCAGCTGTGATATTATTCTTTGTCTTTATTTTAATCTGTACTCTATAAATTATCTTGGATTGGACTCTCTTGCTTCAAGGCAGACAAGGATTCTCTTATGGGAAATATCACCGGAAAAGAGACTTAATGCCCTCAAGAGTATAGACTTTGCATCGAAGATTAGCAAAACCAAAGAAGATCACGATCATGTTAGCGTTACGCGGTTAATTAATAGTCGGCATGGTTGGCTGAATGGTTAGGCGCTCGGGCTGCTAATCTTGTGGTACCGGGTTCAAGTCCCACCAGTGGTTTTTTTTGGGGGGGGGGGGTTTCCTAGCAGCATCACACCAAAAAAGCCCCGGGGTCCACCCAGCCTCTAAAAATAGGCCCCAGAGAAATCTGTGAAGATAAATGCAGGCCAGATGTGATACTGACCACATCGCACTTTCATGTGCCGAAGCTCTCGGAAATACGGGCCTAACACCGTATCCCCCAAAGGATTAAGTGAAGTTTAATCCGTATGGCTAGTAATCTCGGGGTCAGGGCTACTCATATCACGGCACCTCTGCTCTAGAGGCCGGCCACGTCCGATATACACCCACACTGGGGCAATATGCCTAAACCGGCTTAACCCAGGGTGAAACTTGAGGGCTACTCATACAACGGCACCTCTGCTCTAGAGGCCGGTCACATCCTTTATACACCCATACTGGGATAAGACACCTAATCCGGCTTAACCTAGAGGTGAAACTTACTAGCGGCGAGGATTCATCCTCCTGGACAAAAGCTCCGCCCTGGTCACCATCAGGAAGAATACCGGCCACAACTACAAATGCTGAAGTCGGAGACACTGGACCAGTGCAGTCTAGATAGGCAACCACCTCTCACCCGACAGGGATATATTCATATCCAAATCACGTTGAGGTTTTCCGGTGAGAAAGTCCAACTCTGGACTGAATGGGCACCCCTCTCACCCGGCGGGAATATATTCAAACCACGCCGAGGCTTTCCGGTGAGAAAGTCCAACTCTAAGCTAAACTGGTGCAACGAAAAGCACAGTGTCAGGCAATTCCGTTTCTGCAACCCACCGAGAATAAAGGCTCAAGCGCCACTATACTCTGAACCTCTTGTGGTCCTCGAGAGGACCACAGGAGTAAATTCAGTAGGATCATGGGGCGAATTTGGTGGTAGAAGAGTACGAAGAAGAAGAAGATGTGTTGACTAACCATACTAAATTTAAGACAATAAGTAACAGGGTTTTCACATAACGGACATAAGGGAGTTTGAGCAGACTAATCGATAGAGACTTGTCTTCTCATCGCAGAAGGTTTAAAAGATGATCCCCTACTACCGACGCTCTCCAGTCGATTCAGATGTATAAATGATAACTCTGTATATTGATGTTGAGGAAGGCAGCTTCTGAAGACGGAGAATGTTTAAGTCACAGCGAGGCGTACTGGATTACATTTCTCAGGTGGCTATTAGTGAATTAAGGGGAAAAAAGAAAATCAACGTCAAGTTCAGTGCCATATGTGTGTAAAATACTTCTCATAAGTCCAGGTATTTATCACAAGTCGAGATACTTCTCATAAGTCGAGATACTTCTTGCATGTCTGGATACTTCTCACATATCCAGATACTTCTCACAAGTCCAGATACTTCTCACATGTCCAGATACTTCTCACAAATCCAGATACTTCTCACATGTCCAGATACTTCTCACATGTCCAGATACTTCTCACATGTCTAAATACTTCTTACAGGTCCAGATACTCATTACAGGTCCAGATACTTCTTATAGGTTCAGATACTTATTACATGTCTAGATATTTCTCACAGGTCCAGATACCTCTCACGTGTTTAGATACTTCCCACAGGTCCAGATACTTCTTACAGGTCCAGATACTTCTTACATGTCCAAATACTTCTCACAGGTCCAGATACTTCTTACAGGTCAAGATACTTCTTACAGGTCTAGATACTTCTCACATGTCCAGATACTTCTTACAGGTCCAGATACTTCTTACAGGTCCAGATACTTCTCACAGGTCCAGATACTTCTTACAGGCCAGATACTTCTCACAGGTCCAGATACTTCTTACAGGCCAGATACTTCTCACAGGTCCAGATACTTCTTACAGGGCCAGATACTTCTCACAGGTCCAGATACTTCTTACAGGTCCAGATACTTCTCACAGGTCCAGATACTTCTTACAGGTCCAGATACTTCTTACAGGTCCAGATACTTCTTATAGGTTCAGATACTTATTACATGTCTAGATATTTCTCACAGGTCTAGATGCCTCTCACGTGTCTAGATACTTCTCACAGGTCCAGCTACTTCTTACAGGTCCAGATACTTCTTACAGATCCAGATACTTCTCACAGGTCAAGATACTTCTTACAGGTCTAGATACTTCTCACAGGTCCAGATACTTCTTACAGGTCCTGGTACTTCTCACGTGTCCAAATATTTCTCACAAGTCGAGACATTTCTCACAAGTCCCGATACTTCTCTCAAGTCCAGATACTTCTCTCAAGGCCAGATACTTCTCTCAAGTCCAGACACTTCTCTCAAGGCCAGATACTTCTCTCAAGTCCAGACACTTCTCACAACTTCAGACACTTCTCACAAGTCCAAAGGGTGAATGACAGTCAGATAAACAAACAAAAACCTGTCCTATATTGCATTAAGAAGAAAGTGGCGCTATAAAAAGAATGCACAAAAGGCAATGATACACAGTTTCTGAGATAAATCTTAAGTGTTCCCCGTATAATAAGATGTTTAAGAGAGACAAGAGGATATGTGTGTGGCATAACATTAACAAAATGTTAATGGGAAAAGAAGACATTGTGGACAGGTGGACAGAGTATATCGGTGAGCTATATGGAGGAGAAAGACCAGAATTAACACCAGATACTGAAAACTGTGAGGGACCACCAATACTTGAAGATGAAATCATAGATGCCATCAAACACCTGAAGAAAGGAAAAGCGACTGGGCCTGATAATATAACAATAGAAGAAATAGAGGCACTAGAGGAGACAGGAATAAAAATAATAACCAGGTTACTGAATGACATTTACAACAGTGGTTATATTCCCAGTGACCTGATTAAATCCACGTTTATAGCACTACCAAAGAAACCAGGTACAAAGGAATGTGACGACCATCGGACTATCAGCCCCTCATGTCACATAACGACGCTACTTCTCAGAATAATTATGAGAAGAACACGGAAAAAGATAAAAATGGAAATAGCAGTTGAACAGTTTGGATTTGTTGAAGGAAAGGGAACACACAATGCCATTTATGCTTTACGAACACTAACAGAAAGAGCTTTAGAAGTACAGAAAGATCTCTACTTATGCTTCATTGATTACACCAAGGCATTTGACAAGGTGAAACATAATGAAATTATTAAAATGCTTGAAGACATCAATATAGATGGCAAAGACCTGAGGATTGTAAAACATCTATACTGGCAGCAAGAAGCAGCAGTTCGAGTTGAAAATCATTCATTCCTTTGCATGTCCCTTGCGGAACTTTGCCTCCCAAACAGCACTCCTGTAGGCCTCTCGGTTGTGAGCAAGATGGCCTGCTGCTGCTGCATCCATTTCCAGATCATCAACGATGTCTTGCAGCCATCTTCGTTTCGGTCTTCCTCTTTTTCTTTTTCCCATTATGTATCCTTCCAATACGGTCTTCTCTAAATTATCATGACGTTTAATGTGGCCAAAATATTTAAGTTTTCTCTCTTTAATCCTCTTTACTAGCCAGCCTTCTTCAATATTAAGCTCTTGTAGTATAGATATATTTGTTCTTTTTTGTGTCCACGATATTTGGAGAACTCTTCTATAGCATTTACATTCAAAGGCATTTATGTGCTTCTCAGCTGTTTTGTTAAGTGTCCAGGTCTCACAGGCATATGAGAGTTGAAAATAGAATTGGAAAATATCAACCTATAAAACAAGGGGTGCGACAAGGATGTGTACTATCTCCAGACCTTTTTTCTCTGTATAGTGAGAATATTCTAAGAACAATCATCACAGAACCAGGCATAAAAATTGGAGGATACAATATTAACAACCTTCGGTATGCTGACGACACAGTACTGATAGCTGAGAACCAACAAGACCTGCAAAATCTCTTGGATAAAGTCGCCACAGAAAGTGAACAGAAAGGCCTTACTTTGAACATAAAAAAGACAGAGACTATGGTTATATCTAAGAAACAGAATCCACCAGCATGCAGTATAAAATTAAATGGAACTATTCTAAAGCAGGTGCAGAAATTCAAATATCTTGGAGCAGTAATAACTTCAGATGGGAAATGCAGAACAGAAATTAGGAACAGAATAGGCCAAGCAAAGACTGCATTTCAGAGAATAAGAAACATATTAACCAATACATCCTTATCAATGAATGTTAGAAAACGAGTCCTAAAATGCTATATTGAACCTATCTTATTATATGGAAGTGAATCGTGGACAATAGGCAAGTCTGCACAAAAATCATTGGAAGCAGCAGAAATGTGGTTTATTAGAAGAATGTTGCGAATCCCCTGGACAGAAAAAATAACTAACGAAGAATGTATGAGAAGAGCTGGAGAGACAAAAAACCTTGTCAAAAAGATAAGAGAGAGACAATGTACTTTCATAGGACATGCAATGAGAAGAGGAGGCATTGAAAATATTATAACAACAGGAAAAATAGAAGGAAGAAGATCAAGAGGAAGACCAAGAGAAATGATACTGGACAGTCTGACGGGATGGTGTGAGATGAGATCACCAACTGAGCTGATGGCCTGCATGAAGGATCGGGTACTCTGGAGAAGCATAATAGCCAACGCACATGATGACAATGATGATGTCAACAACAGACTTTCCAAAGTTGACACTTTAACTTTTCCCTAAGCTAAACTGACCTATCCCGTGCAAATTTACACTACCCGTCAAGGTTACCTGAGCTGACTAACTTTCTCCCGTGGACAAAAAAAAATCAATAATACAACAAGTGACTGAACCAAGCACCCTTACTTTTAAAGATTATTACATCCCATTGACTGACCTAACAATATTCTATCACAGTACCTTGTATCACAGATCTGGCCTCAGCTTGTCCAACCGACACAAAATGATCATGGCCACCCTGGCCTTTCTCTCTCTCTCTCTCTCTCTCTCTCTCTCTCTCAAACCTATAACGTCATACTTCCGGCCAGTCGCACGCAGTCACTCGACACCTTCATTCCTTCCCTTACAAAAGCACATCATTCCCTATCACTTCCACGCCGTCCGTAGCAGTCACGGATAATGGAACCGAGTTTGTGAATAAATCCCTGAAAAAAATGTGTTCCGAGACTCCATATTCAGAATGTCACTACTGCTCTATACCATCCACAGAGCAACGCAAGAAATGAAGGGATGCATCGGACCTTGTTGGACATTTATGTCCAAGCATGTGCAGGAGATACCACAGATTTGGGACGTGTTATTGTCCATAGCGTTAATTGGGGGGGGGGGGGCATTCGTATAAATGTGAATGAGAGTACACAGGTTTCTCAGTTCTTCTTTCTGTATGCCAGACACTCATGGTTACCCTTGGATAACCTGCTTCGGCCTCATGTTCGGTATATGGGGAGGAAAGGTGCGGAGATCGGGCTGCTGCTGCTGCACTACAAGTTCCTTGACATGTCTCGGCGCTTTGACAAGGCTCGTTCGAGACAGAAGGCAAGTGCCGGTAAACGAGAGGAGCCGCCCTGACGTTAATATCGTAGATGTCGTGGCCCCCACTGGGAGCATGTCTGTCACTCCAAGCCAGACTCCAAGTGGGAAGGGGGCGTTCTATACAATTCTGTAACTTTTCTTATTAAAGATTAGGCATGACGTGAACACAACCCGACACCAGCAACACAAGACAGGCACTGACATGGAATCCTCAAGGAAATAGAAAAATGAAGAAGACCTAGACTTACTTGGAGAAGAGAAATTATGACAGTGCTCAGAGACAAGGGATACACATGGAAAGAAGCAGAGAATAATTCCCAGAACAGGGTTGACTGGAGATCCCTTATCAGTGGCCTATGCTCTCAAGGGAATAAAGGCGATGATGATGATGATGATGATGATGATGATGATGATGATGATGATGATGATGATGATGATGATGTGCACAAAGACGATGTGCAGTTGCCTGAACTGGCTCCTCGAGGTTCCCACAACTTCTGAGAAATAAAAAAAAGGGGTGGGGGAGGGAATAGAGGGAAACTGCGAAGAAAAAAAGAAGAAAAGAAAAACAGAGGGAGACAGAAAAAAGCAAACACTAGAGGGAGATATATCCATACTATATATACATAAACACATATATCCATACTACAAGAACTTAATATTGAAGAAGGCTGGCTAGTAAAGAAGATTAAACAGAGAAACTTAAATATTTTGAACGCATTAAACGTCATGGGCATTTAGAGAAGACCGTCTTGGAGGGGGAAAAGAAAGAGAGGAAGACCAAGGTGAAGATGGCTGCAAGACATCGCTGATGATCTGCGAATGGACGCATCATCAGCAGCCCATCTTGCTTACAACCGGGAGGCCTACAGGAGAGCTGTCAGGGAGGCAAAGTTCCGCAAGGGACATGCAAATGACTGACTGACTGGCTAAGATGGAGATAAGAGAGAAAAATATATCACTGTCTGACCAAGTGGCACAAGAAAAGAAATGCAGCTGATTTTAATAGAAAAACACCAAGGACCACGTAAAATGGAGAAGCATGATTCCCAATCAGAACTGTTTCTCACTTGATTTCCGCCGCCCATTTCCCATTTGCTGACCTTAACGCACGGTGTATCAATGCCTTTCCTTGTGTTTGTTGTTTCTACTTTAGTTATCACCTTCTTTAACTGCACTATTCCGTAAGCTTTTCGCCAGTGTCTGTTCTCTTGTCCAGTCTCCATGGAGCTACAAGTGTTAAGTTCTTTGCAGCTGATGTATTGAAGGCATTGATGCCCATGCATCTTGTCGGATGGGGAGTGGGTTACGGTGGCTACGTTACAAACATATCGTGGAACTTCTTCTTCTTCTTCTTCCTGGAGCTGCAAACTGTTCTTTTTGCAGCCGACAATACGGTGAGGATTTTGGGGCACAGTACTGTATTGGATGTGGAGCGGGTTACGGCCGCTATTTGTTTTTAGCCCCCTGCGGTGTGACAGTACTTGTTTAGCAGATTCCACCACCATGGGGACTATGCCTGTCCCTGCCCCGTTAATCAGCCTATGCATGGATGTACGAACGAAGAGGTGGGACAGGGTCTTGATCACCTATGTCTCACCAATGGAGCTGAAAACCAGAAAGAACGTTCAGTGCTTTTAGACAGAATCCACCGTAGTAACCCCCCCCCCCCCCGTTGGTCAGTATGAGCCTACTACTGGGATCACCAACGGAGAGGTGGTATATAGGATCTTGGCCAGTTCCAGTGTCCTGACCCAGACCATCTTGTGTTTTTATAAAATTCTTTGACTTTCTGCACTGAGAGTCGTCTTCATATCTCAGATTATTGATCTTCTGGCCTCTTTTTTTTCATTCTTATGGGAGCTAGAGAGGGAGAGAGATGGGGGGGGGGGGGAGTGAGCTGTTGGCACCACTGGCCCTCCAGAGATACTGTTAACACTACACATGTCGCGGACCCCCCACCTTTTGTTAGCCCAGTCGAAATTGAACCCCGATGTAAAATAGCGTCGTATGGAAAGAGACGACAGGAAAAAAAAAAAACTAGTGATAAAGGAGGTCGCATGTTTGCGCGCGAGTCTACCAGCGAACCGTCGGGCTGTGTGTCCTTTGGGCTCAGCTTTTTTACATACCGACAGTCTAACAGAATTCCCCCCCCCCCCCCCCCCCCCCCACGAACAACGGAATAGCACAGGCCGAACGTCTGTGTGTAATGTTTTAAGGTCATGGTGAACGGACATTTGCAGCTTAAAAATCACACAGGTGAAAGTGTTGAGGAGTCACAAGAAGGCTTGCTACTGTATATAATTTTGTTCTGCCGACGCTGTGTGACGCTTTATGTGTGTACGTATTTGGTAAGTTATGATACATTTTTTAAATCTCAGTTTATCGTAGGAGAATATAACAGTTATTGTTCTCACTGTAAGATCTGTGAGCTCTGAACTTGAGCTCTACTTACCTGACACATTGACCAGGATTTTGAGAATAACACCAGGGAAATCAATAGCAAAAAAAAAATGATGTACAGCAGGAAAGATCAAAAAGCCATAAATGTATGCACCATAAGCAGTAAGAAACTGAGACAAGTGACAAACTACAGCTACTAAAGTCAAGAATGAGAGATGTGAGATGGGCATAAACAGAAGAATGGGAAAGGCAAGCCACATATTCAACACCATGCTGCCATACAAGAATATATCCATAAAATATATGAGATTTATAAATCATCATCATTTCGTTCTTCCTTTCCGCGGACGGTGTGGCTGCAGTGAATCTCCACTCTGCTCTGCTTCTTGGCTTCATAGTCGCATTCGGCCAAGCTGGTCCCCGTCCATCTCTTGAGGCTGTCCACCCATCTATGTCGTTGTCCTCTTCTTCTCTTCCCTTCTGTCTTGCCCTCAACTAGAGTCTTCAGTATAATATTATGTCACTTTACATCCCCATAGTATCTCAGTTGTCATGTGCTTATGATTTTCAGTATTTCTCTTTTCAATTCCAAGCTGATCTAACATTTGTTCCCCTCTTTGTCCATTTGATATGTCCCATTCTTTTGTATATCCACATTTCTAGGGCCTCTATTTTTCTTTTCTGATAACTTCTTCAAGGTCCAAGCTTCTATACCATAAAGGAATATTGATTATATGACCATTTAACGATACATAGTCTCATTTGCTGCGATATTTGCTTTGACCGTAAGTCTATCAGAAGATATAGATATTCTAATAGATCCCCTAGGGTTTCATAAATTCCCCCGTGTCCACTTAACCTTACACAGAAAAAAGTATTCAAGGAAATTAGTAAGATGCCTGGACGAAACCTAATGGAACAGTATCAATAACATAAGACATACAGATTAACACCGTACTGACAGCAGAGAACCACAAAGGCTTGCAGATTACAGTGACGTGAGTAAACAACGAAAGTCAAAACTATGGACTGGAAATAAAATAAGGAAAAGATAAATATTATGGTAAACAGCAGAGAGGAAATAATACCAAATGTAAACATAAAAAATAAACCGGGAATTACTCGAACAGGTGAAAAGGTTTAAGGTATATAGGGCACAAGATAACAGTTCTGAAGACGGCACATGATGATGATGATGATTTTGATCAGAAACGAACGATGACTTGCCAAACTGGACAGCGTCCTCGTCACTTATAAACAGACCTCTCTCTCTCTCTCTCTTTCTCTCTCTCCCCACTGTGCCTATAATCATAGAATTGAGCTCTCAGTAATAATCTAGTTTCTTTTTACCTAATGACAGTCTTGTGTGCTGTCTAATATAGTGTGCATCGTAGTGGAAGCGAATATTCTCCGTTTTCGAAGAGACAGTTTTTCTCTATACATAACAGTTATCTTGTGCCCCCTTAAACCTTTTCACCTGTTCGAGTAATTCCCGGTTTATTTTTTATGTTTACATTTGGTATTATTTCCTCTCTGCTGTTTACCATAATATTTATCTTTTCCTTATTTTATTTCCAGTCCATAGTTTTGACTTTCGTTGTTTACTCACGTCACTGTAATCTGCAAGCCTTTGTGGTTCTCTGCTGTCAGTACGGTGTTAATCTGTATGTCTTATGTTATTGATACTGTTCCATTAGGTTTCGTCCAGGCATCTTACTAATTTCCTTGAATACTTTTTTCTGTGTAAGGTTAAGTGGACACGGGGGAATTTATGAAACCCTAGGGGATCTATTAGAATGTAAGAACTATAGAGGCATCTCCCTGCTCTCAATACCCAGCAAGGTCTTCAGCAGAATTTTGCTAAATAGAATTAAAACATCAATAGATAGTAAACTAAGAGAAGAGCAAGCAGGTTTCAGGCAAGGAAGATCCTGTACTGACCACATTGCTACAATGTGAATAATAGTAGAATAGTCAGTGGGTGGAATTCTTCACTCTTAGTTACATTCATTGATTATGAGAAGGCATTTGATAGTTTAGATCGTAGAATGCTAGGAAACTACTGGAACACTATGGTATCCCAGCCAAGATAAAAAACCATATATAAAGAAACAACTTGCATAAATGTGCATGGAGGAAATCTCACAGAAAGTTTTAAAGTGGAAACAGGCGTGCGACAGAGATGTTTGCTGTCACCACTCCTATTTCTTCTAGCAATTGATTGGATCATGAAAACTACCACGCAAGGAAAAAGAAATGGGATACAATGGACATTGTGGAACCAATTGGAAGATCTTGACTTTGCAGTTGATGTGGCACTTCTGGCACACAGCCACACACAAATGCAAGTGAAATTTAAGATCTTAAGCAAGAATTCAGCTCAACTGGGACTATGCATTAACAGACAAAAAAAAACAAAGATAATGAAAAGTAATAGTCCAAGCAATAATTGAGGGAGTGCCAATTGAGGAAGTAGAGTATTTCACATATTTAGGCAGCACAGTGGATACATATGGGGGAACGGAAAAGGATGTTAAAGCTAGAATAACCAAGGCCAGGACAGCATTTATCCAACTTAACAAAATGTGGTCAACTAAGAACATCAAAACAAGAACCAAACTTAGGCAATACAAATGAAAAAAAACTGTCCTACTATATGGTTCAGAGACATGGGTTATGACCAAGCCAATACAGCAGAGGATACAAACATTCGTGAACCACTGCTTGAGGAGGATATTTTGCAGGACAAGATCAGGAACGAGGAGGTCTGGGAAAGGACAGGACAAGAACCTATGAACCTATAAATCATGTCTAGAAAGTGGAGATGGATTGTCCACACTCTGAAGAAACCCGACACCAACATAGCAAGACAGGCACTGACATGGAATCCTCAAGTAAATAGAAAACAGGAAAGACCTAGACTTACTTGGAGAAGAGAAATTATGACAGTGCTCAGAGACATGGGATAGACATGGAAGGGAGCAGAGAATAATTCCAAGAACAGGGATGACTGGAGAGCCTTTATCCCTGACCTATGCTTTCAAGGGAGTGAAAGGCGATGATGATGATGATGATGATGATGATGATGATGATGATGATGATGATGATGATGTATCTCTTCTCAACTACCTGAAGTAAAAAGCCAGAAAGATACGAGCAAATGCAGTTCATACATGCAGCAGAATTGCGGATCTACAGGAAAGTATACCATATATCATGGAAAGGGTGTCTGAGTGACGAAGTGGTTAGTGCACTGGTCTCTCATGGCGAAGGTCGGGGGTTCGAATCCGGCCGGCGGCACCCCAGTCACCCAGCTGTAGAAATGGATACCCGACTTCTTCTGGAGTTGGGGAAGTAAAAGGCAGCCAGGCGTGATACTGACCATATCACCCTCTAGTGTGCCGACAGGTCAAGGAAAATATGGGCACTAACACCATATCCCTATGTGCCTCTAAGGCATGACAGGGTTACCTTTACTTTTTTTTATATCATGGAAAATGAGAAGAACAAATGTGTAAGTATTGGTAACACCTACAAGTGCAATGTGAACTTCTCAAAGAAATAAGGATCAAGAAAACAAAATACTCTGGTCACAGCAAAAGACATGATATACCAGAGAACATACTAGAAAGAAAGGTGGAAGGGAGGGAAAAAAGAGCGAGAAGTAGACAGAGATGTAGATGGAAAGATTACATACGAGCGTGAACAGAACACAGCCTGGCTGAATGTACCATCAAGACTAAGGAGACCGCGAGAAGTAGACAGAGATGTAGATGGAAAGATTACATACGAGAGTGAACAGAACACAGCCTGGCTGAATGTACCATCAAGACTAGGGAGACCGCGAGAAGTAGACAGAGATGTAGATGGAAAGATTACATACGAGAGTGAACAGAACACAGCCTGGCTGAATGTACCATCAAGGCTAGGGAGACCAGACGCTGGAGATTCATTACAGCAAACCTTTGTTCTGAAGACGGCAAATGATGATGATGATGATTTTGATCAGAAACGAACGATGACTTGCCAAACTGGACAGCGTCCTCGTCACTTATAAACAGACCTCTCTCTCTCTCTCTCTCTCTCTCTCTTTCTCTCTCTCCCCACTGTGCCTATAATCATAGAATTGAGCTCTCAGTAATAATCTAGTTTCTTTTTACCTAATGACAGTCTTGTGTGCTGTCTAATATAGTGTGCATCGTAGTGGAAGCGAATATTCTCCGTTTTCGAAGAGACAGTTTTTCTCTATACATTTTACCGACGATTGACTTGTCTTGTCTTGTCTTGTCTTGTCTTGTCTTGTCTTGTCTTGTACCGTCTCCCTGTAACTGCGAGCTGGTGTTCTTTGCAGCCGATGCCGTGGAGGTGTTGAGGTACAGCTTCGTATCAGCGTTGGAGCGGGTTATGGCAGCTATTTGTTCATTCCCGGAGTACAGCTAAAAAGCAGGGGTTGGAGGAGAGGGGTGTGGAATGTTTCTTTAGCATATTCTACCACCATGGGGACTATGGCGATCCTCTGGCCCCGTTAGTCCACCCCAGGCCTGTTACTGGGGGCACCAACGGAGAGGTGGGACAGGGTCTTGGTCAGCTATGGTTCGCTAACTCTAACGCTAGAATATCATCTATGGGTCGCTGATTACCTAATCAGACAGCGTCTTCATCCCCATCGAAAATAGACATATAGCATCGTCACTTGGGGGGGGGGGGGACGGGACGACGGGGTGATAGGAACGGGAATAGCATCCATTTTCCGTTATTCCTTCTTCCTGGAAACGCGAGCTGATGTTCTTTGCAACGAATCCGGTGAAGATATTGAGGCATGACGTCGTGCTGAACTGAGAGCGAGTTATGGCTCCTCAGTGTAGCTAAATAGCAGGGAGTGTGCAGTACTTCTTTGGCAGAATCCATCGCATGAGAGACTATGGCGACCCCCCCCCCCCTCCCCCGCATCGTTATCCCAGCCCAGGCCTGTAACAGGAGAGTACCAACGGAGAGGTAGAACAGGGTCTTGATCAGATGTAATATCGCCAACCCTGACTCTGTCGTGTCAGCTGTTGTAAGAAAAAAGGGGTTGTAACTCAATAAATTGTGGTCAAAGTTGTTGACCACTGCTGAGAGGATTTTGCTAGCATGGAGCGAGTTTTATCTCCGTGTTCCCATTGGCCACTTGGTCACGGAGTCTGGAGTTCCTTTTGCACGGGACAATGATTTCTGCTTGAAATGTGTGTGAAAGAGAGAGAGAGAGAGAGAGAGAGAGAGAGAGAGAGAGAGAGGACGTCTAGTTAGTTTTTTTTGTCTCGGATGGTTGTTCGTCTTGGTTTGAATCATTATGTAGGTTTTCTGTAAGTTTGGTTGTCCGTTTAAGGACAGATTGTGTTGAAAATCAGGTAGTTTTTTGGGAACGTGGTTATCCTTTTTAATGGTGAAATGCGATTCTGTTGGAAGTTGTGCACAGAAATTTCAGAATGGCTGAGGTCAGTATGTTTTTCAGAATGATTGAGGTCAGTATGTTTTTCAGAATGATTGAGGTCAGTATGTTTTTCAAGTTTGAGTGTGTGTGGTAGATTTCCTATGGCGACAGCAGTTCGCCCGAATAGTTTGTGTACTTTTTTGTTGATTCCTTCATTTCAGTTTAAATTCGCAATTTCCATTTTTGCGACCATTCATACACGCGTTTTGGGTTTCCATTAAAGCCTTTTCTGCTGTATTTGCAACTGCTGACTTCTGTGATATGTGGACTCCGTGCTAACTGTGCCATGTGTCATGTATCGTGGTTGAGTTGTCATTCACGTTAAACTGGTCATGCTCGAGTGGTCGACAACGTAGTGGTCTTGTTGTTCTTCGCCTGGGTTGTTGTTGTGTTGTAACTAATCTCATTTAAACGGTGTATATCTATGTATATGTAAGGGGGGTTGGATTCTTACTATTGCAGCTAAACAAAACAACTATTTAATGAGACTGTCCAAAATATCTGGTGTGAACAGAGCCAGGGAGAAAAAAGGTCAACGGTGTCCTATCATTGCCAGGATACAGCAGGACACCACTGCCATCGTTTTCGTCAGTAGTAGCTGCCCCTACTTCTTCATCTACCCGGGCGGCTCTCCATGTGGAAACTGGTTCAGCATTTTGCTGTTTGAGCGCGCAGGAAGCATTCCTCTTTGCCCGTTTGGCAGGTGGAGTAGCAGAAGTGACAGGACCAACAGCACTTGTCGAGTGACAACAGTCAGTGTCAGTTTCTGAATCACTGCCTACAGTCGATATGTCAGGACTTGATTCACCAGAAGCATGCTAGTCGTGTAAAGTCAGAAGTAAACTGTCAAGCAGCTTCTGCGGTCAGTCTAACAGGTCTAGAACTAGCTGGGGTTCATTCAGTAACAGTTGTCCTGCCAGAGGGCCTGGCCATTTTCGATGATACCTACGGTTCTAAGGACTGTCACTCCAATTAAATGTCTCCAAGGCGTGCGTCTCAAATAGCCTCTGACAGTCACGTCCAGCTCCTGGACTTCTTGTGGCGAAACTGTCAAACTGACAGAAGAAGGTGCGAAGGCGAATATTTGGCGCCTGAAAGCCAGACGTTTCGGGTAGATGAGAATCTTTTTGGTAGCTCATCTGAGAGAAGGAACACTCTGATTTAAAACCCGCTGCTGGTGAGATTCTTCAGCTGCCGTGCGCGGAATGGGGCTCCTCCCGGCCAGTGAAGAAAGGTGTGAATGGGGTTGCCGCGCGACGCCACCGTGGAAAAGGTGAAAGAAAAGATTAAGTGAAGTGATCAGTAGTCTCGAGATCAGGACTCCTCAAATCACGGAACTTCTGCTCTGGAGGTCGGCCACGTCCTATGTGCACTCATATAGGGCGAACTGCCTGAACCGGCTTAACCCAGGGGTTAAACTAAGACAATGCTGGCGAGATTCTTCGGATGCCGCGCGTGGAGGGAAACTCCTCCCGGCCAGTGAAGGAAATGAGAAAAAGCAATCAGGGTTGCCGTGCGGCGCCAATGTGAAATGGTGGTGGAAAGAATAAAGTGAAGTTTAATCGGTATGTCCAGTAGTCTCGCGGCGAGAGCTACTCATACCATGGCACCTCTGCTCTAGAGACCGGCCACGTCCGAAATACACCCATACTGTTGAAATATACCTAAATCGGCTTAAACCAGGAGTGAAACTTGATGGCTACTCAAGTCACGGTGCCTCCGCTCTAGAGGTCGGTCACGTCCCAGACATGTCCATACTGGGATAATACGCCTAAACTGGCTCAACCCAAGGGTGAAACTCACTAGTGGCGAGGATTCGTCCTCCTGGACAAAAGCTCCATCCTGGTCACAACTAGGAAGGGTAGCGGCCACGACAACAAAATGCTGAAGTCGGAGACACTGGACCAGTGCAGTCTAGATAGGCAATCACCTAGTCTAGATAGGCGGGAATATATGCGTGTCCTAATCATGCTGAGGTTTTCCGGTGAGAAAGTCCAACTCTAGGCTGGATGGACAACCACCTCTTACCCGGCGGGGTGATATCCAAAAAAAAACGTCGAGGTTTTCCAGTGAGAAAGTCCAACTCTAGATTAAAATGGTGCAACGAAAACCACGGTGTCACGCAATCTCGCTTCTGAGACCCACCAAGAATACAGGCTAAAGCCCTGCGATACTCTGAACCTCTTGTGATCCTTGTGATCCTCTTGAGGATCTCGTGTGCTCCCTTCTTGGTGGTAGGAGCGAACGAAGAAGAAGAATACGACATCCTTTCCAGAGAAACTCACACGCGACCCGCCTCTACAACATTTAGGCGACATCCTTTCCAGAGAAAAACTCACACGCGACCTACCTCAACAACATTTAGACGACATCCTTTCCAGAGAAAAACTCACACGTGACCTGTCTCTACAACATTTAGACGAAAAACTAACTCATTCCTACATCTTGCTGCGTGACCGAGTTCTCAGCCAGAACATTAAGATACTGTTTTCCGTGCTAGCATAAACAGGTTAATTGTTGTCTATAACTGTTTGACCACAACAATAGGGTTTCTCACAAAACAATCTGTAACAGAGTAAACATATGCCCTGCCGTACATGTTGCTGTAGTGGCTGTCTTCCTGTCTGGGCATGTCTTTAGATGTTACTGTAGCGGCTGTCTTCCTATCTGGGCATGTCTTTAGATGTTACTGTAGCGGCTGTCTTCCTATTTGGGCATATGTCTTTATTTGTTACTGTAGCAGCTGTCTTCCTATCTGGGCATATGTCTTTAAATGTTACTGTAGCAGCTGCTTTCCTATCTGGGCATATGTCTTTATTTGTTACTGTAGCAGCTGTCTTCCTATCTGGGCATATGTCTTTAGATGTTACTGTAGCGGCTGTCTTCCTATTTGGGCATATGTCTTTATTTGTTACTGTAGCAGCTGTCTTCCTATCTGGGCATATGTCTTTAAATGTTACTGTAGCAGCTGCTTTCCTATCTGGGCATATGTCTTTAGATGTTACTGTAGCGGCTGTCTTCCTATCTGGGCATATGTCTTTAGATGTTACTGTAGCGGCTGTCTTCCTATCTGGGCATATGTCTTTAGATGTTACTGTAGCAGCTGTCTTCCTATCTGGGCATATGTCTTTAGATGTTACTGTAGCAGCTGCTTTCCTATCTGGGCATATGTCTTTAGATGTTACTGTAGCGGCTGTCTTCCTATCTGGGCATATGTCTTTAGATGTTACTGTAGCGGCTGTCTTCCTATCTGGGCATATGTCTTTAGATGTTACTGTAGCAGCTGTCTTCCTATCTGGGCATATGTCTTTAGATGTTACTGTAGCAGCTGCTTTCCTATCTGGGCATATGTCTTTAGATGTTACTGTAGCGGCTGGCTTCCTATCTGGGCATATGTCTTTAGATGTTACTGTAGCGGCTGTCTTCCTATGGGCATATGTCTTAGATGTTACTGTAGCAGCTGTCTTCCTATCTGGGCATATGTCTTTAGATGTTACTGTAGCGGCTGTCTTCCTATCTGGGCATATGTCTTTAGATGTTACTGTAGCGGCTGTCTTCCTATCTGGGCATATGTCTTTAGATGTTACTGTAGCGGCTGTCTTCCTATCTGAGCATATGTCTTTAGATGTTACTGTAGTGGCTGTCTTCATATCTGGGCATATGTCTTTAGATGTTACTGTAGCGGCTGTCTTCCTATCTCGGCATATGTCTTTAGATGTTACTGTAGCGGCTGTCTTCCTATCTGGGCATATGTCTTTAGATGTTACTGTAGCGGCTGTCTTCCTATCTGGGCATATGTCTTTAGATGTTACTGTAGCAGCTGTCGTCCTATCACTTCAAAGAAATTTGAAGGACATTAGCATGCAGTTCATGCTTCGCTTTTGGAGGGCCAGGTCTGGCTCCGTGGTCAGTTGCTCTTGGGCCGTTCCTATCTGAATACATGTTTAATATGAAAAGAGATTGAAAAAAAAGGGCCAGCCGGGCTCCATAAATGGCTCGGACAAGAAAAGCTCGCCTTTTTCGCCCTCTCCTACGCTCGCCTCGTCTGGCCTGCTTCCTGTATCACAGACTATATGTAAACAGAAGCTGGACTTAACTAGTTAGCAAAGGTATGCCATGGCCTATTCCCAGGACATAAAAAAACATAAACAAAGACGAACTATATCACTTTTCTTTTGGCTGGATCTCAATCCACTGATCTTCATTAAATACATTATTACTCTTCCTGTACCCCGTTGCCTGTACGTGGATCAATAGTCTATACTAATAGTTCGTGCACTATTTCCATCCAGTTTTATGTGTTGCCTATTTGTGTATGTGTGTATGCGTGCCATGTTCCCTCTAAGGTCTTGCGGTTCATGTGCAAAATTTTCAACTAGTGTGCAAATACGTTGTTAAAAAAAATGTGTGTGCAAACGTGCGTCGTTATGTCAAATTGAAATTTGTACAGTTCCCATAGACAAAACTCAGGTAATTATCATATTTTCTTCACTGTTATTATATGCATACATACATACATTATATCACATTACATCCATGCAAACATACATACATACATTATATCACATTACATCCATGGAAACATACATACATCCATGCATGCATACATACATACATAATACATACATACATACATACATACATACATACATACATACATACATACATACATACATACATACATACATACATACATACATACATACATACATATACATTTAAGCTCTTTACATGGACTTTCTGGGAGTTTTATTTCTGAGCTACAACGTTAATGGTCTCTTTTATAGTGACTACCACTACTGCTACTACTACCACTACTACTATTACCACGACTACTATTACCACTACTACTACTACCACTACCACTACTACTACCACTACCATTGCAACGACTACTAAAATCACCACTACTACTATTATCACTGCTACGACTACCACTACTACTACTGCCACTACCACTACTACCCCTACCATTGTTACTACGACTACCACTACTACTACTACTACAACAAATACCACTACTACTATCAATGTTACTACCACTGCTACTATGACTGCTACTACTACCACTGCTATTACGACTACTATAACTATCATTATTATAACTACCACTACCACTGCTATTACGACTACCATTGTTACTACCAATGGTACTACTACCACTACTACAGCTACCACTGATAATACTACTACCACCACCATCACCACTACTACTATTACTACTATCACTAGTACTACTACTACTATTACCACTATTACTACCACTACTACTACAGCTACTTCATTCCTTTGCATGTCCCTTGCGGAACTTTGCCTCCCAAACAGCACTCCTGTAGGCCTCTCGGTTGTGAGCAAGATGGCCTGCTGCTGCTGCATCCATTTCCAGATCATCAACGATGTCTTGCAGCCATCTTCGTTTCGGTCTTCCTCTTTTTCTTTTTCCCATTATGTATCCTTCCAATACGGTCTTCTCTAAATTATCATGACGTTTAATGTGGCCAAAATATTTAAGTTTTCTCTCTTTAATCCTCTTTACTAGCCAGCCTTCTTCAATATTAAGCTCTTGTAGTATAGATATATTTGTTCTTTTTGTGTCCACGATATTTGGAGAACTCTTCTATAGCATTTACATTCAAAGGCATTTATGTGCTTCTCAGCTGTTTTGTTAAGTGTCCAGGTCTCACAGGCATATGTTGCGATGGGAAAGATGCATGCCCTTAAAAATCTTATTTTTGTGGTTCTGTCTGCTCCTCTCCACAGATTCTTCATTTGTTTTACTTTCTGAAGAGCAATAGATGTCCTCCTTTTAATTTCCCTCATTGTATCTCCATTATTAGTTAGTAGTGATCCAAGATATTCAAAACTCTCCACTTCTTCCAGTTTTTCCTCATTGATACATATTTCAGTTGCCTTGTTTGTTTTGTCAGTTGTCATCACTTTAGTTTTCTTTGCATTAAGATAGAGGTTCTGCTCTTCGCTGTTCTTGCGGACTGACATAATTAGTTTTTCCATTCCTTCTTGTGTTGTGGACAGCAATACTGTGTCATCAGCATATCTAATCTCTGGTATTTCATAACCTCCAACTGTTATGGCATCGTAATATTCTTTGTCTACATCTTCTCTAACATTCCTCATTATATTTTCAGTATACAAGTTAAATAAGTAGGGTGACAATATGCACCCCTGACGGACCCCTTGTTTTATGTCAAACCAACTTGTTGTTTCACCATTTATTCTTACTGCTGCTTGTTGGTCTGAATACAGCAGTGATGTTAATTGTATCAAATGTGTTGGAAATCCCATTTTTTCCATTATTTCCCAAAGTTTCTGGTGTTGTACACAATCAAATGCCTTTGAGTAGTCTACTACGACTACAATTACTACTACCACAATCACTGTCACTGCTACCACTAATACTACTACTACTACTACCACACTACCACTGTTACTACTACTACTACCACTATTACTACTACCACTGCTCCTTCTACTACTATTACCACAATTACTACAACTACTACTACTACGACTACAACTACGACTACCACTACTATTACCACAATCACTGCTACTGTTACCACTAATACTACTACTACTACCACAATTGCTACTACTACTACCACTATTACTACCACCGCTACTGCTACCACTACGACTACCACTACCACTACTACTTCCACTACCACTGCTGCTACTACGACTACCACTACTACTATCAGTACTACTACCACTACTACTACTACTACCACTATTACTACTACTGCTACCACTACAACTACTACTACTACTACCACTATTACTACAACTATTACTACTATTACTATCACTACTACTGCCACTATTACTACTACCATATTACTACCACTACTATTACCACTGCCTCTACTCCTACTGCTACCACTATAACCACCACTATTACTACCACTGCTACTACAATTACCGCTACTACTATGATTACCACTACGACTATCACTACCTCTGCCACTACTGCTACCACTACCACTACTACTACCGCTACTACTACTACTACTACAACCACTACCACTACTACTACCAGCACCACACCACTACTACTACCACTACCACTGCCACTACTACTACCACTACCACTACTATTACTTTGCCTTCTCTGCTATAAACTCTGTTACTATTACTGATACTACCACGCTGGCACAGTATACATTATATATTACTATTACTCCTACCACCTCTACGGTCATCACTTCTACTATTACCACTTAAACTGCCATAAAATCTGTTATCTCTGTTTATACCAGCTGAGTTACAATTACAAAAGCCCTTTATCGTTGCATCTGCAGCCATTTAGAACATCCAGTGCTCTTATTCCTGTCATGGCTGCTCTTACGTTTACCATAACTTTTTTTTCCATTAACTCTTATTATCTCAGCATCTACAAATATCACACAACAACGAGAACTGATATTATTTTTTAAAAACTGCTACAATTACCCACCATGAATACTACAATTTCAGTCTTAAATGCCCTTTTCTACTCGTACATTTTAGAATGGCTGTGTAGTTCTCTACTCTAGGGACATGGCAACTATCACGTACTGTGAGCGTTTCCTGTGGGTTTTTTTTTTTCCCCGGATCTGGCATGCCGTAAGCAAAGTTAAGTGTTTAACAACTCAAAATTTAACTGTAATTTTTAGCACAGTTATCTTATCTGTCTTTCTAGTTCATTACATTTTTCTTCTCTGTTTATAAAGACCGGGATTAATTACTTTTTTTTTGGGGGGGGGGATATTTTCGTAAGAAGCTGAGGATATTTTGCTAACATTTGCTTTTTTGTAGTTGATACAGTGGTATATGTCATTATGAACTGTTGGAATCACATTTTTTTTTTGGGGGGGTGTATTTAAGGTTTGGAAGAATCCATCATCGTTATATATATATATATATATATAATATATATATATATATATATATATATATATATATATATATCATGTGGAATAGAGTGAAAGATGTATGATAAAGGGCAGAATGTCAGACAGGCCTGCTTGCCCTATTCTTTGCCCTTTTGAAATAAAGATCAATCAGTCAATCTCTCATCTTTGGAATACCCACCCATCCTGTATAAAAAATATAAACTATACTCCTTCCTACAACTACAAACTTTTCCAATATCTATTTGATGTCGACAACATGCCTTCATGAATCGTAAAACTAAAAAGTTATTCTAGACTGCTCTTACAGACACCGAACTCAGTTGTTTCTTCTGAACAGTAATGACATTTTTGTTTGGTAGATGGGAGAGCAGCTGACAGATAATGTTGGTTATGGTCACCATTCTATGATGGTAGGCAGATGATCTCAATGTAGGGACAATGGCTACGATCACTGACTAGTACAGTCACCGCCCAGAAGGAAAGCAGTGGTAAACTATCTTCTGGAAACATACCAAGAAACCCAAGCAGCAATCATGGAAAGTCAATTAGGAAGACCGTATTGGAAGGATACATAATGGGAAAAAGAAAAAGAGGAAGACCAAGACGAAGATGGCTGCAAGACATCGTTGACGATCTGGAAATGGATGCAGCAGCAGCAGGCCATCTTGCTCACAACCGAGAGGCCTACAGGAGTGCTGTTTGGGAGGCAAAGTTCCGCAAGGGACATGCAAATGAATGAAGATGGTCCTTTATATGTGTCTTTAGTTAGTCATTTATATGTGTATGTAACTAGTTATTTTTATGTGTATGTAGTTAGCCATTTATATGTGTATATAGTTATTAGTCATTTTTATGTGTATATGTATGTAGTTACTTTATTGTTTGTTATGTGAACAGCACATGTGTGGAATGCCTGGAACAGAGTGAAAGTTGTATGATAAAAGGCAGAATGTCAGAAGAGCCTGCGTGCCCAATTCTTAACCCTTTTGAAATAAAGATCAATCAGTCTCCGAACCTTAAGTGCCCAGGGCACATGGGGCTTCCGCAAGAGTTTTCCACAAATGCCTGTCCTTTGCCTTTTTTCCACTCTTACCCAGGTGAGCCCTCTATTGCTCAACATCCTCTCTGTTGTTCTTCTCCATGTCTCTTTTGGTCTACCCTTACTTCTGTTCCCCTGTGGTGTCCATCTTAGTGCTATTTTTGGTAGTGAGTCGTCAGTCATCCGGAGCACATGTCCCAACCATCGCCAACGTCTTTCCTCAGTAATTGTTGTCAGCGGCTTCATCTGCATTTCTGCCAACAAGATGTTATTTCTTACGGTGTTTGGACAAAATATTTTTCTAATTCTTCGTAAACATTTAGTCATCATCATTATTTGGTAAATTGTTTATTGCTAGAGAAGTTGGGCGATAAATGGCCACGTTGATTTTTCGTAAACATTTCTAGGATATAAGTTCAAAGGGATATCTGATCAACTGAACAAATAACAAGGAACGCTGGCTACGTTACGGACCCAGACATCTGAACAGTGTTTTTCAAAATGCATTTGCTGTCTCAGAGTTTCATAGAGAAAAGATGTGATAAGTTTTTTTCAGCTCAGGGTGTACTTTATAACCTTCCAGCTTTTTTGGTGCAAGAATCTCATGGTCAGTTATAGCGAAGGCTTTCCTGAAATCAACAAAGACAGCACCGCACAATTTTTCATCACTTAAATCAGTTAGCCAGTTTTAGGTCACTTTGTTTAACGCTGTGTGGCAGGAGTGATTTGGTCTACAACCATGCAGGCGTCGCTCCTAAATATCCGGATTGACTATCAGTCCTTAAAGATGCTCCATGTACAAGGATATTGTCTATTTTCTTTTTGAATGAGGGAGTGAACAGAGTGTTACTTGATTTCTCTGTCTTGATACTGACAGTCCATATTTTTCTTCCCATGGTGTTAAGATGTCTGCCACTCTATGAAGCCTCGGTGCAGCAACCGTCGCGTGTTCGTCTGTGCACCACGTAATCAGGTCGTATGTATCCAGTGCAGCTTTGATTCTATTAAGCTTCTCGGCCAGGTCATTAATGAATGTGAGGAAGAGGGTACATGAGAGGACTCCTCTTTCAAGGACTCCATGTCGCAGCAGCACCTGTTTGTTTTCGTGTTTTTTTTTCATAATTTTGCTAAATTCCAGACGCTTTAAAGACCGCCCTTCTGTGTGTTTCAAAGCCGTCGTGTGTACAGCTTCATGTAGTATAAATGCCATGTACATTTGAGCTATATTTGGCATGGTCAATAAACAGCATTTGTAACTTTAAAATGCTTTAAATTTAACAACTTAACTCATTTATCAACGTTTTCATCTTCACAATGAGTGTTGAAAGTGGTCGCAGTCAGTCTCGATCATTTTCCGCTCGCATAAGCCAGTTCAGGAAAATGCTCCTCAGTTGAGTGGCGACTACACAGCTGGGCGATCTCTTGCCGTCGTTATGTTGGTACTCACCTTCTTCAACAAACGTTGGATGATTGCTGCGATAAACGCTCCTCTATTTTTTTTAAGCGCATCGCAGGGATAAAAGTCCAACAGTGATAAGTCAGGAGAATGGAGTGGCCATCTTTTCTGTGTTCAGATATGGGACACTCAAACAAGCGGAGGGGTGTGCGTGAGTGGGGGGAGAGGGACGGGGGGGGGGATAAAGTTAAATTTTAATTTTAGTGGGGGGGTGGTGGTGGTGGTGGTGGTGGGAGATTATGTAAGAGAGGCGTCACAAAGAATCAGAAGCGGGGGTGATGGTGGGAGATTATGTAAGAGAGGCGTCACAAGAAATCAGAAGCGGGGGTGGTGGGAGATTATGTAAGAGAGGCGTCACAAGAAATCAGAAGCGGGGGTGGTGGTGGGAGATTATGTAAGAGAGGCGTCACAAGAAATCAGAAGCGGGGGTGGTGGTGGGAGATTATGTAAGAGAGGCGTCACAAAGAATCATAAGCGGGGAGCTGGGGGGGGAGATTATATAAGAGAGGCGTCACAAAGAATCAGAAGCGGGGAGCTGGGGGGGGGGGGGGAGATTATGTAAGAGAGGCGTCACATGGAGACAGCCCGAGGAAGGGCGGTGATTACGTAGGTGAGGCATCGCAAGGGAGACATAACTCTGGGATTGAGGGGGTGGGGGGGAGCGATGATTACGTAGGAGAAACATCACAAAGAGACAGTGCCGGGAAGGGGGGGAGGTTGCATCAGAGAGGCGTCACTAGAAGACAGAACCGGGGAGGAGAGAGGGGGGCAGTGATTACGTAGGAGAGGATTCACAAGGAAACAGCCTGGGAGAAGTGGAGGGAGGGTGGGAGAGAGGTAGGGAGAGACCAGAAACGCATGCCGTTTTTCAATCGGGGAAGGCCTAACACAAGAGTTAATAATGTCTTTCTGTGTTACTTCAGACTTTGAACTTCACAGTTGTCGTCGCTGTTACGATACCTGAACTTTCCGTAACATTTAAAAAGCTTCGCCTAACATAACACACGAGACCTTGCTCTCTGCAGGTGGCATCTCCCTGGATGTGCTTTCACAAGTGCGCGGCTGTTGACACCTGAAGTGACTCTGTTGTCTCATAGGACGACTATACTCTCCTCTCACTGTGGGAGAGATAACAGCCGTCCTAGGAGATAAGTGTTATATCACCAGTTCGTGTTGATACAGGACTTACTGATCTTTAAGGATCTTTTTCTATATCTGTCTCCGATCTTTAAGGATCTTTTTCTATATCTGTCTGTGTGACCGTGGGTACTGTCTCTGCCATGTATTGATAACTCTTCAGTTATTTTCATCTTATCTTTCAAATTACTCGTCAAGGCATTTCCCGGATCTGTTTTGTGTTTTTTAAACAGTGGTTCCCAATCTTTTTTACATGAAAGGACCACTTTTCCAAATACATAAGTTGCTAACCACTGGAGTGATCGCGGTAAATTGCCGATTAAAACAAACAAACAAACAAACAAACGAGAAAAGCCGAAACTTTTGAACGTCGTCGGTTACTGTAACCGGTTTATATTATACCAACAAAAAAAAAAAAAACGTGTAAAAAGCAACCAGTGAAATCGGCTGGAGATTAATCAGGCTAGTTGACTGATGATGCACAGTTTGCACGGAGGAAAATCAGCCAGTTTTGACTCTGGTACAACATGTGAGGTAAATTATGTAAATAGTAAATCTCATATCAC
The DNA here is from genome assembly GCA_009760885.1 of Achatina immaculata. Taxonomy (NCBI): domain Eukaryota; kingdom Metazoa; phylum Mollusca; class Gastropoda; order Stylommatophora; family Achatinidae; genus Lissachatina; species Lissachatina immaculata. Next base: position 11,687,473 of record CM019695.1, on the reverse strand, counting down.
ATATGATAAGAAAAACTTCAAGCGAACATTCAATCCTGCTGATGTTTATAAAGTGTTTTACATTTTTAAAAAAAAGTATATAGTTTTATTGACATAGCCGGTATTTCGGAAGGTACCTCATGCAGGGTGAGAGTATACCGATTTCGAAAAATCCTAACGCTATCAATGGGCCCCTGTCTTATATATAATATCCCGACGCCATAAACCCTTTGTTTATATTCAGCAGATGAGACTTAATATAAGATTTCCATTTCAGCAAAGGCTGTAGTCTGCTTTTGACCGTTTAACACTCTCAGAAGAGACAATGTCAGGTAGCTTGGGTTCTTCTTCTTCTTTTCCCCCGATTGCTATAATATTTGATATGGACTTGGATTTCTCCACTGCAGGTTGAAAGTGCTTGTATCCGGTGTTGGCTTGACGTGGTTTGACTGAGTGTGGTGCAGACAGGGAAGCTCAGATGAACAACAGTGTCGTAACTTATTTCAAGATGGCGGTCCGCTCTGTGCGCCGAGTGGCTGAGTCGAGTGCTCTGGCGCCATTGTGAGCTGTGAATTTCGCATGATCGGCATTGTTAGTACTTAATTATGTCTATCCGGCTAATGGTGAACTATGGTGGTTTTTGTGTCTCCTGGTTCGGCTAGGCGCCTTAGCGGTGACCTTCGTGTTAAGAGCGACGCTGACTAATTTCGCATTTTAACTTCTATAGTTCCTAAAATGGCGTCCTTACTGGGTGGCTCATCATCAAGGACCGATGCGAGGGACTATCGATAAACATTCCGTGCGATATTTTCTGGCACGGGGGTGGAGCGATTATAGAAGCATCTCGTTCGCGATGATACCGAGAACCGAATACTGAAAACTGAGCAAATTCTGTATTGCGGCCGCGGACCGCCTGATGATACTCCAAGGACCATTTCTAGTCCTCGAATCACAGTTTGGGAACCACTGTCTTATGTGATAACGAATTTCAACTCCCCCCTTCCTTATAACATTTTCCTTTACAAACCTTTTCACATAGCATTAATGTATAAAAATGACCATTTGGCATGCCATAGAAAAATATATCTCTTGAAGTAGATTTGTCTAGATCTGTGGGTCTTAAACATTTTTGGCCGTGGATCCCTTTTCCGATCTGAGAACAGCTGTGAACAGCCATTATTTCCTGAGAACAGTTGTGGACAGTCATTTTTTTAAACCTGAGAACAGCTGTGGGCTTCATTTCTGGCCTGAGAACAGCTGCGAGTTCCCTTTCTGGACTGAGAACAGATGTGGACCCCCTTTCCGGCCTGAGAACAGCTGTGGACTCCCTTTGTGGACTGAGAACAGCTGTGGGACCCATTTCTGGCCTGCGAACAGCTGTGGGCTCTCTTTCGGGCCTGAGAACAACTGTGGACTCAATTTATGGACTGAGAACACCCGTGGACCCCCTTTTCGACCTGAGAATAGCTGTGGACTCCCTTTCTGGCCTGAGAACAGCTGTGGACCCCCTTTTTTAGACTGAGAGCAGCTGAGGATTCCCTTTTCGGCCTGAGAACACCTGTTGCTCCCTTTCTGGCATGAGAACAGCTTTGTACCCCCTTTCCGGCCTGAGAACAGCAGTGGACCTTCTTTCTGGCCTGAGAACAGCTGTGGACTCCTCATTAAAAATAAAGCAGTAAATATAACCCACACAATGCTAAAAAAAATTCTTTTTAATCGAGCCAAATCATTTGCTGATTAGTGGACCCTCAAAAATTCTTCCATAGACCTCATGGGGTTTCTTGGACCCCCAGGTTTAGAACCATTGATCTAGACAGACTGGTTCTTCAGAAAGTCTTCAAGGAAAAAAAAGGAGAACAAAAGAGCAAAAAAAAAAAAAAACGCGACAACGTTATGGATTGGTGGGCAATATAGAAAGATATATTGGATTTATCTTGGCCGGGTGCACTGTGGCCAGGAGAGAGAGAGAGAGAGAGAGAGAGAGAGAGAGAGAAAACAGCTTTTCTTTTCCTCTCTCCCTCCCTTTCTTTCCTTCCTTCCTCTCTTTCTTTCCTTCTTTCTTTCTTCCCTTTCTTTCTTTTCTTCTCTTTCTTTCTTTTCTCCCTTTTTTACCCTTTTCCTTCTCTTCTGTCTTTCTTTCTTTCTTTCCCTATCTTTTCTCTTTTCTTTTCTTCTCTTTTTTGTTTTCTTCCATTTCTTTTTTTTCTTCCCTTCCTTTCTTTCTTCCATTTCTTTCTTTTCTTCCCTTTTCTTTCTTTTCTTTTCTTCCCTTTCTTTCTTTCCTTTCTTTTCCTCCCTTTCTTTCTTTCTTTCTTTTCGTCCCTTTCTTTCTTTATTCCCTCTCTTTCTTTTTTTCTACTGTGTGCTGCAAACACCTAAAAACAAAGTACTCTCATTTCGCTTGTACGTTCTTCTAAACGAAAGCGTGTTTCCAGCCATCAAGTACAAAACGAACCTGCGTACTGACTAACAGTTATCTTTTCCTTTCTTACATTCACATGACCCCATACGAAGGCGTTAAAGCCCATGAATGCAGGCTTGTTCTTTATATAGAACAAAATGTCTGATGGCCTGACAAACCGACTTCCTACGCTCCGCAACATGTCGTTTTATATGGGTATTAAGACGTAAATAAATAAGAAACGTGAACTGTTTTAGTTTTTAAAACCCCAAAATAATCATATATGTGGAGGCGATGACCCAGTCCGATTAGGCAGTCAGCGACCCATAGCTGACATGCTAGCGTCAAGGTTAGCGAACCATAGTTGATATTCTAGCATCAAGGTTAGCTACCCATAGCTGACATGCTAGCGTCAAGGTTAGCGAACCATAGTTGATATTCTAGCATCAAGGTTAGCTACCCATAGCTGACATGCTAGCGTCAAGGTTAGCGAACCATAGTTGATATTCTAGCATCAAGGTTAGCTACCCATAGCTGACATGCTAGCGTCAAGGTTAGCGAACCATAGTTGATATTCTAGCGTCAAGGTTAGCTACCCATAGCTGACATGCTAGCGTCAAGGTTAGCGAACCATAGTTGATATTCTAGCATCAAGGTTAGCTACCCATAGCTGACATGCTAGCGTTAAGGTTAGCGAACCATAGTTGATATTCTAGCATCAAGGTTAGCTACCCATAGCTGACATGCTAGCGTCAAGGTTAGCGAACCATAGTTGATATTCTAGCATCAAGGTTAGCTACCCATAGCTGACATGCTAGCGTCAAGGTTAGCGAACCATAGTTGATATTCTAGCGTCAAGGTTAGCGAACCATAGTTGATATTCTAGCGTCAAGGTTAGCGAACTATAGTTGATATTCTAGCGTCAGGGTTAGCGAACCATAGCTGATATTCTAGCGTCAAGGTTAGCGAACCATAGCTGACCAAGACCCTGCCCCACCTCTTCGTTGGTACCCCCAGTAATAGGCCTAAACCTGGCTAACGGGACAGGGATCACCATGGTCTCAGTGGTAGTGGAGTCTAATAAAGAAGTATTTCACACACACACGCACACACACCCCTCCGCCCTGCTTTTTAACTGTACTATGGGAGGGACTGAAAAAATAGCTCCCATTAACCGCTCCCACGCCGATACGATGCTGTGCTCCAGCATCTTCACAGCATCGGCATCAAAGAACAGCAGCTCGCAGTTCCAGGGAGACAGAAGACAAGACAAGACGAGACAAGACAGTCCTAACTGTAACTTAAAAAAAGGGTTCTGATTAGTGGGTAGACGCTCGGTCAACTAATCCAGTGGTACCGTGTTCAAGTCCCAGGAATTGGATTTCTTCTGGTACACACCAGAAGGGCCCCCGGAGGTCCACCCAGCCTCTAAAAAATATGATATCAGAGAAATCTAGGACGGTAAATTCGGCCCAGGCATGATACTGACCACATGACACTTTTCACGTGCCGATGGTCTTACATGGCACACTATCCCAAATATGCCATAATGGCATAGAAACGGGGATTTTACATTACTGCATATACTGCTGTGCCGGATGACAGTCAAACTTCTCCATCTTTTGCGATCCTTGGTTCAGTCCGGTTCGGACGCTTTGTTTTTTTTCTTCATTGCGCTTGGTCAATATTTTTCTCTTGGGCTTCTCCTCCTTCTTCTTCTTTGTCCTTGAGTTTTCCAATCATTACTAAGGCATTTTTTTCCCTTAAATTGTATTCCACACCACCATCGCTAATCTCGTTAAGTGGCATGACGTAATACCAGGTAGCTTGGCTTCTTCTTCTTCTTCTTCTTCAGTTTCCATGGAGCTGGTGCTCTTTGAAGCCGATGTTATGAAGATGTTGAGACACAGCATCGTTTCGGACTGGGAGAAGGTTTGTTCTGCTCCTGGTTTGAGCGAAAAGGGCGGGGGGGGGGGGTGGGGGTGGGGGTGGGGGTGAGGGGGTGTACAATATTTCCTCCACAGTCAAGAGGGTTATTATGATCCCAACCCCCCCCCCCCCCCCCCCGCCTGGTTTGGAACGTTTCTTGAGGGGGAACCAGCGGGGGAGGTGGGACAGGGTCTTGGTTAGCTATGGTTCGTCAACCTTGACGTAAACGTCCTTGCCGTTTTATCAGCTACGGGTGGCTGATTTCCGAAATCGGACAGCGTCTTCGTCCCAGCGGTAGCTTCAGTTAAGTGTGATATCAAAAGACGTTAAACGGGCCTTTGATGTACACCTACTCTGGCTAATAAATAAACTCCCGTTCGCCTTGTCAGATCCCGCCGGCAATGCTTCAAATGCAAAATTATTTCAAAGGTTCTGCCTAGGGTAACAAAATTGAGAAACTTTGTTCTGTTGAGCCAGCTGATATATATGTATATATAATATATATAATATATATATATATATATATTTGGGTGTCTGAGTGGAAGTGGTTAGTGCACTTGGCGAAGGTCGGGGGGGGGGGGGTTCGAATCCGGACGGGGGTAGCCCAGTCACCCAGCTGTATAAATGGGTACTCGACTTCTTCTGGAGTTGGGGAAGGAAAGGCGGCCAGGCGTGTGATACCGACCACAACAATCTCTAGTGTGCTGGCAGGTCAGGGAAAATATGGGCACTAAGACCATATCACTAAGGCATGACAAGATTACCTTTACCATATATATATATATATATATATATATTATATATATATATATATATAATATATATATATATATTTGGGTGTCTGAGTGGAAGTGGTTAGTGCACTTGGCGAAGGTCGGGGGGGGGGGGGTTCGAATCCGGACGGGGGTAGCCCAGTCACCCAGCTGTATAAATGGGTACTCGACTTCTTCTGGAGTTGGGGAAGGAAAGGCGGCCAGGCGTGTGATACCGACCACAACAATCTCTAGTGTGCTGGCAGGTCAGGGAAAATATGGGCACTAAGACCATATCACTAAGGCATGACAAGATTACCTTTACCATATATATATATATATATATATATATATATTATATATATATATATCCACATCACGGTACACTGTACACGTGACTATCAATGCCTTTTGGGAGAAAACATCAATTTCATTTATGAGAAATCAGTCTACACTAGGAAGGGGCTAGTTAAGAAAACATGAGCAGGTGAACTCCCTGATTACTTTATATTCAGAGCAGCAGTGGTTCTCAATCCTTATCTTTCCAGGGGGTATTTTTTCGCCTGAGAACATCTGCAGACCTTTCAAGTCCCAGGAATTGGATTTCTTCTGGTACACACCAGAAGGGCCCCCAGAGGTCCACCCAGCCTCTAAAAAATATGATATCAGAGAAATCTAGGACGGTAAATTCGGCCCAGGCATGATACTGACCACATGACACTTTTCACGTGCCGATGGTCTTACATGGCACACTATCCCAAATATGCCATAATGGCATAGAAACGGGGATTTTACATTACTGCATATACTGCTGTGCCGGATGACAGTCAAACTTCTCCATCTTTTGCGATCCTTGGTTCAGTCCGGTTCGGACGCTTTGTTTTTTTTCTTCATTGCGCTTGGTCAATATTTTTCTCTTGGGCTTCTCCTCCTTCTTCTTCTTTGTCCTTGAGTTTTCCAATCATTACTAAGGCATTTTTTTCCCTTAAATTGTATTCCACACCACCATCGCTAATCTCGTTAAGTGGCATGACGTAATACCAGGTAGCTTGGCTTCTTCTTCTTCTTCTTCTTCAGTTTCCATGGAGCTGGTGCTCTTTGAAGCCGATGTTATGAAGATGTTGAGACACAGCATCGTTTCGGACTGGGAGAAGGTTTGTTCTGCTCCTGGTTTGAGCGAAAAGGGCGGGGGGGGGGGGGGTGGGGGTGGGGGTGGGGGTGAGGGGGTGTACAATATTTCCTCCACAGTCAAGAGGGTTATTATGATCCCAACCCCCCCCCCCCCCCCCCGCCTGGTTTGGAACGTTTCTTGAGGGGGAACCAGCGGGGGAGGTGGGACAGGGTCTTGGTTAGCTATGGTTCGTCAACCTTGACGTAAACGTCCTTGCCGTTTTATCAGCTACGGGTGGCTGATTTCCGAAATCGGACAGCGTCTTCGTCCCAGCGGTAGCTTCAGTTAAGTGTGATATCAAAAGACGTTAAACGGGCCTTTGATGTACACCTACTCTGGCTAATAAATAAACTCCCGTTCGCCTTGTCAGATCCCGCCGGCAATGCTTCAAATGCAAAATTATTTCAAAGGTTCTGCCTAGGGTAACAAAATTGAGAAACTTTGTTCTGTTGAGCCAGCTGATATATATGTATATATATATATATATATATATATATATATATATATAATTTGGGTGTCTGAGTGGAAGTGGTTAGTGCACTTGGCGAAGGTCGGGGGGGGGGGGGTTCGAATCCGGACGGGGGTAGCCCAGTCACCCAGCTGTATAAATGGGTACTCGACTTCTTCTGGAGTTGGGGAAGGAAAGGCGGCCAGGCGTGTGATACCGACCACAACAATCTCTAGTGTGCTGGCAGGTCAGGGAAAATATGGGCACTAAGACCATATCACTAAGGCATGACAAGATTACCTTTACCATATATATATATATATATATATATATATATATATATATATATATATATCCACATCACGGTACACTGTACACGTGACTATCAATGCCTTTTGGGAGAAAACATCAATTTCATTTATGAGAAATCAGTCTACACTAGGAAGGGGCTAGTTAAGAAAACATGAGCAGGTGAACTCCCTGATTACTTTATATTCAGAGCAGCAGTGGTTCTCAATCCTTATCTTTCCAGGGGGTATTTTTTCGCCTGAGAACATCTGCAGACCTTTCATTAAAAATAAAACAGTAAATAGAGCCCAAAGGAAGTTTAGATTTTTTTAAAAATCGAATGCGCTTAAAATGTTAAAGCACAGTCCATGGGGGGGGGGGGGATCTTTGCATGGACAGTGTGGGGTTCAGTGGACCCCCCAGATTTTGAACCATTGATCTAATGGGTATGGTGTTATTGTAAGACAGGCAGGGAATTAAACTACACCACGTGCTCACAGAATGTTAGTTAGTTCTTGGAGAGCAAAGGTTTAGTCACATCTACCTATCCCGCCTTGCTTACACCTATCTGGAGGGATAGGTCGTCATCAATGGCTCTCCATTTATTCTATTCTGGGCTGTTTCTTCTATCCATCTCCAGATGAAGTCGATTTTTTTTAGCTCTGTTTTAAGACTCCTTCGCCAGGTGTGTCTAGGTCTCCCTTGTTACTGTTTCCCTGGGGATTCCAGGTGAGAGCTTGTCTGGTTATCTTTGTGGTAGGATTAAGAACTGTATGCTCTGTCCATCTCCAAAGTCTTTTCCTTATCATTTCTTTCACTGCGGACTGGTTCATTTTCTGCCATAACTCTTCACTACTGATGATATCTGTTTGGGGGGGGGGGGGTCTAATCTGAAGGATCTTGCTTAGACATCCACATAGTCTATACCAACAGTTCTCAGCCTGAGGTCCCAGAAGGGTCATGTGAAGATCTACTTAGGGCGTCGGGATTTTTTAATATTTTTTTTTGTTTATGTACATAAATTTACATACTGTGGCAACACAGCCCTGTCCCATAAGTTATCAAAATAAATATTCGGAAGATTTGTAATTCTGCCCCCTGCCCTCAATCTCGTAGCGGGAAGGTGAAAGCTGAAGCCCCAAATTGTCACAGGTTTCAGGGTTCCTCAACCTGCAAAAGACTGGGAAAAAACTGGATCACAACAAACTTCAATGAAAGACTGAGAGATAAAATTGTGAAAAGACTTCTTCTTCTTCTTCTTCAGTTTTCCATGCCATTAAGGCTTATTGCAGGAGATAAAGTTCACCTCCATTCCTCTCTATTCTTAATCTTCTCTCTCCAGTTGGTGAGACCAGTTTCTCTTATATCCTCTTCTATGTTGCTCTTTTCCATCTCTGTCTTGGTGTGTCCCTTGGCCTTGTTTCATTTTTGACGTTACAAGGTCGTAATCCATTTTTATACGTCCAATTTCGAGGCTTCTATATCTATTCCGTAAAACTAGTGTTTTTTAAGGAGATGGGATCGTTGGCCCCATGCTCCAATTCCTAATCTGGAGGACCAGGATGCAAGTTCCGTCTGATCCCTACCCGCCCGGTAAAAGAAATGTTAGAGTTTTTAAAAAAAAAAGCATTCACAAGTAGATACGAGTATAGGCGAAACATGAACTATGTCTGATGGCTATTTTCCACAGCTCTTAAAGTTAATTAGACTAGACTGTTGCAACAGGACGTGCTGAAAAGCAAATTAACTCGTTTTTTATGTGCCGCTAGCTACTTAAATGGTTTTATACGAGAATCCCTATCCCTCTATCTCTCTGTCTATATATAATTTTATATCCTTCCCGTGCCGTTGAACATCACATGGGGCTCACAAGATAGTTCGCCAATTTTTCCTGTTTAAGGCGAGCTTTTCAACCTCATCGAGGGATTTTATGCCTATTAATTTGGCCTCTCTTAACAAAGTCCTCTTTAGAGTTTCACGTGGTTTGCCTCTTTTTCTTTGACCTGTTGAGTTCCACTTGATAGTTTTTTGGGGGGATTTTCTGATAATTTCTTCTCTTCACGTGACCAACATATGTCCATCTCTTTTTCCTGATCACCCATGAGACTGGTTGTTGCTCGCTCATCTGTCTTATCTCTGCATTGTTCTTGAATTCGTTCCACTTGGTGCCGAGTATATTCCTTAGGCATTTGCTTTCAAAAGAGTCTAATTTCTTGTCTATTTCTTCAGTTGTTTTCCAGCTTTCACATGCATAAATGAGGATGGATATCACATTTGAATTGAATAATCTTAACCTGGTCTGTGTGCTTATAAACACACACACACACATACATACATACATACATCCTTCCCGTGCCGTTAAACGTCACATAGGGCTCGCATAGTTGTTTGCCAAGATTTCCTGTTCTCAACGAGTCTTTCAACTTCATCATAGGATGTTATGCCCACTAAACTGGCTTCTCTTAACAATGTCCTCGTTAGAGTTTCACGTGGTCGACCTATTTTTCTTCGGCCTGTTGTGCTCCACTTGATAGCTTGTTTTGGTTTTCTCTGATTGTTTCTTCTCATCACATGGCCTACATATGTCCATCTTCTTTTTCTGATCACCCATGAGACAGGTTGTTGTTTGCTCATTTGTCTTATCTCTGCGTTGTTCTTGAATTCGTACCAAGTATTTTCATATATAGCAGACTTACTAGAGCAAACCAGGCTTTTGCAATGCTACAGAATATATGGAAATCAAATAAACTAAGCATAAATATGAAAATCAGGATATTTAAGAGTAATGTTCTAAGTGTACTACTCTATGGAAGTGAATGCTGGAAAATCACCAAAACCATAGAAAACAAGTTGAATTCTTTCCAGACTAAATGTTTACGTAGAATTAAAAAAATATTTTGGCCAAACACCATAAGAAATAACATCTTATTGGCAGAAATGCAGATGAAACCACTGACAACAATTATTGAGGAAAGACGCTGGCGATGGTTGGGACATGTGCTCCGAATGACTGACAACTCACTACCAAAAATAGCACTAAGATGGACACCACAGGGGAGCAGAAGTAAGGGTAGACCAAAAGAGACATGGAGAAGAACAACAGAAAGGATGTTGAGCAATAGAGGGCTCACCTGGGCAAGAGCAGAAAAAAAGGCGAAAGACAGGCATTTGTGGAAAACCCTTGCGGAAGCCCCATGTGCCCTGGGCACTTAAGGTTCAGAGAGAGAGAGAGATTTTCATATATATATATATATATATATATATATATATATATGGGAGAATCAAATATATATGATTGTCCTATACGATTGTCTCATATTCCTGAAAGAGCTGGAACTCTAAATTCAGCAGCTATACTTAATATTATCTTTCTCCACAATCAAATTCCCTCTATACAAAGTTCTACTCTTTCCTTACCTGTAGCTTATATTCCAGAAACCCCCGTCAGTGCATTAGATTACAACTCCTCTACCCAAGCCACGTTCATCTATTCCAGCCACCCTCTTCTCGCCTAGATTACCATTGTATCCCTTCTCTCTCTCTCTCTCTCTCTCTCTCTCTCTCCGGGTACTCCACCCTCTCTTTACTACCAACCTATCACACGTCTCAAGTCTCCGTTTTAACATTCTCAATATTCTACCATGCGCACTCCAGGATGCAGTTCTTATAAGTCACAGCTAAGTGTTTCTTTCTTTTCTTTTATCCAAATTTTTTTTTTCAAACTTTTTCCATTCCTATTTATTGCATAGAAAAAGATAAGGGTAAAAATTCCCGTTTCCACGTCATTAAGGCATATTGGGGAATATGGCGTTGGGCCCCTATTTTCCATGACCTTCGACACGTGAAAGTGTGATGTGGTCAGTATCACGCCTGACCGCTTTACATTCCCAGATTTCTCTGGTACCCATTTTTTTAGAGGCTGGGTGAACCCCGGGATCTTTTGGGTGTCTACCAGAAAAAAAATCCCACTGCTGGGACTGAACCCGGTACCACCTGATTAGTAAACCCAGATACATAGTATTGCATAGTATTAACGCTAACTTATATTGTATCTTCTTTCCCTATTTCTTTCTCCTATAATTGTTTGTATGATTAAGGTGTTAACAAATACAAGAACAGACATGTCCATACTACAAGAATTTAATATTGAAGGAGGTTAGTTAGTAAGGAAGATTAAACAGAGAAAACTTAATTATTTCGTCATGAAAGTTTGAAGAAGTCAGTCTTGGAAGAGTATATAATGGGAAAAAGAAAGAGAGGAAGACCAAGGCGAAGATGCAGCAAGACATTGTTGATGATTTGCGAATGTATGCATCAGCTGCAGGGACATCTTGCTTACAATCGAGAGGCCTTCAAGAGAGCTGTTAGGTAGGCAAAGTTCTTCAAGGGATACACGAATGAAAGAATGAATGTGTAAACGGAAACGTCACAAATGCGTGCTTGTTAACTAATAAAGCTGTTCCTACTTTTATTTTAAATAGCTTTAACATTTATTACTATTTCTGGAGACTCGCCTGTTCAACTACAATAAAAACTGTCCACATGAATAGCATTATTTTCCCGTTAAAAAAAATATGGTTCGGGTGTGTATTATAAAGCTGTTTATGTGGGCTTAGGATTTCTTTTCTTTGGTAGGATAATATATAAGATATTTGGTTTACGCTGTATGTTATACAGTATCAAACCGGGGAAAGGAAACCGATCATTTACATAAAAACAATATCAGTTGTCTCTCTTGTTTTCTCTCTACTAGCTATGGTCCTAACCTAATCCTTGTATGTTCATGGAATTGAACCGCGAGTAATATTTTAGTTTTAGTCTTCAGGTCTTTCCTGCACTGACAGCCATGTCTGCGGTGTAATCCAGTGAGCCTCCCCATACTGGCAAGTGCTCGCTGTATTTGAAAGTCTAACGGTAATGAAAATTATTTATAAGCAAATTAGCATAAGAAAAGTTTCACAAGTGTCCAACCGCCTTTCGACTCTGTTTTTATTTATAACTCTCTCTCTCTCTCTCTCTGAACCTTAAGTGCCCAGGGCACATGGGGCTTCCGCAAGAGTTTTGCACAAATGCCTGTCCTTCGCCTTTTTTTCTGCTCTTGCCCAGGTGAGCCTTCTATTGCTCAACATCCTTTCTGTTGTTCTTCTCCATGTCTCTTTTGGTCTACCCTTACTTCTGTTCCCCTGTGGTGTCCATCTTAGTGCTATTTTTGGTAATGAGTTGTCAGTCATTCGGAGCACATGTCCCAACCATCGCCAACGTCTTTCCTCAATAATTGTTGTCAGTGGCTTCATCTGCATTTCTGCCAACACTTTCTTATGGTATTTGGCCAAAATATTTTTCTAGTTCTTTATAAACATTTAGTCTGGAAAGAATTCAACTTGTTTTCTATTGTTTTGGTGATTTTCCAGCATTCACTTCCATAGAGTAGTACACTTAGAACATTACTCTTAAATATCCTGATTTTCATATTTTTGCTTAGTTTTTTTTATTTCTATATATTCTGCAGCATTGCAAAAGCCTGGTTTGCTCTAGTAAGTCTGCTATTGATGTCCTCTGTGCTGTCTCCATTTTCTACTACTCTGCTGCCAAGGTATACAAATTCGTTGACCTCCTCCACTAACTTGCTATCTACTCTGAGTACATTTCTGTTGTTCACATTTTGTTTCATTAACTTTGTCTTTCCTACGTTGATCTTTAGTCCTATGTTGTTTGCATTCTGAGTTAGCTTGTTTATTTTATCTTGCATATCTTTGTGACTGCTTGATAATAGACAAATGTCGTCCGCAAAGTCAAGGTCCTCCAGCACTGTGTCAAGGGTCCATTGTAATCCTCTGCGTTTGTCTGATGTTGCCTCCTTCTTTAACCAGTCTACTGCCAAGATAAATAATGTTGGTGATACTACTCATCCCTGTTTCACTCCTGTTTGTACCCTAAAGCTGCTGGAGGTATGTTCTCCACAGATAATTTTGCACTGAAAACCCTCGTATAGGGCTTTGATTACATTAACTATCTTATGGGGGATGCCGTGCCATCTTAGGATTTTCCACAGTGCATCTCTGTTGACACTGTCAAAGGCTTTCTCAAAATCTATGAATAATGCATATGTTGTGCTATGCCACTCATTTGCCTGTTCTAATATTTGTCTAAGTACAAATATGTGGTCTATGCATGATCTTCCTTTCCTAAATCCTGCCTGCTCTTTCCGAAGTTTTTCTTCAAATGTTGGTAAAATTCTGTTGATGATTATTCTGCAAAATACTTTACTGGTGAGTGGCAGTAGGGTAATGCCTCTCCAGTTCCCGCAATCTCTGAGGTCACCCTTCTTAGGTAGTTTTACTATAAGCCCAGTTTTCCACTCCTCTGGGGCTTTTTATAGATCCCAAATTTGTTGTAATATCCGGCAAAGTTGTTTTGGTGTTTCTGTTTCTTCTGCTTTCAACATCTCCGCAGTCACTTCATCTTCACCTGGTGCCCTGTCTGATTTTAGCTTCTTTATCGCCTCCTTTACTTCACTTATTGTTATTGGTCCTGTATTGATGTTTAGTTCTGTTTTTGGTTCAGGTATGTCTATTGTTTGTGCTGCTTGTGTTCTGTTTAGTAGGGTGTTAAAGTGTTCCCTCCATCTTTCAATTTTTTTTTCTCTTTCTCCACTTTCTTCACTGACCAGTTGTTATTTATAACTAGAACATACTTATTCAACTGCATGGTCCGTTCTTTCGACTAGTGTCACCCAGCTTCTATACGGTTCAACTCTGACCGGCACAGACTGGGCCCAGCGCTGTCAGTTTGCTTTCAGAAGCGTTTCAGAGCGAATCTCTTGTGTTCGTGCTTATAAAGTTCTTATATTTGTGCCTATAATACTTTTATATTGCTAAATCACGATGTATGCGATTTGCTTCATATAATGGGATATGCGTGATTTCTGTCCATTTCCTCCCTCCACTTCTTGCGTGGGTGACAATTCTTAGTGTGAATATTTTCTGTGGTATGCCGTCTGATGGTAGTCGTTTAGCACGCGACCAAACACTCTCACAAGTTTTGTGAGATTTGATTTGTTGTTTCTGAATATAGTGCTTGTAATACTGGTGTTACTCCAGCCTTTTGCCCTAATGGTGTCATTTCTTATTTTGTCTCTTCTTGTCACGTTTAAGTATTCTCCTTAAACTCTCTTCTCTGTTATGACGACTTTCCTTTTGTTTTTAGCTGATAGTGTCCATGTTTGATACTGACAACATAGAGTTGGGAGGAAAAATGTTTTGTACTGTGCTCTTTTTGTTTCAGTTTCGATGTATTTGTTTTTCAGTAAAGGTGTCATTTGTCCACCGACCTGATTCGCTTTACTGCATCTCTTCTTAGTTTCTGAATCGATGTTCCCAGAGAATGATATTGTACAACTTGGGCATTTGAAATACTTCATTTGTTTTTAAAAAGTATGAAGTACCAAATGTTGTATTGAGAAAGCTAGTATTTCTGAAAAGTCCTTCGTGCAAGATGAAAGATGGGTACAAGTGTACCTGTTTAACAAAATCCTAGCATGATCATTGTATGTATGTAGACTTCATCATCAGCATCGTCGTTGTCGTCATGTGCCGTACCGACTGGCGTTGGCTGTTATGTTTCTCCAGATACACGATCCTTCATGCAGGCCATTAGCTCACTTGGTGACCTCCTCTCACACCATCTGGTCAGACTGTCCAGTATCATATCTCTTGGTCTTCTCCCTTTCTCTTCTATGAAAAATATTGTAACAACACATCTCATTGCGTGTCCTATGAAAGTACATTGTCTCTGTTTTATTATTATTTTTTTTTTTTTACAAGATTTTAGTCTTTCTAGCTCTTCTCATACATTGCCCATTAGTTATTTTTGCTGTCCATGGAATTCGCAATATTCTTCTAATAAACCACATTTCTGCTGCTTCCACTGATTTTCTGTGCAGACCTGCCTATTGTCCATGATTCACTTCATGTATGTATGTAGGAATGTAAAAAAAGTTCCTTAATGTAAAATTCCCAGTAGCGCAGTAGATTTTTAAAAGAAAAAGAAAAAGATATTTGCCGACCGTAAATAACGTTTACCTGCCATTATGGTGCCATCCACTCAGTTTCTGCCAAGCGAAAATAGACAGACGTGACAAAAGAAAAGGAAGTGGAGGGATAGCGCTCTTACGATTTGCGGAGGAAGGTGAGGATTGTGTCGCGAAGGAAATTTCGTTAAAGGGAAGAACTTAAGTAGATATTTCCAAATTTGGAAACTGCTAAAACAGTAGGAAATTATGGATCTGGATTCGAACTGGGGGTGGGGGGGGGGGGTGTTGGTGGGGTTGGAATGGTCATACTAGTTTGTCGATGAGAAGAGAGAAGGTAGAAAACATCATAACAGTGGGGGGGGGGGGGGGACTGAAAGCAGGAGAGGCAGAGGAAGATCGAGGGAACAGATGTTAGAAGACATGGCAACAGAGTTTACTCAGAAATGTCAAGGAACCTTATATGTGAAGGAGTGTGACCGCCCGCGCAGCCCGGCATGGCACATGATGATGATGATGAGTTCGTCGAAACCTAGAAAGCGCAGTTAGCGGCTGTGGCAAGTTTTGTGAAGAGAAAGAAGACAGGCACCGCGGTTCAGACAACACTCGAAACTATTTTTCTCAAAAACTAATGGATCCATTTTTACTCGTTCTCGTTTTGCTATTCATAGCTTACTTGGTTTTCACTATATTTTCTTTTCTTACTTACGTGTGTTGTTAAAAACGTATTTTAGATGCCTAAATTAAGTCTTATGAAGAATGTTTCAAAACACCACGGATAAGTTATAAGGTTTTTCACATTTTTTTTTTATTTTGTAAACTTCAGTATACGCAGCTTCGGTATATAGTTGTTTTTTTTTTTTCACGAATTAACTGTGTATATCGAGGTTTTACTTGCTCTTCCGCTTATAATATTTATAGTGAGCCCTAAATGTGGTTATAAAGCTGAAATAATCCATAGATGTCTCATACGGACGAGAACAAGAACGGGTGCTTCAAGAGTGCCCAACGTCTACCGACCCACGAGGTCAGACCTGGTCACCTGAGGCTGTGGGGCTGCCGCGAGGACCAGAAGAGAACTGTGGGCTTCCGATTTATATAGCATGATCCGGCACTTGAACACAAGATTCAGAAGAAAAGAGCCCATAAGGTTTCTCAGTTTGTATGAAGTATGAAAAGCTAGAAGTACTAAAATTTAGTCACCCGTGCCTGTCCAAGCTGATACAGCTGTAGGCTATGTCTGCCGCGCTGGGTAGTATAAATCTTAAAACTAAAGCCCGGGGGTAAGGACTCATTACTCAGGCAGAACGGCCCGTAGCCGACTGCATGCGTCAAGGCTGGAGAACCACTGCCTTCCAAGACCCAGTTCAACCTCTCAGTAGTGCCCACTGGAAGAGACAGTATTCTGATCATTGAATAGAGATTGCAGTAGAAAAAAAAAGAAGCAAACTCTGTTCTAAAAATTGCGTAGAGTCGAAATCGAATGTTTTGGGCCCCAAGATGCATACCTGCGACACAAAAGGAAAAAAAAAAAACGCCCTTTGGGGGCGAACGACGAGAAGAAGAAGAAGAAGGAGAAGAAGGCTACAGCCAAAGTGTTCGAGGAAATTTTAAAAAAAAACGTTAGTCGAGTAACCTCTTTAGAAAGCAGGAAAGGCATAATTTATCTTTCTTTGTATTTCGTAAGCATTCACAAAGGACATCTTACATCCTTCTCGTGCTGTTAAAACTTAACATAGGAATCGCTTGGTGGTTGGCCAAGTTTTCCTGTTTTCGACGAGCTTTTTCAAGCTCATCAAGGGATTTTATGCCTACTAAACTGCGCTCTCTTAACAATGTCCTCTTTAGAATTTCACATGACAGAGGATATACGGTGTATTGTTTACGTTTTCTGGGGAACAAATGCGATTGCAAGATAAATTTAAAAAAAAACTAACTAAATTTCACTTTTCACCGTGCGCTGTTCCAAAATAAACAGGGGTCTACTGTTTTCTAATTACCCTTATAATCTTTGCCTTTTTTTTCTATTCTTCTGATATGGTGCGTATTGTTATTGTTGTTGCTGCTGAAGATGTACATCTTAAGTTTCGCTGTTTGACTTTCATTCAATTTTTTTTACGTATAACTAGGACCCGCTTTGGCTAGTGGTTACTGCATTCCCCTGCCAACCAGTTCGATTTCGCATTGGGAAGGATTTTTTTTTTAGACCGACCAGCACGGGGGAGGGGGGGGGGGGTCAGTCCATTCTCAAGGGAAAAGAAATGGGTTCCTGGTTGGCGGGGGGAGGGGGGAGGGAACCGGGGAGAGGTTTATCTGGGGAAAAGCAAAGTAGCGAGGACAGGTATTGGCATCCCTGCCCTACTTTAAGAATAATTAGTGTGTAAAGTATATCACTAAACACGAAACCACTGCAGTAAAGCTGTGATAACAAAACTGTATAAACTAGACGGGGGAAAGTGGTAGGAACAGCCTTATTACTCGTAATTAATAATTAACGAGATTAATAATTAATAAAGCTGTTCCTACTTTTTGTTGTTATTGTTGTTGTTGCCTAGTTCATACATTTTGTTACCCTACCTCAAATGCTGTGGTGGCCTTGAAAATGTGAAGGTGCTAAGCTAACAGTTCTCTCTCTCTCTCTCTATTTCTCTCTCTCTCTCTCTCTCTCTCTCTCTCTCTCTCTCTCACATGCCCATGCAAATGCCAGGAGACATAACTAATGATGAGTAAGCTGCTAGTAATGTGAAACGTCCTTTATACTCTTTCATCGTTTTAACTTCATTGTTCTCGTTTCAGAGCTGTAAGGGGTGGAGGTGGGGTTGAAGGGGTCGGGGGAGGCGGGAGAGAGTAGAGAAGAGTTGTTTGTCCAAAATCCCCCCCTTGTCTGCTACATACATCCGGGTTACACATTCATTTGATAAATAATCGACAAAACTGCACTTTGTTAGCACACCACTTATCCGGAATTTGTGTTGATTCTCTCATGACAGTGTTTCTCATACTACTGGTTTTCAGTGGAACTTTGTTAGAAGAGGGCTAAACCAGTAAAGCTCGTCTTATCTTGTTTCTTTCCTCGTCTACCTTTCAGTCTATCTTTCAGTAGATTTCTTGATAGGATCTGGCAGTTTGCGAAGGTTTGAAGAGAAAGAAAAGGTTTTTTTTTTCCCAAATGCTGCTACGAACACTAAATAATCATTTTAAGCAGTACCCAAGTTACGAACATCCGCTTTACGTACAACCCGTAGTTACGAATAACCCCCTCAACTTTTTAAGTCTATCACATTAAAAATTCGAATTGCATACAGCGGTTCGTAATAACGAACGAGAGTTACTTCGTAGAACAATGATTGAAACATTGCTCATCTATAGTTGTCCTTCGGGTTTTTAAAAATATGTTTATATGTAGAAGGGTATACAGGCGTGGACTCTGCTAAAGAAGTACTATATTGCACACCGTCTGCTTATTAGCTGAACACAGGGACCGAAAAAAAAATAGCTACCACAAGCCAATCCCAAGCCGACACAATGCTGTTGTGAAGCGCTCAGTTTCGTTTTGGTTACGGCCGATCGAGATTAGACGGATCGCTTCACGGGGGCAACAGGCGTTGGGTATGTTAGAGGGTGTGTGTTGTCCAGTGGATCAGTGTTCTATGTGGACTGATACGGCCGGGGATTGTGATGTCCTGTGCTGGAATGTGTTCGTAGAGACTGTTCGTGATGCGTTCTTGATGTAAGTCTATCCCCGTGCCATCCGTAGTTTGTTCCAGTATCGTCAGTTGTTCTATACGGAGTTTCAGCTTATGTGAAGTGAGACATCTATGGTTTGTAATTGCGGTGAGTGTCTGAAATTCTTTCTGTTAAAGGTCTTCGTGACAAGCAATGTGAGCTGTCTTCATCACGACTAAGAGTGTATGTGTAAAGTAATACAAGTCGTGATACATCATATATGTTGGGAGAATTAATTACCAAGTCGTTTGAGAGATTAATGATGAACTAATGATTCCTAATTGTAATATTGTCATTTATATGTTATTGGCGGACCTCCGTGAGGTTAAGTGACATGAGATGTGTCACGGAGGCCTGTGATGTTTTGTATGATGTGTGGATGGGCTTACAGCGTCTTGTCCTATGTAAAATCATATTCGATATTTTAACTTGCAGTCATTATCATGTTTTATTTCTCATCATTCATGTTGATAAATGTTGATATCTGCGTATGTGAGTCTAGAGATTGGGGCGCTAATTTTTGTGTTATTAAAAGCCGCCACGAGGACCACAGGTTCTCCGTGTTATGTTTATGTTTTCCTAGACAATGGCTAAAAAGATAATGGAAGTGTCGATATTGAATGTCTAGACCGTGCTGTTGGTACGGCTCATTAATATGATGAAATTTAACTTAAATGTATTAATGAAATGATTATGTGTTATAAATGTGCATTTTCTGCATGTTCATGTGAAGTATGTTCACCCTTGTTTTGGTGTTGTGTGATAAATGTAATATGAGGGGAAGTCACTAAGTAACTCGCAAATGCCTGTTACAAAAAAACTAAATGCGACAGTAATTTGAAAACTTTAATTTTTTAAACTACATTATTCCCCTACTTCTCAACGTAGTCGCCACCAACATTGATACATTTGTCCCATCGTGTAATCAGTGATGCAAACCCATGGTGTAAAAATCGTGAGTCCGATTTCTGAACCATTTTTTAACTTCTGTTTCCACCTCTTCGTCACTCGAGAATCTTCTCCCGCCAAGGTGGTTTTTCAGTGGAACAAACAGGTGAAAATCACTTGGAGCTAAGTCAGGACTATAGGGTGGATGTTCAAGAACTTCCCAACCGAACTGGCTAATTTTCTCTTGGGTTAACCGAGCTGTATGTGGTCTGGCATTGTCATGAAGGAGAAGCACACCTCTAGTCAGCAGACCAGGACGTTTCTTCGAATTGCATCCAGTAGAATCGACAGAACTTCACAGTACGATACAGAATTCACACTGTCCTCATATTTCTGGAACTTCTGTCAGCTCTGATAATCACATTCACACGTTGTACAGTCGCTTCTGTTACAGTCCGAACAGGACGGCCAAGTAAGACTTTGTCAGCAATTTCGGTGCGTCCCAGAGAAAATTATTTTACCAAGTTATAGACCGCTTTACGTGATAAACACTTTTCAGCATAAACTGTAATCATTTCCTTATGAATGCCTTCAACTGAATGTCCTTTAACCCACAAGAATCGCACTACACTTCTCTGTTCTTCTTTGGTACACACTAACAGTTGGGTAGTCATTTTGTTACTGCTTTGCGCATGCGCACGTAATTCCCAGCGCCCCCTACATACAACTATTATAAATTTGGATGATGATACTATCTAAGTATATATTTAAACACTACTGATAACTGCCACTGATAAAATATTTCAATTTCGAGTTTCTTAGTGACTTCCCCTCGTAAACTGGAATCCAGATATAAAATGGCAGAATTGTATGTTCTCTGTACAAGTAAATGTTGTGTTGGCATTAGTGTCTGTTGATGATAAACATGCATTTTGTGTTGACTGCACAGTATTAAGCGTGTGGATAGCCCGGGGGTAGGGATTCATTATATATATATATATATTGGGGCAGAACCTAAGAAAGACCATAAAAGGGAAGCCAGGTGCCGTTTCTACTGTTGTACTAAAGAACGGGAAGACTAATATCATTACCTGACGAACTAACTAAGAAAGAAGGGCACAAATTGCGTTTCATGTTTTTATCCGTTGTGTTGTTTCTGAATGTGATCCCTGAAAAGGGCTTTTTGCCGAAATATTGGATTGTCGTATGTGTTTTATTTATGTGTGCTCATATCACTTTCCACCATTCTTATGTCTACTTTTCCTCATTCTTTCTTTCTAAAAAAACTAAACCATATACCTCTATCTATCTTCATTACTAGAAACAATTTTACCGCAGTCGTCATTTCTCTTATCTCTCATATTACCAGTTTAGGATCGCACTTTAAAAAAAGGGCTGGGAGCCTTGGCTTAAACTATGTCCCTCTTTCACATAGAGCACAGACAACACGATGTGCTTCATTGTTCGGCTTTCTATAGGGTTTGTTGCCATTCCAGAACAATTCTGGTAGGACTGATAGAGCGTGCACGCCTATGCGAATCAATGCTCGGGGTGATATTTAGGCCTAAAGAAGTTAATAACATTTCTAAAGCAACCCATTTCTTTTTTTTTTTTATTATAAAGTAACTTCCTTCCAGTTTCTTTCCTATCACGATTTCTCATAAAAATGTATTCTGGTAAAGAGTGGAAATTAATTGAGGAGGGAAAAAGTTACAAATCAGTTGGAAAAAAAGGGTTAAAGTAGCACATAATCTAGGGGGGGGGGAGGAGTTAAAGTAGCACAGAACCTGGGGGGGGGGGGGAACGCTACAGTTTAATCCCAGTGATAGCGTTTGACATTTAACCAGAGTTAACATTTGAACGCTAAAGAAGCTCTTCAGGATATCGAAAGTCTTACACGTAACTTGCTCTTTTAGTCTACTGTTTTGTCCTTCCGCAACCGTGCATTTTGGCAGGTATAAATATCTTCTAAGACAGTGGTTACCAAACTTTTATGTAGATTGGGACTCACTTGCCGCCCTCGACACATCCCCAACAGTTTCTGAATCATTTCCCCTCTTATTTTGGTTCTGAACCACTCTCTTTACCCTCATTCCCCCCTTCCCAACCACTCCCCTCCAGATCTTCCCAATGCTTCTGGGGGAGGGAAGGGGTGCAAATACGAACTTTGGGAACCTCTGCAGTGCAGAGGATTTGTATTGGTGCCCTTATTTTATATTATCTGTCTGTCTGTCTCTGTCTTTTGTCTGTCTGTCTCTCTCAGTCTTTTGCATGTCTGTCTTTTGTCTCTCTCTGTCTTTTGTCTGTCTGTCTCTGTCTTTTGTCTGTCTGTCTCTCTCGGTCTTTTGTCTGTCTGTTTCTCTCTGTCATGTGTCTGTCTCTCATGGTCTTTTGTCTGTCTGTTTGTCTGCCTTCTGTCTGTCTGAGTCTTTTGTCTGTCTCTCTCTGTCTTTTGTCTGTCTCTCTCTATCTTTTGTCTGTCTGTCGCTGTCTTTTGTCTGTCTCTCTCTATCTTTTGTCTGTCTCTCTCTGTCTTTTGTCTGTCTCTCTCTATCTTTTGTCTGTCTGTCGCTGTCTTTTGTCTGTCTTTCTATCTCTGTCTGTCTTTCTCTCTCTCTCTCTCTTTGTCTTTTATCCGTCTGTCGGTGTCTTTTGTCTTGTCGGACATTCTATTATCAATAGTCATGTCTGCATCGGCTGGACCCAATCTACCCCTATCCCTCTCATTGGGCCTGGTCCCGTGTGTCCCGAACAAAGTGGCCTAAAAGAGTGTCTTATGTTGACCGTGTGGATTTTTAACATTTACATGATTTAGGATCCTGCTGTTGATCCTCCCTCCCCCCACCCCCAGTTTCTATCTGCTAGATTATAAATTAGTGACTACGTCCCATTTCTTTCTTTTCTATATGCCCAGATGCTGTTTGCAACTTTTGTCTAAATTTATATATTAGCATGTTTCGCATACATTAGATCTGTCTCTCTTGTGTATGTAAGGCTGAATGTTTCTAACTGATATGACACAGAAAAGCAGGTGCCGACATTCTTCTACCCCCTCCCCCTTCCCCCATAGTATTGATATTTTCAATCATTGGTCCCTTTTCGTTATAAGTAACGCCCCCGATTTGTACAGAAATGAAATACAGAAGGTTAAGACTAGTGAATAGAAGTAGAAGCAGCCTTATTAATTAACGATCACACAGTTGTAACTTTTCAGTTCACATCTTAATCATACCAAACAAAAAAAACAAAAAAAACATACAGGACAAAGAAATAGGAAAAGAAGAGAAAATATAAATTCACATTAACGATATACAGCAAGTAAGAATGGAAGAGAATAACAGAAAAAAAATGGAGCACTCAGCTGCGTCTTACAAGAAGCTGAATCTAACTCTTTCCGTGCTGGAGGAAGAAACACGGAAGTGTTCTGGAGTGCGGGAGTAAAAAACGCGGGTCTTGGTCTGTAAGGGGGGTCTAGTTGTAAAATGGAATGGAAAACAGTATTTCCATGTACTTCCGTATACTTAATATGTTTCAAAGTATAGCTAATGAATGAAAATTTCATAAATGCAGAGTTTTTTTTAGGAAAAAAAGAAGTAATGTGATGTTTGTAGACACTGATTGTGGCCAGCTCACCATCGGCTAGGTCTAGATCCGCGTTACTTACCACTACTTACCATCTGAGATGTGTAGATCTACTTGTCGATCTCGTATTGTGATTCTGTATTGTATTCTCGCTGAATGAATGTCTCAACTAACCTCCTAACTACTCCTAACTACTTCTCCAGTCATCTAAATATGTCTAGATCTACTTAGAAAACATTCAAGAGCAGCGGGGTGGCCATAGGCTATGTCCATACCCCTATCTACATCGTCAAAAACTGAAAAATGTCCATGCTTCTCGTCTTTGTTCTCGCTCGGCATCGCTCGTAAACTAGGCACTCTTTCGCCATTTTGAAAGTGTCACCGGAATCGCGGACGAAATATGTACAATCTAAATGTTACACCGCTTGTTTTAATGAAACAAACAATTGTCACTATAATGACCATACGGTAGCTTCGGGACACCGGAAGTGTCACTATATCGACCAAACGAAAGAGTGCGTGGCGGAGTATTGTGAATGTTTAAGTGAAGACTTGTGAGGTATGACGCCAATCTGACATGTTGGTACTCAAAAGAAGATGGGGAAAGGATGAAACGAGAGAGGGGGGGGGGATAAAATTGTTATGAAATGGATAAAAGGACTGGCGGAATATATTAATGTGATTGAGGGTAGACAGTTTGTAATAAAGTGCAGTGAAAGGTTCTGGAACATAAGTTGCAGGTGAGAAAAGAGTAAATGAGAACTTAGTAAAGAGGGAATGTGATTGTTGAGAAAGCGAAGATCAAGTACAGCTGAATTTCGAGTTCAGACCGTGTGGTTCCAGTGCCCCGTATTCTTGTTTGTTGCGGTTCTTGATAGTCAAGCGCCTTTTGTCATCAGGGTGACATTGTTTAATGGCTGTTTATCTAGAAAAATCATACTTGCCTCTGTCGCTTTGTACATATGTTTATATTTAGTTTTATACACACACACACATATAACTTAAACACAAAGAGATCCTAGTTAAATCTTAACTTAAAAGTGGCAAGGTAGAGACACCACACCCTTAAGGATTTCAGATATACTTACAAGAGTTTAAATGGCTGAAACACTTATCTAGAGCAGTGGTTTCCAAAATGGGCGTTACTGTCCCCTCTCTTTCACCCCCACCCCCTTTTTTCCATCCTTCCGAAAGCGTTGGAAAGATCCAGTGAGGGGAATGGAACAGGAAGGGAGGGGGCATCAGAAACAAATTACCAAACAAAAAAAAGTCTTCTGGGGGAGGGGGGGTCTCTAGGAATGTGACTTGGAAGTTAAAGGGATTGGGAGGGGGGGGAGCGGCATGAAAGATTTTAGAACCACTGGTCAGAGTGGCAATTGACGTCTGCTTTATTCTCTCATCTTGAAAACCACGTGGTCGTTTCCGTTCTCTTGTTATACAACTTCCTCTCTGTCCATTGAGAGTTTCCCGTCTGCCAAAACGTTCCCCTCCCTTCCCCCCTATTAAATCTGCCTATCTTTCTGTCAATTCACCTCCTTAAATGTGTGTATGCGTGTGTGTGTGTATACGTGCGTGCGTGTGTGTGTGTGAGTGTGTGTGTGTGTGTGTGTGAACATTGAGTATTCTTGGACTCATTAATTATTGTACCACTTTTCGTACATTCATTAATAATCGTATCATTTTTCTTAGACTCCGTTAATTACTTTACAACTTGTCTTCATTAATAAATGTACTGCTTTACTTTGATCCATTATTTATGTACTACTTTTCTTTGACTCACCTTATTTTGATTCATTAGTTATGTACTACTTTTCTTTGGACTCTTTCATTTTGCACTACTTTTTTTTTTTTACTCTCGCAAAATAGCGTACCATTTTCTTCTTCTTCTTCTTCTTCTTCAGCTTTTCGAGCCATCAAGGCTCATTGCTGCAGATAAAGTTGCTGCCTCCATTCCTCTCTATTCCTGATCTTCTCTCTCCAGTTGGTAATACCAATTTCTTTTATATCCTCTTCTATGTTATCTTTCCATCTCTGTCTTGGTCTACCCCTTAGTCTTGTTTCCTTCATCTCTTGTGCATACATAATTTTCGTTTGTCTGTTCTCTTCCATTCTTTCTACATGGCCCAACTAGCGTAGTCTGATCAGTTTCAAGACAGTTATAACTGTTCAGTTCAGTGTTCTTTCTAGCTCTCCATTCTCCATCGTTGGTATCCTTTATGGGCCCAAAGATTCTTCTTAGGATCTTGTTCTCAAAGACCTGCATCATCTTTCTTTGCTGTACTCCACGTTTCTGTCACGTGGTGCGGGTGCCTTGTGGCGTGACAGCTTGCGTACCCTGGCCAGGTCCAGTCAAGCTGGGAAGGATACATTTTCTTAGATTCGTTAAATGGTGTACCACTTTTCCTAAATTTCATCAACAATTGTACCACGTTTCCTAGATTTCATCAATAATTGTACCACTTTTCCTAGATTTCATCAATAATTGTACCACTTTTCCTAAATTTCATCAACAATTGTACCACTTTTTCCTAGATTTCATCAACAATTCTACCACTTTTCCTAAATTTCATCAACAAATGTACCACTTTTTCTAGATTTCATCAATAATTGTACCATTTTCCCTAAATTTCATCAATAATTGTACCACTTTTCCTAGATTTCATCCATAATTGTACCACTTTTCCTAAATTTCATCAATAATTGTACCACTTTTCCTAAATGTCATCAATAATTGTACCTCTTTTCCTAAATTTCATTAACAATTGTACCACTTTTCCTAATTTCATCAATAATTGTACCATTTTTCCTAGATTTCATCAGTAATTGTACCACTTTCCCTAGATTTCATCAATAATTGTACCACTTTTTCTAGATTTCATCAATAATTGTACCATTTTCCCTAAATTTCATCAATAATTGTACCACTTTTCCTAGATTTCATCAATAATTGTACCACTTTTCCTAGATTTCATCAATAATCGTAATTTTCCTAGATTTCATCAATAATTGTACCACTTTTCCTAAATGTCATCAATAATTGTACCACTTTTCCTAAATGTCATCAATGATTGTACCACTTTTCCTAAATTTCATTAATAATTGTACCACTTTTCCTAAATTTCATCAATAATTGTACCACTTTCCCTAGATTTCATCAATAATTGTACCTCTTTTCCTAGATTTCATCAATAATTGTACCACTTTTCCTAGATTTCATCAATAGTTGTACCACTTTTCCTAGATTTCATCAATAATTGCATCACCTTTCTCTACCAGTACACAAGCACTCAGAAATTATTTTTAAAAATCCCTTCTCCACCCGGTTCTTTAGACATAGAAAGAGAGAATCTGGTAGTACGGGTTAGTTAACAACCTCCCATATTAACGTTTTTTTTTTTATTAACGTTTATTTAACACAGATGTATACTACACAAACCCTGCACCTTTCATATAGTCCCCGGTCCTACTTTATGTTTTTCAGGTCGTGAATCTAAATATGTGTTTTTTTTTCTTTTTAATCAGCTGGACCAAAAAGAAAAAGAAAAAGATCCGATGTCTGATGAGATTACAACAGTCCGCTAAACCTGTTTCTAAAGTGTGTGCGCTGACCCGCTTCGAGTTATATAGAGCTTTGGATTCAAGTTGGACGCAGCATTTTACACACAGGTCGTGCTACGGGGCGGGATTTCAAGTCGGACGCGATGACTTCAGAACCGCAGTAAGTTATACATTTCACGTTAGCCGGCATTTTGTGTGTGGTGTGTGCGTGTGTTGTTTGTATATTATTTGCTTGTATTTTATCTGTTTCTACTTGTTTAATTTTCTTCAGAACTGTAGTTAAGGTGCATAAGAAAACACCTGTCTCATCGTATAAGAAACGAAGAAAACAGTAATACCAAGGACTTGTGTGGTGTTAGGGGGGAAAAAACCCCAAAACAAACATAACACTGCAATATTTCGAGACTATGCCTACATCAGAAGCGAAATCTGAGAAGATGAGATTTTATCCAACCGTTTTCTACCTTTTAGCGTGTTCTGTAGTTATAAAATCTATATGCCATTTTGAAATATTCATTTTTTAAAAAATGTATTATAAACGTATTTCGGTTTTATTCTAAACTTTTGTCAAAAGTTTCAGAGTTCGTGTTCTTGTCAGAATAACTTGGGGGTTCGGCAGAAGAGCATGATAGACTGTATCAATCTAGTCGGAAATTTGAGTAAGAACTATGAATTATGATATCATTATAATGGGAAATGGTTATAACCGCTGTCCCTGCCTTTTACTTTGCTTGAAAGACTTTCCGAAATGCCGATTTTGTCAGTACAGCATTCGGTACTTTATACTTTTTTTTAAATGTAAAATTAAACACACTTTAAACAGATCAAAGAAAATTATATGTTCTGTTAAATTTTTCCCCTTACTTTATTTGCCACGAGATTTTACTGTTTATAAAAATGCTCACATGGTCAGTCAGTCATTTGCATGTCCCTTGCGGAACTTTGCCTCCCTAACAGCCCTCCTGTAGGCCTGTCGGTTGTAAGCAAGATGCCCTGCTGCTGATGCATCTGTCTGCAGATTATCAACGATGTCTTGCAGCCATCTTCGCCTTGGTCTTCTTGTCTTTCTTTTTCCCATTATACATCCTTCCAATACGGTCTTCTCTAGACTATCATGACGTTTAATGTGTCCAAAATATTTAAGTCTTCTCTGTGTAATCCTCTTTACTAGCCAGCCTTCTTCAATATTAAGTTCTTGTAGTATAGATATTTTTGTTCTTTTCTGTGTCCATGATATTTGAAGAGCTCTTCTGCAGCATTTACATTCAAAGGCACAATTATGTGTTTCTCAGCTGTTTTGTTAAGTGTCCAGGTCTCACGGGCATATGTTGCGATGAGAAGGATGCATGCCCTTAAAATCTTATTTAGCTCATATGGTGAACCCACCAAAATCAAAACTGGCTAATTCTCCTTCTTACGAACTGATCACCATTAGCCTGGTGGCCCGATTATCCTCCAGCAGATTTTGCTGGTTGCTTTCTTAAAAAAAAGTATATATACACCCATATATATATATATATATTATAAACCGGTTACAGTAGCCGACGATCCCCAAAAGTTTCGCTTCCTCCTCCCCCATTTTTTTAAAATCGATACTTTACCAGTAATTGTCGGTTAACGCTATCATTGGTTGAACTTGTAACGAAAGAAAATCATGAAAACATTTAGGTGAATGATGTGAAGTTGTATTTTAAAAAAGAATACTGAAAACACTGGGGAAAGAGTAAAAAAAATATATTATAACAAAAGAATTTCTGAAAATACTGAAGGAGTAGTGAAGTAAAATAGTAAAGTAAGAACTGGCAATAATGGAGCAAGTGTAGTGCAGTTGTTAATGAGTTACCTTCTCATTCCAAGGTTTGGAGTTGGACACCATTACTATATTAAAAAAAAAACTTTTTGTAAACAATTAGCTGCAGAAATTGGAATCTGACAAAAGTGGTTTGGGAGAAAATTGCGTTTGAAAATAAGAGAATAGCTGCCTGCAAGGCAAGGCGCATCAAATCGCATCGCTCACGTAAACTTGAAACTAGATATCGCATAAAATCAGCCCCAAATTGAATTGGGAGACACGCTCGAAAGCAGATGAGGGAGAAAACAAACAGAAAGCGTGACAGCTTCCATTCCCATTCATCCATGTCCTTGGTCAATGGTCCTCTAAGCAGTCATCTTCCAGTATGCCTTGTGGCCTCATGCAGAGCAGCAGCAAATTCTCTCCACTTTTTTTAACGGTCTACGGCCTTTGTACTGTGGCCTCCAGCCGTGCTGCGAGCTACTTTATTTCTGCTTCTACAGTTCTTCGTCAGGCAGTCTGTGGTAGGCCCCTGGCCTCTCTTTCTCTTTCTCTCAGGTATGACTATATGGGAACATATATTCTCAAGCATCCGTTTATAATGGACTAATTTTCACCGGGAACAATTTTGTACGAGGAAAAGACAGAATAAACCGATGTTGGTCAATCAAATGATGAACGGGACGAGCCAAGGGAAACCACTCAGTAGAAACACTTAAAATTATCTCAATGTTGACTGGACCGGCCATGTCCGGCAAGGCAGGCATGTTGCCACTTCAGCAGACCCGGATGTTAAGTATTATCCAATCATCTCAATTTTGGCAATGTTATATCATCATCATCATGTGCCGTGCCGACTGGCGTTGGCTATTATGCTTCTCCAGAGTACACGATCCTTCATGCAGGCCATCAGCTCAGTTGGTGATCTCATCTCACACCATCCCATCAGACTGTCCAGTATCATTTCTCTTGGTCTTCCTCTTGATCTTCTTCCTTCTATTTTTCCTGTTGTTATAATATTTTCAATGCCCCCTCTTCTCATTGCATGTCCTATGAAAGTACATTGTCTCTCTCTTATCTTTTTGACAAGGTTTTTTGTCTCTCCAGCTCTTCTCATACATTCTTCGTTAGTTATTTTTTCTGTCCAGGGGATTCGCAACATTCTTCTAATAAACCACATTTCTGCTGCTTCCAATGATTTTTGTGCAGACTTGCCTATTGTCCACGATTCACTTCCATATAACAAGATAGGTTCAATATAGCATTTTAGGACTCGTTTTCTAACATTCATTGATAAGGATGTATTGGTTAATATGTTTCTCATTCTCTGAAATGCAGTCTTTGCTTGACCTATTCTGTTCCTAATTTCTGTTCTGCATTTCCCATCTGAAGTTATTACTGCTCCAAGATATTTGAATTTCTGCACCTGCTTTTATCTTCTGGAAACATACCAAGAAACCCAAGCAGCAATCATGGAAAGTCAATTAGGAAAAAGATCTGGTGGTGACGCCTCCAGGCCAGATAGATCTAATCTTAACACTGGGGAAGAGGAAGACCAAGACGAAGATGGTTGCAAGACATCGTTGACGATCTGGAAATGGATGCAACAGCAGCAGGCGATCTTGCTCACAACCGAGAGGCCTACAGGAGTGCTGTTTGGGAGGCAAAGTTCCGCAAGGGACATGCAAATGAATGAATGAATGAATGAGTGCACCTGCTTTAGAATAGTTCCGTTTAATTTCATACTTCATGCTGGTGGATTCTGTTTCTTAGATATAACCATAGTCTCTGTCTTTTTGATGTTCAAAGTAAGGCCTTTCTGTTCACTTTCTTTGGCGACTTTATCCAAGAGATTTTGCAGGTCTTGTTGGTTCTCAGCTATCAGTACTGTGTCGTCAGCATACCGAAGGTTGTTAATATTGTATCCTCCAATTTTTATGCCTGGTTCTGTGATGATTGTTCTTAGAATATTCTCACTATACAGAGAAAAAAGGTCTGGAGATAGTACACATCCTTGTCGCACCCCTTGTTTTATAGGTTGATATTTTCCAATTCTATTTTCAACTCGAACTGCTGCTTCTTGCTGCCAGTATAGATGTTTTACAATCCTCAGGTCTTTGCCGTCTATATTGACGTCTTCAAGCATTTTAATAATTTCATTATGTTTCACCTTGTCAAATGCCTTGGTGTAATCAATGAAGCATAAATAGAGATCTTTCTGTACTTCTAAAGCTCTTTCTGTTAGTGTTCGTAAAGCATAAATGGCATTGTGTGTTCCCTTTCCTTCAACAAATCCAAACTGTTCATCTGCTATTTCCATTTTTATCTTTTTCCGTGTTCTTCTCATAATTATTCTGAGAAGTAGCTTCGTTATGTGACATGAGGGGCTGATAGTCCGATGGTCGTCACATTCCTTTGTACCTGGTTTCTTTGGTAGTGCTATAAACGAAGATTTAATCAGGTCACTGGGAATATAACCACTGTTGTAAATGTCATTCAGTAACCTGGTTATTATTTTTATTCCTGTCTCCTCTAGTGCCTCTATTTCTTCTATTGTTATATTATCAGGCCCAGTCGCTTTTCCTTTCTTCAGGTGTTTGATGGCATCTATCATTTCATCTTCAAGTATTGGTGGTCCCTCACAGTTTTC
The DNA here is from genome assembly GCA_009760885.1 of Achatina immaculata. NCBI lineage: Eukaryota > Metazoa > Mollusca > Gastropoda > Stylommatophora > Achatinidae > Lissachatina > Lissachatina immaculata. The sequence goes on along the minus strand of CM019695.1, from coordinate 11,656,280 downwards.
AGTATCTGGTGTTAATTCTGGTCTTTCTCCTCCATATAGCTCACCGATATACTCTGTCCACCTGTCCACAATGTCTTCTTTTCCCATTAACATTTTGTTAATGTTATGCCACGCACATATCCTCTTGTCTCTCTTAAACATCTTATTATACGGGGAACACTTAAGATTTATCTCAGAAACTGTGTATCATTGCCTTTTGTGCATTCTTTTTATAGCGCCACTTTCTTCTTAATGCAATATAGGACAGGTTTTTGTTTGTTTATCTGACTGTCATTCACCCTTTGGACTTGTGAGAAGTGTCTGAAGTTGTGAGAAGTGTCTGGACTTGAGAGAAGTATCTGGCCTTGAGAGAAGTGTCTGGACTTGAGAGAAGTATCTGGCCTTGAGAGAAGTATCTGGACTTGAGAGAAGTATCTGGACTTGTGAGAAATGTCTCGACTTGTGAGAAATATTTGGACACGTGAGAAGTACCAGGACCTGTAAGAAGTATCTGGACCTGTGAGAAGTATCTAGACCTGTAAGAAGTATCTTGACCTGTGAGAAGTATCTGGATCTGTAAGAAGTATCTGGACCTGTAAGAAGTAGCTGGACCTGTGAGAAGTATCTAGACACGTGAGAGGCATCTAGACCTGTGAGAAATATCTAGACATGTAATAAGTATCTGAACCTATAAGAAGTATCTGGACCTGTAATGAGTATCTAGACCTGTAAGAAGTATTTAGACATATGAGAAGTATCTGGACATGTGAGAAGTATCTGGACATGTGAGAAGTATCTGGATTTGTGAGAAGTATCTGGACATGTGAGAAGTATCTGGACTTGTGAGAAGTATCTGGATATGTGAGAAGTATCCAGACATGCAAGAAGTATCTCGACTTATGAGAAGTATCTCGACTTGTGATAAATACCTGGACTTATGAGAAGTATTTTACACACATATGGCACTGAACTTGACGTTGATTTTCTTTTTTCCCCTTAATTCACTAATAGCCACCTGAGAAATGTAATCCAGTACGCCTCGCTGTGACTTAAACATTCTCCGTCTTCAGAAGCTGCCTTCCTCAACATCAATATACAGAGTTATCATTTATACATCTGAATCGACTGGAGAGCGTCGGTAGTAGGGGATCATCTTTTAAACCTTCTGGGATGAGAAGACAAGTCTCTATCGATTAGTCTGCTCAAACTCCCTTATGTCCGTTATGTGAAAACCCTGTTACTTATTGTCTTAAATTTAGTATGGTTAGTCAACACATCTTCTTCTTCTTCGTACTCTTCTACCACCAAATTCGCCCCATGATCCTACTGAATTTACTCCTGTGGTCCTCTCGAGGACCACAAGAGGTTCAGAGTATAGTGGCGCTTGAGCCTTTATTCTCGGTGGGTTGCAGAAACGGAATTGCCTGACACTGTGCTTTTCGTTGCACCAGTTTAGCTTAGAGTTGGACTTTCTCACCGGAAAGCCTCGGCGTGGTTTGAATATATTCCCGCCGGGTGAGAGGGGTGCCCATTCAGTCCAGAGTTGGACTTTCTCACCGGAAAACCTCAACGTGATTTGGATATGAATATATCCCTGTCGGGTGAGAGGTGGTTGCCTATCTAGACTGCACTGGTCCAGTGTCTCCGACTTCAGCATTTTGTAGTTGTGGCCGGTATTCTTCCTGATGGTGACCAGGGCGGAGCTTTTGTCCAGGAGGATGAATCCTCGCCGCTAGTAAGTTTCACCCCTAGGTTAAGCCGGATTAGGTGTCTTATCCCAGTATGGGTGTATAAAGGATGTGACCGGCCTCTAGAGCAGAGGTGCCGTTGTATGAGTAGCCCTCAAGTTTCACCCCTGGGTTAAGCCGGTTTAGGCATATTGCCCCAGTGTGGGTGTATATCGGACGTGGCCGGCCTCTAGAGCAGAGGTGCCGTGATATGAGTAGCCCTGACCCCGAGATTACTAGCCATACGGATTAAACTTCACTTAATCCTTTCCGTCACCTTTTCCACGGCGGCGCCGCGCGGCAACCCTACTCCAATTTTTCTTCATTGCCCGGGAGGAGTTTCACCCCACGCACTGCAGCTGAAGAATCTCGCCGGCAGCGAGTCAACACATCAAAGATATTATCAATTATTGTACACTGATGGAGATAACTGAAGAGGAGATCAGAGCACCCATGGACGCCTTATGGAATACATAATAGGGATCTGTCATACACGAAATGGTTTTGCTTTGCGGGATGCTGCTATAGTGGGCATAGTCCTTTCAAGATCTCTAAAATGCATTTCCCTCTTAAGAGAAGAACAGACTCCCCCTCACAGGTCATAGCAGACTGAGATGTCACATGTATAACAAGCTGAAGATAGGTCAAAACAGATTGAAATATCACATGCATAACAAGCTGAAGATAGGCCACAACAGACTGAGATATCACATGTATAACAAGATGAAGATAGGTACAACAGGCTTGAGATATCACATTTATAACATGTTGAAGGTAGGCACACCAGATTGAGATATCACATGTATAGCAAGCTGAAGATAGATCCAAGAGACTTGAGATATCACATGTATAACAAGCTGAAGATAGGCACAAAAGAGTGATATATCACATGTATAACAAGTTGAAAGTAGGCACAACAGACTTGAGACATCACATGAATAACAAACTGAAGGTAGGCACACCAGACTGAATTATCACATCTATAACAAGCTGAAGGTAGGCATAACAGACTGAGATATCACATGTATAACAAGCTGAAGGTAACCACAAATGGTTAATGCACCTGTGTCACAGGAAAAAATGACTGAATAGCTTCTGCTGAAATACTGTCCTGCACATGAGAAGCAAAGATGACACATATAACTATCAACAACACCAGCCTGCTTCAAACTCCGCAGTGATAGAGAATGTCAAAGCCGGACTGTTCTGTTCTGTAAGGCTATCTAGCTTCACTTCTGAAGAATTCGTTGTTGTTGTTGTTGTTGTTGTTGTTGTTGTTGTTGTTGTTGTTGTTGTTGTTGTTGAAGAAGGAGAAGAGGAAGAGGAGGACGAGAAGGAGGAGGAGGAGGAGGAGAGGAAGGAAAAGGAGGAGGAGGAGAAGAAGAAGAAGAAGGAGGAGGAGAAGAAGGAAGAGGAGAAAGAGGAGGAGGAGAAAAGGAAGAAGAGAAAGAGAAGGACAAGGAGGACAAAAAGGAGGAGAAGAAGAAGAAGGAAGAAGGAGAAGAAGAAGAAGATACCCAGCTGAAATTATTACTGTAATCTATGTCAGTGGTTAAGTAAGCACTTAATACAAACAGAATACATTGCAATGACATTCCGAGTTTTTGCACGGGCTGAACACAACGGGCAACGGTGCAACAAAAGAAAAAAAAACAGGAAGCAATATTAACTGTACCAACATGTATAACAAGTTGAAAGTGGACACATCAGGCTGAGATATCATATGTATAACAAGCTGAATGTAGGCACAATATGCAAGTTGAAAACATTGGAAGCAGCAGAAATGTGGTTTATTAGAAGAATGTTGCGAATTCCCTGGACAGCAAAAATAACTAATGAAGAATGTATGAGAAGAGCTAGAGATAGAAAAAGTCTTGTCAAAAAAATAAGAGACACAATGTACTTTCATAGGACATGCAGTAAGAAGAGGGGGCATTGAAAATATTATAACAACAGGAAAAAAATTAAGGGAAGAAGAGCCAGGGGAAGACCAAGAGAAATGATACTGGACAGTCTGACGGGATGGTGTGAGATGAGATCACCAACTGAACTGATGGCCTGCATGAAGGATCGGGTACTCTGGAGAAGCATAATAGCCAACGCCAGTCGGCACGGCACCTGATGATGATGATGATTGATGTTCAAGCAAGATGTTTTTAACAGCCAACACAGTGAACGTGTTTCACACAAACAAACAAAAGAGTTACGGCCTCCAATTCAAGGACCCAAAGTGGACCCCAAAAGTACACCTTCCCAGCCAGCAACCAGATCCCTGACCCGTTAATCCAGTATTTCCCAACGTGGGGCTACACCCCCACGGGGATTGGTTGGGGGGGGGGGGAATTTAGAATATTTTCGGCAATATTCTACTTTTTTTTTAGAAGTTGGTTGGGTATTATGCCGCGTGGGGAGGCGGGCGTCAAAATCTTTGAGGCGTTGAGATGGGGCATGATCCAAAAATTTGAAAAAAAAAAAAAAGGTTGGGAAACACTGTGTTAACCTGTCTGAGTCTGTTACTTGGTGCACTTAAGGAAAAGGTGGAGCAAAGTTTTCGCCAAACTCTGATTGGCTGGCCATGAAAGCAGTTCCGTCACACCAACACATGTCAATATACATCCTTCTATGACAGTGCTTCACAACCGTTTTGTCTTGAGTGGATCTCTACACCAACAGCAGTACGTGACTAAAAATCCCCTACGCCAGGAGTGGTAGGTGCGCCACAACCCTATACCAACAATGTTAAATGACCCCATTCATTCACTCATTTATTAGCTTGTCCCGTGGGAAACTTTGCCTCCCTAACAGCTCTCTTGAGGGGGGTGAAGACGCTGTCTGATTAGGCAATCACCGACCCATTGATGATATGCTAGCATCAGTGTTAGCGAACCATAGCTGACCAAGACCCTGTCCCACTTCTCTGTTGGTACCCCCAGTAACAGGACTAGCTTGGCTAACGGGGCAGAGATCGCCATAGTCTCCATGGTGGTGGAATCTGCTAAAGAAGCATTGCAGACACCCCTTGCTTTTTAGTTGTACTCCGGGACTGAAAAAGTAGCCGCCATAACCCGCTCCCACGCCGATCCGATGCTGTGCCTCAACACCTCTACAGCATAGGCTGCAAAGAACACCAGCTTGCAGTTACAGGGAGATAGCACAAGACAAGACAAAAGACAGCGCTCTTGAAGGCCTTTTGCTTGTCAGCAAGTTGCCCTGCTGCTGAAGCATCCATTCACAAATTACCAATAACTTTTTGCCCACTACGCCTTGGTCTTCCTGTCTTTCTTTCCAACACCCCCCCCCCATTATGTACCCTTCTAAGACTGTCTTCTCCAGACTCTCATGACGTTTAATATGTTCGAAATACAAGGTCCGACAATTAAGTAATGAGACTGATTTTATTATAGCCAAGACAAAAATGCCATCTATGAAACAAAGCATGGAATCCATCTATGATCTGGCAACTTTTCATCTCCGCCCGATAAGCAGACGACAAACAAGCCGTCATTTTGTTGACCGAGTCAGAGGTGTATTGTTACGTAATCGGCATGGAGCCAGAAGCTAACATTAAATTCTGTTTAAAACTCAGAAAAAGTGCCACTGAGACAGTTGAATTGAAGCGACAAGTTTAAGGAGATAATTGTTTGTCTTGTGCACAGATATTCAAGTGGTATTCACGATTCAGAAGTGGTGTGGAAATGATTATAAATGCAATTAGACATGGACGCCCAATTTCTGCTCGTAATGAGGAACTCATTGCAAAAGTCAGAGAACGGATACAAGAAGATCGTTGTTTGACTGTGAGGATGATGGCAGATGAATGTGGTTTTAATCGACAGACCATTCGTAAAATTTTAATGGAAGATTTGAGCAAGAAAAAAGTTGCTTGCTGGTTTGTACCACATTCATTGTCTGATGACCAATAACGCCAGTGTATTGAGTACGCAAAAGTTTGTCATGCCTTAGAGGCACATAGGGATATGGTGTTAGTGCCCATATTTTCCTTGACCTGTCAGCACACTAGAGGGTGATATGCTCAGTATCACGCCTGGCTGCCTTTTCCTTCCCCAACTCCAGAAGAAGTCGGGTACCCATTTCTACAGCTGGGTGACTGGGGTGCCGCCGGCCGGATTCGAACCCCCGACCTTCGCCATGAGAGACCAGTGCACTAACCACTTCGCCACAGGCATCATCAAAACGTGTCGCAGAAATAAACATTTCTTAAATTTGATTGTTGCAGAAGATGAAACATTGATTTTCCGCTATTATCCCACAAATAAATGCCAAAGTGCTCAGTCGAAGTCATCATCATCACCAAAAGGAAAAAAAAATTCATCTTCAGAAGTCGAAAGTGAAGACAATGTTGGTGAGCTTCTACGACAGAAAATGAGTTATTCACAAAGAATTTATTCCACAAGGATAGACTGTCACTGCCAGAGTTTATTTAAGTATTTTGAAACGCCTATTGAAAAGTATTTTCCGAGTCCGACCCGAGTATTCAACACATGGCAGTTTTTTTTCCCTTCTTCATGATAATGCACCAGCTCACCGGGCGGTAGTTGTACAGGAATTTTTTGGCCCAAAACAAATGTGTGTTCTCATCCATCCACCCTATTCCCCAGATTTGTCTGCCTGCGATTATTTTCTATTCCCAAAACTAACGTTACCATTGAAAGGACGCTTCTTTGACGATACTGATGACGCCCAGTGGACGTAACATCGAGTTTAAGGGCCATACCAACAGAAGAACTGCAGAGATTGTATCGGTGTTTATTACATCATGCCACTCGTATCAGTGCAAAAGGGGCTTACTATGAATAAAATACAGGTTATATCTTTAAGTTTATTTTCTTTTTTACGTAATTAGTCTCATTACTTAATTGTCGGACCTTGTACTTCAGTTTTTTTCTGTTTAATCTTCTTTATTTAGATGATTCCATGACCTGCGAAGAAAAGATGCTTAAAAGTACTGACATTTTTTAAAATGACCCAGTACCGTTGTATGCCCCCTAAAATGATGTATAATTGCTACTAACCGCTAAAAGAATTTTATGTATCTTCTTCTTCTTCTTCTTCGTTCACTTCTACCACCAAAAACCGCACTGTGAACCTACTGAATTCACTCATGTGGTCCTCGTTAGGTCCCCTGTGTGGTCCAAAATAGACCACACGAGTTCCACGAAAGGACCACAAGGGGTTCAGAGTATCACAGTGCTTTAGCCTGTATTCTTGGTGGGTCTCGGAAGCGGGATTGCGTGACACCGTGGTTTTAATTGCACCAGTTTGGTCTAGGGTTGAACTTTCTCACCGGAAGACCTCGACGTGTTTGGAATATCAGTGCATCCCCGCTGGGTGAGAGGCGTTAGCCCACCGAGGCCAGAGTTGGACTTTCTCACCGGAAAACCTCGACGTGTTTTGAGATACCCGTGTATCACCGCCGGGTGAGAGGTGGTTGCCCATCCAGTCCAGGGTTGGACTTTCTCACCGGAAAACCTCAGCGTGATTAGGATACGCAGACATCCCCGCCGGGTGAGAGGTGGTTGTCTATCTAGACTTCCCTGGTCCAGTGTCTCCGACTTCAGCATTTTGCGGTCGTGGCCGCTACCCTTCCTAGTTGTGACCAGGATGGAGCTTTTGTCCAGGAGGACGAATCCTCGCCACTAGTGACTTCTACCCCTGGGTTGAGCCGGTTTAGGCATTTTCCAGTATGGGCATGTTTGGGACGGGACCGACCTCTAGGGTAGAGGTACTGTGACATTCATAGCCTTCAAGATTCACCCCTGGTATGAGCCGGTTTAGGCAAAATTCACCAGTATGGGTGTTTATCAGGCGTTACCGACCTCTAGAGCGGAGGTGGCATGACATGTCTAGCCATCGAGTTCCACCCCTGGTGTGTGCCGGTTTAGGCATATTTCACCAGTGTAGGTGTATTTCGGACGTAGGCGGCCTCTAGAGCAGAGGTGCCGTGGTATAGCTCTCGTAGCGATACTACTGGACATACCAGGTTAAACTTCACTTTCCACCACCTTTTCCCATCGGCGCCGCACAGCAACCTTTATTTCCGCATTTACTTCCTTAACCGGGAGGAGCTTCACTCCACGCGCGGCATTTGAAAAGTCAAGCCAGCAGTGACTTAACCTCTGGGACAAGCCGGTTCATGCATTTCACCCGATATGACTGCACTCAGGACGTGGCCGACCTCCAGACCAGACGTGCCGTGATTTGACTGTTTGCTTCGCTTTATTCTTTCAATCACCTTTTCCGCAGTGATGCTGCACGGCAACCTCATTTGCAAATTTCTTCATTGGCCGGGAAGAGCACCGCTCCACGCACAGCAGCTGAAGATCTCGCCAACAGCGGCAGATGAGCTACCAAACGTGACACTCATCTACCCTAAGTAACTGGTTTTCAGGCGCCAGATATTCGCCCTCGCCCCTTCTCCTGTCAGTTTAAACAGTTCTGCCACGGGAAGGCCAGGAGCTGGACTTGACTGCCAGAGGCTGTTTGTGGCGCGTTTGCAGTCCTTAGAACCAATTTTATGTATAAATTTCACTTCATAATAATCCAAAATCTTCCATATCTTCTGGCCACCCTACTTCAGACCTCACGCGACCCTGAAGTTGAGAATCACTGTTCCCTGTAGAGGAAAGCAAGGTCCACCAAAAATAACTGGCAAACACAAGAAGGAATGCGGATGCAGAAAGTCGTGGACCTGAATAAATTATTGCACCAGATGAAAAGAAAGCAAGACTTTACAGTTGTCACAGAAAATAAAAGAGACAACCTCGAACCAAACAAATAAACACAACAGGAAGTAATCATCGGACGCTGAGCTGCAGAGAATATATTCCCACGGCAGTATCTGCTTAGGTCAAAGTACTAATTAGTGAAAACAGGACATAGCGACTCTGTTATAGATACAGGTTCGGGGAAATAGGTGCGCCTTGGCCTTTGCATGAACTCAACTGGCAGAACAATGAAAGGAGCCGATGGTGATTTTGCTGCAAGAGTAGGCAGGCTCACAATGGAAAAATCATTTGCTGTGACAAAAGCTCTGAGCTGGCTCAAGTCACAACACTTACACGCGAACATACATCTTGAGCAACTCGCTGACCATGCTAAAGAAAAAAGAAAACTGGCTGGCTCTCTAAAACAGCAGTGTCTCCATCCCAGCAGGCGTCAGCGATCCTTCTTATCTTGTATCTTATATTCTTCCCGTGCCGTTAAACGTCACATAGGGCTCGCAAAGTAGTTCGTCAATTTTTCCTGTCTTCGGCGAGTCTTTCAACCTCATCAAGGGATTTTATGCCTGTTAATTTAGCCTCTCTTAACAATGTCCTCTTCAGAGTTTCACGCGGTCTGCCTCTTTTTCTTTGGCCTGTTGTGTTCCACTTGATAGCTTGTTTTGGGATTCTCTGATCATTTCTTCTCATCAAGTGACCAACATATGTCCATCTCCTTTTCCTGATCACCTATGAAGCAACCAGTTGGAAATGGTTGTTCAGTCATCTGTCTTATCTCTGCACTGCAGAAACTCGCAGAGCGATCCTTCGATTGACCTCTTTTTTTTTAAAACTAGGTCATGCAGGTGTCAGGCAAAATAAAAGAGCAGATCAGTTGGTCGGCTCAGCTGTTATGGAGGAAGAGCAGGAAAGGATCAAGCGGACATCATTAGTACTATAAGAAAAGGTGGTCGAACCAAAAGGACTTCCCTGACAAATGTGATTTTGGCGTCACTATAAAAAAATGAAAGATTTTGGAGTGAAATTTGGGGTGGTGAAAATAAGCTTTTCATCAAGAGGTCCAGACGGATGGTCAGCAACATCTTGTCTTGTCTTATCTTCCTGTAACTGTGAGGCTGGTGTTCTTCACAGCCGATGCCGTAGAGGTGTTGAGGTACAGCATCGTATCGGCGTGGGAGCGGGTCTTGGCAGCCACATTTTTCAGCCGGAGTATGGCTAAAAAGCAGGGGGTGTGCAATGCTTCTTTACCAGATTCTACCACCATGGTGAGTGTGGCGATCCCTGCCCCGTTAGCCAAGTTAGGTCTGTTACTGGGGGTACCAACAGAGATGTGGGACAGGGTCTTGGTCAGCTAGACATGATGAAGAACTCTGTACTCAAACCAAAAAAAAAAAAGCAGAAACAAATTAGTGTTGTCAGTGTTTCTCCGGTCAGCCAACATAGAACAGATGTCATCAGACATAGAACGAGTGTCATCAGACATAGAACAGATGTCGTCAGACATAGACCGCGTGTCATCAAACATAGAACAGGTGTCATCAGACATAGAACATGTGTCATCAGACATAGACCGCGTGTCATCAGTTAATGCACGCTAAACGATTTATTGGAGAAGAGATCGGACCATCTATGGATGTGTTCGAGTGCATGGATGATGGTCCATCTTAACCAACTCTTGAGTCGCAGTGAGAAACGTTTGATGTATTTGATGTTGCAAACACCCAGCAGACAGCGGGCAAGAGTTATTATACAAGCCGGGATTATGTTACGAGTTATGTTAAGAGTTATTATAAAAGCCGGGATTATGTTATGAGTTATGTTAAGAGTTATTATAAAAGCCAGGATTATGTTACGAGTTATGTTAAGAGTTATTATAAAAGCCGGGATTATGTTACGAGTTATGTTAAGAGTTATTATAAAAGCCGGGATTATGTTATGAGTTATGTTAAGAGTTATTATAAAAGCCGGGATTATGTTACGAGTTATGTTAAGAGTTATTATAAAAGCCGGGATTATGTTACGAGTTATGTTAAGAGTTACTATAAAAACCGAGATTATGTTATGAGTTATGTTAAGAGTTATTATAAAAGCTGGGATTATGTTATGAGTTATGTTAAGAGTTATTATAAAAGCCGGGATTATGTTATGAATTATGTTAAGAGTTATTATAAAAGCCGGGATTATGTTACGAAGAAGAGATACATCATTTCATGAAAAGTAGACAAGTTATGAAGGGTAGATATCAAGTTATGAAGACGCCGATACATCATTTTCGGCAGACTACATCATCATATTCCAGAGAGGAGATGTTCGAAATACTAAAAGCTCAGTCACTCATTTGCATGTCGCTTGCGGAACTCTGCCTCCCTAACAGCTCTCCTGTAGACCTCTCGGTTGTAAGGAAGATGCCCTGCTGCAGATTATCAATGATGTCTTGCAGCCATTTTCACATTAGTCTTCCTCTCTTTCTTTTTCTCTTTATGTACCCTTCCAAGACGGTCTTCTCTAAATTATAATGACGTTTAATGTGTCCAAAATATTCAGGTTTTCTCTTTTTAATCCTCTTTGCTAGCCAGCCTTCTTAAATATTAAGTTCTTGTGGTATGGATATATTTGTTCTTTTTGTGTCCATGATATTTGAAGAACTCTTCTGTAGCATTTACATTCAAAGGCATTTATGTGTTTCTCAGTTGTTTTGTTAAGTCTCCGGGTCTCACCGGCATATGTTGCGGTGGGAAAGATGCATGCCCTTAAAAATCTTCTTTTTTTTTGTAGTTCCGTCTGTTCCTCTCCACAGCTTCTTTAATTGTTTTTAATTTCCCTCATTGTATCTCTATTATTAGTTAGTAAAAACTAAAAGCTAGGAAGCTGAAATATGCTAAGTGACCGGTAGCTACTTGTCCTCGCTCAGAAGCACAGTGCTAAGGAATCGGGGTCATTTGATCAGGAGAACTGAATTCATGTTCTGTTGTGGCCAGTGTGTAGCTTCCACCGGAACATACCGGCAAAGGTTAAAGCGAAAGACCAAATAAGGGAAGTAATCACGTCACGAGCCGCACAGTCTTATCTTTGGACGTGAATGAGGAGCGTAGGTAGACGTACACGAACTTTGATCAAAGTCCCTCCAGCAGTAGAACAACTGCCACTCTGGGAGAACAGCCTCACTCTGGACCTGAAGTGCCCAAGGCACATAATCCTCTCTGTTGGGAGAACAATGCGGTTCGAAAAATATGGCTGGGAGGATATCAAATTTCCAGTTTAGAGACGTGATGAAGCCAGCAGAGCTTAATGACAATGTTAATTAATGCAAACGTGTAAAACGTTGTAACAAGCATGACACTGATAAATCTATGGCTTCTCTTCCCCGCCTATACCTAGCCTAAAAGTTGTGAATCATAGGACATTTCGGATCTGTATACAAAGACATTTTTTCCTTTGAAAAAAAAAAATACATTCCCAAATCTGGGTCATCGTGTTCCAGACTTTCTACTTTCTCTGCAACATGACATCTTAATCCACGGTAGGCGACTCCCAATCCTGATTCAAAATGTATCAGTTAAAACAAAAAGGAAGAAAAAAAAAGTTTTTTTTTTTTTAAAAATGGCACATTATATAATTCATAACTGATTTTTTTTCTATAAAGAACTCAGTAGAAAATTTCTCTTTGTGTATTTTTTTTTTTACTGTAACTAAGTACAGTAGAATATTTCTTTATGTCAGCGGTTCCCAAATTTTTCAAACTGTGGCACATTTGGTAACACAAATTTCTGTCACGGCATACTTGTATTCTTAATGCTGGACTCTCGTGCAGTTAACAATATATTTTTAGCATTTTCAAAGAAACTTTACTTATTACGTTATTACAAAAAGCTTTACTCTGCCATCTTGTGACCAAAAGTTCAGACGGCGGGAGAAGTAAATGCGAGATGAAATATCGTTTGTCATATGCTTCCATATAACGGCCGAATTGGAAAAGCTAAAACAACACAAGGGGGAACAGGAGAAGCTGAAGTTGACTACCGTGAAATGGAATTATGATGGAGTAGAATGAACCAGATACTGATTGGAATATATATATATATATATATATATATATATATATATATATATATATATATATATATATATATATATATATATACATACATACACAGGTGATGGAGTTTCACGGCACATTTCCACCGTTTGGAAATCCCTGCTTTTGTACTTGTACGAACTTCCTGTAACTGTGAGCTTTTGTTCTTTGCAGCCGATGCTGCAGGGGTGTTGAGGCACAGCATCGAGTCGGCTTGGGTGCGGGTTATGGCAGCTATTTTTTTCATCCCCGGGGTACAGCTAAAAAAACGGGGGAGGGGGTGCAGTGCTTCTTTAGCAGACTCCACCATCATGGAGATTATGGCGATCCCTGCCCCGTTAGCCAGGCTAGGCCTGTTACTAAAGGAGAAGTGGGACAGGGTCTTGGTCAGCTATGGTTCGCTAACCCTGACGCTAGCATATCAGCTATGGGTCGCCGATTGCCTCATCGGACAGGCGTCTTTACTCCTTTACTCCTTTACTCCTTTGCAAGCACCCAGTTGGAAATGGTTTCTTTAGTGTTCTTTTACATTGATCAGACAGATTGTTTCTTGATTGTATCATTTACAATAAGCAAAAAAAAAAAATGTCCAAGGTTGGATCTGAAGTACTGATTCTTTACTATGCGTGGCGAAGCTAATTTACCGTACTTCTGTGTGTGAGCAGGAATAACGCAGTTGATAGTAAACTGCATTCCATGCCAAAGTCTGTGGATTGGAGCTCCACTGGTGGCGCATTCCAGGCGATCAAACTGAAAAAAGTGGTTCCTGACACGTTTCTGTTGGGGAGAACGCTACCTGAGAACGGAGTTTATCTCTTTCTGGTACAGACGGTGTCAGTGTATGAAGAGAAACATCAGATTTCAAGTAAAAGTAGTAATTGTGGAAATGGCACCCAGACCAGATTCAGAAAGTATGAAAGTTGTCTATCTCATAGCTTTACTGGTCCTGTTTTTTTTTTCTGTCACATAGCTTTACTGGTCCTGTTTTCTTTCTAAATCATAGCTTTACTGACCCTGTTGTCTTTCTATCTCATAGCTTTACTGGTCCTGTTTTTTTTCTGTCACATAGCTTTAGTGGTCCTGTTGTCTTTCTATCTCATAGCTTTACTGATCCTGTTTTCTTTCTATCTCATAGCTTTACTGGTCCTGTTGTCTTTCTATCTCATAGCTTTACTGGTCCTGTTTTCTTTCTGTCACATAGCTTTACTGGTCCTGTTTTCTTTCTGTCACATAGCTTTACTGGTCATGTTTTCTTACTATCTCACAGCTTTACTGGTCCTGTTTTCTTTCTAAATCATAGCTTTACTGGTCCTGTTTTCTTTCTGACACATAGGTTTACTGGTCCTGTTTTCTCTCTGTCACATAACTTTACTGGTCCTGTTTTCTTTCTATCTCATAGCTTTACTGGTCCTGTTTTCTTTCTATCTCATAGCTTTACTGGTCTTGTTTTCTTTCTATCTCATAGCTTTACTGGTCCTGTTTTCTTTCTATCTCATAGCTTTACTGGTCCTGTTTTCTTTCTGACACATAGGTTTACTGGTCCTGTTTTCTCTCTGTCACATAACTTTACTGGTCCTGTTTTCTTTCTATCTCATAGCTTTACTGGTCTTGTTTTATTTCAAACTTCCACATTGTGTAGCAGAAGCTTATTACAGAATAGATATGTTCATGCTTATCAGGAGAATGTGCTCTCCAGTGATCGTAAAATATATATATATATCCCTGGGGCCGCTTGACTCCAGTATTTCACTTGTCGAATAGTAAATTAGAGTAGTGGCAGGCACGGGTTTATGATTTGGGAAGAAAAGAGAAGACGGCAAGAACAAGATAAACCCAATATTTTAGCAGAACGCCTTTGTCAAGGACAATAGAGACGACAAAACAACACGTACACACACACACACACATAGAGAGGCAGCAAGCCAAGGTATATAAGACACTTTTTGACGGCAGTTTATATTATACTCTAAATTAGATATAGTATGACAAGATGTTGCCTGCAACGATTATGGGCCACAACATGGAAAGTATTTATATTTCTGTTGTTTTCCAGATTCTTTCCAAACGCTTATAAATCACCCTTTCATTCATTCTGGCACTCGGTTACAAGTGCAACCTATATACATTTACGGTATACTTTTAATCATCAAGAATTAATTAGAAGTTCCCGTTTTATTCCATTTCCACGCATAGTGACAACTGTCCTGAAAACCGTATATGCACTTTGTTAACTAATTGCCGTAGGGGATGAAGCGTTAGAGACCTCCTTATGTTGGGCCATCAGCGTGTGAGGTAGGGTGGCCAGTTCCTTCCCTCGCTGCCTTTCTTCCCAGATTTTCCCTGGTACCCATTTTACGAGGCTGGGTCGACCTCGGGGATTCGAACCCACAACCATTCGGTTGCTAGACGAGTGCTCTAACCACTATGCTAGCCGGTCCTCGGTACCTTTATTAACTATAAAAACTAAATTAGACATGCGAGTTGACAAGAACACTATATATATATATATATATATATATATATATATATTATATATATATATATATTTAGGGGACCTTGTATGTTGAGGTTTCGTCAAAGAGCCCCTTGTCTTATTTCTCTGTTGTTTACCATGATTTCGTAAATTAAAGAAACGGATTTAACTAGAGGCACCCACGACACACGAACATATCCTGTCATCAGGCATCACGGTTGTTATGTTTTACCGAACAAAGAACTTCACTGACAACTGTGAATCCGCGTTGTTGTCAAGAATAAAGGAGTTAGGGAAAGGGGAATGAACAAACAGTTCATCAGAAGCACCAGTGGGTGTTCAGCTAACAAAGAACGGGTATAGTCAGTGAATATGCTGAAGGGGATACTGAAGACGAGATCGGAGCATCTACAGGTGTGTCCAGAATGCGTGGGTAATGGCTCTTTTCTAACTAAAAAAAGGTAGATAGAGGTGTATGGTGCAGTTTTACAAAGTGAGGGAGGGAGTGAGTAAGGTGAGAAAAAAAAGCGAATAGAAAGTATGAGAATGTATAAATGAAAAACATACAACATCCGATATTTCGGCGTGAGCCTTTTTCGAGGATTACATGCACAACGAGACAAAAAAAAAAAAAAAACGAAGAACTTATCTGAATGTGTCTTCCTCCAGAATTAGAAAACAGAAATGTTGTTCATTTATACATTCTCATACTTTCTATTCGTTTTTTTTTTCTCACCTTACTCACTCCCTCCCTCATTTTGTAAAACTGCACCATACACCTCTGTCTACCTTTTCTTATTTAAACCAGTTTTACTGCAGTCGCCATCCCTTTTCTAACTAACTAACCGGCGTGTCATGCGCTGCTTATTTTTAGCGTTTTCGACAGTTTTATATTACAGAGCAAAAGCGTTGCTTGGATCATTTTATTTTATTTATTATTATTTATTAAGCTGTATAAGCGATTCGTAACAGTCTATTAGCTCGAGGCGTTTTATAAAAAATAACATCACTCGCGTTTCAGTTACTTGTATATACGAGTCGTATAAGCAAATTAAGAGACGGTAAAGATCAGAATTTCTTTAGGTCCTTCTTAGACTTGGAGTAACCATCGCCCATTCAGAACATTTGAGATCATATTGCTAACCACCATTCACTTGGGCCATGTTAGTATTTCTCATTTCGTCCATGTCCTTTTTTTTTTTCCTTAACTGACTTCTGTTAGCGTGCTACGTGCCCTGGAAGAGCGGTCCTCAACTTTTTTTTGTGTCGGTGAACCAGGCTGTTCGACGTGAGATATGAGGATCTTTCAATAAAAATTAAGCAGTAAAGAGAATCTATGTGATGCTGAGATTTTCTTTAATCGAGTCAATCAACTTGCCCGGTCCGTGGACTGTGGAACCCCCTCACCCCCCGAAACGCCTTCCGTGAGCCTTTGGGGATCCGGATCCGTATACCCACAGATTAAGAACCACCACCATAAAGGGTTTATGTCCTCTGCTGTAACCCGCAAAGATTGGATTAACTGATATCACTGACAGTTGACATTCTCAGATCCCCTGTATCAGTGCTTTTATTAGCCTTCAACATTATGCCCTAGCATGTATTATAAAAGTAAAGTAAAGATAGTCCCATAGCATTTCAAATGCCGTAGGGGGTGAAGCGTTAGAGACCTCATTATGCTGGGTCATCAGCGTATGAGGTAGGGTGACCAGTTCCTTTCCTCGCTGCCTTTACTTCCCAGATTTTCTCTGGTACCCATTTTACGAGGCTGGGTCGACCTCAGGGCCGTATTGGTCGGAAAAAAAATCCCGCTCAGCTGGGGATTCGAACCCTCGACCATTTGGTTGCTAGACGAGTGCTCTAACCACTACGCTAGCCGGCCCCTTGTATTATACAAACCATTAAAAGTGCATGAATATGCTTGTATTAATTTCACAAACTTGTTATTTTCATGTATACTAAGAGTTCCTGTCTATCTGTCGTTATTCTTTCGAACCATTTATCGTTGATCGTTATATTATATGCGGTTTTATTGTTGGTTGTTATATCACATGCCCATTTATTGTTGATCCCTGTACTGTAGTTAGATTGTTGGACCTTTTACAATTTTTCTAATCTGTTGTTCTTTACGCTGTTTGTAGTTACAGTGTAGATCTTTTTTCTTCGATACTTATATTGTTGGGGGTTTTTGCCTCTCATTTTGTTTATTTCATTTATTATTATTTTTATTACATTTATTTTTATTCTTAAAATCAGTTGAAGAGATTGATAAATGCAGCTGAAACGTAGATCCACGTGAAAGTGTGACATACACCATGGAAAATGAAAAGAACAAACGCACAAGTAGTAGAATAATTACAAGTGCTATATGAACTTCTCAAAGAAATAATGATCAAGAAAACAGAAAACAAGGGGTGATTGATAAGTTCTCTGCATAAGGTACAACGGATTATTTGTGGACAACTTTTGGGGGTTATTTCTCAACATAATCCCCTTGCAAGTTTATGCACTTAGTCCAGAGATACTGGAGCATACGGATCCCTTCTTTGTAAAAGTCAGCATCTTGTGCCAGTAGAAAGTGGTCTACAGCATGAATGACGTAATCATCTGAACCAAATTTGCGACCACCGAGCTCCTTTTTTGGTTTGGTAAACAGGTAATAGTCCGAAGGGGCCAAATCTGGGGAATAAAGAGGATGTTCAAGAAGCTGGAAGCCGCATTCATGAATGACAGCCACTGCCACCGCTGACTTGTGAACTGGAGCATTGTCTTGCTGAAAGATGACTCCTCTCGTCAATTTCCCTCGACGCTTTTCTTTCAATTTGACCCACAGTTGCTTCACAAGATTAGCGTATTGACCCCGGTGACCCTTCTGCCCTTTTGAAGATAGTCTACCAATAACACACATTCTTTTGAAGATAGTCTACCAATAACACACATTCTGAATCCCAAAAGATGGAAGCCATCACTTTGCTGCAGACAGAACCATCCTTTCTTTCTTTGGAGGTGTGGATCCATGATGTTTCCACTGTTTTGACTGTTCTTTGGTTTCTGGTTGAAAATGATGAACCAAAGTCTCATCCATAATCATAAATTGCTTAAGAAACTTTTCAGGATCTCCAGAAAAATGGCCAAGATAGTCTCTTGACATGTTGAGACGCTGTCGTTTGTGATCAGCTCCAAGAAGTTTCGGGACCCATCGAGCAGAGACCTTTGTCATTTGAAGATCATTGTGAATAATAGCATGAACACATTCCTGGGAGATGCCTATCTCAGTAGCAATATACTGCTCAGTTAGTCGTCGATCCTCCATTATCATATCATGGATTCTGCCCGTAGTTTCATCAGTGGTTACCGTTCTTGGTCTTCCTGGACGGGGATCATCTTCCAGACTCTCCTTTCCATGTTTGAATTGAGCTGCTCATTTATTCACTGTGCTGTAAGAAGGGGCACTCTCCTCTAGAGTCTCTACCATATCCTCATGGATCTACTTTGATGATAAGCCCTTGATGCAGAGGTAGCGAATGACTGCCCGATGAGAAATTTTATCCATTTCTCAATTTCTGCCACCCCTTAGCACTTCAGTAGCCTGTTTAGAGAAATTGGTTGTAGTTAATTTCTTGAAATTTGGTGTTTAATCTTACATTAACATGATCTACAAATGCACCTAAACTAACTGTTGGTTTCAAGTATTTGTACCTTAGGCCGAGAACTTATCAATCACCCCTCTTTATTGGGCACTTCAGGAAGCTCAGGATCAGTGCACTGGCTACCCCCCCCCCCAACCCCAACAGATACAAACACACTTGGACTACTGTTCCACAGTCCGGGATGGTTCTTCCATGTCAAACATGAAAAGACTTTAGTCACTTCAAAAACGAGCAGTAAAGGTTATAAATGAAAAACATGCAAGCACGTATTACAAATAAGGACAAACATCTTGATATTCTACCCCTCAAGAAGAGATTTATTCACAACAAGGTCAAGTTAATTCATAAAATTCTATCGCACAATGCTCCACCCTATCTAATGTCGTTGTTCAGATCCAGCCCAAAACACAGTCAACGCTTAAGCAATTGTATTCTCCCAAAACCAAGTCTTGGCATCTTTAAAAAAAAAAAAAAGCTTCTCTTACTCAGCTGCCCACCTTTTGGAATGCTCTACCAACTCATGTAAAACTTATAAGTAATATTCGTTCTTATAACTTTAAACATTGTCAACATCTGTTTGATATGGACTAGATGCCTCCCTAAGCGTACTCTAAAGTAGTTTAAAATATGGCTCGATTGTCGTAATTTTTTATACTGCTTTTCTATAAATTTTTAGTTTTGAATGAATGTTAGCATGCAAGTTTATTTCATGCTGTTACATAAATCAGAGTGTGGAGTGTATGGACAAGAGATAAGTTTGTTATTTATTTATGTAATCATTTAATTTTGTCTGCACGATTATTATGCTCATTAACAAATGCTGAATGACTGTGACTAAATGAAAGCCGTATGATGAAGGGCAGAATGTCAGACGGGCCTGCGTGCCCAGTTCTTAACCCTTTGAAAATAAAGTACGTTCGTTCGTTAGTACGTCCTAACTCTAATGAGTGAAGGAAAACTTGCTTACAAACATCTTTGAACCCTTTTTTTTAAATCCATATCGTGGTATCTTGATATTACTTCAGAAGTTCGCCCCATTCAGTATTCGCTCAGGGATGCGTTTGTCGTGGCTACAGGGCCCCCATACTTCTTCAAATTCTGTTGATTAGTGTTGTCATCATTAGTGGGAGCTTAGCTCTCTTCAGAACCTCGGCTCTGTTTCTTCGTCTCGCCACTGGATGTTCATTCTTTTGCCAAGGCGGCAAATATGCAAACTAAGTCTTCTTCTTCTTCTTTTTCTTCTTTTTCGTCTTCGTAATCACGTGAGCAACATCACGCTGTCATCATTATCGTCATTTCCCTTGTTATTATCATTCAGTTATTTCTGCATTATATTTGATTCTCTCTTCCGTCATTATTATCGTCATTTCCCTTGTTATTATCATTCAGTTATTTCTGCATTATATTTGATTCTCTCTTCCGTCATCATTATCGTCATTTCCCTTGTTATTATCCTTCAGTTATTTCTGCATTATATTTGATTCTCTCTTCCGTCATCATTATCGTCATTTCTCTTGTTATTATCCTTCAGTTATTTCTGCATTATATTTGATTCTCTCTACCGTCATCATTATCGTCATTTCCCTTGTTATTATCATTCAGTTATTTCTGCATTATATTTGATTCTCTCTTCCGTCATCATTATCGTCATTTCCCTTGTTATTATCCTTCAGTTATTTCTGCATTATATTTGATTCTCTCTTCCGTCATCATTATCGTCATTTCCCTTGTTATTATCCTTCAGTTATTTCTACATTATATTTGATTCTCTCATCCACCCCGTTCATTTCCGACGTATCTTTTATTTTCCTACCATCCCTGTCTTCATCTTTTGTATAATTTTCTCGGGGGATTTTTTTATCCCTTGATAACCACCTGAGAAGAGCCGTGGACCTTTCTTTCCGGCCTGAGCACAGTTGTGATCCTCTCATTATACATAAACCAATAAATAGAACCCAGATGATGTTAAGATTTTTTTTTAATCGAGCCAATCCATTTGCGAGTCCCTGGACTCCCAAAGATCCTTCTACGGACTCCCTGGAGGTCCATGGACACAAAGTTAAGAACCAGTGTGAGGTCCTCTTTTAGTGATTTTTTTTTTTAAACATTAACTCTTATAAGCTTAAGGAACCTTTCTCAAAAACATCATTATTTATTCTGTGTATATGGTATTTCAGATTTGATCCTTTCCAAGTTTTTGAGGTAAGTATTTTGAGAGCTGTACTGTTTTTAACGAAAACAAAACAAAAGAAATAAAAACATGAAAAGAGAAGTGATTTTTTTAAAAATATGCGTATAGGATGGAGTGTGGAAAAGTGCTTGTATAGAGAAAAGGAATATGTGTGTGTGTGTGTGTGTGTGAGAGAGAGAGAGAGAGAGAGAGAGAGAGAGAGAGAGAGAGCGAGATCTAACTTGTCTTCTCATGACATGTCCACACACACACATACAAAATCTACTTGTTTTCATTGTTCTGAAACTTACATGAAGACCTCTTATTTTGTTTTCTGGCTGTCCAGCACAGAAATAAGCATGTATAATTCATCAGTGGCTAAAATGATTGGATTTATTTTTTTTTTTACAGGTATCGCACAAACATTGTGCCGTAATTTTCATCAAAGTGATCAGAGGGCGAAAGATAACAAAAGGATGGGCGCAAGATTTAGGTATGTTGGGCCACGTTATAGACAGATTGGATTGCGTGCCTGGAGGAATTAATATTATTGTGGCTATATTGTTTTGTACATAATGTAAATAGGGGTGTATGGTTCAGTTTTACAGAAAGAGTGAGAAAAGCGGGTAGAAACAAGAAAGGCAGAAAGTAAGATGAGCGCGTATAAATGAAGAACATACAATTCAATATTTCGTCAACAACCTTTTTTTTTTTTTTTGAAGGACAAGAACAACACAACAGATAAAAACACGAAAAAAAACAGATTTTAACAAATCAAACACTTAGATTTTTAGTCTTCACCCTGTTAAAAAAAAAAAGCCGGGCAGAAAGTGTTATACATGATGTCGTTTTTAGTTATTTGTGTGGTAATATTTTTTGCAGATTGTCAGAAAGTACTTAAATAAGTACTTAGTACAGAAGTAGTAGAGAGCTGGGATCATTTGCTTTGCAATTTATCAGTACATCATGCTAACACTCGATTGGTTGACTGCATTCGATTCCCATGGCAACGCTCGGTGGTCTTTTTTTTTTCTTTTCTGCGTCCGTCTAAAAAACTATAGGTGGCGCTGTGTCACAGCTTCCAGCCAGTCTGTGACATTTTGTCCCTTCGGCCCGACACATTCCGGCTCGACTTATTTTTAGTACCGAGTTTCCCTTCTCATTTCGATACTTACTCACCCAGTCAGGCTGCAAGTAGAATATGGTCTTAGTCAGATCCAGTTCGCCAACGCTGACGCAGGCGGTTAGCTATGGGTCTCCTGCCGCCGCCTCGTTCGGCTTGACATGCAGTTGCGCTGTCTCCCTGTAACTGCGAGCTGGTGTTCTTTGCAGCAGATGCTGTGGATGTGTTGAGGCACAACATCGTATTGGCTTGGAGCGGGTTATGGCGACTATTTTTTTTCAGACCCGAAGTGCAGATAAAAAGCAGAGGGCTGTGCAATGCTTCTTTAGCAGATTCCCCCACCATGGGGACTACGGCGAGCCCTGCCCCGTTAGCCAGGCTAGGCCTGTTACTGTGGGTACCAAAGGAGAGGTGGGACAGGGTCTTGGTCATCTATGGTTCGCTAACCCTGACGCTAACACGTCAGCTATGTGTCGCCGATTGCCTCATCGGACAACGTCTTCGCCTCAGCTCAAATACTTGAGTACATTAGGTAACATTATCAACTTGGGTACTGCCCCTCCGACCGTCTGTCGGTGTTTTGGTTTCCACTGAAGGCGCTTCAGTCCAACATGCCCGTAAATATAAGTACTTAGATCACTCTGGAGCAGCCATTTGTGATACTGACCTCAACACCCTCTTTTGTACCGGCAGGTCAAGGAAAATACGGGCACTAACACAATAACCCTGCTATGCTAAGTGGCATAGAACAGGCCAAAGAAAATATGGGCACTAACACAATAACTCTGTTATGCTAAGTGGCATAGAACAGGCCAAAGAAAATATGGGCACTAACACAATAACCCTGTTATGCTAAGTGGCATAGAACAGGCCAAAGGAAATATGGGCACTAACACAATAACTCTGTTATGCTAAGTGGCATAGAACAGGCCAAAGAAAATATGGGCACTAACACAACAACTGTGTTATGCTAAGTGGCATAGAACAGGCCAAAGAAAATATGGGCACTAACACAACAACCCTGCTATGCTAAGTGGCATAGAACAGGCCAAAGAAAATATGGGCACTAACACAACAACCCTGTTATGCTAAGTGGCATAGAACAGGCCAAAGAAAATATGGGCACTAACACAACAACCCTGCTATGCTAAGTGGCATAGAACAGGCCAAAGAAAATATGGGCACTAACACAACAACCCTGCTATGCTAAGTGGCATAGAACAGGCCAAAGAAAATATGGGCACTAACACAACAACCCTGCTATGCTAAGTGGCATAGAACAGGCCAAAGAAAATATGGGCACTAACACAACAACTCTGTTATGCTAAGTGGCATAGAACAGGCCAAAGAAAATATGGGCACTAACGCCAGATCCTCTGTACACATTACTCGGCTGTGCACTTGTTCATATGAAAACTGAATACAGTACATTTATATTCTGACACGATTAGTGGCTGAGTGCTTGCTCTACTAATCCGTTGATACCAGGTTCAAGTCCCAGCCGTAGGATTTTTCTTTCTGGTACACACAAAAAGGACCCAGGCAATCTGAGAAGGTAAGTGCTGCCAGGCGTGACACTGACCACATCACACTTTCACGTGCCGATGGTCTTGGAAAATACGGGCCCAACACTGAATTCCCCAATATGCCTTAATGGTGTGGAAACGGGAAGTTTAGCTTTCACCTTTACCTTGTTTCTAAAATCGTTTATGGTTCTAATGTTGGTTTGACTGAGGACTAATGTTTATATTCATAACAAAGGTTTTTTTTAATGTTTTGATTCAAGGTGGTTGCAGCAGTTCATCACTAGTGCTTTATAACTCATGAGATCTTTTTTTCCTGTTATTATATACTTGTTATTTATCTCATTGACATACATACTTCTCTTTAATCTTGTCATATTACCTGGTCTCATGCCTTTGTTCTCTTTAATCTCGTTATATTCTCTGGTCTCATGCCTTTGTAATCTCATCATATTATCTGGTCTCATGCCTTTGTTCTCTGTAATCTCATCATATTATCTGGTCTCATGCCTTTGTTCTCTGTAATCTCATCATATTATCTGGTCTCATGCCATTGTTCTCTGTAATCTCATCATATTATCTGGTCTCATGCCTTTGTTCTGACTATATTTTGTTTAAACTGTCTTGTAGCTACGAAAGAGAATTCTGTCGTCACTGAAACTGTAGTGAATATTTTGGAGTAAAGACATTATATCGGGATAGGTGTGCACTGCCGTGGTCTTCAGTATTGGTTAGGACGGGGCTATGAGCGATGCATCCAGATTCAGTCGCTACTAATAATAGAATAAGTCAATCCCTATCTTTTTTAACTCTTTTGCTTCAAAACAGCACTTTAAAAGTTGATAGATCTTTCATAACTGTGCAAATCAATACTCAGAGCGAGGAAAAGTCTAAATAAAATGAAAGTAGAACATTTTTTACTCAACTTTTTTTTTAAGTTATAAATCACTTCCATCTACTTTCTTTATACCGAAATTTCTATACTTCTTCTTCTTCTTCCTTCTTCTTCTTCATCATTCGCTTCTACCACCAAGGTATCCTGCTGAATTTACTCCTGTGGTCCTTGATAGGTCCTGTAAATTTCTATACAAAATTTACTCTGGTACACCATGGAAAACAATTCCAGAGTGAAAGAGTTAAAAGCTGCTCGCGTAAAACAATAATCTGCCATCACTGCCACGTGGGCACAGGACCCACTCACTATCCGGTTTCTTTCGCAAGCCTAGACGACAGCGCCATCAGACTATCTCCTTGATGTGGTACGATCCACGTACCAAGTGTTATGTATCCAGGCATTTCTCTCTTCTGCGCTCGCATTATTGACATTAGACACAGAAGTAGGCCCAAAGAGTGCTTGAATTCATTCCCAGTAATAAAGAAACTTTAACCGGTGAGGTAACTTCGCCGTTAAGCCTGGACATTTTTAAAGAACGGAGTCCCTAGTGACCTGGAAAGGGGGAGGGGGGGGAGGGGGGAAACTCTCGAAAGCAGTTGATTCATTCTGTTTCCACTGCCGTTGCTTTCCAGTCGACGGGGCTGTAAAAATAGGTACGTGACACTCTGTGTTGGTGAAAATTATCCCCCTGGGCTACGCAGAAAACACGGCTGTCAGCGATCGAAGGTGAAACATATCATATTAAACACTTTTCTTTGAACTATGTGACTTTGCAAGTGACTTGGTTTGGGGGAGGGGGGCAGAGAGTTTAAAAATTGCCAACCTCGTTCAGTTCTGTGAAAAAAAAGAAAATGACCAAAAAAAATAATTTTATATATATATATATATATATATATATATATATATATATATATATATATATATATATATATATCGGTAACAGTTTGGAATATTTATCCTCAGTGGACACCCCAGATCCGTATGTGATTCTTACCCTCGCCAACTCCCCTTATGCCTGGAAAAAGACCTCGGTCAAGGATAATGACGTTAATCCTGAGTGGCATGAGACGTTCACCTTTTGGCTGGATCCAGATCAAGAACATACGTTAGGTAAGGTTAGCAATTTGGGGAATGAAACAGTGCGATGAGATGGAGAGCGCTTATATCTTTATGAACAGATTTTTATGTCCATGACGACAACGACGACGACGACGATGATGGCGGGTGATGATACTGGTTAATTGTTACTACGCTCTTTTTCCCCCGTCTCCATGGTATTCCTGACTTTCTTGAACTTTCCAACTGAGGGGGGAAAACCCATGTCTATTGTTACGGATGAAGTCTGTTAAAAGGAATGTAGCCAACTGATAGGATTAGATCTTAACTTGTTTGGCCAGCTCTGATCATTGTTCCTATACTAGATACAAAATGCTTGTCTCTGCGTTTTATGTGTGCCTATAATGCATGAAGCAATTCATATGTAATTGTGTGTGGTAGTTCTGTGTATTTAAATATGATTTATGTACGTATTTGTGTGCTTCATCCTTGTGTTTGAGCAAATGTTGAGTATTGCAAACATATATTCCTGCATAGGTTTTGATATGCGTTTGTTTGTGACTATGTAAATATCACACCTGTTATTATGCACATACTCTCTCTCTCTCTCTCTCTCTCTCTCTCTCTCTCTCTCTCTCTGAACCTCAAGTGCCCAGGGCACATGGGTCTTCCGCAAGGGTTTTCCACAAACGCCTATCCTTTGCCTTTTTTTCTGCTCTTGCCCAGGTGAGCCCTCTATTGCTCAACATCCTTTCTGTTGTTCTTCTCCATGTCTCTTTTGGTCTACCCTTACTTCTGTTCCCATGTGGTGTCCATCTTAAGCGCTATTTTTGGTAGTGAGTTGTCAGTCATTCGGAGCACATGCCCCAACCATCGCCAGCGCCTTTCCTCAATAATGCACATATACTGCGTACCTGTAGATGTGTGTGCTCAGTTTCTGCTTTTTACACATTTTTGTCTAATACAAGGTCTGAGTCTACAAGTGTCATTCTTTGACTGCACGTGTATGTGGCAGTGTGAGTGTTCCTGTGATTATATGTAAGTGATCAAATAGTAGAGAAAAGATATTAACTAAAGTCTTTCTTCAGTTGTGGTCATGTGTGTGACAACTACATGAACCTCCTCCGTGCAGGACACTCAGAAGAAGGTAACACCACCCCTTGGTCAGAACATATGGAGTTATTTCATACAGGACGATAAAGGCACGCAATAAACAAGTTCTCACGAAACATGATAACGCTGCAATGATAGGTGATGACGCTTTTCTCGGGCATGCTCTGCTTGCATAAATACGGACCATCATCAAAACAACATACTCCAGTCAGCCATTTTTCAGATGCCCATCATACATTGTTCATTGGCCGAGTCTCCTAATCAGCTAACTACATTCTTAACTCGGCTTTTCCCCAGTGTCAAGATCTAGAAACTGTGCTCATGTGATGTCATGAGCTCCCTTTACCGGTCTTTCTTTGTTGGTTTAGGTTGCGTGACCAAACTGCGCATCCATGTTGCTATATTTGTGTAAGGCTGTCATTGCCTTCTGCTCCTGTAACCTTCCCCTAACAACTTAGATTCTGTTTTCTAGCGTCATATTTTAAAGTATTCTGTTTTTATGCACAGTATTTAATATCAGCTAATCTAGTTTCTAGTTTTTCATCATCATCACCATCATGTGCCCTCTCCATCCTGAATATAGTAAATCTCTGCTTTCTGTAATACATTCAGAAATAATGTGCGCCACTTTTTGTTTTTACACATTCTCTCTAAAAAATGCCCCCGGTGTGCACACCCAGCCTCTAAAATTGGGTACCAGAGAAATCTGGGAAGGTAAATTTGGCCCAGGCGTAACACTGACCACATCACACTTTCATGTGCTGATGGTTTTCGAAATATGGGCCTAACACAGTTTCACCCAGTATGCCTTAATGGCATGGAAATGGAGATTTTACCTTTACCTTCTTCCAGATTGTCATTTCTGTCATCCTGTTCCTTATTAGCCCTTTTCAGATCTCAATTTCCCAACACCCCCCCCCCCCCCCGCTTTTTTTTTTCCTCCCAGCTAACCAGACATAGTTTGGTCTATGAATATCATAATATTTATGTCTTCAGAAATGTCTTTGATGGACGCTAACTACACCATGGATGAGCACCTGGCCACCAGATCTCTCTCGCTAAGCCCCCTACCTATTGGCACAAAAATGAAGAAAACCGTTCAGTTCAATGAGGCAAGTTGAAGAGAGAGAGAGAGAGAGAGAGAGAGAGAGAGAGAGAAAGTAACATCCTCTTTTGTTTGTGTCTAGTGTTTGCTAATCCTCTTCTTCTATATGTGATGAAAAATGAATGCAGTGATGATTTTAAAGCTAGTTCAATGAAATACAATTTTGTCATTAATTCATCTTCATCTGCGTTCACACTGAGAAGAAAAGTGGTGGTTGCATTGCATCACTGTTTATAGCTAGACTACTATATCGGCACTTTCAGCTCAGTACACCCATCTTCACCATGGTTTAGTTTCAGTTCTTACCCTATATGAGCCATTTAAATGGCTTAAAAATGAAATTAAAATTGGAAATTAAAAATAAATAACTACAGAGGTAAGCCTGTTTTACACAGTCATGCGTTCATAATTTTAAATTGCTGTAAGTGCTAAAAATAGGCATGGCGTCATTTCCCAGTAAAACATGATGTTCATGTTGTTTTATTACAACAATTATTCATGTGTTGTTGACATTGCTCGATAACATAAGAATTAAGACTTGGTTTGCTTGTCAACTCTGCTAAGAACATAGTTGGTTTTCAGGGGCACAGAAAAGGATCATTCTTTTGGTAGAAGATAGGTAGTTCTGTTAGATGACTGTCTTTTCACTTTGACCAGGCTAAAGCAACACACAGCCCCATGGGAAGGTTGCTTAGATTTAAACCGGTTGTCTTCTTCTTCTTCGTTCACTTCAACCACCAAGACCGCCCCGCGATCCTACTGCATTTACTCCTGTGGTCCTCGATAGGTCCCATGGTCCCCTGTGGTCACCGAAAGGACCATATGAGATCCCCGAGAGGACCACAAGAGGTTCAGCGTATCGCAGGGCTTGAGCCTGTATTCTCGGTGTGTCTCAGAAGTGGGATTGCGTGACACCGTGGTTTTCGTTGCACCAGTTTAATCTAGAGTTGGACTTTCTCACCGGAAAACCTCGACGTGTTTTGGATATCAGTATATCCCCGCTGGGCGAGAGGTGGTTGCCCATCCAGCCTAAAGTTGGATTTTCTCACCGGAAAACTTTGACGTGTTTTGGGATACCCGTGTATCCCTGTGGGTGAGAATTGGTTGCCCAACCAGTCCAGCGTTGGATTTTCTCACCGGAAAATCTCAATGTGTTTAGGATACGCATACATCCCCGTCAGATGAGAGGTGGTTACCATCTAGACTGCACTGGTCCAGTGTCTCCGACTTAAGCAGTTTGTGGTCGTGGCCGCTACCCTTCCTAGTTGTGACCAGGATGGAGATTTTGACCAGGAGGACGAATCCTCGCCACTGGTAAGTTTCACTCCTGGGTTAAGCCAGTTTAGATGTATTATCCCAGCATGGGCGTTTTTAGGACGTGACCGACCTCTAGAGTGGAGGTACCATGTCATGAATAATCATCATGTTTCACCCCTGGGTTAAGCCGGTTTAAGCATATTTCACCAGTATGGGTGTATACTGGTAGCCGGCTAGCGTAGTGGTTAGAGCACTCGTCTAGCAACCAAATGGTCGAGGGTTCGAATCCCCAGCTGAGCGGGATTTTTTTTCCGACCAATACGGCCCTGAGGTCGACCCAGCCTCGTAAAATGGGTACCAGAGAAAATCTGGGAAGTAAAGGCAGCGAGGAAAGGAACTGGTCCTCATACGCTGATGACCCAGCATAATGAGGTCTCTAACGCTTCACCCCCTACGGCATTTGCTATGGGACTATCTTTACTTTTTATGGGTGTATATTGGCCGTGGCATGAGTAGCTCTCACCACAAGACTACTGGACATGCCGATTAAACTTCACTTTATCCTTTCCATCACCTTTTCACAGCGGCGCCGCCCGGCAACCCTAGGCGCATTTCCACATTTCTTCTTTGGCCAGGAAAGGTTTCGCTCCATGTGCGGCAGCTGAAGAACCTCGCCAGCAGTGTCTTAGTTTAATCCCTGGGTTAAGCCTGTCTAAGCAATCTGCCCCAGCATGGATGTATATAGGACGTTGCCAGCCTCTAGAGCAGAGGTGCCATGATTTGATAGTCTTGACCTCGAGACTACTGGTCACTTCACCCAATCCTTCACCTTTTCCACATCGGCGCTGCGCAGCAACCTTAATCGTATCTTTCTTCATTGGCCGGGAGGACCTTCACCCCAAGCACGGAAGCTGAAGAATCTCACCAGCAGCGGTAGATGAGCTACCAAACATGACTCTCATCTACCCGAAACGTCTGGTTTTCAGGCACCCGATATTTGCCTTCGCCCCATCTCCTGTCAGTTTGAACAGTTCTGCCACGAGAAGGCCAGGAGCTGGACTTGACTGTCAGAGGCTATTTGAGACGCACGCCTTGGAGACATTTAATTGGAGTAGAGAGCGTATATCCTATCCCACCTCCGGCTATAACAGTCCTTAGAACCAAATCAGTTGTGATTCACTGGCCTTTAAAGCTACATTTATTCCATGGCAGAATTCTCTTTGCTTCTATCTAAAACCAATGAAGATGAATTTTAATGTCCTCGTAAGTTTGTCTCTAAACAGGACTCTTCAGAGTTTGAACTTACAAAGAATTAACCAGATGCCCTATCTTTGTTTCAGACCTCAGAAATTGACATTGAAATTTGGGGAGAGATCAAGTAAGTGGAGTCTACATTTCTTTATTTTTATTCAGAAGTGGGTTTTGTTGTAGTCGAAGTGTAGGATACTAATTATCATCATCATCATCATTTGTATTGCCAACAAATGTTATCAGTGATATTTTCCATAGATCTCAACTAGCTCACCTGGTTGTAATCCCATCTCACTGGACTGTCTGTGATATTACCTCTTGGCCTTCCTATAGGATACTTCTGGAATAAATGTTTATGTTTGTTCTGATGCCACATTTTTCATTATGGCACATCGGGTTTGTAGCTCCAGGGCAAAAATGATTTCCCTAATTTCGTTCAGATGTTCAACTGTAAAATGTCAGTTTGCTCTTTCATGATGGTCTGGCTCAAGTTAGAACAGGAGTGAGTGATCTGAACTCAGGGTCCCATATCTTTAATGACTTTACAGAGGAAAAAAAAGGGTTTAGACACCTTCTCTCTCTTATAGAACCAAATGTGACTGTGCTAGTGTGATGGCATGGCTGCTGGAGCCAGCTTGTCTAAAAATGGACAGCTTCCTTCGCTGTTCCCTTTGGAGGGATCCTCATCTACTACAACAGTCAGTGAGGTAAAGAGGAAACATGACCTACCACAATCAAAGGCTGTAGGGGAAGCCCAAAACCTCCTTCCGCTTAAATCAGACATGTTAATTGGTATGTCTTTCCTTCTAACTGTTATACACCATTTACAGGCACAGCAAATATGGTTACCAACTGCTAAATTTGACTCCGCCCACTTCTATTGAAATTCATTTATATTGCCCAACCATGACAGACTTTTCAGAAAAGACTGATGGCAGTATTTTTGGGTGTAACCAGAAATGAATGTTTTTGAAGAATTCCGCAGAGTATAACTATTGTTATTGTTTTATATTTATACCTGGCGTCCTTTTTTCCCTTTCATCTGTACCTCGTTTATATTTGTATATTTAGCTTGTATAAAAGAAATCACTGAACCATGGGCTGGGATTTTCAGACATGCACTATCAAATTACTATAAAAGCTTCATTGGGAGTATTCTATGCATTCACTGTTCTGATTCATGTGTAGGTGTATATATGGGCTTATGCATATGTATGTGGCTTTTTACGTCTTTGAACGCGATATTGAAATAGATGGGCGTGAGAAGTTTGACTGGAGTCATCTTGTTGAGTGGTTTCACTGGGTTAATTATTAGTAAGTTTCTGTCTCTGTTTTATCCTCAGCTGACAATCACTAATATCATTCATGCACTTCTGTTATGTGTTGAGCAGCATTGGTAATCGTGCTTCTTCACCTTGTGTGATCTTTGGTGTACCCAGTTGTTCCCAGTGCTGTTCTTTTTCCATGCCACTTGGTCCTTACCCTTTTTTCTTTTGAGTTTTCTGGTCATTACTAAGTTCTCTAATTTCTAATGGCATGTCCAAGAAATTTTGACTGTCGTTTTCTTATAATTTTTAAAATTAACTTTCATTAAGCTTATCTGAATAAGTGAATGCTGGAAAATCACCAAAACCATAGAAAACGAGTTGAATTCTTTCCAGACTAAATGTTTACGAAGAATTAGAAAAATGTTTTGGCCAAACACCGTAAGAAATAACATCTTGTTGGCAGAAATGCAGATGAAGCCACCGACAGCAATTATTGAGGAAAGACGCTGGCGATGGTTGGGACATGTGCTCCGAATGACTGACAACTCACTACCAAAAATAGCACTAAGATGGACACCACAGGGGACCAGAACTAAGGGTAGACCAAAAGAGACATGGAGAAGAACAACAGAAAGGATGTTGAACAATAGAGGGCTCACCTGGGCAAGAGCATAAAAAAAAGGCAAAGGATAGGCATTTGTGGAAAACCCTTGTGGAAGCCCCATGTGCCCGGGGCACTTAAGGTTCAGAGACAGAGAGAAGCTTATCTGTTCATTTGTTTTTCTGGCTGTCCAGAGTGCTTGTTGCTTCCTTCTCCAAAATCACATCTTTGTTGGTTTCCTTATCATTTATTCATTTTACCATTATGAGTTGGTAACAGTAATAACAGAGATGGCAATAACTGTTGTTATATGTTTTAATAACAAAATATTTTGCAACATATCTTCTTCTTCAGCTTTCCAAGCCGTTAAGGCTCATTGCTGCTGATAAAGTTCGCCTCCATTCCTCTCTATTCCTAATCTTCTCTCTCCAGTTGGTGATACCAGTTTCTTTTATATCCTCTTCTATGTTGTCTTTCCTTCTCTGACTTGGTCTACCCCTTGGTCTTGTTTCCTTCATCTCTTGTGCATACACAGTTTTTGTCTGCTTGTTCTCTTCCATTCTTTTCTACGTAGCCCAACCAGCGTGGTCTGTTCAGTTTCAAGACATTTATAATTCGTTGGGATTTAAATAAGCTGTTCAGTTCAGTGTTCTTTCTAGCTCTCCATTCTCCACTGTTGGTATCCTTTATGGGCCCAAAGATTCTTCTTAGGATCTTGTTCTTAAAGATCTGCAATTGTTGTTCATCTTTCTTTGTTGTTTCTGATCCATACATGACGGCTGCTCTTATTATAATTTTGTAGATTGTTATTTTGGTATTTTGACAACGTATATGAGGGGAAAACCCAACACATTTTTATCTTTCAGTGAGAAAGCAGACCTTCGATACAGCCTGACCTTGTGCTCGGAGGAGAAGAATTTTATTGAGGTCAGAAAGCGGAAGATTCACAAAGCTTTGAAAAATCACTATGGCTTTGCTGCTCCTAGAAATTACAAGGAGGTAAAAAACACAATGACAGATCTACATTTTGTGGGGGTCCTTAAAAGTGGACATTTGAAATTGGCCCCCACCCCCCTTTTTTATAATGAAAATAAATGTATTTACAGAAAAAAAAATACTATTAACATGGCCTGACTTTTGCAGTGTTGCTGTCTTCATAGTCAAAGGAAGAATGTCTTGTCTATCCTGGATGCATGTAACAGTGACAGGTGTCATAGATATCCTTCATCTCCTCAGCTGTCCACTTGTTTCCTAGTCTGTTATTGTTCTCACTAGGTCATCATTCATTTTAATATGACCAAAGAAGGATAACTCTTATGGAAGTGATGAGCCAGTTTTCATCCACATCCAGATCATTTAAGATTTGTTACTGCCCTTGTCTTTCCAAGATATTCTGAAGGCTTTCCTGTAATAACTCATCATTTCTCATAAAGAAAACTGGAAACTTCATAAATGAACAAACAGAAAAGATAATGTAAAGTGTTTATTAAGCCTATTTTAGTAAAAAAAAAAAAAGATAATGTAATGTGTTTATTAAGCCTATTTTAGTAAAACTGATACTATTTAACTAATAAGTTATCTCACTGTATCTATGCCATGGAAAATGCTTGTAGTTAAACGTTAAAATCTCAATTGTGGTATTTTATATGCATATCATGAATGACTCATAAGACTTTGAGTCACAAGAGAATTTTAGCAGTGAGCGAGAGAAAGGAGAGCATCAGAATGCACACATTTTAGCCCCCAAAAGTGATCTGTTGGATTCAGGGGCCCTGTAGCGTGTGCTTCATTAGTTCCATTATATGTACTTCTCTGATTAAGCATTAATATCGATATTGACTTTATTTTCCATGCTCTATATCTATCTGTTTGTCTGTATCAATACCATGCCATGCTTTCTCACTGTGATCTAGATTACAAGCTATTACAGTATTTGCAGTCTGTCCACCAAAGCAGGGTTTGATGCAGCCCTGACACATATGATTTTGCCTTGATGTATTTTTGGGGACATGACAACAGACTGAAGACCATTCTAGAAAGAAAGGTGCAAGGAAAAAAAGGAGCAAGAGGCAGACAGAGATGCAGATGGGAATATAACATACAAGAAATGGACGGGACATAGCCTGACTGAATTCACCATCTGGAGGGGGGAGGGGAAACAGGACTGGAGATTCAATACCACCAACTTTCATTCTCAAGAAGGCACATGATGATGATGATTTTTGGGAACACAAGTTCTGCCTTCCATTGCAGCCCCTATTCACTTGGCTAAATTATTGTCTGTTTTCAAGAGCAGCACTGGGAGGTAGAATAGGGTCTTGATCAACAATAGTTTACCAATCCTGACACAAATATTCTACTATGGGGAGCTAACCACCATCTTTGTAGTACTCAGCTTGAGTACCACATCTTCTCCCAAGAAATTGATATTTATGTCACATTTCTGTCATTCTTTTTTTTTTTTTTTTCAGTGAATCCGTCATGTGTCTTTTTCTATCTACTGCAGGTTCCAATCATAGCTGTCATTGGCTCTGGCGGGGGGTTTCGGGCAATGACAGCATACAGCGGTGTGATGTCCGCCCTCTCAGAACTTGGGGTCCTTGACATGGCCATGTATGTTGGTGGACTTTCTGGGTCAGCATGGTCAGTAATAAAACCCATGCCAAAATGTTGCATGAAACAGAAGAACGTAGGGTTATTGCAATTAGTGAGCTCTGAAGTCATTGTTGCGTTCTGCCTGATTGCTCATGATTGTGTATGTTTTGCTGATGTATTGACCTACAGAATGGTAAAAACTTGGAACTATTATATAGAGAAATACGTATTGATTACTTTTAAGATAATGAAAGAGAAACATAGCATTAGCGTATTTCTGAATAATTGGCTCATCACACACTGGCCTTAAGGCAATGCTAATAATTAATTAATGCAAAAAAGAAAAAGACAAACAAACAAAAAAATCAGTTTCAGCTGCAGGAGGTGTATCATAATAGGTTGGCATACTTTTATCACCAATATCTTTGTTGAAGAACTCAACCTGAAAACCCAGAAATTCCATTAATACAAATTATGAAAACCCAGAAATTCCATTAATACAAATTGTGAAAACCCAGAAATTCCATTAATACAAAATATGAAAACCCAGAAATTCCATTAATACAAATTATTATGTAAACACTAGAGGAGTAAAAAAGTACTTATTAGTGTTATCTCTTTGTGATATTGTAGGTACCTCTCTCAGCTCTACTCACATCTACAATGGCCAGATATCTCACCAAGTGACCAGAGGCAGGAAATACGGAACAACATTGACCACAGCTTCTTGTGGCTGTTCAAGTCCCATGGCTTGACCTTTGTCAAAGAAGTTTGGAAGAAACGAAGCAGAGGGGAACCTGTTTCCTTTACAGATTTGTTTGGACATTTGGTCGGGAATACTTTGCTTAAAAATGTGAGCACCAGTGCTTTTGTTGCTGATCTTTCAGTCAAGTTATCTGTTACTATGGGACAGAGATTAAAAGATTGATGGTTTCATCACACTTGGTTGCTTAATACATTGGTTCGTGAGCTAGGGTCCACAGACCTTTGAGTGTCTGAGAAAGGCTGTATGGCAAATTACACAGTAGGTCTAGTCTAGATTTTAAAACTATTTTGATGGTCCGCAAAGTTAAATAATCAGTTCCTTCCTAAAACAACTCAATTTGTTAATTATATTGAATATAAACAATATATATTTTACAAATAAGTATTCAAAACATGTAACACTTGAAGAGTACAGAATACTATGAGAAGTGATATTTCTCAAACATATTTAGGATGATATGACTTTAAACATCTTGTTTCATTACAGCTGCTCATTTAATCAAATTATAAAAATTGTGCTCATTAATTTATGTAATAATTAAACTCTGAATTTCTTATGGATAAGTTTGCTCAGAAAGATATTTTCGGTAAAAGTGTGATAAGTTTTGCAGGTGTTGATATAGCTGTTATCTTTATGGACTGTTTTATTCATTTAACCAGCGCCTTCAGGCAAAGCTGAGTGACCAGCGTAGAGTGGTCAGTGATGGCCAGTGTCCACTGCCTCTCTACACATGTTTGCATGTGAAGAAGTGTGTATCAGCCATGATATTCCACGGTGAGTTCTTTTGCCTGAATTTCCCCACCCCTTGTCTTTAAAACAGTCGCTTAGATGGTTCTAAGGACTGTCATAGCTGGAGGTGGGGTGGAGGATACGCTCTCCACTCCAATTAAATGTCTCCAAGGCGTGCATCTCAAATAGCCTCTGACAAACAAGTCCAGCTCCTGGCCTTCTTGTGGCGGAACTTTTCAAACTGACAGGAGAAGGGATGAAGGTGAATATCAGACGTTTCGGGTAGATGAGAGTCTTGTTTGGTAGCTCATCTGAGAGAAGGAAAACTCTGATTTAAACTCACTGCTGGCGAGATTCTTCAGCTGCTGTGTGTGGAGTGGGGCTCCTCTCGGCCAGTGAAGAAAGATGAGAATGGGGTTGCCACACTGCGTCACAGTAGAAAAGGTGAAAGAAAGGATTAAGTGAAGTA
Source organism: Achatina immaculata (assembly GCA_009760885.1). Taxonomy (NCBI): domain Eukaryota; kingdom Metazoa; phylum Mollusca; class Gastropoda; order Stylommatophora; family Achatinidae; genus Lissachatina; species Lissachatina immaculata. Next base: position 11,619,715 of record CM019695.1, on the reverse strand, counting down.
ATCAGTAGCTTCGAGGTCAGGTCTGCTGAAATCATGACACCTCTGTTCTGGAGGTTGGCCATGTCCTATGTACACTCATACCGGGCGAATTACATGAACCGGCTTAACCCAGGGGTTAAACTAAGACACTGCTGCCAAGATTCTTATCTGCCAAGCATGGGGTGAAACTCCTCCCGGCCAATGAAGAAAATGCGAATGGGTTGCCGAATGGCGCCCTGTGAAAAGGTGATGGAACAGATAAAGTGAAGATTAATCGGTATGTTCAGTACTCTCGCGATGAGAGCTACTCATACCACTGTACCTATGCTCTAGAGGTCCTAAATGCGCCCATACTGGGATAATAGGCCTAAACCGGCTTAACCCAGGGGTAAAACCCACTAGTGGTGAGGATTCGTCCTCCTGGACAAAAGTTCCATCCTGGTCACAATTAGGAAGGGTAGCGGCCACGACCACAAAATGGTGAAGTCGGAGACACTGGACCAGTGCAGTCTAGATAGGCAACCACCTCTCACCAGACGGAGATATATGCGTATCCTAATCTCGCTGAGGTTTTCTGGTGAGAAAGTCCAATGCTGGACTGGATGGGCTGCCACCTCTTACCCGGTGAGGATATACTGATATCCAAAACACGTCAAGGTTTTCCAGTGAGAAAGTCCAACTCTAGATTAAATGGGTGCAACAAAAACCACGGTGTCACGCAATCCCACTTCTGCGACCCACTGAGAATACAGGCCCAAGCCCTGCAATACTCTGAACCTCATGTAGTCCTCTCAAGGATCTCATGTGGTCCTTTCAGGGACCACAAGACTAATCAAGGACTAGATAAAAGGGATGGCGACTGCAGTAAAACTGGTTAATATAAATAAGGTAGATAGAGGTGTATGGTGCAGTTTTACAAAGTGAGGGAGGAAGTGAGCAAGGTGAGAAAAAAACTAATATAAAGTATGAGAATGTTGTATGTTTTTCATTTATACATTCTCATACTTTATATTCGTTTTTTTCTCACCTTGCTCACTTCCTCCCTCACTTTGTAAAACTGCACCATACACCTCTATCTACCTTAATCAAGGACTACAGGAGTAAATTCAGTAGGATCACGGGGCGATCTAGGTGGTAGAAGCGGACAAAGAAGAAGAAGTCACTTAGAGAGAAATGACAGCTGTGGCAAAACTTGTTCTAATAAAGAGTGACTAAGATGCATGGTTCACTTCAACAGGTAGAAAGAGTGAGGAAAGTGACAGGAATAAAAATGACAGAGAGTAAGATGAATACTTGTAAATGAAGAACACACAACAGTTCAATATTTCAGCAAAAAAGCCTTTTTCAAGTATCACATATGAAAACCGCATAACTGATCAAAAACACAAAAAATAGATTAAAAATAAACACTTTACCTGAAATATTGGATTGTTGTACCTTCTTTGTTTTAACATTCTCTTCTTACTCACATTATTCTTGCTCCTGCCCACTTTTCTCACTCTTTGTATTTGTAAGACTGAGCCATTACACCTCAGTCCGCCTTTATTACTGAAATAGCTTTCTTTCTTATCTAATCGCTGAACTTTCATAATATCAGATCTTTCTTGTCTAGAATTCTAAATTTCAGCTAGTAAGATACTGCGTGCTTTCTTTTCTAGGCTCAGAACTTTCAGCATGTAGATTATATGACATAGCATGCTTTCTTCTCTTGAATCAAAACTTTCAGCTTATAGATTGTATGACAAAGCATGCTTCCTTCTCTAGGCTGAGAACCTCCAACTTATGGTCAGCAACAAGCCTACTCTAAAGAGAAAAGCACATCTTCTTTACCGAAATAATGACTGCTGGGTACATTTATGTTTTAATGCCATGAGTTGAGTGAGTGGTCCTTATTACCCAGTCTCTGCTATCCATGGCAGATGTAGAAATACTAAGGAAATTAAGTTATTGGATGTAAAACAAAGCTGTCAAGTGGAACACAACAGGCTGAAGAAAAAGAAGTCAACCACGTGAAACTCTAAAGAGGACATTGTTAAGAGAGGTCAAATTAGTAGGCATAAAATCCCTTGATGAGGTTGAAAAGCTCAGAGAAAACAGGAAAACTTGGCAAACTACCATTTGAGCCCTGTGTGATGTAAGATGTATGATGATGTAAAAGAGTGGTAATTCACAATCTTGCATGTTAAGTGAAGCAAGAAAGTGGTAGGTTATTTTGACTTTCAAAAAAAAAAAAAAAAAACTCAAGTAATTGCAGAAACTTTGAACTGATGACTACACATCCAAGTTTCTCAGTAAAATTCATGGCACTACCACTCACAATAAATAACAACTGCTTCTCTTGTTTTGTCTTGTCTCCTTTCTCATATACCTTTCAGCATTGACTTCTTCTTCTTCTTCTTCTTCATTCGCTTCTACCACCAAAACTGCACTGTGATCCTACTGAATTTACGCCTGTGGTCCTCGTCAGGTCCCGTGGTCTCCTGTGTGGTCCCCAAAAGGACCACACGGGATCCACGTGAGGACCACAAGGGGTTCAGAGTATCACAGGGCTTTAGCCTGTATTCTTGGTGGGTCTCAGAAGCGGGATTGTGTGACACCGTGGTTTTCATTGCACCAGTTTAGTCTAGGGTTGGACTTTCTCACCGGAAGACCTCGACGTGTTTAGGATATCAGTGCATCCCCGCTGGGTGAGAGGCAGTAGCCCACCCAGGCCAGAGTTGGACTTTCTCACCGGAAGACCTCGACGTGTTTAGGATATCAGTGCATCACCGCCGGGTGAGAGGTGGTTGCCCATCCAGTCCAGAGTTGGACTTTCTCACCGGAAAACCTCCGCGTGATTAGGATACGCAAACATCCCCGCCGGGTGAGAGGTGGTTGCCTATCTAGACTTCCCTGGTCCAGTGTCTCCGACTTAGCATTTTGCGGTCGTGGCCACTATCCTTCCTAGGTGTGACCAGGATGGAGCTTTTGTCCAGGAGGACGAATCCTCGCCACTAGTGACTTCTACCCCTGGGTTGAGCCGGTTTAGGCATATTATCCCAGTATGGGCGTGTTTGGGACGTGACTGACCTCTAGAGCAGAGGTACTGTGACATGCATAGCCTTCAAGATTCACCCCTGGTGTGAGCCGGTTTAGGCAAAATTCACCAGTATGGGTGTATATCAGGCGTGACCGACCTCTAGAGCGGAGGTGGCATGACATGTCTAGCCATCAAGTTCCACCCCTGGTGTGTGCTGGTTTAGGCATATTTCACCAGTGTAGGTGTATTTCGGATGTGGCCGGCCTCTAGAGCAGAGGTGCCATGGTATGTATAGGTCTCGTAGCGATACTACTGGACATACCGATTAAACTTCACTTTATCCTTTCCACCACCTTTCCCATCGGCACCGCACAGCAACCTTTATTTCTTTTCCGCATTTCTTCCTTGACCAGGAGAAGCTTCACTCCACGCGCAGCATTCGAAGAGTCTCGCCAGCAGTGTCTTAACCTCTGGGATAAGCCGGTTCACGCATTTCACCCGATATGACTGCACTCAGGACGTGGCCAACCTCCAGACCAGAGGTGCCGTGATTTGACTGTTTGCTTCGCTTTATCCTTTCTACCACCTTTTCCGCAGTGATGCTGCGCGGCAACCTCATTTGCACCTTTCTTCATTGGCCGGGAGGAGCACCGCTCCACGCACGGCAACTGAAAAATCTCGCCAACAGCGTCAGCATTGACAATACTAATGCATTTTTTTTTATTTGAGTTGCAGAAACATACAAGAATCATAGTATATGAAATTATTATGTCAGAATAAAAAAAAACTATAATTTATCTGCAAATCATCAGTAATTCTCTGAAGAATCACAGGTGTGTGAATTTGAAAATGCAGTTATTAGTTATTTATTTCATATATTCATTATACAGTTTGTCATATATTTTCTAGTTCCAAAATTGTTTATTGTCCTCTTTTATCTTTAAAAATATTTTTATGCTTTTTTTTTTCTCTCTTAATAGAGTGGATGGAGTTTTCACCTTTTGAAGTTGGATTACCCAAATATGGAACATTCATGAAAAGTGAACAATTTGCCTGCAAATTTTTCATGGGATCTATAATAAAAGAATTTCCAGAGCCTCCTTTACATTTTCTTCAAGGTATTGTGGGAGTTAAAAAAAGCCTTTATTGTGTTTGAAATGTATATTTGAGAAGATAGTGAGACAAGGTGAGAATGTGTATATTAGGAATAAATAGAATAGATCTAAATAGTATGTATGAGTCTGTGTGATTTTTTTTTTAAACCCCTCTTTTCTCAGTTAAAATAAAAGCAAATGAGGATTCTCTGAATGCTGATGATGTTGCTGTTGATTAACCCCAGTGATCAAGAATGTCTTCATTCCTGATGCCATAAAAATGTTCAACCAAAAGTATCATATCAGATTAGAGTTAATTATGGTGGTTTGTTTGAAAATCTGGAGTGGAGTTTTGGAGGTGCATGTTGTGTGGGTGTGTGTATGTGTGTACAGTTAAATTGAAATTTAACCCAAAATCTTAAACAGTAGGTTAGGTTTATAACTTTATTTAACAAATGTGCCAATCAAGTCTACTCGTGCTTCTGTGCAGAGTGAGTTTTCTTATCAACATTTCCACTAAGATACTTAAAAAATTCTGTGCATTTCCAAACATACCTTGGTCAGATATTATGGAACATGTGTTTTAAAATAGTGAACAGTTAGGCATACTGGCAAGAGTAATATGATTCCCTGGATAAATCATTAAAATACAAGAGTGATATGGGAAGGTTAGTAATTTTTTTTGTTAATAAGAAACACCACAGAGATGAAGGATAGAGTCTCCACAGAGAATGGGACAAAGTCATGGCGTGCTTGCTTGGCTGGTCCAGATGACAATGCTGACATGCATCTTTTCTCCCTCCTAGAGCTGATTAAAACATTGCAGTTAAATAAAGTGACAACAGTGATCTTCTTCTTCTTCTTCGTTCACTTCTACCACCAAAAACCGCACTGTGAACCTACTGAATTCACGCCTGTGGTCCTCGTTAGGTCCCTTGATCCCCTGTGTGGTCCAAAATAGACCACACGAGATCCACGAAAGGACCACAAGGGATTCAGAGTATCACAGTGCTTTAGCCTGTATTCTTGGTGGGTCTCGGAAGTGGGATTGCGTGACACCGTGGTTTTCATTGCACCAGTTTAGTCTAGGGTTGGACTTTCTTACCGGAAGACCTCGACGTGTTTAGGATATCAGTGCATCCCCGCTGGGTGAGAGGCAGTAGCCCACCCAGGCCAGAGTTGGACTTTCTCACCGGAAAACCTCGACGTGTTTTGAGATACCCGTATATCACCGCCGGGTGAGAGGTGGTTGCCCATCCAGTCCAGGGTTGGACTTTCTCACCGGAAAACCTCAGCGTGATTAGGATACACAAACATCCCCACCGGGTGAGAGGTGGTTGCCTATCTAGACTTCCCTGGTCCAGTGTCTCCGACTTCAGCATTTTGCGGTCGTGGCCGCTACCTTTCCTAGTTGTGACCAGGATGGAGCTTTTGTCCAGGAGGACGAATCCTCGCCACTAGTGACTTCTACCCCTGGGTTGAGCCGGTTTAGGCATTTCCCAGTATGGGCTTGTTTGGGACGGGACCGACCTCTAGGGCAGAGGTACTGTGACATGCGTAGCCTTCAAGATTCACCCCTGGTGTGAGCCGGTTTAGGCAAAATTCACCAGTATGGGTGTTTATCAGGCGTGACCGACCTCTAGAGCGGAGGTGGCATGACATGTCTAGCCATCGAGTTCCACCCCTGGTGTGTGCCGGTTTAGGTATATTTCACCAGTGTAGGTGTATTTCGGACGTGGCCAGCCTCTAGAGCAGAGGTGCCGTGGTATAGCTCTCATAGCGATACTACTGGACATACCGATTAAACTTCACTTTCCACCACCTTTTCCCATCGGCGCCGCACAGCAACCTTTATTTCTTTTCCGCATTTACTTCCTTAACCAGGAGGATCTTCACTCCACGCGCGGCATTTGAAGAGTCTCGCCAGCAGTGTCTTAACCTCTGGGACAAGCCGGTTCATGCATTTCACCCGATATGACTGCACTCAGGACGTGGCCGACCTCCAGACCAGAGGTGCCGTGATTTGACTGTTTGCTTCGCTTTATCCTTTCTACCACCTTTTCCGCAGTGATGCTGCGCGGCAACCTCATTTGCAAATTTCTTCATTGGCCAGGAGGAGCACCGCTCCACGCACGGCAGCTGAAGATCTCGCCAACAGCGGCAGATGAGCTACCAAACGTGCCACTCATCTACCTTAAGTAACTGGTTTTCAGGCGCCAGATATTCGCCCTCGCCCCTTCTCCTGCAAGTTTAAACAGTTCTGCCACGGGAAGGCCAGGAGCTGGACTTGACTGCCAGAGGCTGTTTGTGGCGCGTTTGCAGTCCTTAGAACCACAACAGTGATAAAGAAACTCGTGCTAACAGTTAAAAATACATTCAGTTGTTGAATGATTTAAAGTAATAGAACATAGTATTGCATGGCTAGAACTTGGAAAAAAATCGTTGACAAAGTACTCCTAGATGTGAGAAGAGAAAAAAAAGGTGACAAGAAAATTATACGGGACTTGAACCATGGACTCCGGTAGGACGAGCAACCATCTCGTCATGAGAGAACAGAGCATTAATCAACTTAGTTATCTCGCACCCCTACAAAAAAAAAATAAAGGTGTTTGATAGTGAAGCCATCATTGCCTATCTGGTTGAAAATCATGACACCCGGAAAGGAACAAGATCATGACACAGAAATTCCATCACTTAGATTCAGTCTCCCCCACAGGTAACATGTTTGAGACATGAACATACACACATTGTCTCCTGTAAATGTCTAATGCATACTGGACTTCAATAACAACAACAAAATAAAGCCTTGTTTCCTATTTGCGGATATCTGAATAATGTAATCAGATGATCAGAGAAACATGCCTTCATGATGGAACAAGAGCTAATTAATTTTTATTTTAAGCAAGAATAATAACAGAAAAGAGATATCAAAGCATAAGAAACAATTTCACCCAGGTCATATGTTAAAAAAAAAAATAATGGAGAAGCTACATCATTTATAGGTAAGAAAAGGTAAAATTCCCATTTCCATGTCATTAGGGCACATCTTGGATAAACTGTTAGGCCTGTATTTCCATGACCTTTGGCACATGAAAGCATGATGTGCTCAGCATCATTCCTGGCTGCATTCACCTTCCCAAATGTTTCTGGTACCAATTTTTAGACTTATTTATAATCACAGAAATAAAAAAAATGTTACAGTTAAATTTAATTTTAATAATAATTATAATTAATATTTTTTTTAAAGAGCTGACCTTCAGAATATCCCAGTAACACCATGAACTAGTACATGACCTCCTTAGTTGAATGGGAAAGTAATAAAACAGTTCTCAGGAACCAAGTATGCCTGAAAATTGGTGTTGAACCTGAACTAATTTTGTTTTCCAGGAATATGGGGTAGTGCTTTCTGCATACAGTTCAAGCGGCTCTTCCAAGATGATAAAAATGTTGACCCAGTGGAGCTGATGAGACGAGAAAGAGAGGAGTTAGGTTTGTTGATAATGCATGTATTCTGCATTATTCCTTATATGTTTATATAAGTGAAGATGCTGTCTAATTAGGCAATCAGTGACCCATAGCTGATATGCTAGCATCAGGGTTAGCGAACCATAGCTGACCAAGACCCTATCCCACCCTCTCCATTGGTACCCTTAACAACAGGCCTAGCCTAGCTAATGGGACAGGGATCGCCATAGTCCCCCATGGAGGTGGAGTCTGCTAAAGAAGCAATACACATCCCCTGCTTTTTAGCTATACACCGGGATTGAAAAAATGGCTGCCATAACCTGCTCCCACTCCGATACGATGCTGTAGCCCAACACCTCCACAGCATTGGCTGCAAAGAACGCCAGCTTGCAGTTACAGGGAGATAGCACAAGACATGTTTATATATGATACCTCATTCAGCATATCATGCTGCTTAATTTTCCATTTTAACTTATACACAGCAAACTCACAGAAACTGAATTAAAATATTGTGCTACTGGATCACATCAGATTCAGCCATCATTATGTGTACTGTTGTCATCACTTCTGTCATTGTCAGCTTTATTATTACATCCAGAAATTGCTGACTGTTGTTGTCATCCATTTTAATCAAAACCAGAGGAAGAACTGAAGAAAGACATAGCAGTTTGTGATGTTGCAGACAGTGAGTCCAGCGATGAGGAAAATGTTAATGAGAAAGGCACTCACGGAGAAAAGACCACAGGTAAGAATGATCTCTTCTTTTTATTCTGCATTCAGTTTTATATGCTCAGCTGTCTGAATGGGGAGGTGGGTTGCCTCCATGAATCCTGCTGCCAGCAGGAGGTCGACGGAAGAACCCCAGAGTTCTCCTCCATGATTCTCTCTTGGGGCCATAACTGGGCTCTGAGGTCACTGTATATGATGCAGGTCTGCAGTATGTGTTCAGGAGCCTGGGGCCCATTTTGGCTAATGCATTAGGTTGTTGGCACGGCCTTTATCTCGAGGAGATGAGCATTGAGTCTGCAGAAAACTATGAATATGTGTTTCATTTATGCCAGGGAACAGCAACTTGCAGCCAATGAGCTGCAGGTTGCTGACCCCTGATCTAGATGAAGTCTAATTCATCCATTTCATTTACCAAAAGAAAGACTGAAATCCATCACTCAGTTAATAAACTTTAGTATGAATGTGTGCTCAACCACATGCATATAAAGTGAACAAATTATTATTATTAATTCCCAGTATCCTGAAGCAATACTTTTCTTTGGCATATTCATTCTAAACCTTGTTTTTTTTTTAATATAGCTTTGTCATATCCTGATTAGTTCTGCTTATTTATTTATTAGATGCCTTGCAGACAGCAGTTGGTAATCTAGCTTCTCCATTTTGTGCATCTTGCCATTTTCAGCCAGTCTGGTTCCCTTTCTTTTCCTATGCCACATGGTCATCACATTCAGATATTCAGGAATAAGAGGCATACTGGATGCATGAGGGTGGCTGTCAACCAACACAGGATGGGTACTATTAGCCATAGGACCCTGATGAGCATGTTTTGGGGGTGGAGGGGGGATCTGACCACATATGGACATGTCTGGAATGCAGTGATGATGATGAGCCAGACCATAAACCATAGATATTTTTTGTTTTGGTATCCTTTTCTCTTTCCCTTGAGTTTTTTTTAAAGTGATTCTTGGATTCTTAAAGTTATTCAATGCCCTCACAGTGATATCACAATGAAAGTAATTCTCTCTCTCTCTGAACCTTAAGTGCCAATGACACATGGGGGTTCTGCAAGGGTTTTCCACAAATGCCTGTCCTTTGAAAGTAATTATACACTTAAATTTATGATATATACCAATATAGGACACAGGACATAAGAAATAAGGGAAAAATATTTCTGGAATTTATGCTATACAAATCTTGTGATAGGAGTGACTTAAGAGTGACTTTTTTTCTGACAGGTGGTTTGCAAAGACGAAGATCTAAGAGCACCAAAATGAAACAAAAATCCTTCTGGGACTCCATGATGGCAAAAATGCTCGAGTCAAGATGGTTTCAGGTAAAAAAATCACATTGGTTTTTCAAATACTTCTTTATAATTATTGTTATATAAATTCTATAGCATTCACCATCAGTTCTCAGTGAGCCCCTCTCACTAGTATTTTCATTTCTAAGCCATTAAGACAGCACTTATAGCAAAATAAAAAAGCTAGATAAAAAACTAGATGAGGAAAGGTAAGATAATGAGAGAAATGAGATATGACAGGAATGAAAGGTATTGCAAGAGAGTGTAAAGTTTGCTACAAAAAAAAACAAAAACAAACAAATAGTTGTATTTATAACATTAATATGACATGAAATTTTATAAACAATTTCTTTAAGTGATTGTGTTTCTGTAGAAGAATCCTGACAAGTTTTCCATGTAGTTTTCCTAATCATTGCTAGAAAATTCTGTATCATTCATCTTCATTTCTCATGCAATTTTTTCACTTGCATTCGCATTTCTCAGTCAGTCAGAATGAGATCTTTCATATTACTTTCCCTTGTCACAGAGCATTGAGCTGCGGGCAGCTCAGGTTTTCAACTTCATGCGAGGTCTCTCACTCAACAATGTTTACCCATTCTCTCCTTTCACACAAACACAGGAGGAGGAAGATGAGAACAATAAGGGTAGGTAAATGACAGGCACAAAATCTTACCGGAAGCAGTTAAGAAACTCATTTGCCTTTGTATTCAAATATGGCTCTTTGTTGCAGGTGCCAATCTGTCCTTATTTATCACGGTTCCAGACTTTCTCTCTCTCTCTCCAGTTGTTCACACCAAGCTCTTATAGGTCTTCCTTGACATCGTTATCCCACTTTTGACTTGGTCTGCCTCGTGTTCTTTTCTGTTCCTAACCTGCTGTACGTTTTTCAAATATTGGAGGTTGTTAATTGTTGGGTTTTTTTTTCCCCTCACAAATTATGATTTCCTTAAAAGAGGTCGACCACATGGAACTCTAAAGAGAACACTGATAAGAGAGCCTAAAGTAGTTGGCATAAGATCCTTTGAAGAGGTTGAAAAACTAACCAAAAACAACATGGCGAACTATATTGCAAGCCCTATGATGTTTAGTGGCATGGGAAGGATGTATGATGTAAAATGATTTCCTTGTTGGTTGTGTCTCTTCAGACTTCCTTGTTATATATTCTCTGATGAAGCAGAAGTTCTTAAACTTCTGTTGTGAAAACATTGTACTTGTGTTTCTTCCAGTTTTGTTGTACTCCATTAAAAAAAAGAATCGTTAAAAAAATGTCTGGGCTATTTTAATTCAAAACAATTTGCTAATATCGATCTTCATAATAGAAAATGTATTAAAATTATCTTTTGAGGTCATAAAACTGTCATAAAAGAAATTGTCTGGTATTTAAGACCTTGTCAAGAATAAGTTCTTGACATATCATTTTAAGTTCATGAGAGATCATTGAACCACGGACTGGGATTTTCAGACATGCACTATCAGATTTCTGTAAAAGCAGTGTTTGAAATATAATTTTAAGTTCATCAGAGAAAACTTTGGACAAAGATTATAATGATTGTGGATAGATCATTCATAACATGGGACACTTAATATGAAATTCCAAATCCCACACTTACTATAAAGTCTCTAATATTTTCAACTTCAAAAGAATGGCAAAAGATATATATATGTCATTTCACTTTTCTGTAGCAATACTGTATTTTAAGCCTACATTTCATGAAAAGAATACAGCCTCACCTTGAATGAAATCATCTTTGCTCTGAAAAGAAATTGTTAGAAAGAATGTAGATCTTAAGAAAATGTTCTATATGAACACATTTTTATAAACATGATTTAACTTTTTTTTTAGTCCATTGTCACTTGTGTAAATCATGAAATACTGATTTTCATCCACAGCCACATTCGGCTCCATCTTTGATCTTCACCCAACTCACATTAAGAAACTGTATGTTGTGGATAGTGGACTTACCTTCAACTCACCTTATCCTGTGGTACTTCGCCCTCAGAGGGAAGTGGACATCATTCTGTCATTTGATTTCAGTGCCCGGCAAAGTGATGACACACCCCCATTTAAGGTAAAAAATAACATGCTAAGTAGCATAGGCACCTTACCAAGATATGTCAGGCAAAGGATTCTCACTATATGTGGCACTTTTTATCCATTATGTGTAGACCGTGACAGTTTCACTACACTAAACTCTTTGAGAACAGGGTGCTGAAACCCTTTTAAAAAATGATGACAGAGGAAATGAATGTGTGATTTTACTTAAAAACTATGGAACTGTGACACTAAAGACATGAATTTTTTTGTCTTCCAAAATGTCAGTGGCTATTCCTCTTGGAACAGCATTAGTTGTCAATGAAAATTTCCTCTCGAAGTCTTAAGTTTACCACTAAATTGACTTTGCTCATTCGTGGTTTTCTCCAGAAAACTGGAGCTGCATCTTGGGCAGCCAGTGCACTGCTCCAGAGTCTTGGAGGTTTTTTTCCTGTTTTAGGGGTGAAATGGATGAAAACAGATTCTGTGGGGGACTTTTAAAGGAGTTTTGTACTGTCTTACAAAAGTTTCTCTTTCAGAGGCCCTTCTGTAAGCTATTGATAATTGTTTTGTAGCATTCTTGTATGTCTTGCAGTTAGATTCAGTTTGATTCATTAACAATATTTCATATGTCCTTTATTTTTTTCTAACCTGTTTGACTTTCGAGTTAACCCTTTAGTCATTCTTTTATTCGTAATTATTTTGAATGTTCCTTGAACACCATTTACATTCACAAACGTACATGAGAAACAAATAAATAACAAATAAAATAAATGTATCACAATGCTTTTTTCATTTGTACTTTCTGATACAGGAACTCCTGTTGGCAGCCAAGTGGGCTGAGCTTAACAAGATTCCTTTTCCACCCATTGACCCAGGTGTGGTGAAGAAAGAAGGCCTTAAAGAGTGCTATGTTTTCAAGCACCCATGGGACCCAAACTGCCCAATAGTGTTACACTTTTGTCTAGTTAACATCAACTTTAAAAGGGAAATTGCACCAGGTATGTGTTTATGTGATGATTGGCATAGCCATCATTGTTCCTTCACAGTTTTTTGAGTCATCATTGTTCTTGCATAATCTCTTTTACTTCAGTCTTCATTGTTCCTTACATTCTCCTGTAATCTGAGTCATTATTGTCCCTACACAGTCGCAAGTGCTTGGATGTCCACCTTCATTGACCATCTCCCAGGTGTTTAAATAGGATGCCAAACGAGTATGTATGGGTGGTCATGGTTCATTATTTCTACCTTAGATACTCTCCTCTCCATCACCTTAGCTGTTGTTTTTTTCTTCTGTCATGCTGTCGTGTCATACCTCTTTTCTACCCTGAGAACAGATCCCTCATAAGCAATAAAGTAGGGAGAGTCTAGCTTCTTTGGCCATATAATGAGAAGAGTATGTGTTCATTGGCTTTTCTTACGCATTCTTCACATTATCCTTGGGGGTACAAGAATCATATTATGGGGATATAGGATTTGATCTGTAAACAGTAACCGAAACAAACAATTATTATTACATTAGAATTTTCTTTCAGCCGTTCTGTTCTTAACTATTCGTATGTAACGTAAAATCAAACTATCAGGACCATACCGGTATCTAATAGTACTGGTTATAACGATGATTAGTAGTCTGATGAAGGAGTATGGAGTCATAATAGGAATCGTGTGGGTTGGTGGTGTGTGAGTGTGTCTGTAAATTTAAATAGATGTAAAAAAAAAAAAAACAATGGTTAAGAACCTTTGTGATAAAATAAAGAGAAGAGAAAATCTTGTAATTAAAAAAAAAAAACACTTTAGGAAGTATTATGCTAAAAATTGATGTAATTTAACTTTCTAGTGCTGTACTTTTGTCTGGTTTAATTTGGTTATGCTGTCTGATTTGCCAGTCAGTGAACACTAGCTGACATGTTGGCATCAAAGTCAATGAAACATACCTGACAAAGACCCTGTACGACCTGTCTGTTAGTACCATCAGTGACAGGTCTAGCATGGCTGATGGGGCAGGAATCATCAATGTCCCCCATAGATATCTTCTAAAGTAGCATTTGCTCACCCTGTATTTTAGCTCCATTCAGAGACTGGAAAAATTGTCACCGTAACCTGCTATCAATCCAAAACCTTGCTGTTCCTCAACATCTTCACTGCATCAGCAGCAAAGAACACCAGCTCAGAGTTCCTGGGAGATAGAAGAGTTTGGTTGTTTTTGTCTGTTTTAATTTACTTCCATTTTTTTTTTGTGGTTTAATCTGCTTATATTTTTCTCTGGTTAATTTTTGCATGTTCTCCTGTCTACAGATGTACCTCGAACCACACAGGAAGAAGTAGACTTTGGCAACTTCAGTATTTTTGATGATGTGTCACATCCTTACTCAACATTTAAGTTTACATATACACATCTTGAGTTTGACCGTCTCTCCAAACTAATGGAGTACAACACACTTTTGTGTAAGGACATCATCTTCGACAATATTGGCACCTGCATCAAGAGGAGAAGGAGGTTCAGCATTCGTCGTCCATGCACAAAGAAGGATATTGCAAGACTTAGTCTCAACAGCAAAGCAAAGGCTGAGAAGTTGTTTGAGTATATCGCTATGGCCGAGAAGGTTTCCAACATGAGTGCAGATGATGAGAATGAACAAGTAACTCCAGAAAAGATAACTGGTCAAAGAAAAATTGGTGACACAGATGACTCACTGCTCAAGTTTCGTCCGATAAGCTCTCCGGTGATGTTTGAGAAAGGCAATGACAGCTTTGAGGAAACTGTGGCGAAGGCTAGTAAACTGCAGCGGTCAACTGTCAGTTTGAGGAACAACCTGGAACGAAGACGCTTAATGAGCTCTGGCATGAGTGAAGTGAAGGAAGTTGATGAACAAGAAGAACAAACAGGCTCTCTGTGTGCCAGTTCGCCAAATGCATCACCAAAAACTGGTCGAGCAATTACCAGGAAAGCTGTTCTCAATAGAGCACAGGCAGTAAATGAGTTTATGAGGCCTACACACTTGGTTAATCAAACTCCAGAGACCAACGGTGTTAAAGACAACAGCAGAAAGCATGTTCAACCGGGCTTGAATGGCCATCAGGGTGGAGATCCAACACCTATACCTGTGACAAAGGAAACTGTAGGCTCCCAAGGTCAAAATTTTGTTTCTCAGAAAGCAGCTTCTCGGGTTCCCAGAAAACCACTTTCTCCCAATGCCCTCGCTAAAAACATGGACACTGGTGATGTACATAGGATTGCGAATAAAACAGTATTACCAGATAGTATCAGCAAACCTTTAGAAGACTGGATAGATGCAGCAGATCGTGTCACAGATTTATAGCAGAATTGTCAGAAATCTTTTTTTTTTACATTATAAAAATAAATTATAACTAACTGAAATTTTAATTTTTAACATACCAGATGAATTATTTTTTTTAAAATGGTCTCCGAGAGATTATTTATTGAATTCACAGCTATACTGGATTGTTTGACAGTTGGCAGAATATTTTGTTATTCTGTTTTTGTTTGTTTTGCCCTAAAAGTGTTAGTTGATACATTCATAAAGAAGTTTTAAGACATGGATTTTACCTGTTCCCTTTTTGTACTTTGGTCATTTGTCTTTGAATAGTTATATTTTTTCATAAAATGCGCACCATATGTCATTTTCTGAAGAAACAAATAAGTCTTAAGCTGCTTTTGACTATTGTAAATTTTTATCACTCTTCATCCTTTTAGAGTAGGCTGCCCACAATGAGTTTCATTTACTCTTACCTGTTGTCCAAGTTGCCTTTTTTTTTGTGTCATATTTTGGGTCTATCCACTAATCTATACTGTCCAAAAAAACGCGTAACTACTGATGACCCAATTTTAGCCATAACTTTGATATTGTATAGCTTTTTAAATTGAATGAATAAAATGTTCAAACTGCACACAATAATACCTAAGGGTTTAAACACTCACTTGACAGTTTCTTGTATCTGTGTGACGAGAATTTATTAGCCCCATGGGTTCTCAAGTTAGTATGATGTATGGCTTCCGCTTGCATGAATCAGCGACTGGCATCTCCTGTGAGATGGCTGCCCACTCTTCCTGGAGTGCCTGCCACAGATCACGACGATTGGCTGAAGAAATGTTTAGATGACAAACACGTCTTTGCAGCTCATCTCATAGGTGCTCGATCGGATTCATGTCTGGAGACAGGGTTGGCCAGGGAAGGGTGAAAATGTTGTTGGCAGCCAGGAACTGTGTGGTGAACCGTGCAGAGTGGGGTCTGGCGTTGTCCTGTTGAAACAGACCTTTGTGCAGCCAAAAATGGAAGGACATGGGGTCGAAGAATTCGTTGCACATTCAAGCCTCCTTCAGTCTATGCCAGTGAACTCCTTCTGTTGAAATTGATCATTCCCCAAACCATTACACCACCATGCGACAGAGCTTCATTCACACAATTTTGGGCAAAACATTCATTTGACCTACGGTAGACCTTCTCCACATATCATGGCAGTGCAACAAAAAGGAAGATTCGTCACTAAACCAGATATGTCTCCATTGATTGTTAGTTGTCCAGGGCCAATGCTGGTTGGCCCAAACAAGTTGATTTTGGCGATGGTGTCTCGTTAAGACAGGATCTCGGTAAGGTCGTCGTGCCCCCAGTCCAGCTTCATGCAGTCTATTCGTTGTACAAGCAATGACTGGACACTTCAGGAAGCTGTTGTAAACCTGTATCTGAGGTGATGAACCAGAATAAAGCGATCATCAGCTGCTGTTGTCACCCTGGGGCAGTGCTGGTCTTCAGCTGAGCCAGTGGCTAGGAAACAGTGCCAAAGTCAACTAATGGTACTGTTGCACGTTTAAATGCCTGGCATTTAATAAAAATGAGAAGCAATCATGCCATATGAAGAAGAATATTCCTTGCATAAGAAAGCGTACTACAATTTCATTTATGCTATTCACGTTGCAGAATATCACATTTTGAATCCTGAATACCACATTTTCAATTTGACCAATAGCAATGTTTCGTAAATTTTGCGATAGACGTGCCATAATTGTCTGCTTGAAAATTAACTGAATTTGTTTGTGTAACCTCATCCTTTTATAGGGTTCATTTGCGTGGGAAGTGAGTTGTACTCACCACAAAAATCCTGACTTTTCCATAAATGCAACATGTTACGGTAAAATAATGCATGATTAGCAAGGGCAGCTACTGCGTTCTGACTATACATAAGAATAGCAAAATTCATGCTAAATCATGTCACCATTTTGGTGACAATTTTTGGTTTGGTTTGAGATAGCCAGAAAAAAAAATGTTTGTCATAACATATAAAAAAATGAAGCTTATATAAGCTATGCGTTCTTTTTTTGGACAGTATATATACATATCAGTATTTCCAAGTTGTTTTGGCTAGATTTTGCCCTGTGACTGCATTTCCTTTCTGTGTTCAGTTTTGTACTTTCAGATTTCTAAACAGGGAGTCAGGTTACCTCCATGAATCCCGCTGGTAGAAGGAGATCTTCATAAGAACCCCAGTGTTTCTCCTCTTTGTATGGGGGGGGGGGGGTCATTTTGGCATCTGCACTGACAGCATTTATAGGAAACTAGTCTTTTTGTTTTTTCAGTACTACTCTAGCTGGCACTCTCTTGAAGCCAGATGGTCAGGTGTTCTCATCCTTTTTCACCACATGTCAGGATGTCATTTCTTCCCTGCCCCACAATTGTCCAACTCATAAGGTGCATTCCAGATAATATATGTATGTATATTATTACATGTGTTTGTATAATATTACACATATTCGAGTCCTGTCAGTCTGTGATTTCACTTTCCCCTCTGGTGGGGGACTATCCTGTCATTAGTTGAGAATCACTAAACTAGAAGATTGCTGTTATCCAAGTGCCAAGCTTCATTTTACTAGGCATTTCCTCTCATGGCCAATTCAACCAATGACAAATTTGCATATCTGGCCACTGCAGCAGATGAGAGTTTAATTTTTAACGTCCAACTTCTTTTGTATTTTTAAAATCTTTGCCCACATTCCATCGTTTTTAATATTGCCCTTTTCGGGCAATTTTTAAAAAATATTTTTTTTGTTTTGTTTTACAATTCCTCATTGTTTTTTTTATGTCATTCTAACATTGCATGTGTTATGCCTAAACAAAAACATTTTTTTGTCCAATTATTGGGTGTATGGCGGCCTGGTTAGCCGATTGGTTAGGTGCTCGATTTATCCAGTAGCACCAGGTTCAAGTCCCAGAAGTGGGATTTTTTTTGGTACACACCAAAAATGATCCCAGGGTTCACCCAGCCTCTAAAAATGGGTACTAGAGAAATCTGGGAAGGTAAAGCAGGCCAGGTGTGATACTGACCACATCACACTTTCATGTGCCAAAGGTCATGGAAAATACGAACCTAACACCCCAATATTCCTTAATGGCGTGGAAATGGGAATTTACCTATTGAATGTATGGGCTTTTTTTTTTTTCAAATAGCTACCACCATGGCATTAAAAACCTGTCAAACAGAAAAAATGAATGGCAATGACAGATCTCTTAATCAAGACTGTCAGAATGAGACTATGGATCTTCCAGAGGTTTTGGCAGCTAAAATCTTACTATTTTATTTAAGTCAGTGTATCTTAACCTGGGCTCCATGGACCCTTAGGAGAATTTGTGAACTTTTTAGACCTTATTTGAAAGTCTTTATATAGACAAATAGCAATATATGACATAAGAGGGTTTTGGCCTTTTTTGTTGTTCTATATTCTCACATTGCTTCTTTTTTTTTTTTTGCGATTTTGGGGAAGACTTCATGTTTCCATTCTTCCATTCACTGCTGGAACTACAGAAACAGATGTCAAGATATAAAAATAAGAAGCAATCATGCCATGTGAACATGAATATTCCTTGCATAAGAAAGCATACTACAATTTCATTTATGCTATTCATTTTGCAGAATATCACATTTTCAATCCTGTGATATGTGTGTCTGTATTAAGCTAATGTTAACATTTCTAGTGTTAATGTGAGCAGTTAGGATGCTGGAATGATAAGAATTTACAGAAGTGCATGATGGCACTCATGTTGGATACAAGAATCAACCACAAACTAGAAGCAGACCTAAAAAAAAATTCAGCCATTTCTATATTTTATTTCTCCGATCCAGCAGCCGGTTTGAGCTTACTCTTTTCAGCTGGAAGTGATGCAAAGTACCTTCTTTAATTGTGTCAAGTCTGTACATGCGTTCTCAATATGTGTGTTCAGGCAGGTGTTCATGTAGGAGTCGAGTGCCGAGCATTCTAAGAGATAGGTGTGTGACCGTTTCTTGATTATCACATGGCAGGACATTTGGCCGCTTCGTTGGGCTTTATCTGATACATGCGTGCATTCAGGGATATGTGCCTTGTTCTTAGTTGGAAGGTGATGGTTTGTTCTTGTCTGTTTAGTGTGTTTGTGGCATCTTTCACATTACTGGACATAATGTATATAACAATGTGAAATCACAAGAGTGATTGAAAATCGAACTGAAGAGCAGCTTAGTGCAAGGACTCATCATTGAAAACCTAGTAAAATATGATTATTTGAGAATTTAAATCTTTAAGAACATTTTTTTTTTTCAAATTTACAATCATACTTTGCGTATGGCTGCAAGTCAGTTTTACTGTGTATCTGTCATTATAGGAGGAAGGCAGACACTACAGCTCACCATAACATGTTACAAGATGAAAGATGTGTTTACTGTCACTTCAGAATACTAACAGAATGCAAATTAACACAGTAACTGTGTGGAAATTCATTGCAAAATGTGAATCGCAGCACATTAAATAAGCGCTTAAACCAGCCAGATGAAGTACCGAACAGCACATCATAATGAAGACATGCTTTTTTCCACATTAGCTCTTAGCATGGTGCTGTTCAGCGGCACACATTTCCGATTTAGTTCTCAGTCCATTGCAAGCCAACTTTTCCCATGTCAACTATAGGTCCTTTGTGTTGCTTGGAGTATTGTTGCCTTCACAACTTCATTAATTTTGCTTGGTCAGTAACATTGCTTTCATAAATTCCAGTCCCTTCACAACTTCCTTAATTTTTCCCTTACTCTGATGGTGAATTCTAAATCATGTGTTATACCGTTCATATTCTTGGACTTTCAGCTACATCTCCAGATAATTTTCCGGTGAGAAACTCTAAACTGGTGCAACGAAAACCATGGTGTCACGCATTCCTGCTTCTAAGACCCACCAATACAGGCTCAAGACCTGCGATACTCAACTTCTTGTGGTCCTCTCGTGGTCCTTTCCGGGACCTAACGAGTAAATTCAAGAGGATCACAGGGCGGTCTTGGTGGCAGAAGTGATCAAAGATCTCCAGATCAGTAGCATGTTTCTTCTTGGATTCCTCCACAGGCCTGAGCTTGTTTGGGGATTGTGATGGCAGTATCACAAGTTCTGCAGTAGCAAGACAACCAAGGACACAGCACCGGAATGAAACTGCTTTATTGTATATTTACCGTACTCTGTGTTATATTATTTCTTTAGCCCTTTTCTCTCCTGAATAATTTTTAGTTTATTTAACCTAATGTTTTTTTAACTGATTGTAAAATTTCCCGCTTTCTGACATGACGTTAATGTTATAAAGTTAATTTATTCTTGAACATATAGACCTGAATAAATTATGCAGTTTTATTTTTTTAAATCAGCAATAAAATCTGTGGCTGAGGTTAGATACTTCGTCTAATAAATCTTTCACAGAGGATCCATGTGTACGTTGCTCTGCTGATCAGCATTGGCCATCATGCTTTTCCACAATTCCCTGCTCTGAGTGCCATCTAGTTAGTCCATCCGGCATTTTCTCTCTCTACCTTGATCTCTTGTGCCTTCTGTCTTACCAGTTGTCACAATGTGTGACATGGAATGTGTCCTAAGAATTTGGTTTGAAAAAAAAAATTTTTCCACTTTACAGTCATGCTCTGCTTACGTCTGTAAGTCAATTTGTCTTTTTTCTAACTTATTTGTCTAATCTCCCTAGTCTCTCAGAACCTCCATGTCTGATTTCTTTGCTGTTCACAAAGGATAGTAACGGGTTAATAAAATAATACACTAGAGCATGTCCATTATAAATTAAGTACAGTACCACATTATATAACTTAGATAAGCACAGTGCAGTACTGTATGGCTTGCAGTGCCTCCAGTTTGGCCACTTCTAGAACATTTTCCAATTTTTTTCCCCCATGGGAATCTTGACTGTTAGTACAAAGTACAAATGGCTGCAACTCTGCATATGACTTTTTGTTTCTGTTGATTTGTCAACTTTATCCAACCTTTTGCTCATTTGTTATTGTGGACTCGCCTTCTTACCGTTTGCCAGATGTCTGAATGCACAGCATAATAAGTCAATAGCGAATATCAACACACAGTTCATAGCTGATGACTTAAAACACTTTGCAAGGTGACAAAGATAATTTGTTGCTGGATGAAGCTATCTGTTGCCTTTTATTCTTTTGGTGTGGAAGCAGGTACCATGAAGTGTTTTGTATAAAAATTTAATAATTCAACACAAATGTAGTGTTTTCTCATTTTCTGAATGCTAACTGCTTTGCTGTCTACATTTTCCCATTTGTAGTTTACATAATAGAACAAACAAACAAAACTAAATTTAACCCTCTGAACAAACAAACAAAACTAAATTTAACCCTCTGTACTAATATAAAGTTCTCAAGCAAGCAGTAAGGAGAGATGAAGTTGGCAGATTGTAACCAACCATGACCCTGCCCCCATCTTTTTATTTGGTGTCTCCCAGTAACGGGCGTATGGATCACTGTCATTTCCCACGTCAGTGAAGCCTGCTAAAAGAGCAGTGCCCCTTTTTCTGCTTTTAGCTTCTCCCAGGGAAGGAAAAATTAGCTGCCATAACCCACATAATGGTGTGCTTCAACCCATGCTGACAGTATCACATCACAGGGACCACAGAAATAAAATCTGTTTAGGTTAGAAATGAACTTGTAAACATGACCTTGGCCAAAAAAAAAACATCTTGGGAAATCATCTGCTTCACTGGAACATATTTTAGAGGCAAGGTGAAAATGCCTCTGCCTAGCCAAGATGAAAACTTCAAAGAATATAGTGTTGACGATATCATGGGACATACTAGCACCAGGTTTTCAAGGAATCCAAGACATGCATCACATATTATTCCGTCTGTCCTAAGAAATGAAGCGTCATCATTATACTGGAACCTGTTATAATCAGCCCACATAAGGATGTTAATTCCTGTCCAGTCTAACATGTCTTGCTGGTACCATAAGGAATGAACAAAACTAAGTAAGAAATACTGTCTGATTTATAAACAATGGACACTGAAGAAAGACTCAACTCAAATTTTAAAACAGAATCCATAAATTATCTTTATTCCTTGACAGCATATTTTCTCAGTGGGTACAGCCGGCGTTTCCTCAACTCCTTCTTGCTCTTGCATGACAGCTCATAAGGAGTAAGCGCCCGACGCATGGCTCTGGTCTTCTTTGGTCTCAAATCCTTGGGCTTGTGGGACTTCTTGCGATAAAATTTGCGCAAGTTGTCCTTCTGGGTCTGGTTGATGACTGTGAGGACACGGGCCACTGACTTACGAACGCTGTAACTGTGACGTGAAAAGGAGGAGGGGAAAAAAATTAATTACTAATACATGTCAAATTTTCCACCCAAAAAAAAACTCAAAACAAAGAACTGGAAACTTTATAATCTACAGCTGTTGTATAAGCCAAAAGACAAGGTTAGAGAAGAAAACAAATCTGTTATTGGGAAATTGTCAATTAAAAAAAGCCACACCCATTTCTGAACTTTTATTTTTTAATCGCGTGGCCCACTGCTGGCGAGATTCTTCAGCTGCTGTGCGTGGAGTGGGGCTCCTCCCAGCCAGTGAAGAAAGGTGTGAATGGGGTTGCCGCACGGCGCCACAGTGGAAAAGGCGAAAGGAACTGGACTAGATGGGCTGCCACCTCTCACCCGGCAGGGATATACTGATATCCAAAACACGTCAAGGTTTTCCGGTGAGAAAGGCCGGCTCTACATTAAACTGATGCAACGAAAACCAGTGTCACGCAATCCCACTTCTGCAACCCACCAAGATTACAGGCCCAAGCCCCGCGATACTCTGAACCTCATGTGGTCCTTTTGGGGACCACAGCAGTAAATTGAGTAGGATCACGGGGCGATCTTGGCGGTAGAAGTGAACACAGAAGAACCCAAGCGCTTCGAGCACAGTAACACGATCTTACTGAGACAAACAAAACAAAAAACATCACACAGAAAATGAGATTTTCAACACCCCTAACCCTTAATAACAAAACAAAAAAAATCCACATGAACAACCACAAAAAACTGTTCCTTCAGTGACATGCAGTATACATCCTAAAGCTATTAGTTCCAGAGCTTTATATCCACCATTTTCTGCCTGTCTCCAGTTCTCTCTCCTGTGTGTAAGAATGACGCCTCAATATTTTCATAAGACTTTATTCCAGTTCATTCATACATTAAACCACACCCAACCCACAGCTAAGTCACAAGAACCATGTGCACACTTTTCTACAGCTTAGGATACCATATTAAACCCAAGAGATTTAAATTCACGAAACAAAATCAATTCACATGTAATATCCACCCTTATTTATGCATATGAATGCTGGAAAACAACTAAAGAAATAGAAAACAAATTCCTAAGGAAAATAATTCGTATAAAATGGAATGAATTCAAGATCAACACAGAGATAAAACACATGAGTAAACAACAACCTGTCTCAATGGTGATCAGAAAAAAGGAGATGGACATATGTAGGTCATGTGATGAGAAGAAACAATCAGAGAATCCCAAAACAAGCTATCAAGTGGAACACAACAGGCAAAAAAAGGTCAACCACTAAAGAGGACACTGTTAAGAGAGGCCAAATTAGTACGCATAAAATCCCCTGATGAAGTTGAGAAGCTCGTTGAAAACATAAAGAACTTGGCAAACTACTATGCGAACCATATGACATTTAATGGCACAGGAAGGATATAAGAACTTGTAAGATTTAACTTCATGTATCTTTTTTCCACATGGCCAATGCTTCATCCTTGCTTCAACCGCCACCTTCACTATAAATCTGCTTTCAGATTACATTCTTGTGCATGCTTATATCACTTATTAGCCAAAGTTTACCGTTGTGGTTACTTGTTAGCAAGCACAGGCATTCAACTGGCAGCGTCCAGACTGCGTGCAGCCCATGAGATATAATCAAAATATTTAACTTAAAACAGCTGTGGCCTTTTAGTCCACTGAAGTTGGACACCCTTATACTTATAACACCAATCACTGCACTCACTTTCAGCAGTGCCTTTCATAAAGGCTGCAAGATAAAAGCTCTTTGCAACTTGTATCCCGGAAGATGGCTTGGATGTCTTTAATTTTTCAGTTCTGGGTACATTAGATGAAAATGGTTAGCCATTTCCTCCAAATCATGAGTACTTTTAGTTTGGATTTTGCCCATTTATCCTGCTAGAATGTGATAAAGTTTTCCCCCTGTCTAATAGTATATTTTTTGTCTAATAAATGACGTGATTCAATCAGGCACTGTTTTGCTCATGCTTTTTGTGTGGGGTAAACAAATCCACTTCCTCTTCCTGGACTAATTTCAGCAATTTCATCTTGGCAATGAATGACTGGAAACTGTTAATTATGCTCAACCTGAGCTGACATTTTATACACAAAGTACGCATATGAGCAATACACATTACATTTACTTATTATGTTAAGTGTCTGGCAGTTACATACATCTTGGCCAACTTTGCAGCTGCACCACCGGTCACTTTTGCCACTCGCAGAATCTGAAGCTCCTGCAAAATGAAAGTGCTACATATTACAACAGCAGCTCTGAATGAATCAGGTATAACCCCTCTAAATTCTGAGAAACATCACAGATCACCATCAAATTCCACCATCACAATATTATACAGTGCATTCAAAAAATAAGTGTGCACTAGCCAAGTACAGATTCCAGTATCGTAATGATATCTTACTGACTGCTGTATCTAGCCACATCTACCTGCGTACGTTAGTGTGCTGGAGCCTACTGTTGTGTCGTTAATTGGCGACTCCAGCCACAGCAGGTAGATGTGGCGGCTAGTGCAGCTACTTATGGAACACCCTGTATAATACAACCACAATGAGGCCACTGTAGTAAAACTATTGAAACGCCTGAATGAAATCTGTGCAGAAAGTTTACCCTCGAAAACCGATCAATGGAAACTGAAACACTGTCTTGTTACAGAACTAAAAAAAGCTTCCCATCAATTTTTATCTAAACTACAAAATAAATACTCTTAAAACTTTACAGTTAAAATCATTTCAAACTTATGCCACTGCCTCTTAAAACTGACCCATGCAAACATAAGAAAAGCTTTTAACTCTTTCCTTTGTCAAAGATTTCTCCAACCTGTTTTAGAATACTAATCCTATGTCAGTTTTTAAAAGATATTTCTTATTTCTTTAATTTTCATTCCAAAATAACTCAGCAGCATTGAAAGATCTTGCACCTATGAGAATCAATGCTCAGAGTGTTACTTAGTCTAAATAAAATTAAAAAACCATCGATGTCTAACCCAGCCCATATTTTTAAATTATGACTGGCAGTTTTTTTTCTCCCAAAATTTCCAAACTCAATTTATTCTTACAAAGCAACTAAATTAATTCAGGGGCAAAAGAGTTAATCAAATACCAAGCAAAGAAACATTCAAGCTAGTTTATATAAACTCTTTCATAATTTTAAAAAAGCAATCAAAATATAAGACAAAAAAAAAAAAAAAAAATCTAAATAAATTGGATCCTTCAGGTGGTTTCCATGTTTCAAATACGGCTAAAAATCTTAAGTGCTTGTATCATTGTAGGACAATTATTTGAAGCAAGTCAGTCCTATCGATCCATATTTGAGTAAGTGAACATCACAAACACTCAGATTACAGGATCATCATTCTTGCTTCATTAGTTTTTCTAAACTTGTATGTTCTACAATGTTAAGATATAGGGGAGAAAAATGCTACTGGCGCCCACATTTTGTGTAGCAGTATGGTTAGCAAAGCTGTAGAAGTGGGTACCCGACTTCTTCTGAAGTTGGGGAAGGAAAAGGCAGCCAGGCGTGATACTGACCATATCACCCTCTAGTGTGCTGATAGGTTAAGGAAAATATGGGCACTAACACCATATCCCTATGTGCCTCCAAGGCATGACAGGATTACCTTTACCTTTCTTATGGTTAGCAAAATAATTTTTCTTATGTCAGAGGTATTCAAACTTGTCTCAGGCCATCTTAGAGTTGGAGGACAAAAGACGGGAAGGAAGGACACATTCATCAATCTAATGTGCCTAACTGATGAAAAACACAGAACACAAAACGTAGAAAAAAAAAAAAGTTCAATTTCTGCTCTTATTCAATGGATCAAGTAGCTGTTTCGTCATCTCCCTGGAACTGTGAGCTAAGGTTCTTTACAGTCAATGTGGTGAAGACACACTGTAATATGTGGGATTTGAAGCGGGTATTTTTTTTCAATCCATGAATAGTGCTAAAGAGCAGGGGCCCGTGGATGTGTGCATGTGCTGGTGCACTACTTCTTTAGCCGACTCCATTGCGTTTGGGACTATGGCGATTCCTGCCCTGCTAACCTGGGTCTTGGCCAGCTACGGTTAACTGAGGCTACCGGACAATAACGACTGTTCGCCATGTTATCCTTCCATAATGTACTCACTTTCTTCAGATCATCCAGCTGTTTCAGCAGCTCCTCTTTCTTCTTGCCTCTGATATCTTTAGCCTTGACTTGAGCCTGAAATTAAATCATGTAACTGTCATTATTCATGTTAAA
The DNA here is from genome assembly GCA_009760885.1 of Achatina immaculata. Lineage (NCBI taxonomy): Eukaryota > Metazoa > Mollusca > Gastropoda > Stylommatophora > Achatinidae > Lissachatina > Lissachatina immaculata. The sequence continues at coordinate 11,593,243 of CM019695.1, read as the reverse complement.
AGATATTTAAGAGTAATGTTCTAAGTGTACTACTCTATGGAAGTGAATGCTGGATAATCACCAAAATGATAGAAAACAAGCTGAAATCTTTCCAGACTAAATGTTTACAAAGAATCAGAAAAATGTGTTGGTCCAACACCATAAGAAGTATCTTGTCAAAAATGCAGATGAAGCTACTGACACCAATTACTGAAGAAAGACGCTGGCGATGGCTGGGACATGTGCTCCGAATAACCAACAACTCACTATCAAAAACAGCACTAAGATGGACACCGCAGGGCAACAGAAGTAAGGGTAGACCAAAGGTGACATGGAGAATAAGAGAGAGGATGTTGAGCAATAGAGGGTTCACCTGGGCAAGTGTGGAAAAAAGGCAAAGGTCAGGCATTTGTGGAAAATCCCTGTGGAACCCCCATGTGCCCTTGTTCAGAGAGATAGAGATTCATGTTAAAAAAAAAAAGAAGCCACAATCTCTCTTATCAACATGAGTCAAAAGTGCACTGCATCTAAACAATTTGTAGAAACTTTACTATGCATATGAAATCTAACAGTATCAAATTAATGACGAAAGTTCGGCAGCAACTTTTTTTCACTATTCTTTTCGCCTTCTACTTATTCTATGTAGCAGATGTGAGGTTTTAATTTATAACTAGACCATATTATGTGTTTTCCCTCCTGTTCAGCCATGCGATATTGTTAATGCAAAGACCTAATATAGAATAACTATATCACAAATTTTTAATTTCCATATAAGGTAAATGTGTTAAATAGAAAACAATGGATGCCAAAAGAAATGAGTGAAGTGACCAATGAATGTTAGAAAACGAGTCCTAAAATGCTATACTGAACCTATCTTGTTATATGGAATTGAATCATGGACAATAGTCAGGTCTGCACAAAAATCACTGGAAGCAACAGAAATGTGGTTTATTAGAAGAATGTTGTGAATCCCCTGAACAGAAAAAATAACTAATGAAGAATGTATGAAAAGAGCTGGAGAGATAAAAAAAAAATAAGAGAGAGACAATGTACTTTCATAGGACATACAACGAGAAGTGGGGGAATTGAAAATATAACAGGAAAAATAGAAGAAAGAAGATCAAAAGAAAGACCAAGAGAAATGATACTGGACAGTCTGACGGGATGGTGTGAGAGGAGGTCACCAATTGAGCTTTTGGCCTGCATGAAGGATCGTGTACTCTGAAGAAGCATAATAGCCAACGCCATTCGGCACGGCACCTGATGATGACCAAGTATAATGGGAAAGTAAAAATTTAACAGGACTGAGCAACTGCTCCAGCGAATGTGCAGAATGAGGGAAAGCGAAACTATGGTAACGGTAAAACTGAACGGGGGAAAATAAAAAAACAAAGGGGCTATCTTCCTTCATAAGTGCGCTGAAAAGTTCAATATAGCAATGTTTTTAACAAAATCGCTGCCATGCAGCCACAAATCGGTAAGCAAATGCTGCTCAAAATCGAACAAAATGGAAGCAGTTCTAATAAAGATCATCAAACCCACTTCAATTACTTCTATATATTTATTCTGAAAAGGCCACTCATAATAACAAAGTGTTTGAAAAAAATACAAATACGATAAGAAAAGCTGTGATTTTTGGCGAGCGAAAATGTCGTTAACGATATGGGGACATCCAAAAGTGACGAAATTAAAATAAAATAATATCATACACAAATTAAAGTGAAATATGTTCTAAGTCTGACAATGCATTGCATAAAGTCACAGTCTATATGAATTTATTACTATAAAATGTAGAATTTTAAACAGATTGCATTGGATTCAACATAACACGTACCATCTTGAATCAAACCAATATAGAAAAGGACCTGTCGTGTTAATAGTCAAATATAACTTCCGCTAAATTTGCCAGGTTTCCAAAATGAATCTATTGATAAAACACAGACGTAAAATGATAATAATAATACTAATAATAATAATAATTTGCGTACATGATACAGACTTGGCATTTGTAATAAGAATCTATGGAATGGGTATAAAACTCTCAAGTGAAAATAATTATTAAAATAAAAAATGTTACAATTAGTTTATATATTTTAACGATTTATTTGTATTTAGTATGCTTCCTGTTTCACTTCCGTGGTGGATAAAGATAGGGGGAAGTTGTTTTGCTAACATTAGTCATAGCCGACAGGCGAAGTAAAAGACTGCCCCGTTCTGTACAAAATATTTGCTTATAATGGCGAAGAATACCAGATCTAGCAAATTTAGGAACGTCGACGTAGATCAGTATGATGAAGACAGGTGAGCTACTTAGCAGAATGTCCCCAGACTAGTACACATGTTACCGCCCTCTGCCAAGCTGGTATGACCATTGATGTGTTCTTCTCCGGAGTGAAATCTGACATTTTATAGTTTTATTATCGCGCATAGGTTGACGGTTTTAGTGCCCTTGCTTTTAATTGTATCACGTACAAGGTCTGTATCATCGGATTTGGGCAGGAAACATGGTTTCGGGGGTGAAACAATCTTGGTGCATTGAGGGGCTCTTGTCAAAATGATGTTCGATTAATTAAAGAGACACTTGTCAGAATAATTCCTTTTCCTTCTTCAGAGCGTTGACTATGGTACATTGAGCTGGGTGAACCTTGGGAGTTTGGTTTTTTTTTTTTTTCACAAGCCACAGTCTGCCTACACAAACTGGGTCTCCTGGTTTGGGCAAGGGAGTGTTTAATCCACTACACTAGTGCAGCTGCTTTGTAAAAAAATGTTTGATTAATTATATTTATAATTATAACCACTTTATAATTATAAATCATGCCTCACAATATATGATTATTTAGAATGTAAAGGATGTTCCATTGGACCAGTCTTGCCCAAGTAAGGTTCATCATGTATGCCAGTTGACACCAGACCACCAGCAGGATGCTGTGCATCAAAGAACAACATAAATCTATGGACATGAAACATCTGTAAAATTAATACAGACAAGAAAGAAGACAACATGCAGGAAATTCAGAGATTAGACATTAGCATACTAGGACTGTGTGTCTAGAAGAGCAATATTTGGGGGGAAAGGAGTTGCTATGTCACAAAATTCTTATTCCAGGGGGAAAAAACTAAGGAAAGAAAAAAAAACCAAGCTCTATGATGACACTGAAAACCAATGACGAACTGTCACATTTGTGAGAGAGATTGATGTCAATATCTGAATGAACAACAAAGAAGAATATATGGCCACATATTATACATATCTGTCTATCAAGTGTACTGATACTGGCAGTCATAACTCTCCACAACTCTCAGTTGTGTGTTGCCATCTTGCCAATCCATCCAGGATTTTTTCTCTTGGTCTGCCTCAGCCTTTGTTTTTTTTCCCTCCTCTCTAACTTTCCTGTTGTCACAGTGTATTCTAGGATGCTTTTTCTCATGCCATGTCCTATAAATTATACATTTGGTGAAATAAATAATCTGAGAAGAGTAGTTAATGTTGTTTTTGTAACTACTCCATTTACAGATACGAGGATGACATCAATGATGCAGTTGAGCAGGGGCCTAATGAAAGTGAGGTCAACAGTCTCTTACAGAGATATCCTTTTTTATTCTGTTTAGATTCACAGTCTATATGGAATACCATCTAAAATTGTCAACATTATTAAGGGCTTCTACAATGGATATGTTTGTGCAGTCAAGACAGAAGAAGGGACGAGTGAATGGTTCCAGATTGAAACATGTGTGAAACAAGGATGTATACTGTCTCCTTTACTTTTTGGAATTACAATAGACTTCATAATGAAGAAATGCTGCACAGGTATTGACTGGGTACATGGGACCCAGCTAGAAGATCTTGATTTTGCTGATGACATAACTCTATCAGTAACAATGTGAATTCCATGCAAGAAAAAAACAGATAGCCTGTCTTCACTGGCTAGCAAAATAGGACTTGAAATTAACAAGAACAAAACAAAAATAATGAAAATTCCCCTTAATCAGAATGGAAGAATACACGCAAAAGGGACAGATATTGAAGAAGTCAGTCAATTTGCATACCTTGGCAGCTACATAGACCAGGATGGCGACACCAGAAAGGAAGTTAGAATTGCAAAAGTAGCATTGATTTTCAAGAATTTTGAGAACATGTGGAATTCAAAAGTTATAAACACAAAAACCAAGCTCAGACTATTTTGAAAACAAATGCCTAAGGAAAATACTTGGCATCAAGTGGAACAAATTCAAGAACAATGCAGAGATAAGACAGATGACTGAACAACAACCAATCTCATGGTTGATCAGGAGAAGGAGATGGACATATGTTGGTCACTTGATGAGAAGAAGTGATCAGAGTCCCAAAACAAGCTATCAAGTGGAACACAACAGGCCAAAGAAAAAGAGGCAGACCGCGTGAAACTCTGAAGAGGACATTGTTAAGAGAGGCCAAATTAACAGGCATAAAATATCCTGATGAAGTTGAAAGACTCGCCGAAGATAGGAAAAATTGGCGAACTACTTTGCGAGCCCTATGTGACGTTTAACAGCAAGGGAAGGATATAAGATAAGATTCACAGATCTGGCATAGTGAGGAAACAATGATAGTTATGTACAAGTGTTTTTATGTGTAAAAGTAATGCCAAAGCTTCCACGAAAAATAGTTTTAATTATTGCACATGGGTTGGCTAAGTGCTAACCTCATTACTCCAATTCACAGCATGATGAGTGCACATGTGTTAGAGTACTGTTTCTTCTCATGGTACTCATTAAAAATATGTATAGGAAAGTGATGCGTTAACCTCCATAGTGTTATATGTTCAGTGAAAAAAAGACATGCAGAAAACAGCCACGATGTTCCTGCTCACTCATTAATATTAATTAAGGAATTCTCATAATTATTTTCAGAGCCATGACTTCACTTCATTCACTCGATGGCACCAGCACAGTACTGCCCTAAATATTATTTGAGCTTAACACTGTGTTTCGAATCCGGCCGGCGGCACCCCAGTCACCCAGCTGTAGAAATGGGTACCCGACTTCTTCTGGAGTTGGGGAAGGAAAAGGCAGCCAGGCGTGATACTGACCATATCACCCTCTAGTGTGCTGACAGGTCAAGGAAAATATGGGCACTAACACCATATTCCTATGTGCCTCTAAGGCATGACAGGGTTACCTTTACTACTTTTTTTAACGCTGTGTATCAAGTTAGACCATCTGTTGTATGAGGCTAACGATTTTAACACATAAACCTGGCCGAATATAACGCACAGGCTTAAGACCAAGGAGGTTGATTATGTTTTAAATTTGACTGTATGTTTATTTCCTTTCTTTTTATAGTTTTACACTGTTGTAGAAATTTGCATACACAGTGGATACTAAAGACAGATTACTGGTTTTAAAATTCCAGCTTCAATTAGAATACATATATTCAAATTTCGTTATCATTCAATAGAGTGGCTGGAATGCCAGTTTCTGATTACAGTTACAACGTAATTATTACATTGCTTAGAGCTTTTTATTAGCCTTGACTGTTAGCACAGACAAATATCAGGAAGCTTTACAGCATGTGCTACAAAATGCCCCAGTTGGATCAAAGAACCAGGCCGTGAAGGTAATTGCTCTTGCCCAGTGGGAGAAGATAGTTTTGACACTGGGTTTTTTGTTTTTGGTTTTGTTTTTTTTTCATGCTTTGGTGATTGATTATAGTTTGGGTTGTAGTGAGAGTTGTAACTATATTGGAATAGTAATTAGAACTTATGGAACCAGGTATTGGACCTAAGATGGAGGCTGTGGGGGGATGGAGGAAGGACTTGGAGAAGACTGTGGACTTCATCCTAGCTGTTGGACTTATGATTTACCATGACCGAGAACTTGAACACCAAAGAATAAGAAGCAGTTAGAACTAAGTGGACAGTGGTGTAGTTTGTGATGTAGGTGTGTCATGATGCAGTCATATAAATGTAAGGATATATCCTTTAAAAAAAAAGAAGACAACACGCATGCACACACGCAGACAGACACAGAGCTCTCTGCAGTAAACCAAAGAAAATAAATGATGGGTGAGCCATTCAAAGTAGGCCAGGACCCTACTCCATCTTTTGACAGTGCTCATGGAAACAAACCATTATGTTAACATTATCTTTTTTTTTACCCCATACCATTATGCTAACATTATCTTATTTTTACCCTGACTAATAGGGTAAGAATTGATCCTTCCATGGTAGTAGTACTTGCCAAGAAAGCTGCTTCTTGTTTACACACATCAAATAAATATCACAGGCCTGATTGGCTTCTGTGTATTATATGTGTAAAGAGGCACCACAGACAATGAGAAAATTAAATGAGGAAGTTCCTAACAAGGGAAATTATAACGAAGATCAGAAAACAATCCAAATTTGTGGGGCATGTTTAGAAGAGAGGTGGGCTAGAGCACTTAATGGCTGCAGAGAAGATTGAAGATAGAAGAGATGGAGTTAGAAAGAGAGAAAAGATGTTTGATGGTTTGGCATTTTGGCACAGGGAGTGCTCGGTGACAAGCCTGTTGGGATACACAAGAGATCAAGGGTTATGGAAGAACGTTATATCATACACCTGTCTGCAGGAACTTTGAGATGAAAGGAATCCCTTTTTGTGTCTCCATGTATCACAAACATGTTTCTTATGTAACTCTTCCACTCCTGATTTATTTTCCTTGTACTTGTACGAACTCCCTGTAACTGCGAGCCTGGTGCTCTTTGCAGCCGATGCTGTAGAGGTGTTGAGGCACAGCATCATATCAGCGTGTGAGCGGGTTATGGCAGTTACTTTTTTCAGTCTGGGGGTACAGCTACAAAGCAGGGGGTGTTCCATGCTTCTTTAGCAGACTCCACCACCATGGGGACTATGGCAATCCCTACCCCCTGTTAGCCAGGCTATGCCTGTTACTGAGAGGTACCAACAGAGAGGTTGGACAGGGTCTTGGTCAGCTATGGTTCACTAACCCTGACTCCAGTATATCAGCTATGGTTCACTAACCCTGACTCCAGTATATCAGCTATGGTTCACTAACCCTGACTCCAGTATATCAGCTATGGTTGGCTAACCCTGACTTCAGTATATCAGCTATGGTTCACTAACCCTGACTCCAGTATATCAGCTATGGTTTGCTAACCCTGACTTCAGTATATCAGCTATGGTTCACTAACCCTGACTTCAGTATATCAGCTATGGTTCACTAACCCTGACTCCAGTATATCAGCTATGGGTCACTGACTGCCTCATCGGACAACGTCTTCACCCCTAAATTATTTTCCATACTTTGCCGGAATAAATTTTGATGAGAAATGTTGGTGGAAGGATGTTTACTCTAATTTAAATATATTGATTGGGTTAGAAATATGCTGCTTTTCATTTTATTCAGACTTGGCCCAAATATTTGCTTTGAGCATTGGTTCCCAAGGGTGTGCAAGATCTACCAGCACTGCTAGTATTGTTCAGGAGTGATAGAACTAAGGAATCTTAATGCACCACCTATGTTCTACAGTGTGTTATCTTTTGTTTTATCAAGGACAAAGCAGCCGGTTTAGCAGTACGAGTTCTGACGTCCTATAAGGGTGACATTGATCAGTGCATCAAGTCTCTTGACAGCAGAAACCTGGACATGCTGATGAAGTACATCTACAGGGGCTTTGAGACACCATCAGAAAATAGCAGCGCCGTTCTCCTTACATGGCACCAGAAGGTAAAAAAAAAAAAAAAAGTGCATGCTGAAAATATCAGTTTGCTCTCACAGGTTGAGAAAATATAGCCAGTATTATCATATGTTTGCATGGTTAAACCACTATTATGGATGATTTTTTAAGTAAAGCCCTGCTCAAACCACTTTGTGGGGGAAAAAAGTGAATTTGAACTAAGAGCTTCATAAGGCACTTGATCCAGCGGTCAGTTATGTGGAAAGCGTCTTCTTCTTCTTCATTTAACACTTTCAAACGTCAACTTGGATCTCTGAAGAATGCTGGCATTTGTCTCAGACTTTTAAGATCACCATTCAGCTTGTCATGAATTGTTGCAGGTGATGGCCGAAAAAGCGAGGTCTCGGGTCTTTAAATGAAGGGCAGTCCTGCAACAGGTGCTTGGCTGTCATTTTGTCAGTACCACAGGTGCATTCGTCAGTTGTTCCTATCTTGAGCCTGTTAAACATGTGGTGTCTCAATCTGTTGTGGCCTGTTCTGAATCTAAAGATCTTTGACTTGTCCTTCTCTGCTGAGCTGGTAGTAGGCATCATTCATCTTTTTCCCCATTTGTTCTTGTCTTTGGCTTTTATCAGTGTTTTGGAAAGGTATCTAAAGTTTTAATGTTAAATCCCAGAGTAAGTTATGTTTTTGGGTTTTTTTTTTTTAACTTTTCAAAATTATTTTAATTTCTTCTGTCATCTTTTTATAATGGGTTACAGCTAGTAATTACAAAAAAAAAAAAAAATGGAAAATGCTTTGAATGGAGGAAGTTTATTTATACTGGGGAAGAAGAAACACACAGGATATGCACTCTATTTTCTGCTTTCATCATGTACATATAAATGATTGTTTTAATCAGTGAAATAAATGTTATTCTTCAATTCTCAGCATCCAGATTTTTGCATTATTCCCCATAATATCTCACACTTGTGGTTTCCTTTTTTTTTTTTATATTATCCCCAGACGTTCGCAGTTGGAGGTCTTGGCTGCATAATGCGAGTGCTGACTGATCGAAAGAGAGTCTAGTATCAGTCTTTAGTTGGTTGACAGTGATGTCCAGTGGAAGAAGTATTTGTTGAACTGATTTTTAAACACCTCCTGTTCCTCTAATATTTAATTTAGCTGTATAATATATATTTGTATAGGTCTTAGATGACACGAAGATTGCAAGCATTAATCTTTGGGAGCGGTGTTAAGAAACATATATGGCACTGCCAACCCAACATCCTATCCCCCACCGCCCGTTATTCGTCCGTGTATCCAACACAAACCCAGTTTTCTTTTCATTCTTGCACCAGCTCTCAGCTTCATATTCCTCACCCATCTAAACAAGGAGATGGGTTTGCCTTCTTGAATCCCATCAGCAGCATGAGGTCTCTACGCATGTCCACAAATTTTCCATCCATGCTCTTTTATCTCTGAGACGGGGCTTAGACTGTTAAATCTCTTTAGAAAAGGCAGGCAGGTTTACAGGATGTGCTCGAGTCCGAGTAATGCAGCACCTTAACATCCAAGTCACCCAGGTTCCATCTGTTTTTACCAGCCATAAAATTTGCTGTGCTGTTTGTCATAGAACTGCATATTCAAGAAACTGTTTTTAAAATGTATTTAAATGAGTTCATTCGTCATTAAACAATACGTAAGACTCTTTTTTTTTTTTTTAACTGAAGGTGTTATTGAATTTGTTAAAAAGTTTTTTTTAAATAAACACCCTTTTTTCATTTGCTGAGCAAGTATAATGTGAAAGAAGGAATATGAACTAGACTTTAAACATTGCTGTCCATGTGTATTTACATATAAAAATGGAATCCGTAATGGATAAAAGTGCAGGCGGACGTGGGACTGATGTGGTGGTGCTTGAAGCTTGATAACTATGGAAAAGAACAAATTGACTAAAAGTTGATTTATCTGTTGGAATACAAGATATTCAGGTGAATGACAAATTTTTTTTAGAGATGATTTAATCTATTTATAAACTGTTAATCAAAGCTGAAATAGATGAGTTACCAGTTTTGTTTGTTTGTTTGGTTTTTTTTTTGTATCAAAATATTTTGACTGGTTCTTGAGCATTCACTCCCTTGAGATACATATTTATATAGATAAGAATTCTTGTTCTTCTGCGATCAGTTTCTTATGCTCAGCTTTCTAAACAGGGTTTCCTCCATGAATCCTGCTGTCAGCAGGAGGTCTTTGTAGAAACCCCAGAGTTTCTCCTCTGTGCTCCTCTCTCTGGGCCATACCTGAATTCTGAAGTCTCTGTTTATGGAGCAGGTCTAGATATGATTTGATCAAATGATTCTATAGCAGCTTCTGGATATGAATTGATAAAATAGTTCTATACCAGCATCTAGATATGGATTGGTCAGATGGTTCTATAGCAGCATGTGTAATTCATGTGAAAATTCCACTTAACTTAGAACAAAAGTCCCAGTGTGTTTTTGGTTTTTTTTTTTTCACATGTGTCAGGGAATCTTTGTTTCATGTAGCTTACATCACACATTGGGTTCTTTGCACATATGCCTGCACAGTAAACCATTTGGGACCATGACTTTTAAAAAAATGTTGCAATTAAAAAATATGTTGAAATTTGTTTAACTCGTGTTGCATTATCAGATCAGTGTTATAAATTGCTGTGGCAGCATCGTAAATTAGAGGGATTTTAAAGAAAAAGAATCACTGAAATTGGCTTTTTCACGTATGTGGATATGCAGATGTGAATTAACATTTTTACATTAAGGGTGCTTCGGAAAAATTCCTTCCTAACTTTAGTACTTGGGTTGCCAGATTTCTTTCAGAGTTGCAAAATGGTTAATGTATTTAGCTTTCATTGGGGGTGGGGGGGGGGGGGGTTAAATCTGGCCAGAGTCTCGCCAGTCAGCCCCATCTTTAAGAATGGGTACCTGACTGCTCATGCAGCTAATAAAGGAAAGGAAGCCTGCATGACACTGACAGGTCAGGGAACATAGTATGGGCACTGGCATTACATCCAGCATGTGCCTTAATGGCATGACACAGGTCTGCACTTTTTTTTTTTTTTCTAACAGTAATCAGGGGGTGCATTGGTACTCACAGAAGTGTAAATGTTTTGTCTGGTTCATTTAGTTCACTATTTTATGCAATACGTATGCCATGAACAACATCACATATTCATTTCGGTTGGTTTTATAATAATAAACAACTGTTATAATCAGAATGTATTTGTTATTTCTGTACTAGTCAAGAAATTATTTTCTGTTATTTTACATCCTTCCCATGCCGCCAGATGTCACACACGGCTCTTGCACTGTAGTTCGCCATGTGTTTTTTCTGTTTTCAGCGAGTTTTTCTTTTAATCTCTCAAGGTATCTTATGCTCACTAATTTAGGCCCCCTCCCCTCCATCTCTCTCTTTCTCTTCTCTCCCCCCCCCCCCATTCTTTTTCTTTATCCTATTGTGTCCTATTTGATAACTTGTTTTAAGATTATGTGATTGTTTCTTCTCATCACGTTACTGATATATGTGTGTTTTTTCTATTATTGGATCACCGATGAGACAGGCTGTTGTGGGTTCATCTTCCCTTATCTCTCTGCGTTGATCTTGAATTCGTTCCATTGCATACAGAGTGTTTTTCTTCGACATTTGTTTTCAGGTGCGTTACTGTTTTCTATTTCTTTAGTTGTTTTCCAGCTTTCGCACAAATAAATAAAGGTGGGTATTGTTTTCTGTAGTAATTAACATCAATCAATCAAGTGCCATGCTGCGTGGCGTAGGCGATCATTTCTCTCCACAATTCCCTGTCTTTAGACTTGGTTATGAGATCCGCCGGGACTTTCTTCCTAGCCACACTGACAGTCTATCCAGTAACTTGTCTCTGCCTCTTCTTCCCTCAGTTTTTCCAGTTGCCACAATGTGTTCTAATTTTCCTCTTCTCAGAAAACGCCCTATAAATCTCGCTTGTCTGCCTCTGATCTTTGCTGTAATTTGCTTTTAACTCCAGCCCCTCTTAAGACTTCTTCGTTGGTTTTCTTAGCTGTCCATGGTACCTTCCACATCCTTCTTATGAACCACATTTCCATGGCCTCCATTTTTCTCTGTAATTAACATAAATTAGTTTTATGTTGTATTCTGATTGTGTGCATGCTTCTCTTGGACCCACCATTATTTCAACCCTCTGTGTTTTTTGTCTGTGTAGGCTTCATCGTGTCTTTCATAATCTGTGTCTTTCCCTAACGGTGCGTTAAGATTATGCCAAAATTGGAAACGTACAGTCCACAGTGTACACAATCCACTCATGTGACATGTCCTTACCAGAACGTTGCACCTCTCACAGCCTCCCAGAATGCAACGCGGTCTTGCGCCCAGTTGGCTCCTTCAAGAGTGCCCAAACCATGCGGACCTGAGACGAGAGACACGGCCAAAGGACACAAGCTTGGGGCAAAACCTTTTGGGGCTCCTATCAGGATCTGAATAGGACTGCGAGCTTTGCCATGTTGACAGGGATCAGGATCTGACGTGACCAACCGGCACCAGAACTGAAAGCACGACATTAGTGCGCTGGTTTGCGTCTCTTTTGTAGGGCGCCTGGTGTGAGCCGCAAGTAAGCTAATGCTTGGCGTGAGTGAAGTAGAACAGTATCAGAAGTCATAAAAACTAGATTTTTGGAAGAAAATTATATAGTCTAGCGTATATTTTCTGTTTGAAAAAAAAAAGGTATGATATTTTAGTCATGGCGATCCTTCCGTCCTTGACATCAAAATACACACATGTGAGTATGTTTATGGATTTTTTTACTTTATATATCAAGGGATGGGCGCCAAAGTGGCAGAGTATTTAGTACGATAGTCTGTCATGGTGAAGATGTGGGAGGGGTTCAGAATCCGGTTGAAGGGGCCCCCCAGTCATCCAGCTGTAGAAATGGGTACCGGGGCATCTTCTGAAACTGCAGGAGAGGAAGGCGGCCAGGCGTGATGCTGGCAATATCGCCCTCCAGTGTGTCCAAAAGTCAAGGAAATACGGGCACTAACACCATACCCCCTGAGTGCCTCCATGGCGTGAGAGGATTACCTTCTTCTTCTTCAGCTTTCTGAGCCATTAAGGATCATTGCTGCAGATGAAGTTCGCTTCCATTCTCTCTGTTCTAATCTTCTCTCTCTCTATCTAGTGACACCAGTTACCTTTATATCCTCTTCTATGTTGTCTTTCTTTCTCTGTCTAGGTCCACCCCCTTGGTCTTGTTTCCTTCATCTCTTATACATACATCATTTTCGCTTGTATGTTCTTTTCCATTCTTTCTACATGTCCCAACCAGCGCAATCTGTTCATTTTCAATACATTTATAATTCGTTGGGATTTAAATAAGCTGTTCAGTTCAGTATTCTTTCTAGCTCTCCATTCTCCACTACTGGTATCCTGTGTGGGCCCAAAGATTCTTCTTAGGGTTTGTTCTCAAAGATCTGCAATTGTTACTCATCTTTCTTTGTTGTACTCCACGTTTCTTATCTATACATGACGGCTATATAGTTTTGTAGATTGTTGTTTTGAGACAGGATTTAGGATTTTAACAGGTGTTACAAGGCTAAGTATATTTTGTTGTTTTGAGACAGGATTTAGGATTTTAACAGGTGTTACAAGGCTAAGTATATTTTATTAAGGGGCAGGTAAAGAACTGGCAGATGAAAACGAACGTTACAAGAGGATTTCCTTATCATTTGTTTTATCTTTATAGTAAGGGATAAAGAGGCGATCGCGTTAACCGGTAAATGACCAATATAAAAAAACGACACTTTTAGAGGTCGTTGGTTACTGTAGCCGGTTTATATTAAAAAAAAACCTTGTTAAAAGCAATCAGCGAAAATCGGTTGCAGGATAATGAGGCCAGTAAACTGGTGATGCTTAGTTATCAGGAAGAAGAATGCTTGCATTCTGGGTGATTCAGTGACTAAGTAAACATATGGCTCACTTGGAGGGGAGGGGGGGGCCTGGCTTGTGTCAATACGGATTAAAAAAAATAATTAATTACTTCCTCTTCGTGTCCCACAACATTAATGTGCCATTTCTGAAAATGAAAGAGCTGGAGCCGCCGATGAGACAATGGCGTCAACTGTAGTTCCAGCCGGCTTGATCATAGGTCGGGCAAACATTATTAACTTTGTCATGGGCGGGCGAATAAATTGGTCTTGTCTTGTCTTGTGGCTAACTCTTTGTAACTGCGACCTGGTGTTATTTGCAGCCGCTGATGTAGAGATGTTGAGGTACAGCATCGTATCGGCATGGGAGCGTGTTATGGGAGCTACTTTTTCGGTCCCGGAGTACAGATAAAAAGCAAGATGTGTGCAGTGCTTCTTTAGCAGACTCCACCACCATGTGGACAATGGCGATCCCAAGTTAGCCAGGTAATGCCTGTTACTGGGGGTGCCAACGGAGAGGTGGGACAGGGTCTTGGTCAGCTATGGTTCGCTAACCCTGACGCTGGCATATCGTCTATGGGTCGTTGATTGCCTAATCTGACAGCTTCTTCACCTCCGAATAGATTGATAAAATTTTGCTAAAGATTAAAAATTATTCTGTATTTTTTCGTTATTGTTGTTCTGATTCTCTCTCACTGAAAGAAGGAGGCTCTTGTCGGCGGAAATGGTGAAGGTGCTGAAATATAACCATCATATCAAGACTGAAGTAGGTGACGGTCACTAACTTGAAAACCCAAAGTGGGTCCAAAATACGGAGACGAAGACATTGTCCGATTTGACAACCAGCGACTCATATTTGACATGAAGCATCAGGATTGTGCGAACCATGGCTGAAAAAAAGAGACCCTGCCTCATCTCTGAGTTGGTACTCTTCCCCTCCCCCCCCCCCCCCGGTAATGGGCCTATTCTAGACAAAAGGGCAGGGATCGCCATATTCCTCATGGCGGGGGAATCTGCAGTAAATAAGTATTGCACACCTCCAACTTCAATTCTGGCATTCCTAACTCAGATTATGTAATGGCCCGGGAATGTGAATGCACTAACATTTTACATCCCTCCGGCATACAAATGGGACTGTTTTTTTTGTTTTTCTCTACACACAAGGACTGAAAATAAATAAATAACCGCCATGGCTCATCCTCTACGACGCTGTACTACAACACCTTCACAGTGGCACTGGCGGCAAAGAAGACCAGCTCGCAGTTCCAAGAAGAATAAGAAGTTTTCTATGCAGATTGCACCACCATGTGGACCGCGTCCAAAGCTAGCCAGCCAGGACCACGAGCTTCCTGCTAGAAACACCACTGGAGATATGGAAAGATTTTTGACAAGTTTTGCTTCGCTGGCCCAGATATCTTTTCTGTCACGCTGCCATAGCCGGCCTTGCCCTCTCCGTACTATCACTATATTGCACATAGCAGAGAGCTGCGAGCATGAACCATGTTCCGCAGTTCACAACGCTTCTATTGGGCCACTTCTACCTTGTGTGTCTTTATCTGCATGTCCTCTTTCAGTTAATCAAGCCCAGAAAACTGGAAGGGGACGATAAACCATTGAAAATCGTCATCGAGCACGGCAGACGACAGTTCACCGCTGTTCTAAAATTAGCAGACAACGAGGTCGGCGGCAGGTTAAGCCTGCGCCATCTAGCGGAGGTGGTCTACTCCGAGACGGGTATAATACCCAAGGAGCAGAAATACTACTACAAGGGGCTCACGTGGGAAAACCCAGAACTGGGCCCGTGGTCTCCGTCTCTACGGTCGCTGGGTGTGAGAAATGGTGACAAGTAAGTGAGAAAATGACAGATATCGGTTCCAAATTTGTAAATGCCTTTCAGTCGTCTTAGATCAGTGGTTCTTAACTTTTTTTTTCCTGTGGACCCTCTCCGGTCTGAGAACCTCTATGGATCCCTCATTAAAAAATAAACGGATAAATAGAACCCCAATTATGCTCTTGCTCTTCTTCTTCTTCTTCGTTCAAGTACTGGGCCACGCTAAATCGGAAGCCGGGTCGCCAGGATGAAGTCCGCAGCTCGCTCTCCAGATCCTAGCCGCAGCCCACAACTTCTGCCTCAGGTCCATTCTCTGTGGCCAGGTCTGGCTTCGTAGGTCGTTGACCGTTGGGCACTCTTGGAGCACATGTTCTGGAGTTTGTGCCCCGTCCCCCTGAGGGGCATGCCTCCGTGTGTGAAATCTTGAGTCAGTGAAAGTGGCTCTGTAGTCTGCGGTGTTCTTAAACGGAACAGGATGGTCTGTTGGTCCATCTGTAGGTGAAGGATTGGATCAGGAACACTGTCGGTTTTTTTTTTTAAATTATGATTTTACCCCGTTCCCCCCCCCCCCCCTTTCCCCAAAAAACCCTCTTTTATGAATCTCTAGTGAGTCCGTGAATTATAGTTTAAGAACCACTGTCGTCCTAACCACTTTGAGTCCATTTTTTTTTCAGAACTGCAATTTAATGTAACTGTCAGATATTTCCAATGTTGGTGGGTGTAAGAATGATCGGACGGAATGTTTGGATAGTAGTTTAAGAAGGCATACACGGATGTAAATTGTGTAGTATCGGTTTAGGAAGAAAGTAAAATGTCAAAACTGAAGACAGACGATGCAAGAGCAAAGAGACTGGAATTTGCCAGTCGAAAATTTTTTTGTTATTACTTTTGACTGACTGTACAAGTTCAGTATAAAAATTATAATCAGACATGCAAACTGCTCGGCACAGTGGTTTCAAGATAGCTAATATCCGAGGTAGATAGATAGGCAGACGGACGGACGGACGGACGGACGGACGGACGGATGGACGGACGGACGGATGGACGGATGGATGGATGGATGGATGGATGGATGGATGGATGGATGGATGGATGGATGGATGGATGGATGGATGGATTCAGTCAATGTGTGGTACGGTTATGTCCGCAGAATCCAACTAGTATCATTCCACCACGCTTATCCAGACTGGGACCAGGTAGAGTCCTTGAACTCCGTGGAGAAAAACATAAGAAGCCTTCGCAAGCAGCTGAGCCAGGTCTTCTACCACATGCATGGGGTCAGTTGTGTCGGTAGTTTTGTCTGACCCACCATCCGTTGTGTCCTTTAATCTGTCGTCGGGACTGCCTTTCTTTGTCACTGACGCTTTATTTCACATTTCTCAAACAAAATTTCAACTGAACTTTAGGATTCCGCGGCAGATCTTGATTTAAAAAAAATCGTTTCTAAAACAAATCCACTACGATAAATTGTTATAGAATACTTACAATTTACTGAGCACGCCAGCGCACAGCAATCCATTGACTAGCCTGTACCAGGCCACGCAGGCGTAAGGGGGATATGAAAGAGCAGATCAGCTGACTGGCTCAGAAGTCGGGTTGGCACTGAAGTGAGACGCTGTTCGTAAATTCTATAAAAGATGGAGTTTGGACAGACAAAAGACTTCATTGACAGCCGTGAATCAGCTTCCTTGTCAAGGATGAAGGGGCTAAGGAAAAAAGACGAACATCGAAAGGAAGACCTGCCTAACACATAAGGCAGGTGTTATTAATTTTTTGTATACTGAATCTTACAGGTGCTAATTGATTAACAGCTCACAGGTTTCACAAAACATTACCACTTCACTGAATCAAGTCCGATGAAATGTTCTCTGAATTCATTTATTTTAACAAATAAGTTCAAGATGTATTGTCGACAACATCAGTTGAATTGAATCACTTAATCATTTGTTCACAGTATCAAACTCTATCATATTCTACATGCAGCATTTCTCAATGTTCTCTGCTTCGCAATATTCTATACTTGATACGAGAAAAAAACATTTCCTAACTCAGTATTATATCAGATCTGCAACACGTGGTCAATCAGTTACAAGAATGTACTCGAAGTTTCAAAAATATCAATTATTCTTAATCATTTGAATCATAACTTCAGTCTAACACTACTTTTGATTCTATATAGTCTCGTTCTCTTTCTTGTTCGTCTGTGTTTCGGTCCCTTCCGTGTCTCCTAGTGAGTATTTTCGAATCGTGGCATGGACTGTCTCCCACTGATGTCTGGACCGGTCTCGGCTTACTGACCCTCATTGTTCCTCCGTCTTCGGGGTTCCTTCCTCTGTCTCCTCTCTCCTGTACTTTCATACTTCTTCGTCCTCTGATTGTCTGTTCTTCCGTCTTCGGGCCCCCTCCTCAGTTTCCTCTCTCCAGGACTTCCGTACTTATTCGTCCTCTGATTGTCTGTTCTTCCGTCTTCGGGCTGCGTCCTCTGTCTCATCTCTCCAGGACTTCCGTACCTCTTCATTCTCTCCTGTCTCTCCGCTCGCCTTTTTATCTTAAAGTCCAGCTTGATGGGTTAACCAATAATTATTGTGGCTCCACCCTTCAGATGTCCACTGGTTCCGATTGTCCGTCATTCAAACTGCCCGTGACTTGTCTCTCGTAAGTCAGTTGTCCAATAGGCCACGCCTCTAAATATTTAATTGGTCAGCTGGCCGAATTGGTCACTCCTTTATTTAGAAACCGTGTGCAATAGCGCCATAAAAGCGTCCTAACGCGTGTCACCTAACAGATGCATGCGTCTCAGTCTATGTCAATTTTGTCTATACAATTGTTATTTACCTAAGTCATTATCCTGCTCTTTCATGTCGGAGGTTTTATTGTGTCCTCGCTTTTCATTGTGTCTGCCTTTTCTATTCGTCTCTACAATTTTGTTTACACGTGTCAACATCCAGTCACCGCTTTGTTATCACTGGACCATCCTAATTTATGGCGTCCTTCCTTTTTAAAACCTACATCTCAGCGTCACTGAGCCTCGCCTATTTCTATTCACTGTTTCCATTGTTTACTTTTGTCCGCGTCGTGTTCTAGTGTCATGGAAGTTTTATACCTTTTTCTTCCTTTGCTACCTAGTTTTCTCTGTCGCTATTCGATGTCACTATTTTGTTTACAGTATATTTTCATAATCATATTCGTTAATAATAATAATAAGAAGAACAACTATAATCATTACTTACAAGGCCATGCTACATAAGCATGGTGTTCTTTGCAGCCAGCGCAGTGAAGGTGTCAAAGCACATCTTCGTATCGGATTGGGAGCGGGTTACGGCGGCTGTTTTAGCCCCTGGCTGGGGCAAAAAAAAAAGCCAGTTTTATTTTACAGACATGAGGCGTGGTCAGCCACTAGTGAAGTACAGAACAACGCCATCTGGAACCCAATGAAATGTGATTCTATAGAAGAATGCTAAAAACCAAGGGCGTGCAATGCTTTTTTTTTTAGCTGACACCACCGCCATGGCAATCCCCTGCCCTATTAGCCAGGTTAGGGCTGTTGCTGGAGGAGGTACCAACGGAGATTTGGGACAATGCCTCTTTCTGGTTTGGTTGGCCCACCCTGGGCGACATGTCAGCTGCATGTCGATGACTGCCATTTTTTTTTTTTTTGGACAGTGTTAGGGGGTCGCCGTAGATCTCTTTTGTGGTGGAGCTAATTGAGAAGACCAACGCGACAACTCGTTGAAACTGCATGGCTTTATCTTCATGTATTTGGCTCGTGACATGAGATAAATTGTAAGTCTATTACAGCTATGGAATATAAGAGCCGGAATCGGGGGATTATTTGAGATGGAGTCCGTGACAGAGCCGATAGACCTGCAAGGCATTTATGAATGAATCGGAATCGGAAGTAGAAATATAGAAGAGTCGGAGTCAAAGATCTGGCGTAGCAACTCAATAAAGCCCTGCATCTGGTCATCTGTCCTTCTTCTGTGATCGTAATCGTTGTTATTGGGCAGAGCCGGCGCAAGTTCGATACAACTATATTCGATATAATAACCACGGTATTCTCATGGTTACTTCCCACGTGTGTCGCCTGCAGTTGGTCGTATGTCGGGAAGGCGGGCTGGAGTGTTCCTCCCGTTTTCAAAGTTGGGCCTATAGCGCATCGGAGGGACCATAGTGGATGAAAACTGATGGGGGGGGGGGGGGGGGGGAAGCAGTTGTTTACAAAATTTCACTCAGAGACCCTGTTTACATTTCACATAGCAGCCGGCCCCTACACATGGACCCTGACATTAGCCATGTTGCGGGTTACAAATGTGACCCCAAGCTTCACTTAGAGCTAACTACAATATGTTCACAGTGTTGATAAATGAATGTCTCGCCGTCTTTCATCGAAATGCTACTCAGTTTCCTCCGCAAAGTAACGAGAAAATCCGTAAACGATACTAATAGCGGAAAAAGTGACGAAGATTTGTGTTTCATTTGCACGAGTAGAAACTAACGTTTTTAAAAACCCAGAAAAAATCGTCTGTAATTGAATGGACGAAAGTGTGTAAAATTAAAATATAATTGTTTCTTCTGTAATTGATTTTATCTGCGTTGTGGACTCAAATCCTGATCACATGAACATTTTTTTGTAATTAAACAACACAGAAGTCACATTTAACTGCGAAACGACTCAATTCCTGACTGCAGCATTTTCAGTAGTTTCAGATCGGAATAGGATCATCTCTGTTTATATATACTGGCTGTCATGCTCCTCGACATTTTTCTGTTCTGAGAACTGAGTATTAGGCTGTGCTGGTGTACTCTCTCCGTGCCATCTTTGTTCGTCTCTCTAGCATTCTCTCTCTTTCTTTCTCTCTCTCTCTCTCTCTCTCTCTCTCTCTGCATGTCTGTGTATGTGTACCTCGTTCTCTTTTGCTCTCTTGTCTTTCCCTTTGTCACAGTGTATTCCAGCTTGCCTCTCGGTAAAACTTGTCCTATGAATTTGAATTTTTTTTTTTTTTGATTCTTCAGACTTTTGTTATTGCTTGCAGTTCCAACAGTTCCCTCAGAACCCTCTCACTTGATTTCTGTTGCTGTTCATTGTGTACCTTAGCATTCTTCTGTGGAAGCACATTTCTTTGGCTTCTAGATGGCCGTTGTACTGTACTTCACTAGTGACTTGGCCATGCCTCATCTCTCTCTCTCTCTCTCTCTCTCTGAACCTTAAGTGCCCAGGGCACATGGGGCTTCCGCAAGGGTTTTCCACAAATGCCTGTCCTTCGCCTTTTTTCTGCTCTTGCCCAGGTTAAGCCCTCTATTGCTCAGCATCCTCTCTGTTCTTCTCCATGTCTCTTTTGGTCTACCCTTACTTCTGTTCCCCTGTGGTGTCCATCTTAGTGCTATTTTTGGTAGTGAGTTGTCAGTCATTCGGAGCACATGTCCCAACCATCGCCAGCGTCTTTCCTCAATAATTGTTGTCAGTGGTTTCATCTGCATTTCTGCTAATAAGATGTTATTTCTTATGGTGTTTGGCCAAAATATTTTTCTAATTCTTCGTCATGCCTCATATCTGTACAATAAAACTGGCTCTGTTGGCTGAAACTGGAGCACTGTTCTCCTCACAGCCGGTGACTACGATTTATTACTTATAACGTTTTTCACTTTCTGAAACATTATTAGGCCTACGTCATTCTGCTCCTTATCTCAGTTAGGCGTCTTTCATCTGGAGTCTGTTCCCGGATTATCTAAACTTGTTCACCTGTTTCAGTAGCTGTTTCGTTGTAGCCGCCACTTCCATGACAAGCGTAAGGCATGGGGCATCATGTCGGATAATAAGTGGACTACATTAATATATCCATACTACAAGAACCTAATATTGAAGAAGGTTGGGTTGTAAAGAGGATTAAACAGATAAAACTTAAATACTTTGGACACATTAAACGTCATGATAATTTGGAGAAGACCGTCTTGGAAGGGTACATAATGGGGAAAAAAAGAAAGAGAGGAAGACCAAGGCGAAGATGGCTGCAAGACATCGTTGATGATCTGCGAATGGATGCATCAGTAGCAGGCATCTTGCTTACAACCGAGAGGCCCATAAAAGAGCTGTTAGGGAGGCAAGGGACATGCAAATGACTGATTGACATTAAGTTACTTAGGTCTGGTGTAGATTAAAAAAAAGGCTTTCCCTGCAGGCAACATTACTGCAGCAATGCAACCCCCCAAAAATGGCATGGATCATAGAAGAACAGCTATGGTCTGTTGCCAAACAAAAAAAATGGCAGCGTGAATCGTGACGAACGGTCATCCTCTGCTGCTGGCCTAGAGGTGGACTTCCTTGCACTCAGACACTTCCATATGTGCTCGGCCTTTAACATCAGTGTGGTCCGTAATGTGTGTTGGGTGATGTTTGCCAGTGGCACATTGATTGAACATAGCTCGATTACTTCCGCAAAGTTCTGAATGTCTGCCACTGTCTTTCGTTATTCCCCTTTCGCATAGTCTTTGGTGATACTTGCTGCTTTCATTTTTTCCCCTCATCCTCCTGTAACTTTAATAGGGTCGCTGTTAAAATGTCTGCTTTGTCCATTTGTAGGTTGCCCAGGGCTTTGCATTGTTTGCCAGTTCATTTGCCAGTTTCATTGCCCTTGATACCGGCATGTCCTGGACAATAAATTTGTGTTATGGAGGAGATTTGTGACTCTTTTAATTTTGCTAGCCTCTCGCGACGCATGACTTGGTTATATATATATATATATATTTTTTTTTTTTTGTGCATGCGTTATAAGTCTGATTTGATAATCTGCAAATGGATGCATGAGAACCAGGGCATCTTGCTTACAACCGAAAGGCCTACAAGAGAGCTGTTAGGGAGCCAAAGTTCCGCAAGGGACATGCAAATGACTGACTGGTTATGAGTCTGATAATATTATGGCTTGTGATGCTTGTTGGGTTTGCTAGCCAAATTATTGCTCGAGTGGTAACTTCATGCTCCATCATCATGCCGGATGTGCAGCACAACTGGGCTGAACACTCCCATAATCCAAACAATAAAATAAGTCAATAATAATAATAATAATATTTAATTCGCTTTATATAAATGTTTATGATTAGGGTTATGGTTAGGGCAGATGAGCGAACAACAGCCTGTCTCTTTGGGTGATCAGAAAAAGGAGATGGACGTGTATTGTTCAAGTGATGAGAAGAAACAATCAGAGAATCCCAGAAACAAGCTATCAAGTGGAATACAACAGGCCGAAGAAGAAGAGGTCGACCACGTGAAACTCTTAAAGAGAACGCTATTAAGAGAGGCCAAATTAGTAGGCATAAAATCCCTTGATCTTCTCCTGCGTTCGACGTTGTTGGTCACTTCAGATCCTGATCCCTGTCGACATGGCAAAGCCCACAGTCTTCTCCAGATCCGGATAGGAGCCCCAAAGTTTTTGCCCCAAGCTTGTGTGGCCATGCCTCGCGCCTCAGGTCTGCATGGTTTGGGCAGAAACAATAGCCCTCCTTGAAGCCCTCAGAACACTTAAAACAGAAAACCAGCACCCACCACACAAAATAGCCTTCTTCACAGACTGCATGGCACTTCTGGAATCTCTAAAAACAACAAAGAACCCACAGGCAAACATACAGGAAATCACAACAGAACTGAACCACCTTACACTGTCAACAACCGTGGCCCTACAGTGGGTACCATCCCACTGGAATAGCTGGCAATGAAATAGCTGACAGCCTATCCAAAGCTGACATCAATCAAGATCAGACTAATCATCCAGTAAACTACCAAGAGGCGAAAACCATAATCCGTAACCAGAGCAGATCTGAATGGAAAAAGAAACTGAAATCCCTTGATGAGGTTGAAAAGCTCGCCGAAAACTGGAAAACTTGGTGAACTGACTTGCGAGCCCTATGTGACGTTTAACGGCACGGGAAGGATGAAAGATGTAAGGTATAACTGCAAAACAGTGTCCTACATCTGAAGATTTGACACACAAAAATCGTGCGCACTGTTTATGTCTGCAAGAGACATGTAAATAACTGACTGACTGAATCGTTGGGCGCATCTCCGCTGTCAATAGAAAGTAAAGACTTTACGCATGCGAAAAAGTGCGCAAATACACGATTGTGCACCAATTTGCACTTGGATTAAACGTATTTTTGTGGCTGTTTTTGTTTCTCTCAAATGTACCCGAAAACGACATCAAGATCCCCGGAGTTGACGCTCTGATACTGAACACAAACTCCTGTTGAAAAGGAAAGAAAACAAAACATCAAGACTAGACTTTGTCATCTTTACAGCCAACAAAGTGTATCAGTTGTTAGTTTGATCATCATATCTAAAGTCAACGAAGTGTATAAGTCGTTAGTTGTATTGTCGTATTTAGGTGTTAAGTTGCCAAAAAAAAAAAAACTAAACTTAAGAGTTTTAGTTAGTAGAGAAGGGGTAGTCAATCTACAATCCACGCCATTTTTTTGGGAGGGGGGGGTGTTATACAGATTCTGATATTAGTAATTGAACACTCCAAGCGTAATTTTAACTTGAATTTGTTTGATAACTGCCATGCCGTGTCTGCAGGCATCGGCTATCATGCTACCTCTAGTCTGTGTAATTCCCTAGCATTTCTAGTCAGTTCGTTTGCCTTTCAGTTTCCTTGGCACCTGGCCAGCTGGTTGCAATATCGTTCTCTAAAAGAATGTTGATGATAATGCCAGTTTGTAAAGAATACGACCTTCATCCTCTTTTTGTTTTAAACCACGTGGTAATATTAATGTTTTGTCCGATCTTTCGGCGGAGTGATTAATGAAACAACATGCGTCCACAGTTTATTTTTCACGCAATGGAAAGAACGCAGATAAAGAAGTAGCATATCAAATGAATCTGACAAGAAGAATAACGGAAAACGTAGGAACCATTTTTCTTCCCTCGTCGCCTTCATGCACCATCAGCAAGGGCTCTCAAGTTATTTTAAACCTGAGCTGTTTCTTCTATCATCTCCAGGTGTAGTCGATTTTTTTTTAAAATCTCTGATTCAAGACTCCTTCGTCAGCTGTTCCTAGGTCTTCCTTGTGTGCTTGTTCCCTGGAGATTCCAGGTGAGAGCTTGTCTGTTTATGTTTGTGGGTAGGCTTATGAAGTGTGTGTCCTAACCATCTCCAATGTTTTTTTCATTATTATGTCTGCCAGTGCGGGTTGGTTCGTTTTCTGTCATAGCTCTTCGTTACTGGTGGTACCTGCCGGATTTTACTTTACCAGGTTGCTTCGGTCGCCTTTCTTTGGGAATTTATATAATTAAGAAGTAGATGACTAAAATAGTTTTGGTCATATGGCGAGGGAGGGGGGGGGGGTCAGTCAGTCAGTCATTTGCATGTCCCTTGCAGAACTTTGCTTCCCTAACAGCTCTCCTGTAGACTTCTCGGTTGTAAGCAAGATGCCCTGCTGCTGATGCGTCCATTCGCAGATCATCAACGATGTCTTGCGTCCATCTTACCCTTGGTCTTCCTCTCTTTCTTTTTCCCCATTATGTACCCTTCCAAGACTGTCTTCTCTAAATTCTTATGACGTTAAATATGTCTAAAATATTTCAGTTTTCTCTGTTTAATCTTTACTAGTGGGGGGCAGCATAAGACTGGTGAAAAATATACTTACGTGAAAAAAAGTTGAAGGGGAAAGATATAACTGACGGCTGCAGTCGGCCCCAGTGAGATGGGGGCACAGCCAGTGCATCGCCCCGAGGCCTGGGGAGGGGACGGTTATTCCTGTGTGTATGGGGGGGGGGGTCTGTGGTGGATGGAAACGGAATGAGTAATTAGTAGGGTACGGGGAATTAGGGAAGGAGTAAACTATGAAGGAGTTTTCCACTGCCATACAATATTCGTCTTGGAGGCCATGGCTGAAGTCAGTGACGAATTATCCATGAGGCCGAACAGGCAGAAGCTTAGTGGGTCCAGAAAGGAAGAGGGCCCCTAATGTCAGGCGCTAAAGAAACTTATGCAAGATACAGATTATTACTTACGAATTTCGTATCAGGAGATTAACAGTATAGAGAGTTAGAGAGCTTCGGGCATTTGATACGCATGAATCCAGAACAACTAGCGGCATGTGCATACAGCTGGAAAACATCTGGACATAACAGGACGCGAGGACGACCAAGGGAGAAAGAGGATGGATGGGGTGATAGACATGAAACATAACACGACAGATATCCAGGCCTCTCACCTTTGCAGTGGACCGATGTCTGAAACTCCCTGCGAGGCTGGTGGCATAAGCAGTCAGATAAAGAAGATGAAGAAGATGATGATAATGATGAGCGGTATAATGGGAGGAGGATGGGGGCCCTTGCTAAGTTTAGCCTAGGGCCCCGGGTGATTGTTAATTCGGCTCTTTCTGACGAGGGATTAGGTCAATAACTGAAGCACGTGGGTGAAGTACTTACGAAATAAAGGACGAACAAGAATTATTATTATTATTATCATTATTATTATTATTCTGCGTTCGAGGTTGTTGGTTGCATCAGATCCTGATCCCTGTCGACATACCAATGCTCACAGTCCTCTCCAGATCCCGACAGGAGCCCCACAGCTTTTGTCCCACGCTTGTGTCCTCTGGCCATGTTTCTCGTCCCAGGTCCGCATAGTTTGGGCACACTTGAAGGATATGTTCTGGAGTCTGGGCTCCACTGCCACGTGGTCACATTGCCCTCGAACAATAAAAAATAATACCCAGAGAGATTAATGTCTGAAGTGTATATAATGTAAATGTATGTATTTTAATTTGTAACAGTCCCCCCCCCCCCAAAAAAAAAAAAAAAAAACACACACACACAAAACACACAACAAAAACTATACCTTAATAAATGTTTATTAAATACAGCTCAAAATCCGCAGGTAAATATATACACAAGCAGCTAATTCGATTTCAGTTAAAAAAAAAAAAACCAGCAGAAGGCCAGTTCCTAGTCAGAAATGAGTTCCTGCGGAGAAAATCAAGTGCGAGAACCACTTCCATCAGACTTCAAGCTCATCGGAACACATGCGAACCAAGATTTCGATATGCACTTTTCCAACTCGGCAACAGCCACCGTGGCAGATTTGGCTCAAGTTGTGTACACAAAAACTGGTATTGTTCCGCACAGGCAGAGACTCGTTTTCAAAGGTTGGCCTCGTTTCCCAACACTTTTCGAGATATATATATATATATATATATATATATATATATATATATATATATATATATATATATATAAATCCACTCAAAAGATAACAAAGCGTAAAATGTCAGTACGAATATCTAGTTCTATTGAAGATTAATGAAATAATGTTGAATGTTTAAAGTAATTGATAGACGAAACAGTTATTTTAAAATATACATTTGTTTTCTAGCTCTCTTAATAAAAGAAAAACGAACCAAATATTTGCTCTCTCTCTCTCTCTCTCTCTCTGAACCTTAAGTGGCCAGGGCACATAGGGCTTCCGCAAGGGTTTTCCACAAATGCCTGTCCTTTGCCTTTTTTCTGCTCTTGCCCAGGTGACCCTTCTATTGCTCACCATCCTCTCTGTTGTTCTTCTCCATGTCTATTTTGGTCTACCCTTACTTCTGTTCCCCTGTGGTGTCCATCTTAGTGCTATTTTTGGTAGTGAGTTGTCAGTCATTCGGAGCACATGTCCCAACCATCGCCAGCGTCTTTCCTCAATAATTGCTGTCAGTGGCTTCATCTGCATTTCTCCCAACAAGATGTTATTTTTTATGGTGTTTGGCCAAAATATTTTTCTAATTCTTCGTAAACATTTAGTCTGGAAAGAATTTACTTGTTTTCTATGGTTTTGGTGATTTTCCAGCATTCACTTCCATAGAGTAGTACACTTAGAACATTACTCTTAAATATCCTGATTTTCGTATTCATGCTTAGTTTTTTAGATTTCCATATAGTCTACAACATTGCAAAAGTCTGGTTTGCTCTAGTAAGTCTGCTGTTGGTGTCCTCTGTGCTGTCTCCATTTTCTACTACTCTACTGCCAAGATATACAAATTCGTTGACTTCTTTCACTAACTTGCTTTCTACTCTGAGTACATTTCTGTTGTTCACATTTTGCTTCATTAACTTTGTCTTTCCTACGTTGATCTTTAGTCCTTTGTTGTTTGCATTCATTGGTTTATAATCACACGAATATTTCAGTTTTTTTTAAAAATTAATAACAATAACAGCGAAGCTAAACTATGTTAAATCATTTGGAGGTTATTTTAAATGCAGGAACATTTCCATGTATATAATTTTTTTAATTAATGACACTAATAGGATATCCGAAGTGCATTAATGACAACTGATCACGTGGGCTCAGATAGTTTTTCCCAAATATTTTCCTGCTCTAAGGTATCATCTTCGACCCGCCCGATTCGGACGCCTGGGCGCCACTTCTAGAAGATTTAAATTTTAGGAGCGGGGACAGGGTAGAGGTTAGCAGGTCAGCCCGTCCCCTCAGCGAAGAAGACACGGCGGAAGAGCTGGACAGGATCGGCAGTTCGGTTCAGAAGCTGGCAGACGATGTTGACGAAATGGTTTCTAAACGAGAAAGGGTAAATTGATAAATCTTTATGGCTTTCAGAAACTGAAATAGCACAACGCACACGTAGGTAGATATAGTCTCGTTGCTTCTCCGTATTAGCGTGAACGATGTTTGTCGAAGACGCTGTCCGATTGGCAGTCAACGACCCATAGCTGATAAACTGGCGTCGGGATTGGCTGACAAAGAACGTATCCCGCATCTCCATTGGTACCCACCAGTAGCAGGCCTAGCCTGGTGAACGTAGCAGAGATCGGTCATAGTCCCCATGATTATGAGTCAATCAATCAATCAATCAGTTATTTGCATGTCTCCCTTGCGGAACTTTGCCTCTATAACAGATCTCATGTAAGCCTCTCGATTGTAAGCAAGATGCCTTGCTGCTGATGCGTCCAGTCGCAGCGGAGACTGCAAAAGAAGTGTTGCACACTCCTTGCTTTTTAGCTCCACTTAGAGGTTGAAAAAAAAGTCACCATAATCCTCTCCCAACCCGACACGATGCTGTGCCTCAACACTTTCACAGTACCGGCTGCAAAGAACATCAGCTCGCAGTTCCAGACAGAAGACAAGACAAAGCAAGACAAGACTAACGTCTAACCACTCTCCTCTTAACTGACTGAAAGAAGAAAACGTGTGTCTCAATACATATTGCACGTGGGCAAAGTGACTTTATCTACATAATGTAAACTAATTACCAAAAATAGCGGCGTGTGCTACGAACAGCTGAAAGACTTTCTCCCCCCCCCCCCTCCCCCCGCTCATTTTCTGCTGCTAACGTTGCCTTTCGATCCTAAATGGCAGGTCCATCAAGGCTACATGGAGGGAGCGAATCAGGTTATGGCCTTGACCTTCCTGAGGCGAGACTTTGAGAACGTGAAGGAAAAACTCATGGAAACCGTGCAGGTGATGTATGCATGTCATCTGTTATGTAGACTGAGCGCTGTCTTGAATATGATAGTGACGTCCGCCTTCTACTGGTGTACATTTGTTTGTTTATTTATTTTTTTGTTGTTGCTATTTGCTTATACCTTTTTACCTGCTTTTGAACATTTATATTTCAGTACTCTCATAATTAGGTACTTCTGACATTCATGATTTTTTTCTTTCTGTACCTTTATTATGCTTCGGCACTTTCATCATTTTTCTTGTACCTTCATTAGTTTGTTCGGCACTTTCATGTAAAGTCACTAGTTTCTTCAACACTTTCATCATTTTCTTGTACCCTCGTTAGTTCCTTCGCCACCTTCATCATTTTCTTGTACCCTGCTTGGTTTCTTTGGTACTTTCGTCATTTTCTAGCATCCTCACTAGTTTCTTCAGCACCTTAATCATTTTCTTGTACCATGCTTAGTTTCTTTGGCACTTTCATCATATTCTAGCATCCTGACTAGTTTCTTCAGCACTTTCATCATTTTATTGTGCCCGTATTTACTACTTCGGTCCTGTTTCGTCAGGTAAGTACGGCACAGTTGTCAGTGCCAGTGAAGCAGAGTTGACCAGAATCACTTCGTGGTGCATCTAGTAATTAGATAATATACTCCGTCTGTCCGACGAATGAGACTGGGCGTGGCGTGATCTCTATATAAGGAATAGCTTAAGTAAGTTTTAGGCCACACAAAGATAGTTTTTGAGTTTTTTGGGTGGGGGGGGGGCCTCACCTATCACGATATCGGAGATTCACGTAGTTTAAACAGGAAATCAGTATGTTTATATCTTAATGCTAACTTAATTTTTAAAAAAACAAATGTTAGTGGTGACGACGGCGAACCCCCCACCTCCTTTTCCGCCCCCAACTTTCAAGCTCAGGCCCCTCTGTAACTACGGGGATTTGCGGTAACGTTAAATCGGCACAGGGAGCCTTTCCTGAAGCGTGTATCTTGGGTCTGCTTTAGAGATTTGAGCACGTCCAGCAACTGACTCATCAATCGTGCTTAAATAGTATTGGTAAATAGTAGGTGATACAGTGTAAATAGTAGGTAAATAGTATTGCCAGTTGCACCGAACATCCATGCCTTTGGTCGATGGTCGACTAAGCAATCGTCGCCCAGTACGCATTGCGCAGAGCATAATTTGCAGCTAACAGGCAATAATTAGTTTATGAGTATACAGCTATACACGGAGCCACTGCAGTAAAGCTGTGATACCAAAATGTATAAACTAGGGAAAACAAAAGTAGGATCAGCTTTATTACTTAACGAGTACACTACGCAGATGACACACGTCGCCTAGCGCTTGAGAACCGCTACATTCAGGAATATGGGACTCTGGAACCACATTGTTTGAGCTCGTTATTCAGCTGCACTTAACATTCTCCTCTTCCACAGTCATAATTCCTCCCCACTAAGTTCCACTCCCTTCTCATTTGTTACACATAGCATAGAACCTCTTCACAACATCACATTACAACCTTTCTACCCCTACTATAATCATATATTTCACCTTCTCCCGGCTAGATTACCATTCTGTCACACTCTCTCCCGCTAGATTACCATTGTATCACTCTCTCTCCCCTCCGTGGTTTCACCACCCACCACCCTCAGTTACGACCCACCTATCACACATCCTAAGTCTCAATTTAAATACTCTCTACACTCCACCATGTGCATTTCTGACACAGCGTCGGATAAGCCACAGCTTCTTACAAGTTACAGCTAAGTACTCTATTCATTTTATTTATTTTTTTAGCAAAGCATTCATGTGAATTTATATTTTATCTCATTTCTCTATTTATTTGCCCTGTATATTTTTTGTGTGATTAAGGCTCTCGCCGAAACGTCACAACTGTGTACTCATTAAGTAATAAAGCTGTTTCTACCTTTTCCCCCTAGTTTATACAATTTGAAGCTAAAAGGGAGATTAAAGAAATCACTGCAGTTTTCTTCTATTCCTGTTTGTTTTAGTTTTTTTTAAATTCATGTGAACTAGGCTCAAATCTTCTTTTCCCTTTTAGTTCAAATTGTATATTCTTGTACTGCCACTGGCTATAACTGTCTCGTTTGGTCTGTTAGCACGTACCGTTCTTTGCTTCTTTCTTTCAGATTGTTTTCTCTTTGTCTTATCTCTGCAGTGCAATGTTTACTTGTTGCAGGTAATTTGACCATTGTTGTCCATTTTAAAGCGCATGATGTACTTAACACACAGACCACAACAGCTTGAGATGTGACATTAAAAAAAAAAAGCTGAAGATAGGTACAACCGATGAGTGCACCTGTGGCAATGGAAAAAAATAGCAGTCCAGCATATTCAGAAAATGAAAAGAAAAGAAGGCACAACACATGGCCTTCACCAAAACCAGCCCAGACCAAGCTGTACAGTGATTCGACGATCTGAGATGGACTGCTGCGTTCTTCAGAGATATCCAACTTGAGAAGAATATTCGAAGAAGTATTGCCATGTCATTCCTCCTCAAGATGTCACTTATGATTCCTCGATCCTTCTTCTTATGAGACGTCCACTTCGTCTAGTTCCTGGCATTTCTAGTTGTTATGCGCTTGCTTGCACCAGTGGATGTCGAAGGATCCATTCTCAACAGATGGTCAAGCAAGTTCATACTTTGTATTTCAATATACTGTAGCAACAGTGTTGTCCTTGTGATGGATTGGATGTTGTTGTTTTCCGTTTTCCTTACCTTGTCTCTTCTTGTCGCATTTACTGCCCCATTTTCTTTTTCCATCTTATCAGGTCCTGAATTCGCTGAACTTCGACCATCGCAACGCTTTGGGGCAGGCCAAGCGGCGAGAACTGGTCGACTTTTGCCAGCGTCAGATTGATAAATGTAGTGACATGTCCACTTTCATCTTCCACAAACTCGCCCAGGCTCATTACATTTCCAACGTCGGCAAGATCTACACACACGACTTTCGCCTCGCGTCTTCCCGCAATAAGTGGGCCAAGAAAAAACTGTAGATGATAGCTTTTGCTGTAAAACTCCCAATTTAGAGACTCTAGATAGAAAGGAAAAAAAAGCCCACTTATCTTCTGGTCAAATGTTCAAATGTTGTTTTTCTTTACATTTCGAATACTGGAATATGTTTTTTTTTTAAAACCTATATTGTTGGAGAGGTGAAAGGGTGCATCACGGGATATGGTTGAAAGGGGAGCGAAATTGATCGCCTATATCAGAATGTCAGTAGTTTTCTCTCACAGACACTAATGGTCATTCAGTAGTATCCCAAATGCGTGAAACAACAGTAACAAACCTAAGCTCCAGCTGTTCTCTACAATGAGCAGGACTTCTCGTAAGGGAACCTTAAGTATTACACTGTAAACAGAATAAGGTTTTAATATAGTTGTTCAGAAGCTTTCCTTGCATATCCCTAGCAATTTTCTAACCGTGTAAATGAGATCCCCTTTTTTAAAAAAATTCTTTCCTGGCAACATCCCAGCAGCGTAATAGAGATCCTTATTACTTTTTAAAAAATTCTTCCCCGGCAACATCCCAGCCGTGTAACTGAGATCCTTATTAAAAAAAAAATTCTTCCCTAACATCTCAGCCGTGTAATAGAGATCCTTATTTTACAAAAATTCATCCCTAGCAACATCCCAGTCGTGTAAATGAGACCCTTCATTTTTTTTTCCTTATTCTTCCATACAGTATCCTAGCCCTATAACCGAGTTCCTTATTTTTTAATTATTATTTTTCTATCAGATAATGCATTTTATTGACTTTTTATTGATTTATGAGTTTATACTAAAAAGGTTTCTAATTTTAAAAAAAAGTATTTTCCTCTGGCGCCAGTAACATGGTATCAGTAATACATTTATTATAACTCTTTCACTTCTGAATTATTTTCCATGAAAAAAAAAGAATGCTATATCTTAGTAGAAAGAAACTGCAAAAGAAGTTACTCTATAATTTAAAAATATGGGTTGGGTTAGAAATGTGCTACTTTTCATTTTATTTAGACTTTCCTAAATATCGCTCTGAGCATTGATTTGCAAGATTTGCTATCAGTGCCAATGTTGTGCTGAAGTGAAAGAGTTAAAGCAAAGAGGACAGGTGCTGGCATCCCTACACCTAATGCTATTGTAGCTTAGAAATATGAAGACATTAACATTTCACACCCCCCCCCCCCCACAACATGCAAATGCTACGGGGCATATATTTTTTTATTCATTTAATCTGTTGACCGTAGTCTTTTTTTTCCCATGTTCATTACAAAACTGTTATCTCTTTCTCTGCGAGCCGTCCTGCTTGGCATAGGCGATCATTTCTCTCCACAATTCCCTGTCCTTGCGCTGATTATGAGATCCGCATGTGACTTTCTTCCTAGCCACACTGACAGCCCATCCAGTAACTTCTGTCTCTGTCATTTTCTCTCTTCCTCTGTCTCTTCTTCCCATTGCTTACTTTTAATTTTTTTTTAAATAAGCCTTTAATGTTTAAACTGCTTGCTTTAGAATTTATTCTGCTTTGAAAAATCTAGTTCTTTAATGTTCTACCAAACAGGACAAAGCATCAGACAGGATATTTTGTAAAACATTTTACTGAGTGGCTAAAGAGTTAAACTCGGTTACCCATTTCCAAATGCAAAAGATGGATAGTCAGTCATTTTTGTAGTTCTGTCTGTTCCTCTCCACAGCTTCTTTAGTTGTTTAACTTTTTGAAGAGCGATGGATGTCCTCCTTATAATTTCCCCCTTATAATTTCCCTCATTGTATCTCCATTATTAGTTAGTAATAATCCAAGATACTCAAAACTCTCCACCTCTTCCAAGTTTTCCTCATTCATACATATTTCAGCTGCCTTATTTGTTTTGTCAGTTGTCATCAACTTAGTTTTCTTCGCATTAAATAGAGGTATTGGTTTAGTGCAAAAGATGGATAGCGCGTTTAAATTGTATAGCTTTCGGGACTGCATTTAGACTTTATGAGTTTTCACTGCATTATCTTACAACCTTCCCGTGCCGCTAAACGTCACATAGTGCTCGCATGGTAGTTTGCCAAGATTTTCTGTTTTCGGTGAGCTTTTGAACCTCATCAAGGGATGTTATTCCAACTAAACTGGCCTCTCTTAACAATGTCCTCTTTAGAATTTCGCTTGGTCGACCTCTTTTTCTTCGGTCTTTTGTGTTCCACTTGATAGATTGTTTCTGGGATTCTCTGGTTGTTTCTTCTCAGCACAAGACCGACATATGTCCATCTTCTTTTTTCTGATCACACATGAGACATGTTGTTGTTTGTTCGTTTGTCTTATCTCTGGGTTGTTCTTGAATTCGTTCCACTTTATACCGAGTATTTTTCTGAGGCATTTGTTTTGAGAAGAATGTAATTTCTTGTCTATTTCTTTAGTTGTTTTCAGCTTTCACATGCATAAATGAGGGTGGATATCACATTTGAATTGAATAATCTTAACTTCATCCTTATCAATGAATGTTAGAAAACGAGTCGTAAAATCTATATTGAACCTATCTTGTTATATAGACGTGAATCATGGACAATAGGCAGGTCTGCACAAAAGTCGTTGGAAGCAGCAGAAATGTGGTTTATTAGAAGAATGTTGCGAATTCACTGGACAGCAAAAATAACTAATGGAGAATATTTTAGAAGAGTTGGAGATAGAAAAAAATCTTGTAAAAAAAAAGAGAGAGATAATGTACTTTCAGGGGACATTGAAAATATTACAACTAAATAGAGGGAAGAAGAGCTAGGGGAAGACCAAGAGAAATGATACTTTACAGTCTAACGAGATGGCGTGAGAAGAGATCACCAACTGAGCTAATGGCCTGCGTGAAGGATCATGTCCTCTGGAGAAGCATAATGGCCAACGCCGGTCGGCACGGCACCTGATGATAATGATGAATCTTAACTTGGTTTTTGTGCTTTTAACTTTTGAATGCCATATATTCTCAAGATTCTTGAATTGCTTTTGCAATTCGAATTCTAACTTCCATTCTGGCGTCACCATCCTGGTCTATGTACCTGCCGAGGTATGCAAATTGGTTTACTTCTTCAACAGCTGTTCCTTTTATGTATATTTTTTCTTCACTGCATTACATTGGAGTATAAATCCGAGATTTCATCACAGAATTTAAAAAAACAAAACTACCACCTGCTGCAGGAAAGGATATCAGTGTCACAGAATAAAAAACTACCGCTAGGTGCAGGAAAGGATATCAACGTCACAGAATAAAAAAAAACAAAAACTACTGTCTGCTGCATTAAAGGATATCAACAATGCAAGTTGTTGGGTTTAATGTAGCTTGTAGCCTCAGCGAACCACGAGAAAGTTCACTCGGCGAATTACTTGCATTTGTAATCTGGTCTGTCGAAATTTCCAAAATGACTGATAATTAGTAAAATAAAATGAAGCTTTACTGTTGGACGAGGACATAATATTAACTGGCAGTTTTTTTTTTTTTTTTACTTGCTTGTATATTTTTTTGTAAAAAAAGTATATATATATAAAACATTTGCAACTAAGGGTTACTTCACGGATCTATGGTTTGTTATTTATTAAAACGATTTTTTCTTTTATTAGCAGAGAATACATTTTAAGGGAATAAGAAATACGTTTACACACACACACAAACATGTTCTTGATTTTCGTTTTCTCGCCATTTCAGAATCATGTGTTTGTGTTGGGATTTCTGTATAGTTTGTACACGTCGGCAGTGAAATAAAAAGGAGCGGCACCATTTTGTAGTACAAAGTGTTTTGTGTTAATTAAACTTATTATCATCATAAATCAGACAGCAAACACCACAGACAATCACTAAGAGGAAGGAGGACATTTTTAACATCGATTTCCAGTGTCAAAGATTCCTGAACATTGCCGAGTAAAAGAAGCCCCTCTACAACAGCAGCAAATATGTATTCCTTTTTTTTAAAAGAAGTAATCGTATTAATTAAGGAAAATTAAATGCAGATTTTAATATTATTATGCTCTAAAAAGATGCAGAATCTTGGTTGTACTTTTAAAATATATCCAAAAACTAAAAAAAGGGTTTTGTATGTTAGTTATGATTTCTGTTCTTACATTAAAAAAATATTTATAATAAAATACATTCATTAGTTTTTGTTTCGTCAGGAAGATAAGTCCTTCAAACTTTTGAAATCATCCAATAGCTCAGCTAACTTGTCAATAGTAAACCAGTTCGATTTATTGTCATCATCAGTGCCACGAACATCGCTCGCAGCGGTTTTGTCGTCATTCAGAATAGATTTCCAGGTCCCTAAGCTGATACACAAGATAATCATCAGCTCATCTACATTTTCCTCAATAAGTTATCTTTATCAAAGCAGTTTCTTGTTCAAAACTTTTGACTCTCTGTATATATGGTCCAGAAATGCCAAAAACAGAAAACGTGACCATGAATTTATTTATGAATTAATTTAGTTAAAATGTGCCCGCTTTACCATTTTGATGAGATCTCGTAAACTCATTAAAGTAGTATAGCTTTTCTTCAGGACACTGTAACTTTGCGTCATAGTTGAGTCTGGATTTAAAAGGCGCAGGGGTATCAGTTTCTATTAAATCGGTGTTATATAAGCCTCTATAATTTGTGGCTGATCAGAAAAGGGAGATGGATATATGTCGGTCACGTGCTGAGAAGAAACAGTCAGAGAATCCCAAAACAAGCTATGGAGTGGAACACAATAGGTCGAACAAAAAAAAAAAAAGGTCGATCACGTGAAACTCTAAAGAAGACATTGTTAAGAGAGGACAAATTAGTAGGCATAAAATCCCTTGATGAGTTTTAAAAGCTCGCCGAAAATAGGAAAACTTGCGAGCCCTGTGTGACATTTAACGGCACGGGAAGGATGTAAGATATAATTTGTGTCGGCGTTGCCCTTTTTGGAAAGTACTGCTTTAGTACAGCAAGCAATGTAGAAGAAAGAATTGTCCGTACATTTTGAAAACAAAATACCGGATTAAAGAATTATTTTTTTTGTTGCCTTTTTTGCCTTTGCCTTTTTTTTCTATTCCAGATTATATGAAACGGAAATCAACGATTAAAAAAAATGAATCGCCAAGTGCATTTTCACTTTGTATATATTCGAAGTATGTGCATATCTTGGAACAAGCAATACAGTAGATACATCTGAATGTTGTTTGGTTTTTAATTTAGCTTTTCTGTGTAGCGCACATCTTCTTCTTCTTCTGACTCTTTGGAACTGTGACCAGATGTTCTTTGTAACCTATGCGGTGAAGATGTTGATGCACAGCATCACGTCGGATTGGGAGCGGGTTACGGCAGCTATTTTCTCAGTCCCTGAGTGTAGTTAAAAAGCAAGTGGCGTGCAGTACTTCTTTAGTTGACCGTGAGAGATCCCTGCTTCGTTAGCCAGGCTAGGCTTATTATTGGGGGAGGGAGGTGGGTACCAAGGTGGAACAGGGTCTTGATCGGTTTTGTTTCACCAATTGTAACGCTAGTATGTTAGCTATGTGTCTTGACTAATAAGTTGGACAGTGTCTTCACTCTCTAAGTGGCACAAAGAGCAAGACACATGAAGCCACGGAAAATATAGAAATGATCCATTTTCATTTACAGGAAGGAATGAAAGACGCAGCTGAACAGCTGAAATTAAGAAGAAAAAAGAAAATATATAAACGAAATTTAGAAAATAGACCGAAAAAAATATTTTGAACATAGCATTTGAACCTGGCAGAATAATTATACAGATGGTTCCCCCTATTTACATCAGGGTTCTATTCCGACGACCCCGTCGTAAATTGGATCTGATGTAAGTCAAATACCCCTATTAGTGATACTATTGCTATTTATCATCAGTGGGTTAAACAATGGCTGTGAGACCTGGACACTTAACACAACGGCCGAGAAACACATAAATGCCTTCGAATTAAGTGCTACAGAAGAGTTCCTCAAATATCATCGCTACAAAAATAACAAATATATCCATACTACAAGAATTTAATATTGAAGAAGGTTGGCTAGTAAAGAGAATTAAATAGAGAAGACTTAAATATTTTGGACACATTAAACGTAATGATAATCTAAAGAAGACCGTCTTGGAAAGGTACATAAAGGGAAAAAGAGAGGAAGACCAAGTCGAAGATGGCTGCAAGACATTGTTGATAGTCTGGAAATGGATTTTGGGACATTAAGGGAAAGTCAGCGTGTTTCATATCTAGATGTGAGTTTTATATCGGGGTAACATCTCAGCAAATTTTGTATCCAGTAAACTATTCATATTAAACGTCGCGATAATTTAGAGAAGACCATCTAGTAGGGGTACATAATGGGAAAAAGAAAGAGAGGAAGACCAAGGCGAAGATGGGTCCAAGACATTGGTGATCTGAGAATGGACGCATCAGCAGCAGGGGATCTTGCTTATAACTGAGAGGCCTACAGGAGAACTATTAGGGAGGCAGAGTTCGCAAGGGACATGCAAATGACTGACTGACTGTCTTAACACATCTATTCTGTGCTTGTTCTACGTGTTTAGAAAACATGAAATATCCAGCAATAAAAAGGTTAACATCAAAACACCAATGTGGAATTTCAACAATGTTGGAATTTCAAATGTCAAAACCTACACATTTTCTGGACGTTAGGGTTAACGAAGGGACAAAAGGTTAACAGGGACGGACCGTCGTAAATGTGTTTCGCCGAAAGTCAAGTAGGTCGTAAGTCGGGGATCACCTGTATACTAAAGCAGTGGTTTCCCCAAACTTTTTCAGACTACGACACACTTGGTAACTCAAATTTCTGTTGTAGCACGTCTGTTCTTGATGCTGGACTCTGGCTCAGTTGACCATATCGTACTTTTAGCATTTTCAACGTTTGCACACTACACTGGTTATATTACAGCTGCATATATACATTTAGATAGTTCCATAGCAAATGCCGAAGGTGATGAAGCGTTAGAGACCTCCTTATGCTGGGCCATCAGCGTATGAGGTAGGGTCGCCAGTTCATTCCCTCGCTGCATTTCCTTCCCAGATTTTCTCTGATATCCATTTTTTACGAGGCTGGGTCAACTTTGGGGCCGTATTGGTCTCTGCTCGGCTGTGGATTTGAACCCTCGACCATTCGGTTACTAGACCAGTGCTCTAACCACTACGTTAGCCGGTCCCCTATATACATTTACAAATGTAAAAAAAAAAATTGAGAGCGATTTTCAGTATTAACACACAAGCCATTCTTTTCAATGTGAAATGTGAGCCCGCTTTGAGGCACAGAGCTCTGACCATCTAAGTTCGCGCTGGGCGGGAACTAATAATAACTGTACTGGTGTGGGTTCTCAACCTGGCAGGTAGGTAAGTAAAAATGTGCTTTATTATGATTTTTTAAAAAATTATTTAACGCTAACAATTTGGCGGCCATGCCTCAAGCTGTCTCGTGGGACACCACTGTGCTGGGGCACACCATTTTAAAAACTATGTGCTAAGACCGTATTAGAAAAAAAGGGGGGAGGGAGTATACTCCAGAACAGACGAGCCAACTGGACGACTGTTGTGTACACGGGTTATCGATAGGTAAAGACGAGCTATAGATGACGCGCCCAGATAATCCATAACACCGATGAAGCAAGTAGATCAAGTGACTCATTGCAGCAGACTGCAGCAGTTAAGGGAGTGCGAAGTTACAAGATGAACCAGGATTGTTCACCCAGTCCTCTGTACTCCCAGTGGAGCATTAGGCATCAACAAAGGTTCTCCTTGCCAGGCGTTGTCTTCAGCAAGTCGGGGTACATCAAACCGCGTCTTTCTCAACATGTAGAATTCTTTGTTGATGTTTTTTGTAACTTTTTTTT
Organism: Achatina immaculata; assembly: GCA_009760885.1. Classification (NCBI taxonomy): domain Eukaryota; kingdom Metazoa; phylum Mollusca; class Gastropoda; order Stylommatophora; family Achatinidae; genus Lissachatina; species Lissachatina immaculata. The sequence goes on along the minus strand of CM019695.1, from coordinate 11,553,585 downwards.
TATTTGGTAGGTCGCTGGCCCAACGTCACCCCCCCCCCCCCCAACTTTCCGCCTGGAAGAACAGGATTATTACAGTAAACCAAAGACCGAAAAAATGCGATAAACATTTTGAAATATAAATAAAAACAGTGAGGGTATAGAGTTATTTATCAGAAAGTCGTCGTGTTAATCATTAATTTTATAATCGACGTGTTCGTCATCACTCGTCCAGGACACTATGTTTTAGCACGGGGTCATTTATTAATAAAAAATGTATAGTCCGCACACATGATTCTGCAGGTCCTCCTATCTCATTGACCGAAGGATTTCAACAAGATGTACGAAACTCTATAGGGGGTGAATAATTGAATAGTTTTTAAACTAAATTAGATGTGATGAAAATATTATATTGCATTAAAAAAAGTTTTCATTCATTTTAAAGTCAAGTGGCCATGGAAAAGCAAACGGTACAAGCAGCTGGCAGCAGTGTAATTCACTATCAGACTGCAGGTCCGAGAAAAGAAAAATAATAATAATAATAATAATAATCTCTCTCTCTCTCTCTCTCTCTCTCTCTCTCTCTCTGAATCTTAAGTGCCCAGGGCACATGGGGTTCCGCAAGGATTTTCTGCTCTTGCCCAGGTTAAGCCCTCTATTGCTCAACATCCTTTCTGTTGTTCTTCTCCATGTCTCTTTTGGTCTACCCTTACTTCTGTTCCCCTGTGGTGTCCATCTTAGTGCTATTTTTGGTAGTGAGTTGTCAGTCATTCGGAGCACATGTCCCAACCATCGCCAGCGTCTTTCCTCAGTAATTGCTGTCAGTGGCTTTATCTGCATTTCTGCCAACAAGATGTTATTTCTTATGGTGTTTGGCCAAAATATTTTTCTAATTCTTCATAAACATTTAGTCTGGAAAGAATTCAGCTTGTTTTCTACACAAGCTGCTGATTTTCCAGCATTCACTTCCATAGAATAGTACACTTAGAACATTACTCTTAAACATCCTAATTTTCATCTTCACGCTTAGTTTTTAGACTTCCATATAGTCTGCAGCATAGCAAAAACCTTATATAGTTTATATAATAATAATAATAATAATAATAATAATGCGAATGACCTCAGATATGATTTTCACTTCTGACGTTAACTCCAAGAACTTTTGTGAAGAGGGGAGGTAACAAGTTAATGGTCGCGACTTCTGCTATGTAGAAGGAAAGTGAGCTAAATTTTTGTTTTATTTTAATCATAACCATAGAGTTGTTTAAGTGACTTTTATAACTGTATAGTTAGATCTGGAGTCACAGATTGACAATTCCTATTTAAGGCATTTAATCCCCCATCCTCGTTCCAAGCCAACAGGCCTAAAAATTCCTCACTAGAACCCATACAAAATTAATGGAACCAAAATGTGAACATCTGAAATGTACTCAGAGTAGACAGCAAGTTAGTGAAGGAGGTCAACGAATTTGTATATCTTGGCAGTAGAGTAGTAGAAAGTAAAAAAAAAAAACAAAAACTTAAGAAGCTGTGGAGAGGAACAGACGGAACTACAAAAATAAGATTTCCAAGACGGAAAGAAGGGTACATAATGGGAAAAAGAAAAGAGAGGAAGAGCAAGGCGAAGTTGGCTCCAAGACATCGTTGATAATCTAGAAGTGAATGCATCAGCAGCAGGGCTTCTTGCATACAACTGAGAGGCCTACAGGAGAGCTGTTAGGGAGACAAAGTTCTGCAAGGGACATGCAAATGACTGATTGAGAGTAGTAGAAAATGGAGACACCACAGAGGACAACAGCAGATTTACTAGAGCAAACCAGGCGTTTGCAGTGCTCCAGACTATATTGAAATCTAAAAAAGTAAGTGTGAAGACGAAAATTGGAATATATAAGAGTAATGTTCTAAGTGTACTACTGTATGGAAGTGAATGCTGGAAAATCAGCAGCTTGTGTAGAAAACAAGCTGAATTCTTTCCAGACTAAATGTTTATGAAGAATTAGAAAAATATTTTGGCCAAACACCATAGGAAATAACATCTTGTTGGCAGAAATGCAGATGAAGGCACTGACAGCAGTTACTGAGGAAAGGCGATGGCTGGGACATCTGCTCTTGATGACTGATGACTCACCACCAAAAATAGCACTGAGATGGACACCACAGAGGAACAGAAGTAAGGGTAGACCAAAAGAGACATGGAGAAGAACAACAGAGAGGAGTAAAAAGAGGGCTCACCTGGGCAAGAGTGGAAAAAAAGGCAAAGGACAGGTGTTTGTGGAAAACCCTTGCGGAAGCCCCCACTTAAGGTTCAGAGGAAGAGAGGGAGTTTAGAACTCCTAGAAGTTTTATCCCATTTTAATCAGATGTTTAGCATGGCAGACATTCTTTTATTTTTTTTGGGGGGAGGGGTATATAATGTGAAACTCTCAGTGAAAATAGACACTTATCTAGTAAATAGTGTTAACAATGACATCAGATGATTCTGAAGCAGGTTGATGTTAGCTATTATGAAAACTTGTCAATCAAGGGCAGAACATGACACCTCTGTTGAGAATGCGTCCTGCTTTGCCCAGGCAGTTAGTATGGCAGTGATCATGCTAGAACTTTGTGAAACTGCTACAGTTGTACCTGTTTTTCACCTGGCATGAAGAACTTTCCTTAGTATTGGTTTTGTTATTACATTTTTTAAATGTAAAATTAAACCCTATTTATACCTGTCAGTGGGAATGACATGTGCATGTGATTTTTCTTCTTTTTTTGTGTGTTGTTGTTGTTGTTGTTGTGTGTTCTGCCTTATTTGTGGTGAGATTTAATCATTACATGTTGAAACAGAGTCAAAACTGGCTGATTCTCCTCCAGACTGAGCATTATCAGCCTGCTGCTTCAATTATCCTTCAACCGATTTTGCTGATTACTTTTTACCAAGTTTTTTGATAATATAAATCAGTTACAGTAACTAATAACCTTCAACTCAAGGGAGGAACTTGATGCCTCCAATAATCAAGTTTCATGCTTTGTCCAAGCAGTTAGTACAGAGAGCGTTCCTTTGTTCGTATTTCAATAACCTCTCAATTTTGACCAGTTAGGTCCAGAGAAAGGACATTATCCATACTTCTGAAAATCTGTTCTGTCTGTCATTTAACAAAAAAGACTGTAAGAGTTGAAAGAGTTCTTTCTGCATTAATGTACTTCTGTTTGAATAATTCTAAAAGTTATTTTCACATTTACTGAATGTACACTCTGACACATTAAACGTCATGAGAATATAGAGAAGACCATCATAGAAGGATACATAATGGGAAAAGGAATGAGGAAGACCAAAGCGAAGATGGCTGGAAGACATCATTGATGATCTGCAAATGAATGCATCACCAGCAGGGCATCTTGCTTACAACCAAGAGGTTGTTAGGGAGGCAAAGTTCCGCAAGGGACATGCAAATGACTGACTAACACTCTGACAGTTTTAATATTTACTGAATTTATACTCTCAGGCAGAATTTCAACATTGACCATGCATGGACTGACTAAATTTAGCACCAGTTCACTTGGCCATTGTGCTTGCTTGGGGAGAAACTTTTGCAAACATTTAAGATTGTCTTCCCAGCTCATCATACCACCTGCATGGCATGGTGACATACAGGTCCTTTCTGTGCATCATAACAGAGTAAGTTTACTTTTATGGTCTGATTATTCAGACTTTAATGTCCCACACAAATGGAACATCCTTATAGAAGTGAGGTACAGAGTCCAGTACATTTGAGTATATGTTCTGGAATGTGCTGTGTGTGTTCTGAATCTGTTATATGTGTTCTGGAATGTGCTATGTGTGTTCTGAATCTGTTATATGTATTCTGGAATCTGTTGTATATGTTCTGGAATCCATTGTATATGTTCTGGAATCTGTTATATATGTTTGCATATTTTGAAATCTGTTAATAATAAATGTTTTGGAATCTGTTATATGAATAATTGTTTTGAAATCTGTTATATGTGTAATAATTTGGGAGTCTGTTATACAAGTAATTGTTTTGGAATCTGTTATATGAGTAGTTTTGGAATCTGTAAAGGAGTATAAATTCTTAAATCCATCAAGAATAACCAACATAAACAGACCTGAATGGGTGAACTTAACACAGGGAGCTAGGATATGAGGGAGAAGCCAATGAGGAGCCCACCAGAACTTGGATATATCACCCTGACAGCGTGCACAAGAACCATCGTGATCTATTTGGCTATTTGATCAGAAAATATATTCATGAAACTGGAGGTTTTCATTGACTTTGAAATAATCTTTTGTAATTGTTTATATCTTCAACATAGAGTGTTATGCTGATAAATTTGGTTGATCAGCCTTCTCCATTTTATGCAGTCTTTGATGTTCATAATGAGACCTCATGTCTTCTATTCTTGTGCCATCTGGTCAGCTTGTATGGAGTTGGGAGTAGCATGATTTGACTATGCCTGCTTATGTTCCTGCAATGCATGCTGCTGGTAAAGAAGTGGAGAGTGGTTTCTGGCTTACCACAATAAGAGAATGTAAGGCATTTTATAGATTTTGCATTCTGGATTCTTCTTCATTTTCATTCGCTTCTACCACCAAGACCGCCTCATGATCCTCCTGAATTTATCCCTGTGGTCCTCTTTAGGTCCCATGGTCCCCGAAAGGACGACATGAGATCCACGAGAGAACCACAAGAGGTTCAGATTGTCGCAGGGTTTGAGCCTGTATTCTTGGTGGGTCTCAGAAGTGGGAATGCGTGACACCATGGTTTTCGTTGCACCAGTTTAATCTAGAGTTGGACTTTTTCACTGGAAAACCTCAATGTGTTTTGGATATCAGTGTATCCGAGCTGGGTGAGAGGTTGTTGCCCATCCAGCCTAGAGTTGGACTTCTCACCGGAAAACCATGACGTGTTTTTGGATACATGTGTATCCCCGCTGGGTGAGAGGCGGTTGCCCATCCAGTCCAGCATTGGACTTTCTTACCGGAAAACCTCAGCGTGATTAGGATATGCATACATCCCCACCTGGTGAGAGGTAGTTGCCTATCTAGACTCTACTGGTCCAGTGTCTCCGACTTCAGCATTTTGTGGTCGTGGCTGCTACCCTTCCTAGTTGTGACCAGGACAGAGCTTTTGTCCAGGAGGACGAATCCTCGCCACTAGTAAGTTTCACCTCTGGGTTGAGCCAGTTTAGGCATATTATTGCAGTATGGGTGTGTTTAGGACATGACTGACCTATGGAGTGGAGGTACCATGACATGCATAGCCATCAAGTTTCACCCCTGGTTTAAGCTGGTTTAGGCATATTTCACCAGTATGGGTGTATATCGGACATGACCGGCCTCTAGAACAGAGGTGGCATGGTATGGGTAGCTCTTGCCACGAGACCACTGGACATACTGACTAAGCTTCATTTTATTCTTTCCATTACCTTTTCACTTCAGCGCCACATGGCAACCCTAATTTCTTTTTCGCATTTTCTTCATTGGCCGGGAGGAGTTTCACTCCACGCATGGCATCCGAAGAATCTCACCAGCAGTGTTGCAGTCTGGATGAACTTATATCAGAGGTCTCATTTCAGATATTTCACTATGCCATCCTCTTTCAGGAAAATATGTAAAATTCACAAGTTTATATAAATTTGATGCATAAGTGGCAACTTATGTTTCTAAACTTCATTTTTTTTTTTCCTTTTCATCCCTAAATGAAGATTTCTGTCTCAGTGAAACTACTACGGTATGTCCTATCTTGAGATTTAAAAAAAAATGTATTAAATTATAAATAGTTACACTATTTTATGCTGGCAAGTGTTTGTCCGTTCATCTTGATGTTTAAAGTGATCAACTGTCATATATTATTTGGAACAATCCTATATTACGTGGGACAGTCCTGTATTTTTTTTTCCTGGGAATCATATTACTTTGGTTGAGATGCCTAAATGCTCCCCCTATTTTGAAACATGTGTCCCTTATCGTCCCATTTTCTCATCTTTTATCACCACATTGTTGGAAATACCCAGAATTAAAAAAAAAAATTATCTTAGTGGAAATGTTGCTGTTTTGAAGAAAATTCACTCTGTAGAGAACTGCAACAAGTAGGTCTGATTGGCACATTTGTAAGTGAAGTTATAACCTAACCTACTGATTAAAATTTAAATTTAAACTCCCATCAGCTACACCCCCTTACTCCTTCCCCCCTTGCATTCCCTTCCCTCAACCACCACTTCTGATAAAGATAATGCACTTTCTGCATCCACAGACCTGACACCCCCCCAGTATCACTTAGTTACTTCTTAGCTCATTTATATAATCTTAACATATTTACTGCTTGCAGTTCTCCAGCTGCTTTTCCACAAGTGTAGCATATCATATGGAGTTCAGAGGTCAAGAGTTCAGACTCATGACCTGTAATATATATCTAAATTAGCTACAGAACTTATCCTACTCTGGACTACAAACTGTAACATTAGGAAGGTGTCTTTGTTTATACATTCAGTGAACTGCAAAGCTTCTACAGTGTAAGTTATTGTTCTGAAACTAATAAAGTTATATATAGCTTTATTTTATGATATCATAGTGTAAATACCAGGGGTGTTCAGAAAGTAATGCTTCACATTGTTTTTTTCAGCTAATAATGAAGATAGAAGCATGAAATTTTGCACACTTTAAATAAGAAAAAAATTCAAGACAACTCCTTCAGCTGGAAAGGTCATGATCACTGTCTTTTGGGACATTGAAGGTGTGATTCTTGTGGATGTTATGCCAAGAGGAGAGACAATCAATTCGCAAGCTTACATTAAGGCATTGAAAAAACTCAGTCAGCGTTTTCGCAGAGTTCGGCCACACAAGGAGTTGCATCCAGCAGATCTGCTTCTCCTTTATGACAGTGCACGCCTTCACACAAGTCTGGCAACACGGGAAGCAATCACCAAATTGGGTTGGACTGTGCTACTCCATCCACCCATAGTCCCAATTTGGCACCATCTGATTTCCATCTGTTTGGTCCACTTAAAGATGCAACTCCAAGGGGTAAGATTTGAAGATGACGGAGTGATTCATACAGTGAAGAAGTGGCTACATAATCAAGAGAAAATCTGGTACGGGACACATCCATGTTTATTGTGTATACATTTCATGTTTTTTGAATAAACAGCTCCTGAGAAAAACAATGTAGTGCATTACTTCCTGAACACCCCTCATGGTACTGGATATGCTGTGTGTAAAGTATTTAGTTACAACAGATTATAATTTCTGTTGCCTTGGTCTCTTTGCTTGATTTGCTGGTAATGTTAAATTTCATCTAACTGAATGTAAAAGTAGTGTAATTGAAAATGTTATTTAAAAAAAAAATTGTTTATGTAATTGAGCTAACAGTATTACTGTCCACAGCACAAAAAAATGAATGGAAAAACTAATTATGTCAGCCTGTAAGAACACCGAAGAGCAAATCCTCTATCTTAATGTGAAGAAAACTAAATTGATGACAACTGACAAAACAAATAAGGCAGCTGAAATATGTATCAATGAGGAAAAATTGGAAGAAGTGGAGAGTTTTGAATATCTTGGATCACTTCTGAATAATAATGAGATTCAATGAGGGAAATTAAAGGAGGACATCTATCGCTCTTCAGAAAGTAAAACCACAAAAAGAATCTGCGGAGAGGAGCAGACAGAACTACAAAAATAAGATTTTTAAGGCCATGCATCTTTCCCATAGCAACATATGCCTGTGAGACCTGGACATTTAACAAAACAGCTGAGAAACACATAAATGCTTTTGAGTGTAAATGCTACAGAAGAGTTCTTCAAATATAATGGACACAAAAAAAGAACAAATATATCCATGCTACAAGAAATTAATATTGAAGAAGGCTGGCTAATAAAGAGGATTAAATAAAGAAAACTTAAATATTTTGGACACATTAAACATCATGATAATCTAGAGAAGACCGTCTTGGAAGGGTACATAATGGGAAAAAGAAAGAGAGGAAGACCAAGGCGAAGATGGCTGCAAGACATTGTTGATGATCTGCAAATGGATGCATCAGCAGCATATCTTGCTCACAACTGAGAGGCCTACAGGAGTGCTGTTAGGGAGGCAAAGTTCCACAAGGGACATGCAAATGAATGAATGAATTGAGCTACACATTTTTGAAGAAATTATGTAAAATTAATGAGAATTGCCTAACAAAAATTGGGAAAAAAAAGAATTTAAACATACAAGAAAACATTAAATATTCTTCACACATTGAAAGATAAGAGGAGGACTTTAAAATGCAGCAGCAAGGAAGGAAGATGAGAACAGAGACAGAGGAAGACCACGAGAGAAGATATCAGCATTTAAAAAAAAGCCAGCTGGTCTGAGTTGCTGTGCTAGTCATTGTTCATTTCACTTCATCTAACTAAAGCTTGGTTATAGTGTGATGCAGAGCAGTGGTTCTCAAAGTGAGCATACTGCAAAGGGCATTAGGAAAATCCATAAAAAAGAAGGAGGGAGGGGTGGCAACCAAAAAAAAAAAGTTTGGGGAACCACTGTTGTAGAATTATGGGGGTGATCAGTAATTTTAGCAATAAAACTAGACTTTGACATTCAATGGGAGCAGATGTAAACTAGACTATGGCTATGATATTCCATGAGAGCAGATGTAAGTAAACTAGAAGTTAACAGTAAGAGGTTTAGAAACAGTCACATAAGTTATAAGCTGTATAGGACCATTTTAAATTAACACATAAGTTCTAATACATTATAAAAGTATTTCAAATTAATTTATAGGCAATCTACAGTTAATGTCTCTGTTTCCACACTTTTTTTTTTAAAAAATTCTTATTTTCTTGGAAGAGGAAAGTCTATTTTCAGGACCCCCCAAATATGTTTCCCAATCACCCAAAAAACCCTCCCTTTTTCTCATAGAATCCTGTTGTCTGATATTTTATTTGTCACCTGTTAAGCCCCAGCAAGATCTAACAAACCTTGTTCTCCACAAAAATATGCTGCAGTAGTTATCATTATTGCTAAGATAAAAGTGGTTTCACACATGGTTCAACAGGTTAAATGATAATCACTTGGTTTTGGGGATGAAATTATATATATATATATTAAAAGGTAACTCTGTCATGCCTTAGAGGCACATAAGGATATGGTGTTAGTGCCCATATTTTCCTTGACCTGTCAGCACACTAGAGGGTGATATGGTCAGTATCACGCCTGGCTGCCTTTTCCTTCCCCAACTCCCGAAGAAGTCGGGTACCCATTTCTACAGCTGGGTGACTGGGGTGCCGCCGGCCGGATTCGAACCCCCGACCTTCATATATATATATATATATACACACACACATACAAATAATATAACTGGAGAGGGGTAACCTTACTATTAGTTGTGCCAAAAGTATTGTGCAAAGTCATTCTGAATAGACGTAAAGATATAGTGGATACTGCAGTGAGAGAGGAAAAAGCAGGATTTCGAAAAGGGAGAAGCTGTCTCGACCAGATCTTTACTCTAAGAATAATACCTGAAGAACATATTGAAAACCAGAAACCATTAATCCTGAACTTCATAGACTTTAAAAAGGGCATTTGATAGCATACACATGATGGCATATTTTAAGACTATATGGAATACCATCTAAGATTGCCAACATCATTAGAGACCTCTACAATGGATATGTTTATGCAGTCAACACAGAAGAAGGAATGAGTGAATGGTTTCAGATTGAAACAGGTATGAAACAAGGATGTACATTATCCCCCTTGCTTAGGGAAAATATACGTAGAAGGAACAGCTGTTGAAGAAGTACACCAATTTGCATACCTCAGCACCTACATAGACCAGGATTGTGACACCAGAAAGGAAGTTACAATTACAAAAGCGCCATTGAGCTTCAAGAATCTTGAGAACAAGTTATAAGCACAAAAACCAAGTTAAGATTATTCAATTCAAATGTAATATCCACCCTCATTTATGCATGCAAAAGCTGAAAAACAACAAAAGAAATAAACAAGAAATTAGACTATTTTGAAAACAATTGCCTAAGGAAAATGCTTGGTATAAAGTGAAACGAATTCAAGAACAACGCAGAAATAAAGCAGGTGAGTGGACAACAACCTGTCTAATGGTTGATCAGAAAAAGGAGATGGTCATACGTTTGTCATGTGATGAGAAGAAACAACCAGAGAATCCCAAACCAAACTATCAAGTGGAACACAAAAGGCCGAAGAAAAAGAAGTCGACTGTGTGAAACTCTAAAGAGGACATTGTTAAGAGACGCCAAATTAGTAGGCATAAAATCCCTTGATGAGGTTGAAAAACTTGCAGAAAACAGGAAAACTTTGCAAACTACCATGCAAGACCCATGTGATGTTTAATGGCATGGGAAGGATGTAAGTAAGAAGCACTTTCATGTGCCAAAGGTTGTGGAAATATAGGTATAACACTTTATCCCCAATACACTTTAATGGATTGGAAATGGGAATATATATATATATATATATATATATGGCAGCGTGGTTAGCTGAGTCGTTAAGCACTTGTTTTCCTAATCCAGGTTCAGTCCCAGCAGTGGGATTTTTGTTTGGTACACACCAATACCAAGCCTCTAAAAATTGGTACCAGATAAATATGGGAAGGTAAATGCGGTCAGGTGTGATACTGACCACAACATTTTCATGTGCTGAAGGTATCGAAAATATAGGCCTAACACCATATCCCCAATATGGCTTAATGGCATGGAAACAAGAAAATTGGAATTTTACCTTATTTTGCCCATAGAGAGAGGGAGAAAGAGAGAGAATTAGGGGGAGGGGAGTATTTATGTTGCCTTCCTCATGTGTCTTTCAGTGCTGAGAGTGCAGAAAGACTCCAGAATAAAGTTTAGTGATTTGCTTCATGTAAAACAATATTTAAGGTTCCTGTTACTTCTTCCATCCATCCAGTCCACCTCATGTGCGGATGACTCTTTCCTTTGTTTCCTACCAAGTTGTATTATTTTGTTTATATGTGTACCTACACCACCATAAGACAGATGTAACAGTGTTATACATTTCTGCTATAGTTTATACACAAATTAACATGTTAACAGAGGTTTTATTTTTCCCTCTAGAAAATGAGTTCGGAGAAATTTCAAGTGGCCACTCGCCTGCAGGGTACAGAAAAAAATGTTTGGTGAGTGTGATACGGTATACCGATGTAGAGGATGAATGCACATGAAATGCATAAAACTTTTTTTCTCACAGGAAGATGATGATGATGATACCATTAATCTGCTCCTTCTTCTCTGGCATTTGCCTTTTAAAAGAGTGTTGATTGTGTTTTTTTTTTCCATTACTGTGTGTCTTGCTACCTCCAAAACACATCCAACTTCGTTTTGCCATGCCTTTATGTTCAGGCTCCCATTATGATCTGTATTCACTAGGCCAGACCACTCGCTGTTTCCAGGGGCTCCTCTAGGAAGTAGAATAAGGTCTTGGTTGGCTAAGGGAACCATCCAGTGTGTCCTCATAAATTCCAGTTCCTGTGTTTTTTTCTCTTTATATGCCCTTTATCAACCTATTTGTTAGTGAGACTCAAGCTGTCTGGAAAATAAAAGATGTGCATCCCAGCAGGGCCACCAAGATGGAGGGTGCAGCTGGAGCATTGCACTGGGAATTGGAGGGGTTTTTTTTCCCCCATTTTAAGGGTGGGCCCAGAGTGGAGGGGAGTGGGGATGGGGAGTGGGTGGGGTTTTGTACCAGCTTGCAAAATTTCTCTCAGAGCCCCTGCATCCCAGTACACTTTATAATACATGGCTGTCTGTTCAATATGAGAGAGAACATGTGTCTGTTGCAATTGTCTCGGTCATATTGGAGCTTGGTTTCAATGTTGGCATCAAGGCTGCTTCATATTTTTTGGACGTAGTATTTATATAATTCCCTTCAGTATTGGACCATGATTTCAGTGTTGGCATCAAGGCAACTTCTTCATCTTTTTGACAAAGTATTTGTGTTATTCCCTTCAGTATTGGACAATGATTTCGGTGTTAGCATCCAGGTAACTTCATCATCTTTTCACACAGTATTTGTATTATTCCTCCAATATTGGACCATGATTTCAGTGTTAGCATCCAGGTAACTTCATCATCTTTTCACACAGTATTTGTATTATTCCCTTCAGTATTGGACCATGATTTCAGTGTTAGCATCCAGGTAACTTCATCATCTTTTTGACATAGTATTTGTATTATTCCTCCAATATTGTACCATGATTTCAGTGTTAACATCCAGGTAACTTCATCATCTTTTCACATAGTAATTACATACCCTCCAGTAACATACCTTGGTTTCAGGGCTACTTCAACAGTTTTTCACTCGCTTCCATTTGCTTTATTTTTCAGCAAGTTTCTTTTCAGTTGTAATCCAGATTCATGAACAATTTTTCCAATTCCTTTGTCAGGGTGGAAATGGGCAGACTGGCAGGAGAAGGGGCGAAGGCGAATATCTGGCGCCTGAAAGCCAGACGTTTCAAGTAGATGAGAATATTGTTTGGTAGCTCATCTGAGAGAAGGAAAACTCTGATTTAAAACTTGCTGCTGGCGAGATTCTTCAGCTGCCATGCATGGAGTGGAGTTCCTCCTGGCCAGTGAAGAAAGGTGCGAATGGAGTTACTGCGCGGCACCGCTGTGGAAAAGGTGAAAGAAAGGATTAAGTGAAGTAATCAGTAGTCTCGAGGTCAGGACTACTCAAATCACCGCACCTCTGCTCTGGAGGTTGGCCATGTCCTATGTGGACTCATACCAGGTGAATTGCCTGAACTGGCTTAACCCAGGGGTTAAGACACTGCTGGTGAGATTCTTCAGATGCCACATGTGGAGTGAAACTTCTCCCGGCCAATGAAGAAAATGAGGAAAAGCAATCAGGATTGCCATGCGGCGCCGATGTGAAAAGGTGATGGAAAGGATAAAGTGAAGCTTAATCAATATGTCCAGTAGTCTCGTGGTGAGAGCTACTCATGCCACGGCACCTCTGCTCTAGAGGCCGGCCACGTCCGATATACACCCATACTGGTGAAATATGCCTAAACCGGCTTAACCCAGGGGTGAAACTTGATGGCTACTCATGTCACGGTACCACCGCTTTAGAGATTGGTCACATCCTAAACACACCTATATTGGGATAATATGCCTAAACCGGCTCAACCCAGGGGTGAAACTTACTAGTGGCAAGGGTTCATCCTCCTGGACAAAAGCTTCGTCCTGGTCATAACTAGGAAGGGTAGCGGTCACGACCACAGAATGCTGAAGTCGGAGACACTGAACCAGTGCAGTCTAGTGGGCAACCACCTCTCACCCGACGGGGATGTATGCTTATGCTAATCACGCTGAGGTTTTCCGGTGAGAAAGTCCAATGCTGGACTGGACGAGCAACCACCTCTCACCCGGCGGGGATATACTGATATCCAAAACACTTTGAAGTTTTCCGGTAAGAAAGTCCAACTCTGAGCTGGATGGGCAACCACCTCTCACCCGATGGGGATATGCCGATATCCACACCACATCTAGGTTTTCTGGTGAGAAAGTCCAACTCTAGATTAAACTGGTGCAACGAAAACCACGGCATCATGCAATCCTGATTCTGCGACCTACCAAGAATTCAGGCCCAAGCCCTGTGATACTCTGAACCTCTTGTGATCCTCTCAGGGATCTCTTGTGGGCCTCTCGGGGACCGCGGGACACATCGAGGACCACAGGAGTAAATTCAGTAGGATCACAGGGCAATCTTGGTGGTAGAAGCGAACGAAGAAGAAGACCTCTTTTAAAAGTTCTGGTTACATGGTGTTTAACAACTCTGGCTGCATAGTGTTTAATAACTGTGGCTACATGGTATTTAACTCTTCCTGTGCCACAGAAAAAAAACGCGGACATTTCGATCTGTTCCAGACAAAAAGCATGGGTCTTGGTATGTATAGGGGGTATAGTTGTAAAAGTGAATTAATAAATTATTTCCACATTAAAAAGTATATGTATTATGCATTAAAATACCTGTAAATGTAAGAAGATTTCATAAGTGAAGAGTTTTTTAAGGAAAAAAGAAGTAGTGTGATGATTTTATCTGATAATTGTGTACTGCTTACCATTGGCAATGCCTAGATGTACAATATTTACCATCGGCGTTGTCCAGATCTACTTACATTTTCATCCAGTCTCGTCGTGTGGTGGCATTGTCACTAAAATAATGTCTGAACTAACCTTCTGATTACTTCTCCAGTCATCTAATATGTCTAGATCTACTTAGGATACATTCAAGATCAGTGCTCTAGTCTTAGGGGGGACATGTTTGCCTCCGAAGTCACACAAAAAAGCTGAAAACTTAGATCGAAAACATTGAATTTGACCCCGTTGTTAATAACGCTTTGCGAAAAGAATGCTGGGTAAATGTGACGTGTACACATAATATGCGATCTAAAAATTCAACCGATTTTACACCGAAACAAAACAGAGACCTATCCAAAGGCCCAAGGCAGGATCGTGGAAACTGGATGCGCCCTGTCACAAGGCCGATGGCAGGGAAAGAGTTAATAACTCTGGCTACATGGTGTTAATAGCTGAAAATTCTCATGGGTGCTCCTGTATATCTGCATTTATTCTGTCAGTTTTGCTGTTTTATTGCCATTAGTGCTACATGGATCATTTATGGGAATTTGAAGGACCTAATAGATCAAAATAATGAAAATAATAAAATAGTAAAATAATGAAATTTCTCACGAAGGAAAAATATATGCTGTTGAAGAAGTAAACCATTTTGCTTACCTCAGCAGCTATATAGACCAGGATGGTGACACCAGAAAGGAAGTTAGAATTAGAATTACAAAAGCAACATTGACGTTCAAGAATCTTGAGAACATAAGGCATTCAAAATTTATAAGCACAAAAACCAAGTTAAGATTATTCAATTCAATGTAATATCCACTCTCATTTATGCATGCGAAAGCTGGAAAACAACTAAAGAAATAGACGAATTAGACTCTTTTGAAAACAAATGCCTCAGGAAAATACTCGGTATAAAGTGGAATGAATTTAAGAACAATGCAGAGGTAAGACAGATGAGCAAACAACAACCTATCTCATAGGTGATGAGAAGAAGAAGGTGGACATATGTCAGCCACATGATGAGAAAAAACAGTCAGAGAATCCCATAACAAGCTATCAAGTGGAAAACAATAAGCTGAAGAAAAAGAAGTTGACCACATGAAACTCAAAAGAGGACATTGTTAAGAGAAGTCAAATTAGAAGACATAAAATCCCTTGATGTGGTTGAAAAACTCACAGAAAACAGGAAAACTTGGCAAACTACCATGCAAGCTCTATGTGGCGTTTAATGGCATGGGAAGGATGTAAGATATAGGCCAAAGAAATAGGCAGATGACTGCTTTGTTGGGAATAAATAGATAAATTTGTCAGATAAGTTAAAATGCTGATTTATTAGACACATTCTAATTCTCCCTCTTCCTCAATCACTTGTACAAATACAAACATGCAAACACAAACATACACACTGCAATCTTGTTCTTTATGTATACACATAAAGCAGAGAATTTTCTTTGGGTTTTTTTTTTCCTTTGTTTCTTTATTTTTTTCAACATCGACAGAAATTGTACTGTTTAAAGCAGTGGTTCCCACATCTTTTTGGGCTGCTGCTCTCCCCTCCCCACTTGCTACCCAGACCACATACCTAGCACCCCCATACTTATTCACATACAAAGACATACTTCAGTTGGTTCTGATGACACTCTGTCACTCCCCTTTCCTTCACTGCTGCACTTAAGTTTTTTTCCATGGGAGGGGAGTACTATGACTTAAGGAACTTACTGGTTTAGAGACTTCGTTGCTTCAAGCCTTGAGATGAGGTATTGCAGTGTTAGTTATCTTCCCATAACCCACATATCAGCTTAGCAGTTTGTCTAAGCTTTATTTAATTTTATGCAGCGGCTCCGTCTTGTGTTGTCTTTTTTTGCAGGGGCATCCTCGGCTGATTAATGCCCTTGCAAAACTGTATGAACCACATTTGAACCACAAGGTAGACCCCACAACTGACATCCTCATCAGTGTGGGGGCATATGGATCTTTGTTTAGTGTAATACAGGGACTTGTTAATCCAGGCGATGAGGTGAGTAGTGTGATTAATCCTGGTGATGAGGTGAATGCTGTGAGTTTCATTTGAAACATTAACTAAGAAAAAAATAATAGAACTCTACGCTGACCTGATGTCATTTTGGTTTAATGTTTTAGCATTGAATCTCCCAGATTGTTTTTTTTTTTTTTTTGGTTGTTTAATACTATCACCCCTTTGTGAATCAACCACAATTTTTTTTCTTTTTTACATTTCAGATTATATAATAGTAACAGATGATGATAATAATAATAATTTCAGTTGTAATTCAATATTGAAATGGTCATTCAGGTGCTATTTTAGTACAGTCAGCCAGAAGTTCAGTCCTATTGCCCCAAGTACCTGAAATACGAGCATATGCCAGGAGTAAGAATCATCTAATATAATTTGTCTTATATTTCTACAGGTTATTATCATTGAGCCATTCTTTGACTGCTACCAGCCAATGGTAATCGTAGCCGGAGGAACACCAGTTTTTGTGCCTCTTAGACCAGTAAGTTTGCTTGGCTGAAGTAGAATGATAATTGTCAGTTTGATAAAAAAAAAGCTTTTTGAAAAACATTTATTAAATACAGTAGAACGTCGAATATCCCAAAGTCAGTCATCTGAATCATCAGTTGTCCGAACCACCGCTGCACCAAAAAAAAAAAATGTTTATGTAGCTTTGAGTTAAAAAAATAATTTATAGCGCTTGGTCCAAAAGCAGATCTTTGAATACTGATGTCACGAAAGTTCTCAACACTCGTTGAGCTCAGTCTGTTGGGTGGCATTGCAGATGTACTAAAAAAATTTTATGTTTAAATTCAGCTGTAAACTGGATATGTTCTTGCATGTTTAATTATTCAAACTGTTTAATTAAACAAACCACCTTGGTCCCGTTTAGTTTGGATAATCAGTCTTCTACTGTGTTTCATTTTTTTTCTTTCACAGAGAAAGATCTGATCTCACTCACTTTCTCCAGTAAAGTTTTTACGTTGCCTTAGTAAAGTTATAAAGCATAATGTGTAGGAGTAAAGTGATAAAGCACAATTTGTAGGATTCTTATCTTATATCTTATATCCTTCCCGCGCCGTTAGACGTCACATAGGGCTCGCAAAGTAGTTCGCCAATTTTTCCTGTCTTCGGCGAGTCTTTCAACCTCAACAGGATTAACCTCAAAAAAAAAAAAACAGGAGACAAAACACCTTGGATGAGAGAAAAAGACGGACAGTAAGAGAATGGCCATGGGGTGCCTAACCATGGACTCCAATAAGACCAGTACCATCTGACCACAAGAGGACAGTGCACTAACAAGTCAACAGTCTTACAGTTTCTCTGACTTCCCTCTTTTTATTATAAAGGATAAAGGTCATGCACATAGGGATATGGTGTTAGTGCCCATTTTTTTCCTTGACCTGTCAGAACACTCTAGGGTGATGTGATCAGCATCACGCCTGGCTGCCTTTTCTTCCCCAGGTCCAGAAGAAGTTGGGTACCCATTTCTACAGCTGGTGACTGGGAGGTGCCTCCAGCCAGATTTGAACCCTGACCTTTGCCATGAGAAACTAGTGCACCAAGCACTTTGCCATTCACACCCCCTCTTTTTATTATAGGGTGCCTGAAGTTTGTTTTTTTTTTAATGCAGTGTCTCACTGTCTCAGACTTCCTTCTTCTTCTTCTTCTTCTTCCATTTTTTGGTTTGTTCTTTTAACTGGAGTACATAAATTGCCTTTCCAACACAGTGTCTCACTTTAACCTCATTCCACAGCTGTCATACAGAATCATCTGTGTATGAAAGTATCTCAGTGCTATGTAGGCTTCATCAGACATATTTTTCTCTTTCACCAGAATTATCCCTGGTTTTCATGTAAGACTGAAAATCCCTTCTCAGGGTCTTTCTTCATCCACTTTTATGTGATGTATGTACTGAACTGTGATGTATGTTGCTGATTGTGGAGTCCATTTTTTTGGGGGGGGGTGTGAGAGGGATTTCTTAACTAACTAGGCAGTCCTTTTGCAGAATTCTGTTTATTTTGAGAATTTCTTAACAAACTGGGCAGTCCTTTTGCAGAATTCTGTTTATTTTGAGAATTTCTTAACTAACTAGGCAGTCCTTTTGCAGAATTCTGTTTATTTTGAGAATTTCTTAACAAACTGGGCAGTCCTTTTGCAGAATTCTGTTTGGTTTGAAAACTTCTTATCTATCCGGATTGTCCCTCTGCAAAGGCTCTTTCTTCATAAGCTTTTCTGTGATATATGTACTGAACTTTTAATGATGTCATTGGTTGTAGAGTCTTTTTTTAAAATTTAATTTCTTATCTAACTGAACATGGCCTGGTTAGCTGAGTAGTTAGGCACTTGGTTTACTAATCAGGTGGTACCAGGTTCAGTCCCAGCAGTGGGATTTTTTTCTGGTACACACCAAAAAGGCCCCAGCCTCTAAAATTGGTTACCAGAGAAATCTGGGATGGTAAAGTGGCCAGGCGTGATACTGACCACATCACACTTTCATGTGCCGACGGTCATGGAAAATACAGGCATAAAAGGTCTTCCTCATTTCTACCACCGTATTCCCCAGCATGCCTTAATGGCATGGTAACAGAAATTTTACCTTTACCTTTACCTGTCTAACTGAACAGATCTTTTTTTTGCAAAAATCTGTTTATTTTGACAAATTGTTATTGAACTGAACAGTAAGTAAGAGTCCATGGTTAGGCACCCCTTGGCCATTCTCTTAGTCTTTCGGAAGATAATCCTACACATTGTGCTTTATCACTTTACTAAGGCAGCATTAAAAAACTTTACTGGAGAAGTAGAGCGAGATCAGAGCTAATCATACAGGTTAGTTGAGTTTGAATATTTGCTGGAAGGAGTTTTTTAAAAAATGCAATACTTAGGATTGAAAGTTAAATGAAGGATTCACAAATTGTGACAGAATATTTGATGAAGAAATGCACAACTGTTATTTAACTGTATTATTAATTATAATTAAATATTATTATTTGTATTATGTTGGTTGCGTCAGTCTAGTTTGGCCTCACTTGTCTCATGCACAATCATCATGTCTATAACATCTCTGTGAATAATGTAGCATATCTTTTTTCAGACACCATTTTTGCAGCATTGAGTCAGAATAACTCACCTTTCTTAATGTCAGTGGGCAATATTATGAATTGTGAAATTATAAACTCCCAACACAACATATGCCTGTGAGACCTGGACACTTAACAAAACAGCTGAGAAACATATAAATGCCTTTGATTGTAAGTGCTAGCAAAGAGTTTTTCAAATATGATGAACACAGAACAAAATTATCCATACTACAAGAACTTAATGTTGAAGAAGGCTGGTTCTAAGGACTGTTATAGCCGGAGGTGGGTGGGGGATATGCTCTCCACTCCAATTAAATGTCTCCAAGACATGCGTCTTTAATAGCCTCTGACAGTCAAGTCCAGCTCCTGGCCTTCCCATGGCAGAACTGTTCAAACTGACAGGAGAAGTGGTGAAGGCGAATATCTGGCGCATGAAAACCAGACATTTCGGGTAGATGAGAGTCATGTTTGGTAGCTCATCTACCGCTGCTGGCGAGATTCTTCAGCTGCCGTGCGTGGAGTGAAACTCCTCACGGCTAAAGAAGAAAAATGAGACTAGGGTTGCTGCGCAGTGCCGTCGTGGAAAAGGTGAAGGATTAAGTGAAGCAACCAGTAGCCTCGAGATCAGGACTACTCAAATCACAGCACCTCTGCTCTAGGGGCCGGCTATGTCCTATACACACCCATACTGGGGCAGATTGCCTAAACCGGCTTAACCCAGGGGTTAAACTAAGACATTGCTGGCGAGATTCTTCGGCTGCAGCGTGTGGAGCGGAACTCCTCCCAGCCAAAGAAGAAAATACAAAAATGCAACTAGGGTTGCCGGGCGGTGCTGCTGTGAAAAGGCGATGGAAAGGATAAAGTGAAGTTTAACCGGTATGTCCAGTAGTCTCATCAACAGCTGCTCATACCACGGCACCTCTGCTCTAGAGGCTGGCCACGTCCAAAATACACCCATACTGGTGAAATATGCCTAAACTGGCTTAACCCAGGGGTGAAACTTGATGATTACTCATGACAAGGTACCTCTGCTCTAGAGGTCGGTCATGCCCATGCTGGGATATACGCCTAAACCAACAACCCAGGGTGAAACTTACTAGTGGTGAGGATTTATCCTCCTGAACAAAAGCTCCATCCTGGTCACAACTAGGAAGGGTAGTGGCTACAACCACAAAATGCTGAAGTCGGAGACACTGGACCAGTGCAGTCTAGATAGGCAACCACCTCTCACCCGACGGGGATGTATGCTTACCCTAATCACACTGAGGTTTTCCAGTGAGAAAGTCCAATACTGGACTGGACAGGCAACCACCTCTCACCTGGTGGGGATACACAGGTCTCCAAAAATATGTTGAAGTTTTCCGGTGAGAAAGTCCAACTCTAGATTAAACTGGTGCAGTGAAAACCATGGTATCACGCAGTCCTGATTTTGAGACCCATCAAAAATACAGGCTCAAGCCCTGCGATACTCTGAACCTCTTGTGGTCCTCTCGGGGACCTCGTGTGGCCCTTTCAGGGACCACAGGGGGACCACAGCATCTATCAAGGACCACAGGAGTAAATTCAGTAAGATCACAGGGCGGTCTTGGCAGTAGAAGCGAACGAAGAAGAAGGCCGAACCACCTTCGGCTAAGAGGATTAAACAGAGAAAACTTAAATATTTTGGACATACTAAACATAATGATAATTTAGAGAAGACCATCATGGAAGGGTACATAATGGGAAAAAAAGAGAGGAAGACCAAGGTGAAGATGGCTGTAAGACATTGTTGATAATCTGCAAATGAATGCATCAGCAGCAAGGGATCTTGCTTACAACCGAGAGGCCTTCAGGAGAGTTGTTAGGGAGGCAAAGTTCCGCAAGAGACATGCAAATGACTGACCGAATGTTGTTCATATGAAAAGGAAGTGCATACCCCTGTGATATTACTCGCGCTCTTTACTCCTATCTGGGGCATAGGCCATCAACAAGGGCTTTCTGTTTCTCTCCTAGGTTGTTTCTTCTATCCATCTCCAGGTGTAGTCCATCTTTTTTTTTTTCTCTCTGCTTCAAGATTTCTTCGCCAGGTGTTTCTAGGTCTAGGTCTTCCTTGTTTCATCTTACCGTGGAGATTCCAGGTGAGAGCCTGTCTGGTTATGTTCACGTGATATCCTTTATAGTTAAACAGCAGTGCATTTAGGTTATGACAACCCTTACTGGAATTCCACTTCCGTGCATACAGGTAAAATCTGCCAGATCTAAAATGTCAGTCAGCTTTCATCATGGCAACTGAAAGAAGAACTGTTTCTTTGATTATTATTACTATTATTGTGTACTATAAAATTGTTACTATTTCTCATATCTTAGTGACACGCTTTCCCTGTTTCTTTGTCCTGTGTGTTTTTGTATGATTAAAGTGTAAACTGAAACATTGCAACTGTGTGTTCGTTAATTAATAAAGCTGTTCCTACTTTCATTTTTAAATAATTTTAACATATTACTGTCTTAACAAATTTTCCACTTGTTTCTATAAATCTCCCACGTTTCTATAAATCTCCCACATGTTTCTATAAATCTCCCACATGTTTCTATAAATCCCTCACATGTTCCTATAAATCTCCCACTTGTTTCTATAAATCTCAGACAAAAACTGGGAAAATTACTTCCAGCTCAGACTGGAAGATTGACAAGAAGGAGCTAGCCAGCAAGTTTAACAAGAAAACTAAACTGATTATTCTGAATACTCCAAATAACCCACTGGGCAAGGTATTTCTTTCTTTAGTTTATCTTTGTACACTTAAAGTAGCTTATCATGTTATATTGCAGAGTTAAAGTAAAAAGTTGAAATCAGTTTCTGATAAATTTAGTCAGATATGATTTTGTTGAAGTTTTCTGAGAGCAGTTATTTTTCGTTAATGATGAAAAGAATTCATTCTCTCAGAAATTTTGGACATTTTAATCAGTATGTTTGTGGATCTATGAACAGTTTAGACTATAAAATAAATGAAGTGGAAAAAAATTGATAAATCCATACACAAGCATTTATGGCCACATCGGCAAAAGTAAAATATTGATACATTGAGTTTGGCTGAAAATGGTTAGAAATGATAAAGAAGGCATTCAAATTAGTCTAGAAGGTTAGAGGACACATGCATAATTATGATAAAAAGGCATTGGAAATAGAATAGTCATACTGTCCAGAAGATCTCAACACTATTGCTAGAACTGCCATGTGATAGACAATGAGAGGTAGAGGAAGAGGGGCAGACGGAGGATAATCTGGTGAAGATCTGTTTAACCTGAGATGGGCAGCATGCAGCAACTGAGCCCACCACACAAAGGCCTGAACACAGTGAGAAGAGAGAATTTTTGACTTCCATAGAAGATATCCAAGTCAAGCTGGATAATGATCGCTTCATCGATCAGCGTCCAGTTACGTAGCTGTACGGATGACAGAAATAACTAAAGCAGTGTAAAATTATTGAAGAATAGATCATTTTGTGATGTGGATCTCTTTTGGTTTGCTATGACAGGTATTTACTGAGGAAGAGCTGACGGTGATAGCTGATCTGTGCAAGAAACATGATGTCGTCTGTGTTTCTGATGAGGTGTATGAGTGGCTGACCTACGATAACATCAAGCATGTTAAAATAGGTGAATAATTTATTTTTCATTTAGATCAGTCATTTAGATCACCTGTGCTCCTTGGATCACTTGGAGTATGTACCCATTATCGAGTTCTCTGTGGCTGCTTTATCGATTTGCTATTAAGATTTTTTTTTATTTTGCTCTGATTCTCCCCGATGGAATGCTGGTGGTTTGCAACTTATATTCTTCTTCTTCTTCTTTGTTCGCTTCTACCACCAAGACCGCCCTGTGTTCCTACTGAATTTACACCTGGGGTCCTCTGTAGGTCCCATGGTCCCCCATGTTGTCCCCCAAAGGACCACACTAGATCCTCGAGAGGACCACAAGACGTTCAGAATATCGCATGGCTTGAGCCTGTATTCTTGGTGGGTCTCAGAAGTGGGATTGCATGACACCGTGGTTTTCGTTGCACCAGTTTGATCTAGAGTTGGACTTTCTCACTGGAAAAACTCGGCGTGTTTTGGATATCAGTATATCCCATCTGGGTGAGAGGTGGTAGCCCATCCGGGCTAGATTGGACTTTCTCACCAGAAAACCTTGACGTGTTTTGAGATACCCATGTATCACCGCCAGGTGAGAGGTGGTTGCCCTTCCATTCCAGCGTTGGACTTTCTCACTGGAAAACCTCAGCATGATTAAGATACGCATACATCCCCGCTGGGTGAGAGGTGGTTGCCCAACTGGTCCAGTGTTGGACTTTCTCACCGGAAAACCTCAGCGCTTACATCCCCGCCGGGTGAGAGGTGGTTGCCTATCTAAATTGCCCTGGTCCAGTGTCTCCGACTTAGCATTTTGTGGTTGTGGCCGCTACCCTTCCTAGTTGTGACCAGGATGGAGCTTTTGTCCAGGAGGATGAATCCTCGCCACTAGTGATTTTCACCCCTCGGTTGAGCCAGTTTAGGCATACTTTCCCAGTATGGGTGTGTTTAGGACATGACCAAACTCTAGAGTGGAGGTACCGTGACTTGAGTAGCCATCAAGTTTCACCCCTGGTTTAAGCCGGTTTAGGCATATTTCACCAGTACGGGTGTAGAACGATGGCAGGCCTCTAGAGCAGAGGTGCCATGGTATAAGTAGCTCTCGCCGCGAGACTACTGGACATATCGATTAAGCTTCACTTTATCCTTTTCATCACCTTTTCACATCGGCGCCGCATGGCAGCCCTAGTTGCTTTTCCTCATTTTCTTCATTGGCCGGGAGGAGATTCACTCCACGTGCGGCATCCGAAGAGTCTCGCCAGCAGCGTCCATAGTTTTTAAAAGATAAAACATTTTTTTAGACTATTCAAAACAAAACTAGGCACAACTTTTATTAATTAAGGAGCACACAGTTTCACCTTAATCATCCAAAAACATACAGGACAAATGTACATTTATTTATTTAATTTTATTTATACTTTATACCCCAAAAACTTAATCATGTTTTCTTATTTGTATGGTACAAAACAAAACAATATTTGTAATCTCCTGATAACAGAAATATTAAAATTCCTTGCCTTTGTAAGAAAAGCACTAGTTTTTTTTGTTTTGTTTTGTTTTTTTTTGCTGTGTTTCACAGCCTCACTGCCAGGTATGTGGGAAAGAACTGTTACCATTGGCAGCGCAGGTAAAACATTCAGTGTGACAGGTTGGAAGCTTGGCTGGAGTATTGGACCTAAACATTTGATCCACTGTGCCCAGGTTGTTCATCAGAACTGCACCTACTCATGTCCAACACCCACACAGGTTAGAGATTCCCTGTGGGGAGGTGTGGGGGGGGGGGGGGGGGAGGATGTTTTCATGTGCAGTATGAAGGAGGCAAGAAAAGATCATGTGAAAATGAAAGTCTTAAACGACTATCTGTGTTCATATTCCATGATAATAAGCCATAAGTTAAATAGCCACATAGGCTTTAAGACAAATCATCATTATCGCCTTTTAATCCCTTGAGAGCATAGGCCATGGATAAAGGGTCTCCAGTCATCCCCTGTTCCTGGAATTATTCTCTGCTTCCTTCTATGTGCATCCCTTGTCTCTGAGCACTGTCATAATTTCTCTTCTCCAAGTAAGTCTAGGTCTTCCTCATTTTATATTTCCGTGAGGATTCCATGTCAGTGCCTGTCTTGCTATTCTGGTGTCAGGTTTCTTCAGAGTGTGGCCAATCCACCTCCACTTCCTTAAGACAGATGCAGCATTTGAAATTGCAGAGAAACAGAAGAAAAAAATTGTGGAAGAAAAGCAAAAAACAACAAAAAAACCTCAGAACTTTTGCAGAGGTCTCATGTTCTATCTTATACCCTTCCCATGCCATTAAACTTTACATAGGGCTCGCATGGTAGTTTGCCAAGTTCTCCTGTTTTTGGCAAGCTTTTCAACCTCATCAAGGGATGTTATTCCCACTAAACTGGCCTCTCTTAACAATGTCCTCTTTAGAGTTTCACTTGGTCAACCTCTTTTTCTTCGGCCTTTTGTGTTCTACTTGATAGCTTGTTTCTGGGATTCTCTGATTGTTTCTTCTCATCACATGATCGACATATGTCCATCTTCTGATCACTCATGAGACAGGTTGTTTGCTAATCTGTCTTATCTCTGCATTGTTCTTGAATTCGTTCCACTTTATACAGAATATTTTCCTTAGGCATTTGTTTTCGAAAGAATCTAATTTCTTGTCTTTTTCTTTAGTTGTTTTCCAGCTTTCACGTGCATAAATGAGGGTGGATATTACATTTGAACTGAATAATCCTAACTTGATTTTTATGCTCATAACTTTTGAATGCCATATGTTCTCAAGATTCTTGAAAGTCAATGCTGCTTTTGCAGTTCTAATTCTAACTTCCTTTCTGGTGTCACTGTCCTGGTATGTGTAGCTGCTGAGATATGCAGATTCATTTACTTCTTCAGCAGCTGTTCCTTCTATGTATATTTTTCCTTCATGGTTAATGGGAAAAATCCAGATCTTCCAGTTGGGTCTCATGTACCCAATCAATGCCCATTTTACTTGTGCAGCATTTTTTCATTATGAAGTCTATGGCAATTCCAAAAATATACATCCTTGTTTCATGCCTGTGTCAGTTTGGAACCATTCATTCATTCCTTCTGTGTTGACTGCACAAACATATCCATTGTAGAGGTCCCTAATGATGTTGACAATCTTAGATGGTATTCCATATATTGTTAAAAAATTGTTCTGTGGTCATTAAATATTTTGAATAAATGAATCAGTAAGTGTATGGATCTGTATGAATGTCATTCCCCTTTGTATATCTATAAGTTGTTCCACCATCCACCACATGGTGGATGCATCTGGTGGAAGGACATGTCAGGGTACCATGATCAACAAGATGGTCCTTCCATCCAGGATCAAGAAGATTTTAATCTAAAAACCTCACCACCGTGACGTGTTACACTTATCTAGCAGCACCCTTGCGGGTGTATTAGAAGAAGAAAAATATCTTAGTGGACTAACCAAGTGGCATGGAAAAAGAAAAGCATCTGAATTAATTAGAAACCCCAAGGACCGCACAAGATGGTGAAGCATGATCGCAAATGCTTTCTGGAATGGCACATAATACTAACGTTATTTGAGAAAACTGTATTTTAGAAAGAATGTCATGCAAGGTAAAAGGCAGGTATAATTGTACTGGTTGCAAAAAAAATCCTGGCGTGATCACTGTTCACACATAATTTTAACCATAATTATAATAATGTAACCTGCATGTAACCGTCTTGGAAGGGTACATAATGGGGAAAAAGAAAGAGAGGAAGACCAAGGGGTGAAGATGGTTGCAAGACATCATTGATAATCTGCAGATGGATGCATCAGCAGCAGGGCCATCTTGCTTACAACCGAGAGGCCTACAGGAGAGCTGTTAGGGAGGCAAAGTTCTGCCAGGGACATGCAAATTACTGACTGAACTGTTACACTTAATTTAACTATAATTCTAATGATGTAACCTGTGTACATATTTTTTTTTTAACCTCAGTTCAATAATTTAACCTGCATTACACAGAATTTTAACCATGGCTATAATACTTTAACAATAATTTAACCTGCATTGCACAGAATTTTAACCATGGCTATAGTTAACAATAATTTAGCCTGCTTTACACCAAATAAAATTTTAACCATGGCTATAATAATTTAACAATAATTTAACCTGCAGTATACAAAATTTTAATCATGGCTATAATAATTTAACAGGAAGCTGTTGCCAGAGGTATTGAAATAGAAATGGCCAGAGTTGGGAGTCCTGAGTGCTATTTCACAGCACTTTCTGATCAACTGTTACCTAAGAGAAACAACTTAGCAAAAGTCCTTGCAGAAGCAGGCTTTAACCCGGTTGTGCCTGAGGCTGGGTATTTCATGCTGGCTAACTTCTCTCACTTAGGTAGGCAAGCTGTGACCATTTACCCTACACAGCTAATGTTGCTGAGGAGGGGGTGGTTGTTGTTCTGTGGATGTTGTATGAATTATGGTAGACAGAGTCTGGAAGTTACAGTTGTTTGTGCTGTTCCCAAGGATGGTGATGATAATGCTTCTGAAGAACTCTTCAGATATTTTGGTAGGCAGGATGTTGTGGGTTTGTGATATGTTACCAGACCCCCCCCCCCACTTTATTAGCTCTGTTGCAAAATAAGTATGTATACTTATCTTACATCCTCCCCATGCCGTTAAACATCACATAGGGCTCGCGTTGTAGTTCACAATGTTTTTCCTGTTTTCGGCGAGTTTTTCCAGCCTCCTAATTTAGCCTCTCTCAACAATGTCCTCTTTAGAGTTTCACATGGTCAACCTCTTTTTTCTTTGTCCTGTTGTGTCCCATTTGCTAGCTTGTTTTGGGATTCTCTGATTGTTTCTTCTCATCACGTGGCCTATATATGTCCATCTCCTTTGTTTTTAAATCACTGATGAGACAGATTGTTATGTGCTAATCTTCTTTATCTCTGCATTGGTCTGTGGATACTAATGTTACTTCTTACATCTTTCCTGTGCCGTTAGACGCCACATAGGGCTCGCATGGTAGGTCACCAAGTTTTCCTGTTTTTCGGCGAGCTTTTCAACCTCATCAACCTACTTCTTCTTCTTCTTCATTCGCATTGTCTGTCTATATCTGCAGTCCTATCTCTTGGATAAATTTCACTGTTTTTTGTAATTCATGTATGGAACCGTAGAGCTTATCTTCTTTAGTGGTTTCACTGGGCCAGTAATTATTTCTCAGTGTCTCATAGTTGGTGCAGTTCTGGAGGATATGTTCCACAGTTTGGGGCACCTGGGCACATGTACATAGATTAGTAGTACCAACCTTAAACTTTGTATACATATGACTTCGGAGTCGGCTGTGTCCTGTTCGGAGACGGAAGATGGTGACTTGTTCCTTTCTGTTTAGCATGTGATAGTCATCATGTGGTGGTGTTTGTGGCTTCCTGTAGGTTTTTATCATGCTTTTCTTCTGATTATAGGTGATTGGTATGTCTGGTTGCTCCATTTCAGTGCACTCTTTGGCCAGATGGTCAGCTTTCTCATTGCCTGGTATCCCACAGTGGGAGGGAATCCGTTGCAAAGTGACTCCATGTTGTAAGCCAATTTTTGACAAGGCATCCTTAAGGTCTGGTAGTTTGTTGCACTGAAGAGCTTCCAGTACTGATCTTGCATCTGTGAGAATTACTACGGGACATGTATCAGTTCCAGAGTCTGATAGTTTTTCAACTGCAGCAATAATTGCCCTAACTTCTGCATCATAGTTGTTGCAGTATTTTCCAGTGGGTATGGAAATCTTGTCAGTGGTGTTGTTTGGATATTCAATATGTGCTCCTGCCCCTCCATTCTTTATGGCATTATGTGCAGATCCATCTGTATACACACGTATCCAAGTGTCACATGGATATTTATCATCTAGAACACTAAGTGTGGCTGTTGATCTTACAAGACTGCTCTGCATCTCACCATTCTGCACACCTTTCACTTCAGTCTGAATAGTTATTTGTGTATAATCTGCTTCTTTCCATGGTGTATGCTCTGGTACAGATGATAATGGAGTGACTACAGTTGGAAGGTCAGGTATCAGTTTACGCATACGCTTGGCCTGGTGAATGAAGCTGCTTCTTTTAAGCTGTCTTAGTGCCAAGTTATTGAATCTCTCCTTCAGGGGATGGCTTACAGAGCTCAGGAATTTTTCTCCCATGGTCATGATCTTTGTGTCTCTACGTTCCTTTAGTGCTTGAACACCAACTATTTTCTGCATTTTTATTATTGGTGTGGACCTCATGGCACCTGTGATAATCCGTAGTGACTGATTTTGAACCTTGTCTAGATTATGCAGCTTAGTGTTTGATGCTGTGCACCAAGGTGTTGAGCCATATTCTAAATGTGGTAGAATACTTTGCTGATATACATTCTTGAGGATTCTTTCACTAGCTCCCCATGTGGTTCCACTTAATTTTCTTAATATGGCTAGTTTTCTTCTGGCTTTTGCTTCTACATTGTTGATGTGTTGCTTCCAAGTCGGTTTTGAGTCAAGAGTCACTTAAGTGGGTTGGTTGTCCATCCTTAAGGATATTTCATTTACAAAGATCTTACCTGCTTTCTGTTTAGATGAGAGAGTGAACAGAGTGGTACTTGATTTCTCTGTGTTTATACTTACACACCATTTGTTTGTCCATGATGTCAAGATGTCTGCTGCTCTTTGGAGTCTCTGTGTAGCAACTGTCGCATATTCATCTGTACGCCACATGACCAGATCATCTGCATACAGTGCCGCTTTGATTCCATAGGGAAGTTCCTTGACCAGGTCATTAATGAATACAAGGAATAGTGTAGGTGAGAGGACTCCTCCTTGTGGTATACCGTGTCGCAGAAGTACTTTCTGGCTTTTGTGTCCATCCATTACTACTATAGCTCTTCTATTATGTAAATAGGACTTTATCCAGTTGTACAGTCTTCCATTCACATTGCAGTTTCTTAGTTTCCACAGCAGACCTTTTTTCCATACTTTATCAAAGGCTTTCTTTAGGTCTATCCATGCTGCTAGTACAAGGTTTTTCTCTTGGAATGCATCCTCAATCTCTTGAGAGAGATAGGTCACTTGATCTTCCGTACTGTAGTACTGCCTAAATCCTGCTTGTTGTGGAACGAGAAGGTTTTCACTTTCTAGGTACCATTTTAGCCTCAGGTCAATGATGCGTTCCATCGTTTTGCATAGGCAGCTAGTGAGACTGATTGGCCTGTAGCTGGAGGCAGTATCACTGTTTTTCCCTGGCTTTAACAGTGGTACCATGCTTGCTTCCTTTCAGATTTGAGGTAACTTACCTGTGCTCCAGCACATATTGAAAATATCCAACAGCTTTCCCATTGCTGCCATTCCCAGGTTCTTGATCATTTCATTGGACACTCCATCTGGTCCTGGTGATTTCCTTGGTTTCAGTTTACTGACTGCTAGGTCTAACTCGCTGCGTGTGATTGGTGCATCCATGACCTCCACTTTTCTGACTTGTTCCTCTTCTTTCTGTGGGTCAGTGCGCACTGCACGCTCTTTCTCTGGATGGATATCAATGTTGCAGTCCTGTGCAAACATGTGAGCAAAGTGATCTGCTACCTGCTTAACTGTAAGAGTTTTCCCATCCTCTATTAGTGTAATCTTTGTACTTCTTCCAGTACTCTCATCATTTAACTGTTTGATTAGTTTCCACAGTTTCCTTCCATCCTTTTCAAAGTTTAGGGACTCTGTTTTCTCTCTCCAACTTTCCCGTCTGGCTTGCAGCTTGGCTCTCTGAAATTTGGCCTTAGAATGTTGGTAATTATTGTGGTGTTCTTGGCATGGTCTATTTTCTGCTTGCTTTCGAGCTGCTTCCATGTCATCATGGAGTTTTCCCAGCTCACTAGACCAGTATGGTTTATAGTCCCTGCGAGCTCCTCTGGGAATGGTTTCACGAGCAGCCTGAAGGATACAAGCATTGAATTCCTTCACTATGCTGTTAATATCCTTACCTTCTATTGACAGCTGTCCCACCAGGATACCTGTACGATGTCTGTACGTTGTCCAGTTTGCTTTTTTATAGTTCCATCTGGGGAGAGGGCTACTGGTGTTAAGGAGTTCATTTTCTGTTGTCAGGAAGACTGGTCGATGGTCGCTACCTCCAAGTTGTTTTCCAACTTCACGTGTAATGTTCCACTTCAGATCTGGAGAGTGGAATGCCAGATCTGGTGTTGAGGTTGTACACCAAGCCCTTGAGTAAAATATTGGGGGATCCATTGGCTGGTTGATCAGGAGAAGTCCATTATCATCCTGCCAGCTCTCAACTTCCTCTCCTCTCTTGTCTATGTGGTCATAGCCCCAGCTCTGGGAATGGCTGTTAAAATTGCCACAGACCATCAGTCTCTCTTTGTGTGGGATTGTTTCTAAAGCAAGTGGGCGGTCATTAGGACAGTAATAGTTAAGGAGGTGGAAATCTGTACTACTACTTTTTAGATGGATCATCTGATATTCGGCTCCTTCCATGAACACTCCCACCTGACATGCGCTGATGTTATTCTTAACAAGTGTGAGTACTCCTCCTTTTCTTCTGTCCTGTCGGTCTGATCTAAAACACTGGTAGCCTCTGATTTTAAAGGCAGCATCTTTGGTTAAGTGTGTCTCCTGTATGCAGCATATACTTACCTGCTCTGCAAAAAGTATGTTCTCTAGTTCCACCTTTTTGCTATAGCCATCTCTAACACTTCTGACACCCTCAGCATTCCACTGCATTATTTTAAGTTCTTGCTTTTTGGCTATTTTCTTCCGTTGTATTTTTTGGCCAGTAGCTCTACTCTCATGTCTCCTGACTCCACCAGACGAACTGAGAGGACCTCCAGTAGCATTGGGTGGACCCTTTTGAGGCAGGGGGCCCGGCACTGCACCTGCCTGGTTAGTCTTCACAGGGCGAGCACCATGTTTGAAAACTGCAGATAGAGACATTTCATTAGCGATAATGCGTGTTACCCTGATTTTTGTGATGCGCCTTTTGGCTGGTTAACTCCGACTTCAGCACCTTTCCTTGCTAGGGCAGACTGTGGTCTTGCTCGGACTGCCATGAAGACAGTGTGGCTGGCCTGGCCAAAACTTTGTTTTCCAGCCTCTGGTGGCTGTACTTAAGCCCCTTCTCCATGTCAGATGGTTTTGAGACAGTTCCACAAAGACACTCTGACTTTGAGATGAGGAATCTGATGAGTGCTTCAACGATATCCATTCCCCGCCACCCATAGTCTACTGGCTCTGTTTTGTTTATATCATTCTGATAGCCATTGTTGTAAAGACCTATAGGCTTGTTATGTCTTGGATTCATTGGTTTCACACCAGACTTCCCTCATCCCCACCAGAGATCTCCATGTCCCCATCCGTCCACCAACCTGACATTACATTTTACAAAAATAACAATTACAATTAGTATTGATTGCTACAAGTTTCTGGGCTACAGAAGTAGGTCAGAGTTTTTAAGCAAATAGATCTATGTTCCCTGTCTCACAAACACTGTGTTAAGATAAGTGTGCTCTTAACACAGTTGTTCCCAGGGCCTACTAAATTGGCCTTTTTTTAAAACTCTTTAAAGTTTCATGTGGTCAACCTATTTTTCTTCGGCCTGTTGTGTTCCACTTGATGACTTGTTTTGGGATTCTCTGAGTGTTTTCTTCTCATCATGTGACCGACATATGTCCATCTCACGCATACTAGTACCAAGGGGAAAAAAAAAATGGTCTCAGAATATGGAGAATGTCTGCATCCTTGGTCAATCTTACTGAATTGCACTGCATAAACAACTATTAGGAGATGAATAAAACATAAAATGTCTTTGCAAGGTTCAGTCTCAGGAACAAACAGAATTGACCAACTGACGGAAATGGTCATAGTGGGTGAATAGAAAATAAATACTTTGTATACGGAAACTAGCTCCAAGCAGAACTTTCATGTTGATTTTTTCATACTGTATTATTGTAATCATCATCATCATCATCAGGTGCCGTGCCGACAAGCGTTGGCTGGTACGCTTCTCCAGAGTACACGATCTTTCATTCAGGCCATTAGCTTGGTGATCTCCCCTCACATCATCTCGTCAGACTGTCCAGTGTCATTTCTCTCGGTCTTCCCCTGGCTCTTCTTCCCTCTATTTTTCCTGTTGTTATAATATTTTCAATGCCTGATACAATTATTATTGTAGTGCTGTGGAGGAGAATGAGCTTCTTTTCCTCCTCCACCTCTTCCTCCTCCTCCTTCTTCTTCTTCTGTCTCCCTGAAGCTGCAGGTTAGTGTTCTTTGCAACTGACCTGGTGAGGATGTTGAGGCACAGCATCATGCCAGCTTGGGGAGCGGGTTGTGAGGGTTGTTTTTTTTCCATTCCTTGAGTGGGGCTAAAATGTAGGGGAGGTGTGCAGTACTTCTTTAGCTGACTCCACCACCATGGGGGACTTATGGCGATCCCTGACCTGTTAGACAGGCTAGGCTGGTTACTGGGTGGAACCAAGGAGATGTGGGGCAGGGTCTTGGTCACCTATGGTCTGCCAACCCTAATGCTAGCATGTCAGCTGTGGGTTCCTGGTTGCCAAATTGGTTTATTTGCCCCCATAAAAAAATAGCTAAAATAAGGAGAATAAACAGTTGTTTTTTGTTTTTTTTTAAACAAGTCAAGTTAGATAAGATACTGTTGTTAAGCCTGTTTTTTTTATGTTGAAAGTCTTTATAAAAAACACTTAGCTGTTCTCATAGGAAATGTTTGAATATTCGTTTTTGTATTTTTCCCCCCAATCATTATATAAAAAATGAATATATATATGTAGATACCTATTATATTACATCATATTGTCTCATAATACGAGGGGTGATTGATAAGTTCTCAGCCTAAGGTACAAATACTTGAAACACACAGTTGATATTAGATGCATTTGTAGATCAAGTTAATGTAAGATTAAACACCAAGTTTCAAGAAATTAACTTTTTTTTTTAACCAATTTTTTTTTTTTTAACAGGCTACTGAAGTGATAAGGGGTGGCAGAAATTGAGAAAATGGATAAAATTTCTCATTGAGCAGTCATTCGCTACCTCTGCATCAAGGGCTTATCATCGAAGGAGATCCATGAAGATATGGTAGAGACTCTAGAGGAGAGTGTCCCTTCTTACAGCACAGTGAAGAAATGGGCAGCTCAGTTCAGACATGGAAGGGAGAGTCTGGAAAATGATCCCCGTCCAGGAAGACCAAGAATGGTAACCACCGATGAAACCACCGGCAGAATCCATGACGTGATAATGGAGGATTGACAACTAACTGAGCAGTACATTGCTACTGAGTTGGGCATCTCCCAGGAATGTGTTCATGCCATTATTCACAGTGACCTTCAAATGACAAGGATCTCTGCTGGATGGGTCCCAAAACTTCTTGGAGCTGATCACAAACGACAGCGTCTCAGCATGTCAAGAGACAGTCTTGGTGGCCATTTTTCTGCAGATCCTGAAAAGTTTCTTAAGCAGTTTGTGACTATGGATGAGACTTGGGTTCATCATTTTCAACTAGAAACCAAAGAACAGTCAAAGCAGTGGAAACATCATGGGTCCCCATCTCCAAAGAAAGCAAGGGTGGTTCTATCTGCAGGCAAAGTGATGGCTTCCCTCTTTAGGGATTCAGAAGGTGTGCTATTGTTAGACTATCTTCAAAAGGCCAGAATGGTCACCAGGGCCTACTACGCTAATCTTGTGAAGCAACTGCAGGTCAAATTGAAGGAAAAACGTCGAGGGAAATTGATGAGATGAGTCATCTTTCATCAAGACAGTGCTCCAGTTCACAAGTTGGCTGTGGCAATGGCCGCCATTCATGAATGCGACTTCCAGCTTCTTGAACATCCTCCTTATTCCCCAGATTTGGCCCCTTCAGACTATTACCTGTTTACCAAACTCAAAAAGGAGCTCAGCGGTTGTAAATTTGCTTCAGATGATGACGTCATTCATGCTGTAGACCACTTTCTACTGGCACAAGATACTGACTTTTACAAAGAAGGGATCCGTATGCTCCAGGATCGCTGGACTAAGTGCATAAACTTGCAAGGGGACTGTGTTGAGAAATAACCCCCAAAAGTTGTCCACAAATAATCCATTGTACTTTAGGCCGAGAGCATCATATGTTATATTGTATTATGCTACAGTTCACTGCACTACACCACACCATAATATAACTATTGACTCCGTCTCTGTCATCAGTAAATGTTTTTCCCTGAACTGTATTTTCTCATCAGACATTTACATGTTCCTTGCAGAACTTTGCCTCCCTAACAGCTCTCCTGTAGGCTTCTCGGTTGTAAGCAAGATGCCCTGCTGCTGATGCGTCCATGTGCAGATTATCAATGATGTCTTGCACCCCTCTTCACCTTGGTCTTCCTCTCTTTCTTATTCCCATTATGTACCCTTCCAAGACAGTCTTCTCTAGATTATCATGATGTTTAATGTGTCCAAAATATTTACGGTTTCTCTCTTTAATCCTCTTTAGTAGCCAGCCTTATCCAATATTAAGTTCTTGTAGTATGGATATATTTGTTCTTTTTTGTATCCATGATATATGAAGAACTCTTCTGTACCATTTACATTCAAAGGCATTTATGTGTTTCTCAGCTGTTTTGTTAAGTGTCCAGGTCTCACAGGCATATGTTGTGACAGAAAAGATGCATGCCCTTAAAAATCTTATTTTTATAATTCTGTCTGTTCCTCTCCACAGCTTCTTTAGTTTTACTTTTTGAAGAGCGATAGATTTCCTCTTTTTAATTTCCCTCATTGTATCTCCATTATTAGTTAGTAATGATCCAAAATATTCAAAACTCTCCACTTCTTCAAGTTTTTCCTCATTGATACATATATCAGCTGTCTTGTTTGTTTTATCAGTTGTCATCAATTTAGTTTTCTTCACATTAAGATAAAGGTTTTGCTCTTCACTATTCTTACGGACTGACATAATTAGTTTTTCCATTCCTTTTTGTGTTTTGGACAGTAGTACTGTGTCATCAGCATATCTAACCTCTGGTATTTCATAACCTCCAAGTGTTATGGGATCATAATATTCTTTGTCTACATCTTCTCAAACATTCCTCATTATATTTTCAGTATACAAGTTAAATAAGTAAGGCAGAAGTATGCACCCCCTGACGGACCCCTTATTTTATATCAAACCAAGTTGTTTTCTCAACAAAGAAAAAAAAAAAACTTTTTCATCATCTTTCAGACGTCGACATCCCTGAGGGTGATGAAGAGAAAGACCTCAGGTTTGCAAGATGGCTGACTATTAATAAAGTGAGTTATTGTACTTTTCATTATCTCCGACAGTTGAAAGTTTGTCAGTAAATGGAAAGGATATGAATAGCTAGGAGAAAGAAAGAATATGAATAGCTAGGAAGAAAGAAAGGATATTAATAGCTGGAAGAAAGAAAGAATATGAATAGCTGGAAGAAAGAAAGGATATGAATAGCTGGAGGAAAGAAAAGATATGATTAGCAAGGAGAAAGAAAGGATATGAATAACAAGGATATGAATAGCTAGAAGAAAGAAAGGATATGAATAGGTGGAAGAAAGAAAGGATATGAATAGGTGGAAGAAAGAAAGGATATGAATAGGTGGAAGAAAGAAAGGATATGAATAGGTGGAAGAAAGAAAGGATATGAATAGCTAGAAGAAAGAAAGGATATGAATAGCAAGGATATGAATAGCTAGAAGAAAGAAAGGATATGAATAGCAAGGATATGAATAGCTAGAAGAAAGAAAGGATATGAATAGCTAGAAGAAAGAAAGGATATGAATAGCAAGGAGAAAGAAAGGATATGATTATCTAGGAGAAAGAAAGTATATGAATAGCTAGAAGAAAGAAAGGATATGAATAGCTAGAAGAAAGAAAGGATATGAATAGCAAGGAGAAAGAAAGGATATGATTATCTAGGAGAAAGAAAGGATATGAATAGCTAGGAGAAAGAAAGGATATGAATAGCTAGGAGAAAGAAAGGATATGAATAGCTAGAAGAAAGAAAGGATATGAATAGCTAGAAAAAAGAAAGGATATGAATAGCTAGAAGAAAGAAAGGATATGATTAGCTAGGAGAAAGAAAGGATATGAATAGCAAGGAGAAAGAAAGGATATGAATAGCAAGGATATGAATAGCTAGAAGAAAGAAAGGATATGAATAGGTAGAAGAAAGAAAGGATATGAATAGCTAGAAGAAAGAAAGGATATGAATAGCTAGAAGAAAGAAAGGATATGAATAGCAAGGATATGAATAGCTAGAAGAAAGAAAGGATATGAATAGCAAGGAGAAAGAAGGATATGAATAGCTAAGAGAAAGAAAGGATATGAATAGCTAGAAGAAAGAAAGGATATGAACAGCAAGGAGAAAGAAAGGATATGAATAGCTAAGAGAAAGAAAGGATATGAATAGCTAAGAGAAGAAAGGATATGAATAGCTAAGAGAAAGAAAGGATATGAATAGCTAGAAGAAAGAAAGGATATGATTAGCAAGGAGAAAGAAAGGATATGAATAGGTAGAAGAAAGAAAGGATATGAATAGCAAGGAGAAAGAAAGGATATGAATAGCTAGAAGAAAGAAAGGATATGAATAGCTAGAAGAAAGAAAGGATATGAATAGCTAGAAGAAAGAAAGGATATGAATAGCAAGGAGAAAGAAAGGATATGATTAGCTAGGAGAAAGAAAGGATATGAATAGCTAGGAGAAAGAAAGGATATGAATAGCTAGGAGAAAGAAAGGATATGAATAGCTAGAAGAAAGAAAGGATATGAATAGCTAGAAAAAAGAAAGGATATGAATAGCTAGAAGAAAGAAAGGATATGATTAGCTAGGAGAAAGAAAGGATATGAATAGCAAGGAGAAAGAAAGGATATGAATAGCAAGGATATGAATAGCTAGAAGAAAGAAAGGATATGAATAGGTAGAAGAAAGAAAGGATATGAATAGGTAGAAGAAAGAAAGGATATGAATAGCTAGAAGAAAGAAAGGATATGAATAGCAAGGATATGAATAGCTAGAAGAAAGAAAGGATATGAATAGCAAGGAGAAAGAAAGGATATGAATAGCTAAGAGAAAGAAAGGATATGAATAGCTAGAAGAAAGAAAGGATATGAACAGCAAGGAGAAAGAAAGGATATGAATAGCTAAGAGAAAGAAAGGATATGAATAGCTAAGAGAAAGAAAGGATATGAATAGCTAAGAGAAAGAAAGGATATGAATAGCTAGAAGAAAGAAAGGATATGAATAGCAAGGATATGAATAGCTAGAAGAAAGAAAGGATATGAATAGGTAGAAGAAAGAAAGGATATGAATAGCAAGGAGAAAGAAAGGATATGAATAGCTAAGAGAAAGAAAGGATATGAATAGCTAAGAGAAAGAAAGGATATGAATAGCTAGAAGAAAGAAAGGATATGAATAGCAAGGAGAAAGAAAGGATATGAATAGCTAAGAGAAAGAAAGGATATGAATAGCTAAGAGAAAGAAAGGATATGAATAGCTAAGAGAAAGAAAGGATATGAATAGCAAGGAGAAAGAAAGGATATGAATAGCTAAGAGAAAGAAAGGATATGAATAGCTAAGAGAAAGAAAGGATATGATTAGCTAGGAGAAAGAAAGGAAATGATTAGCTAGGATACATAGCTGTCGCTTTACCTAAGTTACTGCAGTGTTCATCTAAGTGTTCAGCACATTCATTTAAGCACAAAATGGCTTCCCCAGAATCTAATCCTGTGACAGCGTACCAGAGATGATGGTCTCAGTATCAAACCAGAGCTAGTATTGACCATATCCAATATATATCATAATGCCTCCAAACCCAAGTGACAGTGTTACT
This sequence comes from Achatina immaculata, assembly GCA_009760885.1. NCBI lineage: Eukaryota > Metazoa > Mollusca > Gastropoda > Stylommatophora > Achatinidae > Lissachatina > Lissachatina immaculata. The sequence goes on along the minus strand of CM019695.1, from coordinate 11,514,949 downwards.
ATATATATATATATATATATATATATATATATGCTCCCTGTACTGTTAGACTGTCAGTCACGGCTAGTCATTTTTTGATTGATAAGAAAAGTCAGCTCACAGATTTATCTCCTGTAAGCAGGCATTATATCCATTAATGAATAGAGAGTGTGTTAGGATATTGTTGAAAGAGTAAAACTGCAACTTTGTAAAACAAAGCTATATCCCTGTGACTCAGTAATGTTGGTTCTTCAGTCAAATTAATTTTTTTTTAATTAATGAAATTGTAGTTTCAGTCTTTCCTTCACTGCCATCTTTACACCTATCTGGGGCATAGATCATTGATAAGAGCTGACCATTCCTGAGCTGTTTGTTCTGTCTGTCTCCAAGTGTTAGTCAATCTTTTTGATCTCTGATTCAAGACTCCTTTGCCAGGTATTTCTAGGTCTTCATTGTTTCCTCTTTCCTTGCGGATTCCAGGTGAGAGCTTGGCCGGTTATGTTTGTGGTAGGATTTCAAAGTGTATGCATCTGTCATGTGCGCAACCGAGAGGCCTACAGGAGTGCTGATTGGGAGGCAAAGTTCCGCAAGGGACATGCAAATGAACGAATGAATGAATCTGTCATGTGAACATTGTCCCTCTCACTGCCTCTCTGAATGGAATGCAGTAGTGAGCAGGTTGACATATTCAGGACTTTCCATGATGTCATGCAGCGAGGTCCCCCCTTCACCATTTTTTTTTTTTTGCCGGACACTATGGCTTCTGCTATCTTCTTCTCCAAACAGTTACATCTCTTGATAAGGACAGCATCAGGAGGGAAAAAAATGACCAGATAAAGTCACACTCTAGCTGTCAGTGGCATAGAATGTTAGACATCTACACAAGTAATTCATGAGAAAAAACTTGAGAACTGAGAGAATATCAGTCAATCAGTCGTTTGCATGTCCCCTGCGGAACTTTGCCTCCCTAACAGCTCTCCTGTAGGCCTCTTGGTTGTAAGCAAGATGCCCCCTGCTGCTGATGCATCCAACTGAGAGTATATCCATAAAAAATGGGATAAGTTATACTATAGCCAGAATACGGTATCTAAACCACAAAAAAGTAGTCTTCTTTTAAAACTCGCTTATTGAAATCGAGTTAAACTTTTTATATATATATATATTTTTTTTTTTGCATTTTCCCTTAACAGAAGCTGACTGTCATACCACCTTCAGCATTTTATAGTAAAGAGCATGCAGCAATGGCTGAGGATTATGTCAGATTGTGTTTTATAAAGGTAAGGGTTGATGTGTGGTTGTAAGTTTGTTATTCATTTTTTTTTTTTTTCTGATTTCTCATTAAGTCAAGTCTTATGTATTCTTCTCAGTGTTGTTATTGCTCTATTTCTTATGTCTTTACAACTTTTCTGTTACATTATTATGCTTTCCAGAACTGTATACAGAAATATACTACATTGTCCAGATATTGTCAAATATTTCTCATACATTTCAACACAGAGCTTCCTTCAGGCATTAAGAAGAAGCTTCATTTGTCAGGTTTTAGTTAAAAGTAGTCTGCAGCAAGAGTAGAGCAGCAATATGTTTGCAAATAAGAGAATGCTTCAGTGCATGTAGGCATCATATGCTGGAATTTGTGCTTGATTTACAGAAACAGAATCTGCTAAAGCTGCATAGGGAACCTTAGATTATGGTGTCAGAAGTGTGGTAAATCTATGCTTAAGTGGCATCAGCACTTCTTAGAAGTGGGCAGTTTTATATTAAAAAGAAAAAAAAACCAGTACATTAACAACATAAATTGTTGAGCTTTTTTGTGGACACTCTGTGGCATATTTCTGCATATCTTACAATTTGTCATTCTGTTTTTTTTTTTAAATTCTGAGATATTGATGCCCCCTGTTCATATATCCTCATCATCATCATCATCATAATCAGGTGCTGTGCTGACTGGCGTTGGCTATTATGCTTCTCCAGAGTACACGATCCTTTATGCAGGCCATCAGCTCAGTTGGTGATCTCCTCTCACACCATCCCGTTAGACTGTCCAGTATCATTTCTCTTGGTCTCTATTTTTCCCGTTGTTATAATATTTTCAGTACCCCCTCTTCTCATTGCATGTCCTATGAAAGTACATTGTCTCTCTCTTATTTTTTTGACACGATTTTTTGTCTCTCCATCTCTTCTCATACATTCTTCATTAGTTATTTTTGCTGTCCATGGGATTTGCAACATTCTTCTAATGAACCACATTTCTGCTGCTTCCAATAATTTTTGTGCATGCCTGCCTATTGTCCATGATTCACTTCCATATAACAAGATAGGTTCAATATAGCATTTTAGGACTTGTTTTCTAACATTCATTAATGAGGATGTGTTGGATAATATGTTTCTCATTCTCTGAAATGCAGTCTTTGCTTGGCCTATTCTGTTCCTAATTTCTGTTCTGCATTTCCGATCTGAAGTTATTACTGCTCCAAGGTATTTGAATTTCTGCGCCTGCTTTAGAATAGTTCCATTTAATTTTATACTGCATGTTGGTGGATTCTGTTTCTTAGATATAACCATAGTCTCTGTCTTTCTTATGTTCAAAGTTCACTTTCTTTGGCCACTTTATCCAAGAGATTTTGCAGGTCTTGTTGGTTCTCAGCTATCAGTACTGTGTCGTCAGCATACCGAAGGTTGTTAATATTGTATCCTCCAATTTTTATGCCTGGTTCTGTGATGATCATTCTTAAAATATTCTCACTGTACAGAGAAAAAATATATATCCTACTTCTGTGAAATCTCCAGTTTCATTGGCCCTCTCCTGCTTCAGAATTCTTTTTTTGCTAGCAGACTCACAAAATCTTTTATATTACTTGACACCTTTCAGTTTTTACTCATTAGTTCTGGCGTATTCCTGCTTATCCATGAATGATATGCTGTATGTTCTCAGGAGTGGAAAATTGTAATTCTTGTTAGCCAGGGGAGTCTAAGTGGTGAAGTTGTTAGTGCACTAGCCTCTCATGATAAAGGTTGATAGTTCAAATCCAAACAGAGGCCTCCTTTGAAGCTGGGGAAGAAAATTGGCCAGGTGTGGTGCTGACCACATTACCATCTAGTGTGTTGACAGGTCAAGGAAAATACGGACACTGACACCATATCCACTGGCATGATAAAGTTACCTTTACTTTTATTAGTAAGGGAGGAACAGGCACAAGTTGATGATGAATCCAGCCATAACTGCATGATTTTGTTATGAAATGCAGTTGAGTATCCCTTTAGGAGAAGCTGGAACTCTTCTAAGCTCACCCATCGGGTCACAGATGATGAATGGAATCTAAATACAGTGGTTAGTTTTGAATAGTCATACAAGTGCATTAGTTCACCAAAACAGGCACCCATGCTGCATGCCATATGGGTTAGTCTCTGTAAATCAGTGATTCCCAAAGGAGGCAGTAAGAAAATCGAGGTGAACTAAAAGGGAACAGCAGGGGGGCACCATAGCCAGTTGAGAAAGGTTGGGGGGGGGCACCAGGGATGTGACCTGTGAAGCAAGGGTGTGGCAGCCTAAAAAAAGTTTGGGAACCTTTGCTGTAGATAAATTCAAGTGGAAAAGACCATACACAAGTTGACAAAAGGTAGAAGGAGACTATTGCTGTATTATCTTTAACTTGTAAAATCATGCTTAACAGATATCTGATCAAGCAGTTCATTCATTCATTCATTTACATGTCCCTTGTGGAACTTTACCTCCCTAACAGCACTCCTGTAGGCCTCTCGGTTGTGAGCAAGATGCCCTGCTGCTGATGAATCCATTTGCAGATCATCAACGATGTCTTGCCTATCTGATCAAGCAGTACGGAGAAATAATGGCAGCTTGTCAGGTTATAAATACCAAGGACTATACAGCATGGAGAGTCATGATTGTCATTGCACATCATCTCTTCACCTGTGTGATCTGTTGTCAGAAACTGGCATTCCTGCACTCTGGGCATTCCCACGTGCTCCACCTTCTGTTCCAGCACCCACTGAAGTGTGTGCCTGCTGATGGAACCGGTCACACGCTGGTTGTGGGTAGTGCGTGCTAAACCACTTCATTTGGAAAAATGTCCTTTTCTATTCTTCCCCCCCCCCCCACTCAGTCACACTCCTGATGTAATTGTTGTCATTCAGCCAGATATTGCCCTCCATACATAGCCTGTCCAAAGTGGCACTTGCAGTCTCCTACTTGTCCATTCTGAGGTTACCCTGAATGGCTGCCAGCTTGTCTGCTTCTGATTACCTTTGACTCCACCACGACCTGGGCGGTAAGTCCACGTCAAACTGGATAAACAAGAGCGCTCTAGAGGCTGGATCCACACCCTGTGGATGGGGAGGGGGAGGGGGGGGAATTCCTCTCACTTCTCTGTAAGTGCTTTGGAAGTCGGTCACAGTGACCCCCATGCAAGTCATGCACTTCGCCTAATGAGTAAATAAATAAATAAATTTAGAGACATTTGGTCATATGCCGCTGCTTGTACATTTCTCATTTTATTATTGAAGTAGCACACTTATAATATTACTATTTGTGGAATATTCTTATTATTTCTCTAATCCCTGCAGGAAGACAGTACATTGGATAGAGTCGGGGAGATTCTGAAAGAATGGAGAAAGTGATGCTAACGTACACATCACAAAGTGAAACTGTTGTTTAAGTATGAGGACTTATGAGTGCTGCACATGAATTATACTATGAAAACAGTTTACCACATAAGTTGATTATATATAAAAATAGTTCACCACATAAGTTGATTATATAAAAAATAGCTTACCACGTAAGTTGATTATATATAAAATAGTTTACCACGTAAGTTGATTATATATTTTTTTTAAAAAGAAACAGTTTACCACATAAGTTGATTATATATAAAAACAGTTTACCACGTAAGTTGATTATATATGAAAACAGCTTATTGCACAAAGTGATTATATTTTTAAAAAAGCACATAAGCTGATTATATACAAAAACAGTTTACCACATAACTTGATAATATATGAAAGCAGCTTGCAACTTAAATTGATTATATATATAAAAAAAATTTTACCACATACATTGATTATATATAAAAATCTTACCACATTAAGCTGATTATATTTAAAAACATCTTACCATATTATATATAAAAATAGCTAACCACATAAGTTGATTATATATAAGAACAGCTTACCACATAGTTTGATTTTATATAAAAACAATTTACCACTTGACTTGATTATATACAAAAAATAAGAACAAATTCAAAGAGGAAAGAAAGATGTACATAATGTTCCATAACAATAAAGTGATACAAATGACCAATTATCTACATTTCCAGAATATGAAAAGAGATCACTTTGTTGCAGAAAAACTCTGCTTACAAAAATCTACATAATCTTCTAAGGCCAGTAAGAATTTATTTCCAGCGGGGAAGAACTATGTTGATGTTTGAAGTTGTGTGCTTTACAGCTCATAAGCAGCATTTTTTTTTATACATCATTTTGTATTTATATTAGGCAAGTTTACCTGTGATTGCACACCAGGATTTTTTAAAATTGATGCAGTTGTATCTGTCTTTCACCTTTCATGAATTATTTTCCCAAATATCATTACAAAACATTAAATTATATATTATACTTTGTACTTTTTTTTAAATATAAAACTTTACATACATTACTGGAAGGCAAATGTTGGTATGAAATTTTTTTTTAAACTTTATTCATAGTGAAATTTAATCTTTACAAAATGCAAATGGACATCATGATCCTGTTTGGCCTGATTATCCTCCAGCTGATTTTGCTGGTTGCTTTTTTACTAGATATTTGATAATATAAACTGGTTTCGATAACTGGCAGCCTCCAAAAATGTTGGTTTTTCTCATTTTTAATCAGTAATATACTGGTAATTGCCTAACCGATCCTGACTGATATACTGAATAAGTATTCAACTTAATGGCCAGTTCAGTTGTTTTTTGCTAGAGACTTCCTACTCTGTGTGGATGGTCTGCTGTTTGTTCCTCTTGTATATGATATATGTTTTGGTGCTTCTGATATATCTAAGCTGATTCTTACTTCTAATGGAATTTTTGTTGCTTTCTTGATTGAAATATACAGGGTGAGCATAAAGTCTTATTCTGATTTCAAATGTTTATTACACAAAAACTATGCTAGATACTGACATGTGTTTTTTTTAATATACTTTATTTGTGCACTTCACCGTGTGCTCTATTTGTTGCCCAGGGAACATCTAAGTGGTACTCGGTTTCTCACCATATGTTCTCTAATATCTCTTTGTCACTGTTGCTAAAGCATCCATTATCCTTGCTTTCAGTATCAGAAACTGGTGAAACTGAAAACTTTGTCCTTAGTTTATACTCATTTAAAAAAAAAAAAAAAGGTCAAGAGGAATAATGTCCAGTGAATGTGGTGGCCATGAGGTTGCATTATCTCTCCTGAGTGGCAAATCTGTTCCTTGATACCACAAAACACACTGGGCTTTCTCCTCCATAGATGCCATTTTGATAATGGTGATTGCAGTAGTACATATACTCTGTGGGGGGGGGGGGGAATTATAGAATCAACCACAGTGTTCATGTTTCTATCTAACATAGTTGTTAAGATGTGATTTTTCTTAATCAGTTAAGGAATTTATGATCACCCTGTATTTTGTGATCTAAATCAATGGTTTCCGGTCTGTGATCCACAACTGCATTAGCGATTTGACATTAAGCATCAGCCTATTGAATAAAAATAATCAAGGGTCTGGCATTATGATATTACGTGTAAGACAGAGGTCTGCAGCTTATATGTCATTGGAAAAGTGGTCCTTGCATGTAAAAAGGTCGGGAACCATTGATCTAAATTACACTGTTTATATTTTTCTTCAGATATTTATAATACATATAGTATACAAAATATTCAGAGTTTGGTAACTGCTGATTTACAATTATTTATGTATTTATATTTTTTTTTTATAATGATTGGGCAAATGAATGTTTTGGAGTAAGTTGTCAGAAGACTGTTTACAGACTTATTCAAAAGTTGGTACATTTCATTGTTCCAAGAAGATCCTGTATGTGATGTTTACTTTACATTTTCCTGGAGCTGTTCAGACCCTCACCTTGCATTTAACTGTAGCATTTAAAAACCATTATATATATATATATAAGATACAAGATGTGTGTCATTGAACATATTAACAGGAGCTAAATGTCTTGCTAGTAGAAATAAATAGAAGCTGTTGATCATGTTATTTTTAAACATAAACAGATGATGTGGGTTTTGTTAGTAGAAACATAAACAGAAGATGTTGGATTATGCTAATGGTAGTATTGTATACCCTTGGAATTGTAGTGGTACCACTACACCAAAAAGGCCCGGGGGGGGGGGGGTCCACCCAGCCTTTAAGAAATGGGCACCAGAGAAATCTGGGAAGGTAAATGCGGCGCCAGGTGTGGGTAGTTTCATGTGCCGAAGGTCATGAAAGTATGGACCTAACACCGTATCCCCAATATATGTCACGGAAACTGGGATTTTGCCTGTTTTTTTTTAACCTTTTTACCTAGAACTGGTTGCAGGATGTTCTCAATTGAGGCACATCTTGTCATGATCTGTTTTGGATAAAAACCACTCAAGCATGTGTGTTAGGAAATTTGTAATATTTAAATTTGGATTCTGTAGAGTTTTTTTCTTTTTTTTTTTCAAGTTTCGGATGCTGCCCTGAAATATGCCCACCTTATGGCTGCCATTTATTTACGTAAATCTCAGACCAGAGCAAAAATGTGCAGGATTTGTAGGCTCCGAGTTTATTAAAAAGTCTTTTTGTGTGACCAATGCATATTTGATCAGACAGTCAGTAAGAAGCTATATTCTGCTCTCTGCTGTTGATTCAGCAGCATTTCTAAACCCATCATTTAAATAGGTGGTCTCTCTCATTACACTGCACTGGTCTTGTTATGTTGCTACAGTCTCATTACTCTAGTCTCATTACATTACACTGGTCTCGTTATGCTGCTAGTCTCGTTACTCTAGTCTCATTACACTGCACTGGTCTCGTTATGCTGCTACAGTCTTGTTACTCTAGTCTCATTACACTGCACTGGTCTCGTTATGCTGCTACAGTCTCGTTACTCTACTTGTACTGGCATTAAGCTTTTGTTTTTTTACCGTCTTCGTCCTTTCTTTATTGTTGTGAAGTTTAATAAAGATGATGTTTGAAAAATTTTTACATAGAATATTTTTGGAGTAAAATTTTTCTTCTTTCCAAAATTTTTTTTTCTTTTTAGAAACAGACATACACGCTTAGTTATAAGCAGAGGCACTTTACTGTAAAAAATGTGTCCTTGTCTGGTAGAGTATACAAAATGTAGTATTACAGAATTTTACAAATTAAATATTGTAATATGTATTTGAATGTAACACAAAAATGTTATGAAATATATAAAAGATTTGTCTGTTGTTGTTAACCTTTTTGTGAAACCCTTGAAATCAGGTCAGGTTTTTTGTGCTCAGAAGATAAAGGTTGCACTGAGGATATTTCTTATTTTGCCATTTCATATATTCCTGAAAACTGCTGTTTATTATTATTATTAATATTAATTGTATTTGATGAATTTCCTTGAAATGTGTAAAGTTTTTTCTAGAATGTGAGAGCATTAAAATGTTGGCTGTCAGTTTTGTCTTGTTCTCTGCTTTCTTTGATAAACTTGTGGCCATGTATTCTTGCACTGCATCGTGAAGTGCATCAGCTGCAGCAGAACTGCAGGGCGAGAGCTTGTACTTAGATTTAAGCTGTCAAAGAGAGGGGAGCATTTTTAAACTGTTAAATAACCTTCTATATTTTTTAATATGTCATGGTGGTGTAGTGGTTAGCACACTAGCCTGCTGATCAGAAAGTTCCTGTTTTGATTTAGCATTTTGGGAGAATTTTTTCTTTGGCACTGGGAGTTAATCCAGTCTAAAAAATCTGGGTACCTGGGGTTTCCCTAGGAAGACAAAGACAGTGAAGACAGGCACCAGCATCCTTACCTCAAATGCTGTAGTGGCTTAGAAATGTGAAGATATTGACACTTTACACACCTATGGCACGCAGATGGTACAGGACATAGATTTTTTGTGTGTGTAGGTATTTAGATGAAGTAAATGATCATTTAAAAAAAAAAAATTAAGATTACATTATTCTGTATCAAACAACATCTATCTTAATAGTTTGCAATACTTCAGATGTAGGAGGTCAGCCATCTGTCCAAGGAGCTGACAAGATTACAGCATTGTTTGGTACAGAGCTTTATGATCAGTCAATCAGCAGTAGGAAAAGTAAGTATGAGGTAGATTTATGATCAGACATTGGGTGAATAAAGCAGATTAACCAAAGATAAACTTGATCATCATACATCAAGATGAATAATAAATTCACAATAATAAATTAATTAGTCTGACCAGTGTGAAATAGTCATTTTAATGCTATATATAAATAAGCAACTTGGAGGCCGGACCAGTATGACAGGTTTATTTTATGCTGTACATAAACGAGCAGTGTAGGGGCCTGACAGATATGAAAGATTTATTTTGATGCTATAAATAATTAAGCAGCTTTGGGGGCCTAACCAGTATGCAGGGTTTATTTTGATGCTAATCATGAATAAGCTACCAGGTTTTTAAAGTTTGGAACGAGGTTTTTAACTAAGCTGAAACAAAGAGAGTAATTCCTGGGGAACTCTCTCACCAGCAGCTCCTTTTAGTTAAGCATGCACCATTACCCCCATGACTGCAGAGATTAGCCAGTGATAGAAATAAGCATCATAACTTTTGGGACATGCCCATGTTTGCTCTGTTTTCTGCTCTAAGAACCACCAAAGAGTAACTTTGTCAACTGTCCCTATCAGAAATTGATTATGTGACAGTCTGGAGAGATTAAAAATCTTGGCTGATGTTCTAAAACCACTTAGAAATAATTTTTCCTCTAATCTTCAAGTGTAACACATACCATGGAAGTTTTGATCTTGCTGCAGTAGGATTATGTGCACCATAGCGTGTGCTCTATTTGTTGCCCAGAGAACATCTAAGTGGTACTCAATTTCTCACCATATGTTCACTAATATTTCTTTGTCACTGTTGCTAAAGCATCCGTTATCCTTGCTTTCAGTATCAGAAACTGGTGAACTGAAAACTTTGTCCTTAGTTTATACTCATTTAAAAAAAAAAAAGTCAAGAGGAATAATGTCCAGTGAATGTGGTGGCCATGAGGTTGCATTATCTCTCCTGAGTGGCAAATCTGTTCTGTGATAACACAAAACACACTGGGCTTTCTCCTCCATAGATGCCATTTTGATAATGGTGATTGTAGTAGTACATATAATATAAAGGTAACCCTGTCATGCCCTATAGGCACATGGGGATACGGTGTTAGTACCCGTACTTTCCTTGACCTGTCGGCACATTAGAGGGTGATGTGGCCAGCATCATGCCTGGCTGCTTTTCCTTCCCCAACTCCAGAAAAAGTCGGGTACCCATTTCTATAGATGGGTGACTGGGGCGCCTCTGACTGGATTCGAACCCCCAGCCTTCGCCATGAGAGACTAGTGCACTAACCACTTTTTAGAGGAGGGCAGGGAAGAGAATTGACCTATGTGATTAAACTACCAACTCTACTGAATCTTGCTGAGTGTATGGGCTTGAAAACAAACCAGATTTCAAGTTCACCTGGTCAGGTGATCAGTGGGGAAAGTGAGCTGGACATGTATTGGCAGGTGTTCAGTAGAGTTGACCGAGATAAAAGTTGAGTGTGGATGTGTTGGTGACTGGTAAGAGTGTGATGAAAAATGGACTGCAAATTGTTGTAGGAACAATTTTTTATAAATAGGAAACGAGGCCTTCGTACAGTAAAGTAAGATAACACAGTTTTGTAGGATTAGACCTCGAAAAAATCATAGACAAAGCACTTTAGTGAGATGTGAGAAAAAGAAAAATCACAAGAGAATTACCTGAGATTCGAACATGGACTCCAGTAGGACGAGCAGCCGTCTAGCCATTAGAGAGCAGTGTACTGGCAGTTAGTACGCTGTTCTTTCTTGCTAAAGTGCTTTGTCTATGATTTTTTCGAGGTCTAATCCTGCAAAACTGTGTTCTCTTACTTTACCGTGCAAATTGTTGTGTCTCTGAGATGTTCTGAAGAAGAGAATCCAGTCACGTAACTGTCAAGCTTAAGGAGCGGACCTCTTCATTTTGTCTTCATTTATAATAGCAAGTTCATGTATTTGTAAGCTTGTACCTGGCTGTCACAACACTGTACACAAGAAATCACAACCCAAACAGAATTTACAGGAAACTACAACTTGATATCATAACAAACAGTGCACCTCTTTCCCCCCCCCCCCCCCCCCCATCTCATGTGCATACTGCTTGAAATTACATACTCTATTTTACAAGCATATTCAAACTCATACTACACACACCTAGAATAAATGAGACTGCACCAACGCACAAAGCATAATGTTAGATTCAGCTGGAACATTTATTTTAAAGAATAATTTCACAGTTATTTTTAAAAAAAAGAATTCAAAAAGTAACATTCAGGTATAAATTTTAGATATACACTTGTATGTGAAATAAAATTTCAAAGTGAGAAAAATTAGATTCAGCTACTCAGATATTTATAAAATAAACACAAAAGAGACAACCAAAATACTTGCCAACATAAAATTAAAAACTGATCCATGTTCATTGCAGTGGGTACTTAATGCAATGAAATGCACCATACAAGACTAGAAAAACTAGGGGTTTTTTTTTTGTTTGTTTTTTTGTTGTTCATGTCACTCAAAAAAGTGTTAAAACTATCCTGTTTAAAAAATAATAAATTAATATCTGTACAAATGATTGTTCTCAGGTTATGAGTAACCTTACAGAGGCTGCTGAATGCAGCTTTGTGCACTGTAAATAAACAAATGATCAATAACACAATGAAAGCAAATACAAAACACCAGCTCTTCCTCTCTTCTTCAGCACACCCAGGCTGTGTATTGCTGCAGATAACAGTCTGCCTCCATTAATCTCTTGCCTCCTGGCTTTCTCTCCCCAGTTGTAAATTCTCTTATGTCTTCCTCCACATTTGGCTCTCCATCTTTGTTTTGATCTGCCCCTTTGCTTTTATCACTTCCATCTCTTGTACATAAACAAGTCTGGTCTAACAACTCTTTTATTTTTTACATTCTTAACAAGGATGCCCTGTTTTATACCACTGAACTATATGTATGGGGTTAATGCCCATTAAGATCATTACACTGTGACGTGGGTGCATTTCTTTTAACTGTTTCACTCAAAAACAACACGGACAGTGGTGGTAGATCATGTACATCTAAAGGAATCACTGTTTGGAGCAATATTTAAGTCTGCATAAAATGAAAAAATAACACATAACACCCAACAAATAACTTCTTTCCATAATTTTTTTCTTCCCAGAAACCAAAAAAATTTCTCATCAAAATGTATTCTGGCAGAGCACGGAAATTAGTTCTGGAGTGAGAGAGAGTTAAATCCCAGTAGTAGCCAGGCATACATTTTTTTTTTTTCTAAATCATTAAGCAGGTGACGTGGCCAGGTTTTGTTTTTTACATCGCCTTTCCATTCAAATTCCAAATAGTGCCAGGTCCCTATCTTTACTACCAGGTTGACAAAAGCTGTTCAGGCTATGCTCCACCTTCTAACCACCAGCAAGAAAAATCAGCACACTAATCAATGACAGTATAACTTATTACATAATATAAACATCTGTTGAAACATTATTGCACACAAAAAAAAAAAAAGCAGTAAAATATCACTTAAGGAGTAAAGGAAAGCTGTATTTAAAATTGTGGATCTAGCAGTAAACAAATATAGGAGAGGTTTTTTTTTTTTTTGTAACAAAAGACAGCTCTGTGGTATTTCCATTCTGGGCTTTATCAGGCAAAACTAACTGATTAACATGGAAAAGTCTTAATAAATGTTAAAAGTATGTTAGGGAAAATTGATTAGAAGCACAGCAACAAAGAATATTCGTAAATCCCATTGTAATTACTTATCTGGTATCAAAATGGTTGTAAACATATATAAAGTTGTGTGCAAACAAAAAAGTTGACAAGTACCAAAGCAGACTGGGGTATAAAAGTACAGGAAACAACCTTACTTACAAATACGAGGGGTGATTGATAAGTTATCGGCCGAAGGTACAACAGATTATTTGTGGACAAGTTTTTTTTTGTTATTTCTCAACATAGTCCCCTTGCAAGTTTTTGCACTTAGTCCAGTGATCCTAGAGCATATGGATCCCTTCTTTGTAAAAGTCAGCATTTTGTGCCAGTAGAAAGTGGTCTACAGCATGATGACATCATCGTCTGAAGTAAATTTACAACCACTGAGCTCCTTTGTGAGTTTGGTAAACAGGTAATAGTACAAAGGGGCCAAATCTGGGGAATAAGGAGTATGTTCAAGAAGCTGGAAGCCGCATTCATGAATGGCGGCCATTGCCACAGCCGACTTGTGAACTGGAGCACTGTCTTGATGAAAGATGACTCCTCTCGTCAATTTCCCTCGACACTTTTCCTCCAATCTGACCCGCAGTTGCTTCACAAGATTAGCATAATAGGCCCTGGTGACCATTCTGCCCTTTTGAAGATAGTCTAACAATAGCACACATTCTGAATCCCAAAAGATGGAAGCCATCACTTTGCCTCCAGATAGAACCATCCTTGCTTTCTTTGGAGGTGGCGATCCATGATGTTTCCATTGCTTTGACTGTTCTTTGGTTTCTGGTTTAAAATGATGAACCCAAGTCTCATCCACAGTCACAAATTGCTTAAGAAACTTTTCAGGATCTGCAGAAAAATGGCCAAGATAGTCTCCTGACATGCTGAGATGCTGTTGTTTGTGATCAGCTCCAAGAAGTTTCAGGACCCATCGAGCAGAAACCTTTGTCATTTGAAGATCATTGTGAATAATGGCATGAACACATTCCTGGGAGATGCCCAACTCAGTAGCAATTTACCGCTCAGTTAGTTGTCGATCCTCCATTATCATGTCATGGATTCTGCTGGTGGTTACTGTTCTTGGTCTTCCTGGACAGGGATCATCTTCCAGACTCTCTCTTCCATGTTTGGATTGAGCTGCCCATTTCTTCACTGTGCTATAAGAAGGGGCACTCTCCCCTAGAGTCTCTACCATATCCTCATGGATCTCCTTCAATGATAAACCCTTGATTCAGAGGTAGCAAATGACTGCTCAATGAGAAATTTTATCCATTTTCTCAATTTCTGCCACCCCTTACCACTTCAGTAGCCTGTAAAAGAAAATTGGTTAAAAAAAAAAAAGTTCATTTCTTGAAACTTGGTGTTTAATCTTACATTAATCTAATCTACAAATGCACCTAATATCAACTGTGTGTTTCAAGTATTTGTACCTTAGGCCAAGAACTTATCAATCACCCCTCGTAAATAAGAGTATCAAAAGAGCAAGATTTCATTATCCAGACTAGCTCATTCCATGAATGAATTAAAGCATTACTCAACATACATTAAGTACAATACATAATAAGTGTCACAATGCTTTGAGGAGGAAGTGTCATTTGTAATGGTAAGTTTTTTTTTTTAAAACATACAAATAAATGCACTTACAGCACCACATAACAAATACAGGAAACTTCTTGTCCCAGGTATGTCTATGAAATGCAGCTTTTTTTAAAAACTGTCATAATGCACGAACCAGAAACAAAGAATGTCTGAATCGATAATGAGCGCAGCTTTTCGGACTGATTGTTAGAGGGTGCTGCCCCAACCGCTGCTGCTTCCATTCAGTTAAGACTCTTCCTGGTGATGGAGGTCATGTATGCGAAACCCTCATACAAAAGGAAGATACTAGAGCATCCATGGGCTTATCTGGATGGCCAGCAGGTGATAACCCAGCATCCATGGGCTTATCTGGATGGCCAGCAGGTGATAACCCTCATACAGAAGGAAGATATTGGAGCATCCATGGGCTTATCTGGATTGCCAGCAGGTGATAACCCTTTCATGTCTCAGAAGCACATAAAGATATGGTGCTGGTGCCCACATTTTCCTTAACCTGTCAACACACAAGAGGGTGATGTGGTCAGCATCACGCCTGGCCACCTTTCCTTCCCCAGTCCCAGAAGAAGTCAGGTACCTACTCCTAATGCTGGGTGACTGGAGCGTCTCTGGATGGATTTAAAACCCTGAGAGACTAGTGGACTAACCACTTTGTCGCTCAGATGCCCTTTAATATTTACTGCACAAATTTTTTAAAATGCTCCAAAAAATTATAAACTCTTGCTACATCCTATAAATAATTATTTAACAACTTTTCAAGGCTTTAAAAAAAACATTCACTTAATGCTTTTATAACACAATTAAATGTAAAAATGATAATATTTTCATCTTTAAAAAAAAATGCTTTTGAAACAGATGGAAAAAGACCAAGCTTATTCTACCAAAATCTGATGGGAGTGAAGACGATGTCTGATTAGGCAATCAGTGATCCATAGCTGATATACTAGCGCCAGGGTAGCAAACCATAGCTGATATACTAGCGCCAGGGTAGCAAACCATAGCTGATATGCTAGCGCCAGGGTAGCAAACCATAGCCGATATGCTAGCGCCAGGGTAGCGAACCATAGCTGATATGCTAGCGCCAGGATAGCAAACCATAGCTGATATGCTAGCGCCAGGGTAGCGAACCATAGCTGATATGCTAGTGCCAGGGTAGCGAACTATAGCTGACCAAGACCCTGTCCCAACTCTCCGTTGGTACCCTCAGTAACAGGCGTATCCTGGCTAACGGGGCCGGGAATGCTATAGTCCCCATGGCGGTGGAGTCTGCTAAAGAAGCATAGCACAGCCCCTGCTTTTTTAGCTGTACTCAGGGACTGAAAAAGTAGCTGCCATAATGCACTCCCATGCCGATACAGTGCTGTACCTCAACACTTCCACTGCATCGGCTGAAAAGAACACCAGCTCACAGTTACAGGGAGATAGCACAAGACAAGACCAAAATCTGATTCATATAATCAACCACATTAACAGGCTCTAATGGTCTTCAAACTCTGCTAGCAACATCAAACTGTGTGCTTCTGTGTATAAATATAACAAGACCATGGAAGTCACTGATTCTACAACACAAAATGGTTAATTAAAAAAAAAAACAACATGGGAAATATGATAACACCCCTCCTCTATCCTGTCTATTAAATGGTTTTTAGCAAATCTAACCTTGCATATTTCTGCAACCAAAATCAAATATCCCTGAGAGAAACAGTCACTGGTGCTGCAAAAAAAAAAAAAAAACTGCTCCTAAAGAAGACAAAATTATTTGTTGCATGGAAATTTCTGTACACCATTCACCAAATAAACAGTAAAATGTTTAGACTAGCATGTAATGAAGCAGAACTTTGAAAATTATCAAAGTATCAAAATGTCAATTACAGTTAAAATAACAGCTTCTTCCAGCATCTGCTGGGGAAGTACTCTGAGGCTGAGAGATTAGTGGACACCTACCTGGGGCAGAGAAGATCTCTGAGGCTGAGAGATTAGTGGCCATCTACGTAGGCCAGAGAAGATCTCTGAGGCTGAGAGATTAGTGACCACCTACCTAGGCCAGAGAAGATCTCTGAGGCTGAGAGATTAGTGGCCACCTACGTAGGCCAGAGAAGATCTCTGAGGCTGAGAGATTAGTGGCCACCTACCTAGGCCAGAGAAGATCTCTAAGGCTGAGAGATTAGTGGCCACCTACCTAGGCCAGAGAAGATAAGGCATGTCATAACAGCAAAAAAAAACAAACTGCTGGAAATGGATTAGTCATGAGCTCCAAAGAGATCTCAGCAACATCACTAAAACAGCCATGAGATGGACGCCCGATGGAAAAGGACAGAGAGGCCAACCAAAGGCTGCCAGGCAGAGAACTGTAGAAGCAGAAATCAGCAGCATGCGGCACAGCTGGGGAAACCATACAAAGTCTGGCCATATGCCATGAGAAGTGACGAGAATTTGTTGCTGTCCTGCAAGACACCACAGGGCATACCGGGAAGTGATTGATTAGCCAGTCACCATCCAAGGACACGGATAGATGGACCTAAAGTTGCCACCTTGTATGTGTGGGCTTGGTCTTTAGTTTTTGCCCCCTGACAGATGTAAACCACAACCCTACTATGATTCCAAGCAGTGTGTCTTGAGGACAAGATATTGCTACTGAAAGGACAGTACAAACGAACATTTCCTCCAAAAATTCTACAAATGTCGCTGAAGGCAAGAAACAAGCTGCTCTTTACAAATAAATAAAAAAACCAGTCTGTCCAAGCAGAGATAAGAAGCAATATTATAAACACATACACTTGGTTCCTTGCTGGACCTAACCAACCCAAACAAACTTTAAATACACACAACAAAAAACTATTCATGTCACCAAGCAGTATCTTCTTCTGTGCTCAGTTTCATCTGTTCAGCTTTCTAAACTGGGAGTCAGGTTGCCTCCATGAATCCTGCTGTCAGCAGGAGGTCTTCGCAGGAACCCCAGAGTCTGTCCCCCCTGTATCTCTCTCTCTCTCAGGGCTACTGAGCAACATAAATGACTTCCAAGAAATGCAAGAAAACAAAAAATTCAACCCAAATTCAAATATTTTGCTTATACAGTATCTCTTGTCTCACTAATGTCTGTCAATTTTATGAGACTAAATCAGTGGTTACAACACCTTTGTTTTGGGGGTGCCCTCCCCTTATGTCCCAAGACATAACCCAAACAGCACCTTTTTTTTTTACCTTCAAATGGTTCTAATGCTCCATGAAATCCCATTTCCCTCATCACTTCCCACTACCTCTGGGATGGTGATACCACCTACTTTAGTAACTGCTGCTGTAAAGCAAATGGTGATGTACCTGAAAAGTCTGAAACATATACGGCACAGCAACTTACAAAGCCTGAAAGATGTACAGCATTTTCAATGCTTTAGGACCTGCTGGCATCAACTCTGTGGGTGCAGCTGCACAAGTTAGGAAGAAATATAAGAAACATAACCCTTACAGTTATGAAACATTCACAACGTTAAATATTACTGACAGTAAAAATGACCTGAAAATAATATCAGGATTTAAATATAAAAATTTTGCTTTGAATATAAAAAAAGAGTTAAAAAATATAATAAAACTGTAGGAATAATGAACAATAAACATTAAAAGTTATACACAAAACACAGTACCATGAATGTTTAAAAAGAAAAAAAATTTCCACTTTAGCCATTTGCAGCTGAATATTGCACATAAATCTTAATACATTCAAGTAAATTTATTTATAAAATTACTTTCTGTGTAAAATTACGAAGAAAACATGGGCAGATTAATGTCATTTATTTCCAAGTTAAAAAAAAACTTAACTTGGATAAGCATTAAAAAAAAAATTTCAATACCAGTCCTTGTATGTGAAATAAATTACTGGAAACTAGTCAAAAAGTACCATACAGGAGTATTATGCCAATCCAGGCTTACTAGAACTTCCTAATGCAAACTAAATGTCTTCCCATAAACCACTACAGAGTGAAAAACAGAACGTGTACGTTTGAAAAATTCATGTCATGACTCACGGAAGACAGGAGAAAGACAGAATCAAACAGATTACAGCAAATAAAAACTGAACTAACAGTGAGTAAACACAGAACTGACAATACTGAAATGAAACATAAAATGAACTACACGGAGCTGCTGATGAGAATAAGAGAAATGACAAACAAGAAGCTCAGAATTAACATTTCCGCCAATAAAGAGTGACATAAAATGACCTGCACATTCCAATATCTGGCACAAGAGAAAAAAGAATAAAAACCTGTAAACCCTGGGGATCAAAAAATCAAAGTCAAAGACTGATTTTAAAAAAAAAAGGGGGACAATATATAAATATAAGCTGTAACAATTAACTCTTTCCGTGCGTATGGTCGATATATCGACACTGGAAGTGTCCCTAAGCTACCATATGGTCGATATAGTGACATTGTTTGTTTCATTAAAACAAGCGGTGTAACATTTAGATTGTACATATTTCGTCTGTGATTCCGGTGACACTTTCAAAATGGAGAATGCGTGCTTAGTTACGAGCGATGCCGAGCGAGAACAAGGACGCGAAGCATGGAAATTTTTCAATTTTTGACGATGTAGATAGGGGTATGGACATAGCCTATGGCCACCCCGCTGCTCTTGAATGTTTTCTAAGTAGATCTAGACATATCTAGATGACTGGAGAAGTAGTTAGGAGTAGTTAGGAGGTTAGTTCAGACATTCATTCAGCGAGAATGCAATATGGAGTCACAATATGAGATCGACAAGTAGATCTACACATCTCAGATGGTAAGTAGGGGTAAGTAGCGCGGATCTAGACCTAGCCGATGGTGAGCTGGCCACAATCAGTGTCTAAAAACATCACATTAATTCTTTTTTCCTAAAAAAACTCTGCATTTATGAAATTTTCATTAATTTAGCTATACTTTGAAACATATTAAGTATATGGAAGTACATGGAACTACTGTTTTCCATTCCATTTTACAACTAGACCCCCTTACAGTCAAGACCCGCGTTTTTACTCCCGCACCCTAAGACACGTCCGTGTTTCTTCCTCCAGCACGGAAAGAGTTAAATAGAATTATATTTTGACTTCATATCTTACTTGTTCAGTATAATTTTACTGGCTCTGTCTGGTAACACAAAATGGCCACCACATATATTTCATCATTCTGAGTATATTCTGAGTAGAACATTCAATACACATACACATATGATGAAAAAAAAAAAAAGATAAAACTTAAAAGGATCTACTAACAGTGAACTTTACAAATGACTGACAATTTCTATCATGCATGTAAAGTCAAAAAATAATATTAATGAACAAAAGAAAATTAATAAACATATCATTGTGCTATTGAACAGTCAAGATATTTCATAAATTTTTTTGCATTTTTTTTATGCAAATACTTTTAGTCATAACAAATTTTCCATTATCAGTTCTGCCAAAGCAAAGTTCAAAAACACACAAAATATCACATGAACTTTTGACTCCGTTAATCAAAAGAAACCATAAATCTCACCATACCATACATGCATTAATTAAAAAAAAACATAAGACTTTTGCCACACTAAACGTGACATGTAACTTAATATCAGATTACTGCACTATGAAAATCAGTCTGTTTATCACTGTTAAACAGCAACAAACATGTTTATATGATAAACACTCAGCTTAGAAATCTCTCTCTCTCTCTGAACCTTAAGTGCCCAGGGCACATGGGGCTTCCGCAAGGGTTTTCCACAAATGCCTGTCCTTCGCCTTCAGCTTAGAAATAGTTGAAAAAAAAAATAAGAAAGAGTAAACTATTAAAACAAGTCCACAGGGACATTGCGGAACTGGAATCCACATATCAGAGTAGCACTCTTTAGAATAAACTAAAGATACACGAAATGGACTGAAAAGATCTAATTCTCAGAGAGGCATTTGGATTTTTAAGCCTGCTCTAGTTCACTTAATCCATCTTATGGGACAAACGTTAATAAAAAAACAAAAAGTCACAGCTGACTTTTTCATTAATATGTGAAACTTACCCACACTGGTTGCCATAATGTACATAACACTGGGGCTCACAGTGGTAATTTAGTGGAATAAAAACAGCCAACAAACATATCTGACAGCCACTGCCTGTGTCTCTACAGCAAACATTATCAAAGTGTCCACATAAAAACTGATGACCATAACTGCATAATCAATTTATTCTGCAACATTTTTTGCAGATTAAACTGCTTCTTTTCATCATTTCGCCGACTAAACCAGTTTGTGCAGTTGTTTCCCCATCCCTATAAAAAAAAAACAACTGTTTCTTGATGTCTAATTGGTTAAAATGTTGCAGACTTCTTTGTTTTCCCCAAAGTTTTTTTTTTCTTCCTCTAATGTTTGTACTTTCTTATGTTAAGTTCCTGGACTTCTTGTGGAGTTGGAATGAGAAACCCTCCACTCGGTCCTCAATTCCTGTTTCCCTGCTGACAAACACCTTCATAAATGGTCCTCCATATCCACAGACCCAACTCTATCCAAAACCTGCCCTCTGAGGATTGACGACAACAAAAAGTGGGCAAGAATTTCTTCTTCTTCCTCTTTCACTGCGTTTGTTGTCAGTATCTGCTCTCTTGGATAAACTGGGCTTTTTTCTTGTTGTTGTTGTTGTTGTTCCTCTATAGCATTCTAGCACTTACCCTGCTGGGTAGTTTCACTCGGGCCAGTAGGGAATCTCAGCATTTCACAGTGGCTATGGCTTTGAAGGACATGCTCCACATTTTTAGCTGCCTGGACACACGCACAAACAGAAGAATTCCCAACCTTAAGCTCTGTAAACAAGGCAAGGGTTAATTCCCATGTCAGTCTATACATAAAGTACTTTACAAAAACAACAAATAAAATAATTTCACAAACAAAATAATTTCACCAAAGATGTTTTTTTTTTTTTAAGTATGTTTCATGATGAATGAATGATCTTTATTTTTAAAGGGTAAAGAACTGGGCATGCAGGCCTGTCTTATATTCTGCCCTTCATCACTCTATCTTTCATTCTTCCCACACACTTGATTTAATACAAGTATACAAACTACATGAGGAAAAAAAAAACATATCAAAAGAGTGCAAAATTTAATTATTACATTCACAGTATAAGAGAAGAATATAATGAGCCAACTTCAGTATCACCTCGGATAAAACATTACAATAACTGTCACATGAACATTACAAAATAAAACATTTCAATACATAAATATTACATATGCTTACAACATCACAGATATCATGAAAAAAATGTACAGTACTTTTCCTGTAATATCAGTTTTCATATTTTAAAGAAAGTTAATAAATACAGGGTAAGGGAGCTACAGTAACCACAAGGCTCACTTTAAAAAAAAAAAAAAGAGAGCAGTATCCTGGTGATGTCTTGTGTGCACTGAAATGAAGAAAGACAAGTTAAGACCTCACTTGCTGAATATGGTTTAGTTTGTGTAACACTGCGCTACCAATTGTTATATACTCCAAATATTAATTAATGAAAATAACATGAAATTAATGACTGAATAAAATTTGGTTATATTAATGTTGAAAAGAAAAAATCAACTATCATCAACGTGGGGGTTATTACTGTTGTCGTTGAATCTCCTTGTTCAATGAAAGTTTCTGTGGTCAACGATAACATGATCTTGAAACAAGATGATTATGCTAGAGTGACAGGGTGCTATCATGGCCCGGCGAAAGACCCTGCTCCACCTCTCTGTGCTACTCCTACTAACAGACTCAGCCCAACTAAAAGGAGAGGTAAGGACTGCTCCACCTCTCTGTGCTACTCCTACTAACAGACTCAGCCCAACTAAAAGGAGAGGTAAGGACTGCTCCACCTCTTTGTGGTACTCCTACTAACAGACTCAGCCCAACTAAAAGGAGAGGTAAGGACTGCTCCACCTCTCTGTGCTACTCCTACTAACAGACTCAGCCCAACTAAAAGGAGAGGTAAGGACTGCTCCACCTCTCTGTGCTACTCCTACTAACAGACTCAGCCCAACTAAAAGGAGAGGTAAGGACTGCTCCACCTCTCTGTGCTACTCCTACTAACAGACTCAGCCCAACTAAAAGGAAGGATAAGGATTGCTCCACTGCGGTGCAGCCTGCTAAGAAGCTCAACTTTTTTTTAGTCCACTCGGGGTTATAAAAGCAAGTCACCCATAATTCACTTCCATTCCTGTGTGATACTTGTGTTCCGGTGTTGACTGTTAAGGTGGCCTGGTCAGTTGAGTGGTTAGTTCTCAGTTTACTAATCCACTGGCACTGTGTTCAATTCCAAGCAGTGGGATTTGTCAGGTACACACGAAAAAGGCCCCAGGATCCACCCAGCCCCTAAAAATGGGCACCAGAGAAAGCTGGGACGATAAAAGTTGTCAGGCGTGATACTGACCACATCACGCTTTCATGTGCCGAAAGTCTTGAAAATATGGGCCTAACACCGTATCCAAGGGGGTTACGTAAGTTTTCTTGAATCTCTTGATGAAGATCCAAGAAGCAGATGGAGAAAAAGAGTGCTCCACTGTACTTTTATTCTTCTTTATATTTATTATCACAATCTGATGCTTGGTTTCCCTGAAGCACAACCAGTTCAATTCAGTTTCTTTTTATTTGCTGTATGGAAGATTCCTGCAATTTCTGCACTTAATAATTAAAATAGAACATGTAAATATTTGAAAATCTCCTATCATTTCTGACTAAATATAACATGTATCCACACTAACAACATTTTCATGAAGTTAAAAAAAAAAAAACAAACCACAAGAGAGAACAACTTACTCTGATTACCCAGAATTCATCAGCCTCAAATCTGCTGTGAGACAGATAGTTTCACTTTCACTGATATGTCTGCACAACACAACGGACATTTCTTGAGAGGCTGAGCACAAGTGACGCAGCAACACACATGACCACACGTCAAGAATATTACATTTGACTGTTGAAAGCAGAGGAAAAAAAAACAACAATGGAATCACTTAAACGAAAATGCTTCAGCAACAATTACAGCAGGTTTAACTCTATCCTATCCTGTGGCAAAAAATCTGTTAGGCAGCCAGTTTTGGTGTTCAAATATTGTGGAAAATATTAGACAAGTGGTTCACTTCCAAAGAAACTACCAATGACCCTTGCTATGGTGAACTCAGTTTCTCAAGATCTGGGATATTGTGGACAAAATTCTTGGACATCAAAATTGCACTATCCAACATTTTTCCAAGCAAAGGTAAGCATAAAATTCACATTTCCATGTCATTAAGAATATTGGAGATTCAGTCTTATTTCCAAGATCATCAGCACAAGAAAGTCTGGTGTGGTCAGTTTCATGCCTGGCCGCATTTACCGTCCCAGATTTCTCTGGTACCAATTTTTAGGCTCAGTGGACCACGGAGCCTTTGGTGCAGTGGTTACAGAAAAATTCCCCACTGCTAGGACCCAAACCTACCACCACTGGGTTAGTAGACTGAGATATTGTTGAACGTTTTGTTAAAAATTCATTTGGAGATAAAGACGCAGTGCTCACAAGCAGAATGAGACAGCAGTATGTGACCCATAGCTGATTTCTTGCATCAAGATTGATGAATCATAGCCATCAAATACCCTATTCCGTCTTCCAGTGGTGTCCCCAAAAACAGACATTCACAGCCAAGTGAATGAGAAAGCAAATCTTCTCAGAACAAAAAAAAAAATGCCAAGCTGTAGATGGCTGTGCTGGACTGCAAGGAGTATAATGGCGACACAACACAACCAGGACCCTTCTCTTATAAGGAGACACCAAAATAAGAAATATTCATTTGGACAATTCAGACTCCCAGATTATGTCGAACATTCTTTCCCTTCTGTAAGTCCACCAAAACGAGGGTCAAAAACTGACTACATTGCAAGAAAAATAAAGAATTCATACAGATTAAATATCAGCTCATATATTAAACTACCTTTCATACATAAGAAATAGTAATCAAAGTACAAAAAAAACTTGAAAAAATAATACCTAAAACAAGAAAACTGTAAAAGAAACTGACACCAGCTTTAAAAAAAAAAACAGATTTACAAAAAAAAAAAAAAGAGGGTTAATTTCATGCATAATCATTCGGTTCTGCCTGTATCATTTAGTTACCACAGCGAATACTGTTCTTGTGGCAACGTGTGCCACAATAGCTAGCTCACTCACCTTGGAATTAACGGCCCCAAACATATGGGTTCATTTCATCAAGTTTATTCAACAGCTTACTCATCACATGCTGGTGGGCAGACAACATTTAATGAGTGAAAAGCAAAAGTTTCAGACTAATATTTTAACCCTTTCACAGCTCTTTTTAAAAAGCGAAGACAGTCGTTGCTTAATTCTACTTTCTTTGATACAAGTTCAACAAATGGCATCTGGTATAATTTTTCTATGACGTGTAGGTTCATTAATTTGTGTATAGATTTATTTCTCATGTGTAACTTGGCTCGATATATGGCCTGGCTCATTTTTTAAATATGTGATTTTAATAAATTCATTTTTATATGGCCTGCACTTTGTTTAAGTGATATGGGACCTGGCTCACATTTTAATGACATGTGACCAAGTCTAATTTTTCTATGACATTTGGTTTTTCTCTTTCTAATGAGACACAAACATAACACACCTGCTTATCTAAGCAGACAGCACATTCAGAGTTAAGCCCCCTAGCTGTCACAGAAATCTGCCTCTCCAGTAAGGCAACAGGGAATCTGGGAGGTCTGCTGAGTTCTGAGGGTGATGCTGATGGGGCCACTTCTTGAGGTGGAATGACAGGCTCCTGAATGAAAAATACATAAATTAGCCGAATACATTACGAACCATTAAACTGATCCCAACATAAAAAAAAACAAAAAACTAACGATACTGTTGGAAGGACTCCTTCACCAAACTTAAGTTTGCTCAGGAAATCCCATATTCTGCTATAGAAAGTCACAGAATCTCAGTTTTTCCATGTAGTTGATAGGGATTAGCCATGTATGTCACTTGTCTCAAGTCCTGAAGGTCTTTCCACATCTGAAGTAAAGTCACACTGCCAAGGGCTGACGGAAGGGGGAAAAACTGGAACCATAGACTGACGAACTCACAGTGTTTGAATACTATTTTATTTTAATTGCACCTTTTGAGTCAGTTTAATACTACATTATTTGGATTGTACCTTTTGAGTCAGACAATCTTGGAAAGAGAGGAGGAGCTACAATCTGGCATATGCCAAAATGGGTATGTGGGACCAAAAGGCTGAGAACCGCTGATCTATGTAGATTCTTCTAGTGAAGGACTTCACCACTTTGTACAATTGATGAAGAACAAACTTCTAAACAGCAAATTTCACATATCAGTGATAATTCAATATTAACATTAGAGTGAAATCTTAGAAACCATTGTTAGAAATATTCATTTAGTCCCAATTTATGAGTTATAACTTGCTCCAAAGTAACATTTGTAACATGATAAACTTGCACCACGAACCATATTTAACACAGAAA
This sequence comes from Achatina immaculata, assembly GCA_009760885.1. Classification (NCBI taxonomy): domain Eukaryota; kingdom Metazoa; phylum Mollusca; class Gastropoda; order Stylommatophora; family Achatinidae; genus Lissachatina; species Lissachatina immaculata. The sequence goes on along the minus strand of CM019695.1, from coordinate 11,488,891 downwards.
TCTGCCTCAACTTGCCTAAGAAAATCAATGAAGATTTACATGCATCTTTCTCAAATTTAAATTTGCTGATGTTAAGTCTGTTCTTCACCAGACTCTATATGTCATTCACTCATTTATTAACATGTCACTTATGGAACTTTTTCTCTCTAAAAGCTCTCCTGAAGGCCTCTCAGTTGTAAACAAGATCCCCTACTGCTGATGCATTCATTCACAAATCATCAATGACTCTACGCTGTCACTTTAATAATCTTTTTTTTTCCAATGGATTTTTAACAAATCTCGTAGAGACGTTTAAAAGAAAAAAAACTTACTCTAATCTTGCCTCTGACCTTCTCCTCACGTGGCCTCACAGTCAACCGATACTGTTCAGCAAGCTCCAGGATTGACCTCCGCAACCCGACCTCATGGATTCCCATGCGCTGCAGATCAGAGTCAGTCAAGGACATGAGCGTTTCTATAATGATGCGGTGCCTGGCGAATACAGGAATGTAATCTTCTGCTCCTGAGGCAATGAGAATCTCCTTGACAGCAATCTCTAACTGACTCTCCTAGGAAGAACCAAAACAGTGACAGTATCAACACCACGCACTGCTCTAAGAGGCAGAAAGAGGGAAAGCAATTACTGCATCATCTCTTTTCCTTACTTTTAGGGATATCCTTCTAATGGTTATTATCTTCTTCACATCATAGGAAAAACAAACAACTGCTGATTACCTATTCATGATTTGATTTCACTCATGCACTTGCTATCACTTGTTACTGTTGTTCTGAGGTAACTGAATTTATTTCTTTGTGTAAGTGTCTTCCCACATGAAAGGATGCTGCACTTTGTGTATTTATTTTATATGACTGTAGCAGCATGGGAGATAATTTGCTTTATTCTCTACAGAAAGGGGATTTCTCGCCTTATGAGTCTTTATTTTGAACGTCCAGAAGGTCACGTGGTTTGTGAATCCCTTGACTGAGAATTGTGGGAGAAAACCTGTGTGATTTAGTCTTCGTCTGGATGTGTACCTGTGTGGACGCTTCATGTGATGTCTCCGTGGTGTATATGGACGTTATATCTGCTCTGAACTTTTGTTAGTATGAAAGGACTCACCACATGGCAGGACTGACTTTTGTATCAGTGTGTTGCCAACTTAGGGTAGTAAGAGTCTGGAAGTGAAGAACGACTGGAGACAGTGAATAAACAAATCCAGAAACATGAAGCTGATGGCTGGAATTATGTGCATAACAAATCCAGCAACACTCAGCAAACACAGCCTTCAAGATAGGTACAAACTAGAATCATCATGCGCATCTATGCAACACAACACGGCTTAACAAGTGCCCCCAGTACAGTAAAGACAGCGGGCACACACACTATTTTATGATACTACCATTCAAAGTGAAAAAGTCAACAATCAGTCCTTTATCTGTACTGATACGGCTGGTCAATAAGTGTTCCTGTCTTCTTCCTTGAAGCCTAACACAATGCACGTAGCTCAGTAACACAGACAAGAACTCTGACCAATGGAAGCAGCGTCATCATCATCAGGTGCCGTGTCGACTGGCGTTGGCTATTATGCTTCTCCAGAATACACGATCCCTCATGCAGGCCATCAGCTCAGATGGTGATCTCCTCTCACATCATCCCATCAGATTGTTTAGTACTGTTTCTCTTGGTCTTCCTCTTGATCTTCTTCCTTCCATTTTTCCTGTTGATATAATATTTTCAATCCCCCCTCTTCTAATTGCATGTCCTATGCTCTCTCTTATTTTTCTGACAAGATTTTTTTGTCTCTCCAGCTCTTCACATACATTCTTCATTAGTTATTTTTGCTGTCCAGGGGACTCGCAACATTCTTCTAATAAACCACATTTCTGCTGCTTCCAATGATTTTTGTGCAGACCTGCCTTTTGTCCATGATTCACTTCCATATAACAAGATAGGTTCAATATAGCATTTTAGGACTCGTTTTCTAACATTCATTGATAAGGATGTGTCTTTACTTGGCTTATTCTGTTCCTAATTTCTGTTCTGCATTTCCCATCTGAAGTTATTACTGCTCCAAGGTATCTGAATTTCTGCCCTGCTTTAGAACAGTTCCGTTTAATTTTATACTGCATGCAGGTGGATTCTGTTTCTTAGATATAACCATAGTCTCTATCTTTTTGATGTTCAAAGTAAGGCCTTTATGTTCACTTTCTTTGATGACTTTATCTAAGAGATTTTGCAGGTCTTGTTGGTTCTCAGCTATCAGTACTGTGTCATCAGCATACTGAAGGTTGTTAATATTGTATCCCCCAATTTTTATGCCTGGTTCTGTGATGATCGTTCTTAGAATATTCTCGCTGTACAGAGAAAAAAGGTCTGGAGATAGTACACATCCTTGTCGCACCCCTTCTTTTATAGGTTGATATTTTCCAGTTCTATTTTCAACTCGAATTGCTGCTTCTTGCTGCCAGTATAGATGTTTTATAATCCTCAGATTTTTGCCGTCTATATTGATGTCTTCAAGCATTTTAATAATTTCATTATGTTTCACCTTGTCGAATACCTTGGTGTAATCAATGAAGCATAAGTAGAGATCTTTCTGTACTTCTAAAGCTCTTTCTGTTAGCATCTGTAAAGCATAAATGGCACTGTGTGTTCCCTTTCCTTCAACAAATCCAAATTGTTCATCTGCTACTTCCATTTTTATCTTTTTCCTTGTTCTTCTCATAATGACTCAGAAGTAGCTTCATTATGTGATATGAGAGGGTGATCGTCGGGTGGTCATCACATTCCTTTGCACCTGGTTTCTTTGGTAGTGCTATAAATGTGGATTTAAGCAAGTCACTGGGCATATAACCACTGTTGTAAATATCATTCAGTAACTTGGTTAGTATTTTTATTCCTATCTCCTCTAGCGCCTCTATTTCTTCTACTGTTATATTATCAGGCCCAGTCACTTTTCCTTTCTTCATGTGTTTGATGGCATCTATGATTTCATCTTCAAGTATTGGTGGTCCATCACAGTTTTCAATATCTGGTGTTAATTCTGGTCTTTCTCCTCCATATAGCTGTCCACCTGTCCACAATGTCTTCTTTTCCCATTAACATTTTATTTTCTTTGGATTTCAGGTATCCTGTGGTATATTTTGTTTTCCTGCCTGTGAGTTCACTAATTCATTTGTGCATGTTTTTGCTGTCTTTATTATATGAGAGTCCTCTATTTGTCTGCACTTTCATTTAACCACACTTCCTTTGCTTCTCTGCATTTGCGTCTTATTTCTTTATTTATCTTGCTATATTTTTCTTGGCTATTTTTACTCCTCCTCCTCTTGTCCATCAGTCCTAAGATGTTGTCTGTCATCCATTTATTTTTAGGGGCTTCTTTTTTCGGTGATATTATCTCCTTAACAGTTTGGTGGATAGAATTTCTCAACATTGCCCATTGTTCATCTGTACTATTTATCTTTGCTATTGCATTGTATCTATTTGTTATAATAACTTTGTATTGTTCTCGCAGTTCTTGGTCATTTTTAAGAAGTTCTGTATTCAGTTTGATGTTTCTCACTTTTCTGCCTGCTTTCTTTAGTTTTATTCTAACTTTTCCACAGAGTGGATCATGGTCACTATTGCAGTCAGCTCCTGGCATGGTTTTTGTTGTCAGTAATGCATTGCGGAATCGTTTGTTGATTAATATGTAGTCTATCTGGTTAAAAGTCTTTTTGTCTGGACTGCACCACGTTGCCAGTCTTCGAGGATGTTGTTTAAACCAGGTGTTTCCTACAACCATGCTGTGTATTCTTGCCCATTCAATTAATTTATAACCTCTGTCACTCCTCTCCCCCAGTCCATAGTCACCAACGATGTCTGAAGTTCTTCCTTTACCAACTTTGGCATTAAAATCTCCCATGACTATGGTAACTTCATGTGACTTTGTGTGTTTTAGTGCTGTCTCTATGTCATTATAAAATAGCTGTACATCTTCTTCAGAGCTTTCAGATGTTGGAGCGTACACTTGTATAATATTTATGTTTATTGGTTGTCCTTTCAGTTGGGCTAGCAGGACTCGGTCCGAGATGTTCAAATATCCTACAATTGTCCTTGCTGTTTGTTCATCAAATATAATTCCTACTCCTTGTTCATATTTCTCACTTCCTGAATATATTATTGTATATTTATCTGAGTTTATCTTCCTTGCACCTGTCCATCTAACTTCACTCATTCCTAATATGTTGACCTTCATCCTTTCCATTTTCTAATTTTCCAGCCTGGAATAAAGTTCTAACATTCCATGTTGCTATTTTGAACTTGTTAGTTTTGCCACCAGTAGCTTGATGATGATCTGGCCTCACCTGTGGCTCGTGAGCTGCCCTACCAGACGATGCTGTTCCAGAGGAACATCCATTAACGTCGTTCATGACAAATCTATTACTCTGAATAAGCATAATTGTTCTTGGGAGCTACAACAGTGGTTTCCCGTTGCCTTCTGCCGGTTTGTGGACAGACTCTCCGCTAGCCTTTGTACTCCCTGTCCTACCTGCAAGGCAGCGAGAGCGAGAGGTTTTAAGGCGCCTCTTACCCGCCTGGTATTTCCTTCACTGAGCACCTGAGGCCCTTGGAAGCAGCAGCAATGCCAAAAGGCCAGAGATCACCATCTTCAGTCCTAAAAGCCTGTAACAGCATAACTTTGGCCAATCTGACTCAAATAAAATACAAACTCACTCTATCAATAAGAGACTGAGGCTTCCAGTCCAGAAGACGCTGGTACTGGACTAACCAAAAGTCTTGCTGTCCATCCTCTCTTTGCAGTTCCATCTCAACCTGGTGTAAAAGTGACAAAAAAAAAGGCTGCTACACAAAATACAAGATGAAAGTGGTTATAATGATGGAAGTACTTATGACACTTATTAGCTGAAACTCATCACCAAAACAAGAAATGAAAACATGATTTTTACTTTAAAACTGTGCAGGTACACTGGTTTGCAAAAAAAGGAGATAACCATGACATATTTCATTTTTTAATAAAATAAGGCTTCTTTGACTTAAATGAGAATAATCGCAACACTCATGGGATATCATTTTATCGTCATTATTTCTAACAGATGAATATTTTTTAGAAACATTTTTTCAAAAGCTTTCAACTGTTCTAATAACACTGCAAGAACAAATGAGTTTGCTTATATTTACTGCAATTAACAGAAGTAACCACGATGAAATCACTGTAATGAAATAGGTGGTTATGATAAATATCTTACATATTACATCCTTCCCGTGCCGTTAAACGTCACATAGGGCTCACATGGTAGTTAGCCAAGTTTTCCTGTTTTTGGCAAATTTTTCAACCTCATCAAGGAATTTTATGCCTACTAATTTGGCCTCTCTTAACAATGTCCTCTTAAGAGTTTCACGTGGTCGACCTCTTTTTCTTTGGCTACTGTGTTCCACATGATATCTTGTTTTGGAATTCTCCGACTGCTTCTTCTCCTCAAGTGAACAACATACGTCCATCTCTTTTTTTCTGATCACCAATGAGACAGGTGTATATTACTGAGGCGATTATGATTAAATCACTTCAATGACAGAAGTCATTCTAACAGTCATAAATGTTTGAAGGAAAAAAAAAAGCCAACTTTTATTTTAAAAGGGTGCAGCAAAGAGCCTTAATGGCTCAGAAAGCTGAAGAAGGAGAAGAACTAGGCATGCAGGTCTGCATTACATTCTGTTATTCAACTCTTGGGAGTGTGCGCAGTGAACTGGTTACTACACTAGTCTTTCACAGTGAGATCAGTGGTTCAAATCCAACCAGAGGAAGCACTGGCCTAATCCTGGAGTTGGGAAAGTAAAAAGCAGCCAGACATGGTGTTGACCACATCACCCTTCTTTTCTATTTATAGACAATACAAGGAGTTACATGCTCACTTCTGTCAAACTTGAAGCTCAGGGAATGTGATGGGAAGTGAGGCAGATATAGGAACAGTGGCATCAGCAGACCAATAAACTGTGGTCACTGATCGAGCAACACATGGGGTACTAACACTATATCCCTTAGATGCCTCCAAGGCATGGTAGGGCTATCTTTACCCCTTTTGTTTTTTTAACTTTCATCTCTTGTCTTTCAACTCTGACCAATACATCAACATCAGGTGCTGTGCTGACTGGCGTTGGATATTATGTTTATCCAATGTGCCCAATACTTCATGCAGGCCATCAGTTCAGCTGATGATCTCATCTCATACTATCTTGTCAAACTATCCCTTATTATTTCTCTCTGTCTTCCCCCTTTGCTCTTCTTCTCTCTATTTTTCTTGTTGTTACACTGTTTTCATTGCCCCCTCTTCCAACGCAGGTCATGAAAGTACAGGTCTAGCATTCTTTTTACAAGATTTTCTTTTTGCCCTCTCCAGCTCTTAGATACATTCATCAATAGTAATCTTTACTTTCCTAGGAATTAGAAAAATTTTTCTGATAAACCATATTTCTATTGCTTCTAATGATCTTTAATAATTGACCTGCCTATTTTCCATGATTCACTTTCATCATAAGACAGGCTCAATATAGCATTTTAGGACTCATTTTCTAACATTCATTGATAAGGATGCATTGCATATATTCTTCACTCTCTGAAATGCAATTTAATACAAGCGTACTAGATGCATAATGAGCACGTGCAAAACTTCAAACAATAACATAACCATACCCACCAGCCTCTTCTTAAGCTCTATGTGCCTTTTCTCTTTCTCCTCCAGTAACTGTGACAGCATAGCAGACAGTGCCACTCTCTGATCTGCCATAACATTCTAGAAATATTGAAGCAATTCCAATATCAGATTGTTTTTTTTTTTTTTTAAAATTCAGTTCCCAGGAATTTAACATAAGATTCAACACCCTACATTATGTTCTACTTTGATTTTTCCTAGGTAGGTCTATGAACTATCTTATCATATTATTAGCAACTGAGAAGAAGAGATAAAAGTAAGCACGACACTTGAAGGGCGGGGGGGGGCGGGGAGGTGAACAAATAATATAGGTCCCTATAATGATGGAAACAAGATCTAGACTAGTCTTTGTCTTGACCAGCTCCGAGCTTTTGCTGCTGCTTCTATTCCGCCACAGCCTGGAGAGACAGCCAATCCTATGTGTTTTTTGGTAGAGATGTGCCAGGTTAAGGAGGAGACAAAAGTAGAAGGATAGCCTGACAATTTTTTTTTTTAATGACCGAAGAGATGATATATTGTGTTTTTGTCAAGTTATGAATTTGAAGATTCTTGTCGAGACTAGCAAGTCAAAGATAAAACTATTAAAAGAAGTTTAGTTTTGTTAAAAAAAAAAAAAAATATCATCGTAATCATGACTGCCAAGTAAAATCACTTACAAACTCGCGTGCCACACGTTTAGCCCTCTGGTCCATCTCAACAGCTGTTATCTGAGCAAGCTCAGACTCTATGAGAGCAATCTGTGACCTCAGGCGAGAATATGCCAAATCCTGAGAATAAAGCAGTGCCTCAAATGCAGCCTTCTGAAGCTCATCCTGTGACGTAATGAAACAATGACCTTGATTATAATAGCTGCTTACAACAACTGCAAAAGACATCTAAATGTATCGCATGTGTATGGGGAACATGATGATATACAATTAATAAACCACAAGTATTTTTTAAAAAATAACAAATAACATGAAATTTAATAAAATAATTGAGGGCGTCTGAGTGGTGAAGTGGTTAGTGCGCTAGTTTCTCATGGCGAAGGTCAGGGGTTCGAATCCAGCTAGAGGTGCCTCAGTCACTCAGCTGCAGAAATGGGTACCTAGCTTCTTCCGGAGCTGGGAAGGAAAGGCGGCCTGCTATGATGTTGACCACAGTGTGGTGACAGATCAAGAAAAAAAATATGGGCACTAATACCATATTCCTATGTGCCTCTGACGCATGGCAGGGTCACCTTTACCTTGACCTACTTTAATAAGTGAAATTTCTTGTAACATCGAGTAAAGAAATTAGATTCTGCAGCACAGAACAACCACTAGCAATTATTCATTTCACTGAAGACAAATAAAATTCTAAATTGGTTCTATGCTGTATACAGCTTGAAGAATCCACAGCAAGGATAGATATATTCAATATCTTTATTCTATATTTTAGAAAACCTAAGATTTACTCAGAGGTCATGTGTTACATGAGGTTATGGGAAGGATCTAGCCACGGTAGACAGTACTAAAAGTTTCACTTCACTGGCAAAACAAACAAACAAGCAAACAAAATTTAAAACGGTTTCCACTCAGTGTCTTTACACAGGTACGCCCATTTCTGGAAAGACGCAAAGGGTCAAACTGAAATCTGTGACTGATCAGGTTGAAATTAATGATAAATTTCCTGAAACCAGACTCCTAAAGTCACAGCTCTGCATGAATTTTCATTATGAATGTTTCATTTCACAGACTTGTTCTTGGTCTATTCCCTGAAACTGTGGACAGCATGTTCTTTGCAGCCAATGTGGTGAAGATGTTGAAGCACACAAAACATGGCAAGTGGGGACGGGTTATGGCGGCTATTTCTGCATTACCCAGAGTGAAGGTTAAAAAAATACACACAAAAAAACAGGAAAAGGTGTAATGTTTCTTTAGCGGACTCCATTTCATCAACAGAAATTTTGCCCATAATGGCAATTAAAATAATTATGATAATGGTGTTAAGATTTGATAGTTTAAAATGAACACAAAAACACAATAATGAGATGATGATGACGGCATGAAAGATAATACAAAAACAATAAATGAAGATAAAGTGACATGATAAGTTCAACTGTAAGGTAATAAAACAAAATAAAATTAAAACAGTGATCTATTAAGGAATATCTCAGCTCTAAACTGCTTCCAGTATCCTCAAAATGACAGGCACATTCCTGCTGCCAAATTCATCATCATCATTATGTGCCTTCTCCAGAACAAAGGTTGGTGATAAAGAATTCCCTCACTCCCCTGCCTTGATGGTGCACTCAGCTAGGCGTGTCCTGTCCATTCTCACATGTTATCTTCCCATCTACATCTCTGTCTTCCTCTTTGCTCTTTTTCCTTCCACCCTTCCTTCTAGTAAGGTCTTCAGTATACTGTTATGTCTTTTGATATGAAAATTATCTGTTAAATTATGCCTGTTTTTTGTTTTTTTTTGGGGAGGAAGTATTAAGAGGGTTTTCCTGCTTGTCATTTTTTAGATTGTTTGGTGTCTCTTTTTACTTAATCTCCAAATTTAAATTATTGCAGTTGAGATTTACTTAAGATTTACTATTTTTGTAGATTCTCATAATAAAGTAGTTGGAGGTGTGTGGTTCAGTTTTATTTCTTACAAAGAGGATACTAAAAAAAAAAGCTAAGTGTTTAACTTTTTCGTGCTTTTAATCTGTTCTGCTGTGTTTTTGTGTTTGGTCCTTTAAAAATGTGTTTGCTGAAATACTGGATTTTTTTATGTTCTTCATTTATACATGCTCATCGTAATTACTTTCTGCCATTCTTGTTTCTGCCCACTTTCTATCTTTTTGTAAAACTGAAAACCATATGCCTTCATCTACTTTATTATTAGATCCAGTTATATGACAGTTGCCATTTCTCTTATCTGTAGATTATCACTAGTACCATGGAGAGCATGCATCACATTTGAGACCGGTCTTGATAAATTATTCAGTGCAGTGGTTCCCAACCTGTAGTTCACAGACACATTATCAGGCGGCCCGTGGCCGTGTTATCAATGTGGCATTAAATGCCATCTGCTAAATAAACGCAATTAAAGGTTTGTGACATTGCATAGATGGCTCAGTGACTAAAAGAAGCAGACGTGGGCTTTGTTGCCTATTGCAAAAGTGAGTTGTGGCAAAGGGAATGGGTGCCTTTGCAGTCAATACATTCAACATGCACTTGGAGACTGAAGCGGTATCGGTGGAAGTGTCTCATGGTGTTGTTGTGACAAGACTCACTGGGCATGCTAAGGAAGACTGAAAAGAAGTTTCTTCGGAGAGAATTAGTAAACCTACTGGGACACACATTGTAAGGGGATTAACATGGATCTTCTGTCTGGAGCATGCAGGTGTGCATGGAAATGAGTTGACTGACAGACTGGCTGGACAGGCTAGAATACAAGGCAGGCTGAGAATGGATAATGAGGACACTGTGAAGGCTGTATCAGACGTACTGCTGGAGAATGAAGAGAGGGAGTGGATTGACAATATGCATATACAGAGATCGATGACGCTGAAACAGAGCAAGAGTGCTGGAAGAAAATCTGAACCATGAACCAAATGGGAGAAAATGTATAATAAACAACCAACACTTGACAGGAACTATTAGTAGATAGACTCTTTGGTGGATGTTGGAGCATGCAGCAAAGCATGCAAGGGAATGTCCTGAATGAAGTGGTGCTGGATTCTGAAATCTGACATTGCATTATTGCTTATTACGCTGGTGATCCACAATTTATATGTAGGTGGAAAAGTAGTCCTTGGATTTTACAAGGTTGGGAATCACTGATTCAGTGTACAGTAATTTTATTTCATTACATAAACTGAAGATCTGCAATAAGCACTGATATGAGGAGCACTCTGTAAACCAGAATGATGGATGATGACAGTAACAATGAAAGATACTGAACCTCCTTGGCCAGTTTTGCTACCACGTTTCTGTGCTCTATATCTCTGTGCTGGATGAGGCTCTCTATCTGTCCTACATGCTGAGTCTCCCTGCCACAAGATGGACAAAGTGAAATGAACTCCTCAAACAATTCACAGATTATTACATGTTAAACAGCATGAATCGAACAACATAATGTGCCTCACAATTAGCTGCTTTTTCATTACTATACTTTCTATTTATCTGTCTATGTGACTCTCTCCTAAGTCACTACTCATTATTATCATTCATCTTTCACAGAAAGCAAAGTTTAAATTTGAAACCCGGCTGATATTGAGTTCTGCAATCTATGTATTATTTAACATATGTACTATGTAACTGATACTGTGTAACCTATGTACTAAGTAAGATCATGTAAACCACAACTATACAGTCTATGTACTATTTAATCTGCTATGCAGCCTATGTACAATTCAACACTATGTAACATAATCTATGTACTATTTAACCTGTTATGTAGCCTATATACTATTTAACCTATGTATGTAGCCTATGCACCATTTAACCTATGTTATGTAGGTATATTAGCACACTACTCTCACCTAAAAATCAAATTTGCATAAGCATACAGATGTCCACTAAACAGTGCTCATCCTTACCAAGATACTTACAAACTTTCTTGTTCATCCTTACCAAGATACTTACAAACTTTCTTGTTCATCCTTACCAAGATACTCACAAACTTTCTTGCTCATCCTTACCAAGATACTCACAAACTTTCTTGCTCATCCTTACCAAGATACTCACAAACTTTCTTGTTCATCCTTACCAAGATACTTAAAAACTTTCTTGCTCATCCTTACCAAGATACTTACAAACTTTCTTGCTCATCCTTACCAAGATACTTACAAACTTTCTTGCTCATCCTTACCAAGATACTTACAAATTTTCTTGCTCATCCTTACCAAGATACTTACAAACTTTCTTGCTCAGCCTTCCCAAAATAATTATAAAATTTAGTAGTATCACATAACACAAATGTACTAAAGTGAGATTTCTCACTCTTTTTTTTTTTCGTGCTGTGATATAATGAATTCTCCCAGCCAACAAGGATGTGGTTCAACATACTTTCCACTGTGGTGGAGCTTGCTGTGGAGTATGTTTCAGTAAACATAAACTATAGGAAGTATTCTATACTTAATGAAAGCTTAATGCATGTATTTTAAGACCTCCACCACAGCTACAACTGCTAAAGTCAAATCAGTTGCACGTGACAGAAGAAAGTTCTTCTGAAGAGCTGTAATCATTAACAAAACTTGTCATCGTTTAAATCGGTGACAACAATAAAAATGCATTTTCTATTAGAAGAAGTATACAAATATCGTTTCAGTTCATAAGACAAAAGGTAAAATCCGCATTTTCATGCCATTAAGGCATATATAAGGTGTCAGGCCCATATTTCCAAGACCATCAGCACATGAAAGTGTGATGTGGTCAGTATCATGCCTGCCACATTTACCCTCCCTGATTTCTCTGGTTCCCATTTTTTTAGAGGCTGGGTGGACCCTGGGATCTTTTTACTTTGATGGTACCAGAAAAAAATACCCCGTTGCTGGGACTTGAACCCAGTACCACAGGATTAGTAAACCAAACGCCCAACCACTAAGCCAACCAGGCCACCTTTCTGGTCATAAATGAAATAAAAATATTTTAACTAAACCAATGATAAAAATGTCTTTCATATTATGTTCCAAGGTCTAGTCAAGTACAACAATTTTAAGAAACTAACTGTTCTAAGGCATCCTTTCTTGTTTCATCTTTATCCAGCTCCATGTCCATTATTGTTGCTTCCATCGAGTTAAATTCTCTCAACATCATCTTCATGTTATCTGTTAACAAAAACAAGTTGCTAAAATGTTTTAATTATAACAGATAGTGCAACTTTAACACAAGTACTTTTTTCTTCTAACACAGGAAAAATGGTTTTATTTTAAATAGTTTTAATGGTTTTTAAAATGATTTTATTTTAAATGGTTTTAATGGTTTTTAAAATGATTTTAATTTAATTGGTTTTTCATTTTACTGTTATGAATAGCTACTCAAATTTCTGCAATATCTGAAACAGGTTTATTTCTCATGGCTCATGATGTTGCATTGAAAAAAAAATACAGTAAAATCCCATTATAACAGATCCTATTTATAATTTTATAATGGAGCCTCAGTAATAATGGATCAGGTCTGTGGCTCCCAGCTGCACTCCTACATATATATTTTTTATTCTGGATATAGCAGACTTTGGATACAACAGACTAGTTTGCCAATCCCCTTGAAGTTCCTTACAATGAGATTTTACTGTAGTACAACAAATTTTTTGAGAAGTATAATGTCGGATAAAATATTTTTTCTGTAAAAATAGTTATCAGTAATGATAATGTAATGATCCTTCAAAAAAAAAAAAAAAAGCTCAAAATAAAACAACATGACATCACCTCAGAGAAAATAAATGTCAAAATAGAACATCTTGATGCCTTTAATAACATAAGAAATATCAATACAGACAAACTTTTTAAAAACTTAATATTATCTAAGAAACAAGAAATATCAATATGGAACAAAAACTAAACATGATATAAGAGACAAGAAGTGCAGATAAAGAACAACTCAACACTGTCTCTAGGACATAAAATGTCAGTACAAAACAAAATTACGCTATCTCTGAAAAAAAAAAAAAATCAATGTAAAGTATTTCGTTACAAACTCAGTGGCTGAAAAACAAAGGAGATTACAGAACAACGGGTAATGTAAAACTGATGAACTTCTGAATGGAAAACGGAAAGCAGGAGGGCAAAAAAAGCGATACAAGGATACGCTCAAAACCTCACTCAAGACCTTCGGGATAGACACAAACTCTTGGGAGTCCAAAGCACAAGTCCGCCCAACATGGAGGGCTATAACCACTCTGGGTGCCCAGAGAGCTGAGTGCTCAAGAATTGAAAGTGCCCAGCACAAACGCTCAATGCCAAAAGCCAAGGCTGCACAGGCACCCACAACTGAATCTGGACGTGTATGTTCTGTGTGTGGCAAAAACTTTTAAGAGCTCGTGCAGGGCTGGTTGGTCAGGCACGGAGACACCTCACCCTATTTAGACCTAGATGAAGCTGTGGTCATCATCGAAGACGATGGACGAACAACAACAACAACAATGTAAAACTACACCAGATAAGACGTGGTGTTTTAAGAGCTACCATAAACAGAACCATGAGGGAAGATACTAAAGAGTTAATAATAATGTATGTATGTCCTGTAGCATTTGCATGCTGTAGGGCCTATAGGGGCCTATAGTGTTAATGCCTTCATATTTCAACGCCACTGCATTAATTAAATAATAAAAAGACAAGAAAAAGACCTACAAAAAATAAATATGGATCATGTTAAACCCTAAATATCTTTCTGTCCTAGACAGACAAATGAAGATGTTATGTTTCTAAAAATCTGACAAAAAAAGATAAGAATAAAAATAACAATATAAACAATGAAGTACCCACCAAGAATTTCCTGTTTTCGAAGGCTCTGAACCTCCTCCCACCTCACAGTTAACCAGTTGTCTTCTTTCATTCTGATGAAATTTGAATAATGTATATGTGCATGTATGCATATAGCATATATGTATGTATGTATGCATATATATATATATGAGGAGAGATTTTAAAAAACTAAAAGCAACACACCCTTTAATACCAGTAAATGTGATCAAATGAATATAACAGTTAAATTATTTCTCTATATAGTCCCCTGTAGGTTGATACACTTCTTGTATTGTTTTTACCTGCTTCTTCATTCCCTGTGAGAAGTTTTTTGACTGCTTTTGGATACAGGTCTGCATCACTTCCTTAACTTCATCATCAGAAGTGAACCTGTGACCACATACAGCTTCTTTGACTGAAGACATAATCGCTTGGATGTAAGGGAGATGAGGAATACATTCAAACTGCTTCCACCGTTTTGGCCACATCATGGGGATGTGCAGTGTCACGGTGTAGCAAGAATGTTCTTGAAAGAATTCCTCTTCTTTCACTGTGCACTGTGGGTATCAGCTTCACTCTAAGCACAGCACAGTATGTCCACGTTTTTTCAAAATAATAGGACTCCTCATGTCCTGAAAGAATGTCAGCATAATTGTCTAGGCAGAGGGTTTTCTTTACTGGAGAAGACAGGTTTTCTGCTGTGTGCTTTGTCTTTTGCTTTCTTGTTCACAGTGGTGGACCCACATTTTGTCATTGGTGACAATGCACTCTAAAATAGTTGGTCTTCTTCATATTTCAGGAATTTAGTCACTATCTCCCCACATGCTGTGCTTGTGCAACTAAGCTGTTTTGGCACCCATTTTTCTCAAGCTATCCTGTACCCCAGGCATCGTGTGACTTACCATATGCAGATTCATACCTGATATCCGAATATGCAGCAATGCAAGACAATGTTTTAATCAAGACTTGTGCTCTGCTGATACGGGCCTGCATGCGTGATGCTGATGGTGAAACTTCATTGGTTACACCTGTTCTTCCCACTTTAAACCTTTCTATCCATTCATAAACTTTTGTTGAGCCATGCTGCTTTCACTTCTCTTCTGAGTCAACATTCTCTGGTGAATTTCAGCAGATTTCGCTCCCTCTGCCCAAAGAAATCTCACCCCAGTGTGTTGTTCAACAATGGTGTAATCCAGCAGCGGAGTGTCCATGTTTATTTGACTTTGGCTTAACAAAATGTTAGCAAAATAAGATTAAAGATCGACGCAGGAAAGACAAAGTTAATGAAGCAAAATGTGAACAACAGAAATGTACTGAGAGCAGATAACAAGTTAGTGGAGGAGGTCAACAAATTCGTATATCTTGGCAGTAGAGTAGTAGAAGATGGAAACAGCACAGAGGACATTAACAACAGGCTTACAAGAGCAAACCAGGCTTTTGCAATGTTGCAGACTATATGGAAATCTAAAAGACTAAGCATGAAGATGAAAATCTGGATATTTAACAACAATGTTAAGTGTACTACTGTATGAAAGTAAATGCTGGAAAATCACCAAAACTATAGAAAAAGCTGAATTATTTCCAGACTAAATGTTTACGAAGAATATTCTACCCAAACACCATAAGAAATAACATCTTTTGGCAGAAATGCAGATGAAGCCACTGACAGCAATTATTGAGGAAAGACGCTTTCGATGGTTGGGACATGTGCTCCAGATGACTCACTACCAAAAATAGCACTAAAATGGACACCACAGGGAAACAGAAGTAAGGGTAGACCAAAGGTGACATAGAGAAGAACAACAGAGGATGTTGAGTAATAGAGGGCTCACCTGGGCAAGAGCAAAAAAAAGGCAAAGGACAGGCGTTTGTGGAAAACCCCTGTGGAAGACCCGTGCCTTTGGTACTTAAGGTTCAGAAAGAGAGGTTTCAACAAGACTAAGGACTGAGCACTGCGCTTTGTGTGTTTGAACTACCCATCAGCCACTGTGAACATGTTGTATTGTTTCAGCTTCTATCCACCCCCCCCCCCCTTTTTTTTTCTCTCTCATGTATTTCTTGTGAAATCTGGCTTAGCAAGACACACCTATAACATTAATCTCATCCTACCATTGCCTGCTTGTGTGGTTTAAAAAAATTTTAAATCACCACCATCCATATAATTTGCTCTGTTTATCTGGAATTTGTAATCTTAAATAACTGGTATCTTTAGATTTTCTGGAAGAACTTGTTTTGATGGGTTATTTTCATTTGAATTTTTTTTCCCTCTTCAGTAACAGACTGTTAGTCTTCCATCTATGACAGACTAAGAAACACTGCAATTAGATATTTTCCATGAAAATGAACTACACAAAAGCTGACTATTATTCTAATACAAACATGATGGTCTAGAGAGAATAATGGAGGGTTGGGATCCTGAGGAAACAGAAAGGGGCAGCTGAGGAAATAACAGGTCCAGGATATCACTGACAGTTTAACTCTTTCCACCCGTCTGGACCCTACAGGGGCCATGTTCGTTTTACATCGGCAGCCTACAGGCCCCTATGGGACACCCTGTTTTGTTTCGTTCACATGTGAAATTAATATTTTAGTTAATGACTATCTGCGCATGCCAAAATCTTCCTTTACTTCCGGACACGCCGTTCGAAAAGGAGTTCTTTAAAAATTATCAAGAATTTGTGTTTTTCAGCGACATTTTCGAGACCGACTCAAAAAATAAATACACACACCGGTTCTACAAATGTGACTGCACGTTATTCAGGTAGTGGTAGGCTTGTTAGAAACAGTTAAAAGGCAGCTTTGAATTTATTCAAGTGTATAGGTAACGGAATGACCATAACTGAATCAAGTTCTCACGTGGATGAAACTGTAGTTTTTATTTTCATTTATTTTCATATTGTGTTTTTCAATTGGATATTTACAGCTGTAATGGTAAGTAGAAAACAATTTTATTTGTGTTTCATATTTCTTTTTTGGGCTGAAAAGAGATATAGTATTTATTAGATGTGATTCATTTGGATTTCACAACAAAATGTGCCAAAGTTAGATTTATATTCAGTTGGAATATATTCAGATTGAGGGTAAGTTGAACATACTTTTTTTTCTCAGTCCTAAACAATTTTTTAATTTTTTTTTGCTCACAAACTTTTCAATTTTTTCGCAACAGTTCTCTTTCTTTGACAAATAGCTACATTTATGAAATCCTCATTCATTTCTACTTATTTTGATATATGATACACTTATGTTGAACCCTGAATTAGTTTGTTAAAATTAATTTTAGAGAGGGACCCAAAAATTATCGCAACACACGCTAGATATTATAATGTCCGCCCGTACGCCGGTAACGTCCGCGTTTTTTTTTCCAGGGTGGAAAGAGTTAAACACCACAGTCACTGAAGGATTCCTGGCTGAAGAAGGCATCCTGTATGGACAAGGGCTTTTCAAGACAGCATCATTTTGTGAAAGGTAGGCCACACAAAAGACCGGTCTGTACAAAGATCATTGGCAGCAGTAGAAAGTGGTTTATCAGAAAAATGCTGCAAATTCCCTGGACAGCAAAAGATTACTAATGAAAAGTGTATGACAAGAGTGGTAGAGACAAAAAAAAAATCTTGTCAAAAAATATGAGAGACAATAGGACATGCAATAAGAGGGGGCATTGAAAATATTATAACAACAGGAAAATAGAAGGAAGAAGAGCCAGAGGAAGTTCAAGAGAAATGATACTAGATAGTTTGAAGAGATAGTATGAGAGGAGATCACTGGCTGACTGATGACCTGCATGAAGGATCTAGCACTATGGAGAAACATAGTAGCTAATGCCAGTCAGCACGGCACCTGATAATGATGATGATGAGGCCACACAAGTATTTGAACACGTGAGTATTCTAACACTATTTGTGTGTACTCAAAAACCCAAAAAAAATTTATGCTCATAAAAAAAAAATTGTCATGAATGCACAATTCTGGATCTTTGTCTCTGAAGTTTTCAAAAGAAAAAGCATCAACTTCTGCCCCTCACACAAAAAATACTGTCTGCAGTCATACCTCTCACGTTCCATTATCTCCATCAACTCTTCCATTTCCTTTGCCTTCCTGTTGTAATCGAGCAACTGGGACAGCAGACTACTGGCTCCACTTTCCACTGGAAAATTTATCCATCAGTTATTTACATGAAAACAAAAACCAACGAAGGTTTTGACATAGTTTTTTTTTTTTTTGTTATGTCAATTTATAACCTACAACATTATTTCAACTCACAAGAGGTTTAAAATTAACTAAATACACATTTACTGCTAAATACATGTTAAACATAACTGGTTAATTACATACATAATGGTTAAAAAATATGTGGTGAATATAACTAGTAACATATTCATGTGCATACTAAAATATGCAGAACATTACTGGCTAAGCACATATAAAATTTTACACAGAACAGAAACGTGTCTTCTTCTTCTTCAGCTTTCCAAGCCATTAAGGCTCATTGCTGCAGATAAAGTTCATCTCCATTCCTCTCTATAACTAACCTTCTCTCTCCAGTTGGTGACGACAATTTCCTTTATATCCTCTTCTATGTTGTCTTTCCATCTCTGTCTTGGTCTACCCCTTGGTCTTGTTTCCCTCATCTCTTGTACATACATCATTTTCATTTGTCTGTTCTCTTCCATTCTTTTCTATATGGCCCAGCCAGCGTAGTCTGTTCAGTTTCAAGACATTTATAATTCGTTGGGATTTAAATAAGCTGTTCAGTTCAGTGTTCCTTCTAGCTCTCCATTCTCCACTGTTGGTATCCTTTATGGGGCCAAAGATTCTTCTTAGGATATTGTTCTCAAAGACCTGCAGTTGTTTATCTTTCTTTGTTATACTCCATGTTTCTGGCTGGTCTTATTATAGTTTTGTATGTTGTTATTTTGGTGTTTTGGGACATGATTTTGGATTTTAACAGGTGTTGCAAGGCGAAGTATATTTTATTCCCTGTTTGTACTCTGCTTTTAATTTCCTCGCTTACTGTGTTGCTTCTGCTGAAGGTTGTGCCTAGATGTTTCTGCTTTCCTAATAATCATATCTCCAACATTTATATAATCTGGATCATTCTGCTCCTGGTCTCTTGATATCTTCATATATTCTGTTTTACCTTGGTTCATGGTCAGTCCATTTAGTGCCACATCTCTCACATATATGCAGGTACTGGTGACTTCTTGCATAGTCTCCCCCGTTAGGTAATTGTCATCAGCGTATCCTAGTATTTTAGCTTGTTCTTTTGTACTGCTTTCTTCTTTCACTTCTCTGACTAACTTTTCTAGTACTAGGCTGAATAGTTATGGAGATGATGTATCACCCTGTTTTAAGCTAGAAACAAGTCTTATAAAATAATATATTATTCTGCTACACAGCTACTTACACTCCTTTAAGAACATCAGAAATTCTTTTCTTTCCTCTTCCTTTTTGCTGTTCAGGTACTCAAGACCACTAGTGTCTTCTTCTTCATGCTGCATAAAGAAAAGTTTTTTATTCAATATAATATACAAAAACTGATAAGGATGGTCACTCCGCAACTCTTGAAAAAGGACACAACATGAATGTTTAGTTCCTAAAGCTTCTTCTTCTTCTGTGTTTGCCCTGAAATGGGTAGTGGTTGGATTGTGTCAGCCTAAAGCTGGCTGCAAAATGTGTGCCCTTTGACCTAACACATCCATCTTCAGCACAGTTTATACTGAGAAATGGGTTTACCTTCCCATCTGATCTCTACTTTGTTGTCCAGACTTTAGTCTGCTGGCAGGGCATCAATGAGAAATAAAACAGGGTCTTGTTCAAATTTGTTTTGCCAGCCCTGATGCAACCAGTTAATAATGGCTCATTAACAGCCATCTCATTCAGGTTAAAGTCCTGCATCATCTTCTCCCTCAAAGCAATAAGTTTCGAAGGAAATAGATGGAAAGAAAGGACACAATGTTGATTCTCTTAAGATACAGGCATTCAATACGAATTTAATGAAAGAACAGGAAAAGTACACATCAAAAAAGGTGGCCAAAATATTCCTGTAGACAGCATACAATAAGAAAATTTGATGGAAGGGTTCTTCAGAGTTATGAAACAATGCAGTTAGTGTGGCCAGGGATGATAATAACATACTAAATTCATTCACCGCCATATTAATGAGGCAAACCTAGCCTCAAGGAAAAAAATGGGTACCAGGGTCAATGCTCTGGGAAGGAAAGAAGGAACAGTGCCACTGTACTGACAGAGTTCATACTGATTGCAGTCAACGGTTTCTGGTCAACTACTGACTAGGCAGCAGAGCACTTATGGTTTGACCATGTGCAGTGACGCTGATTCACAACTTATTTAAACTTATTAACGAAGTAATTGTGCATGAGAACTAAAGAAATGTCTAAATCACAGAAGTCACTTTAAACATAAATGCTATGCTTTGCCACCTGCTGATTTTGACTAACTGCCAGTGTTCTGATCCCTACAGATCAATGGTATTAGCTGGAATTCTATTAAAACTTGGTGGTTATGGGTTATGGTTTACCTTTAACTGATTTTAGCCCCCGACAAATAAGCAGGGGTCTCCTGTATACACTACATCACTCCAAGTTAACCCTTTGGCTCCAAAACTGGAATAAACAATTTTTTTTAAATATATGTTTCCAGAAATCCCTCTAAGGCACAGTTCTGATCTAAATATGAACAGTTATGCTAAAATAGATTGAAAAACATTATGCTCTAATTTCAAAAAACCATAACCACCGATTAAAAATTCAAAATGACAAAATTCATATCTATCTCATACCCTCTTCCAGCAAATATCCAGTATGATCAGAAAGTAGTGTTTGCAACTCAGGTTTACAGGGTTAAAACTATAAAGGAAAGTTCAGCAAAAGTTATAAAACCTGCACAGAAAAGCAAATTTTTTTTTTTGTTAAAAGTTTACTGAACCTTATTGATGGATGACAAAAGCCTCCTGTGATCTTCTGCAGCTCTGGCCGCAAGCTCTGCTTGTGCTTCTTGCTCTGCATATAAGACTTTCTCTAGCTCTTCTGCATCTTTTCTCTTCTGATCCTGAACCAAAAAAAAAGAAACAGTGAATTTTAAAAAAATTATTCAACTAAAAACTGTGAAACCATTACTTAAAAAAAAACAAACTATCTAATTAACTGCTATCTTGACTGCTACCATGCTGGCATTTCACAAGCCAAGTTGTGATAACAACAGAGGAACAGGCTGTGAAAGACAATTCTATTGCACAATTCAGTCTACTCTTTGGCCAGTTTCTGATATGACAAAACTTACATTATACAGCCAAAACTATGTGGTTCTCTTTACCAGTTTGTTATAACCAGACATCCTGCCACCAAAAGTGATTGTTCATAAAATCCGGCAAACCAAATTTTTTGAATGTTTACCACTGCAAGCTCCCCCCCATTTTAAAAAATATTTTAACATCTTAAAAGCTGATCATACAAATGGTCCAGAATATCTCCTTTAAATTATGATGAGATGGAGGCAGCAAGGACAAGAGACTCAAATACTTTCTTTGAGCAAAAAAATATTCAATTTTTAGAATAAAATTAAAGATTTCAACTATATCACTGTCATCATCATTATCAGGTGCCGTGCCAACTGGCGTTGGCTATTATGCTTCTCCAGAGTACACGATCCTTCATGTAGGCCATCAGCTCAGTTGGTGATCTCCTCTTACACCATCCCATCAGACTGTCCAGTATCATTTCTCTTGGTCTTCCTCTTGATCTTCTTCCTTCTATTTTTCCTGTTGTTATAATATTTTCAATGCCTCCTCTTCTCATTGCATGTCCTATAAAAGTACACTGTCTCTCTCTTATCTTTTTGACAAGGTTTTTTGTCTCTCCAGCTCTTCTCATACATTCTTCATTAGTTATTTTTGCTGTCCAGGGGATTCGCAACATTCTTCTAATAAACCACATTTCTGCTGCTTCCAATGATTTTTGTGCAGACTTGCCTATTGTCCATGATTCACTTCCATATAACAAGATAGATTCAACATAGCATTTTAGGACTCGTTTTCTAATATTCATTGATAAGGATGTGTTGGTTAATATGTTTCTCATTCTCTGAAATGCAGTCTTTGCTTGGCCTATTCTGTTCCTAATTTCTGTTCTGTACCAAAGAATAAATTGCAGTGAGCTTCAGACATCGGTAAAGAGCAAGGTGAGAGGGCAGGGTTGCTGTCATAGTCTATCGGTGTGTCTTTAACCTCCTCTATCCACTTCTTCCTTGGTCATCCTCCCGCTATATATCCAGATGTTTTCGAGTTGTATGCACATGCACCTGGTCACTCTGGATTCAGGCGTATCAAATGCCCGAACTATTTAACTCTCTGAGTTTCGATGTAGTCTTTGACAGGTGCTATTTCCACCTTTTGCAGGATTATTTCATTTCACACCTGATTCCTTCTTGTCCTGTTTACAATTTTTCTTAAGCATGTCATCTCGCACACTATCTTTCTGTCATGTTATTTGGAGAGTGTCCATATCTGGCACTGATAACACAACATCCTTGCAAACACCAAATTGTTAAATATGTTTTTCCAAGGCTGTGGAATCTGTAAATCAGATTCTGAATTCCAGCCTCAACTCTTCTATTTTCTACTGTCAAAATCTCAGTGATCCTTTTGTAAATTGTCCATTTTTACAGACTCCAATTCCATTTAAAATTGATTCCAGCTCAACTTTTCATATCTTCACATATCTCATACATTCTATGATCATGTTCTTTACTGCAATTTAAGGACATAAGCAAAACTTAAATTGCAAATAGAAGGATGAGATGGTAGCAGGCTAAATACAATGTCCAACAATTAAATCATGAGACTAATTCCACTAAAAAAAAAAAATAAAAAACAGTTGAAGATATAACTTGTATTTTATTCAAAGTAAGCCCCTTGTGCATTGATACAAACTGGAACGACCTCTGCAGTTTTTCTGTTGGTATGGCCCTTGAACTCAATGTTACAGCCATTTAGATGTCATCAATATCATCAAAGAAGTGTCCTTTCAATGGTAAACTTTAATTTTGGGTATAGAAAATAATCACAGGGAGACAAATCTGTGGAATAGAGTGGATGGCTGAGAACACACACTTGTTTTTGGGGCCAAAAATTCCTGTACAACTACTGCCCGGTAGTGAATAACTCCTTTTCTATCGTAGATGCACACCAACATTGTCTTCACTTTCGACTTCTGAATACGAAATTTTTTGCCTTTTGGTGATGATGATGACTTCCACTGAGCACTTTGGCATTTAGTTGTGGGATCATAGCGGAAAATCCATGTTTCATCCTCTGCAACAATCAAATTTAAGAAATGTTTACTTATGTGACATGTTTTGATGATGTCTTTTGCGTACTCAACATGCTGATGATTTTGGTCATCAGACAACACGTGGTACAAACGGGTAAGCAACTTTTTTCTTGCCCAAATCTTCCACTAAAATTTTACGAATGGTCTCTCGGTTAACACAAAATTCATCTACCATCATCCTCAGAGTCAAACAATGATCTTCTTGTATCTGTTCTCTGACTTTTGCAATGAGTTTCTCATTATGAACAGAAATTGGGCATCAATGTCTAGTTGCTTCTTCTTCTTTGTTCACTTCTACCACCAAGACTGCCCCGTGATCCTACTGAATTTACTCCTGTGGTCCTCAATAGGTCCCATGGACCACACGAGATCCCTGAGAAGACCACAAGAGGTTCAGAGTATCGCAGGGCTTGGGCCTGTATTCTTAGTGGGTCACAGAAGCAGGACTGTGTGACACCATGGTTTTTGTTGCAGTAGTTTAATCTAGAGCTGGACTTTCTCACTGGAAAACCTCAACGTGTTTTGGATATCAGCATATCCCCGCTGGGTGAGAGGTGGTTGCCCACCCAGCCTAGAGTTAGGCTTTCTCACCGGAAAACCTCAACGTGTTTTGGGATATCCATGTGTCGCCACCTAGTGAGAGGTGGTTGCTCATCCAGTCCAGTGTTGGACTTTTTCACCGGAAAACCTCAGTGTGATTAGGATACACATACATCCTCATCGGGTGAGAGGTGGTTGCCCATCTAGACTGCACTGGTCCAGTGTCTCCGACTTCAGCAGTTTGTGGTTGTGGCTGCTACAATTCCTAGTTGACACCAGGACAGAGCTTTTGTTCAGGAGGACGAATCCTCACCACTAGTAAGTTTCACCCCTGGGTTAAGCCGGTTTAGGTGTATTATTCCAGTATGGGCGTGTTTAGGACGTGACCAACCTCTAGAGCAGAGGTACCATGTCATGAGTAGTCATCAAGTTTCACCCCTGGGTTAAGTCAGTTTAGGCATATTTCACCAGTATGGGTGTATATCAGACATGGCTGGCCTCTAGAGCAGAGGTGCCGTGGTATGAGTAGCTCTTGCCGCGAGACTACTGGACATACCGATTAAGCTTCACTTTATCCTTTCCATTACTTTTTCACAGTGGCGCAGCTTGGTAACCCTAGTTGCATTTTCTTCTTTGGCCGGGAATAGTTTCATTTCACGCAGGGCAGCTGAAGAATCTCGCCAGCAGTGTCTTAGTTTAACCCCTGGGTTAAGCCGGTTTAGGCAATCTGCCCCAGTATGGGTGTTTATAGGACGTGGCTGGCCTCTAGAGCAGAGGTGCCGTGATTTGAGTAGTCTTGACCTCGAGACTAATGGTAACTTCACTTAATCCTTTCCTTCACCATCTCCACGATGGCGCTGCGCAGGAACCCTAATCGCATTTTTCTTCATTGGCCGGGAGGAGTTTCACCCCACACACACCAGCTGAAGAATCTCGCCAGCAGTGGATGTCTAGTTGCATTTGTAATCATTTCCACACCATTTTTGAATCATGAATATCACCTGAATATCTGTGCACAAAATAAACAATTATCCCCATAAACTTGTCGCATCAATTCAACTGTCTCAATGGCACTTTTTCCGAGTTTTAAACAGAATTTAATGTTAGCTTTTTGCTCCATGCTGATTATGTGACAATGAACCTCTAACTAGGTCAACACAATGGTGGCTTGTTTGTCATCTGATTATCGAGTGGTGATGAAAAGTTGCCAGATCACAGATGAATGTTGCCTCTTTGGATTCCATGCTTTGCTTCATAGATGGCATTTTTGTCTTGGCCATAATAAAATCAGTCTCATTACTTAATTGCTGGACCTTGTATGTAAATGGCTGCTGCATGTTGGACACTTCTACCGCAATATTTTGATATGAACGCAGAAATCTCCATCATTCAGGGCTTCCTAACAACCTAAGAAGTACAATTCAAAAGACAGAAAGAAAGAAAGAAATCTACCAAAAGTTATGAAAAATTTACTCAGAAAAATGTAAGAGAAACTTCATACTTACAAGGACACTTTGATAAGCTAAGACACCTTTCTGTAAAATTAAAAACAATAAATAAATATATACACATTTATAATATACACACACACACATTTATATATATATATATGATCTTATCTTGTCTTCTATCTCCCCAGAACTGTGAACTGGTTTTCTTTGCAGCAGATGCTATGAAGGTGTAGAGGCACTGCACACTGTCAGTTTGGGAGTGGGTTATGGCACCTGTTTTTTTTTTAGTCCCTATGCACAGCTTAAGAGTTTTGTGTGTGTGTATGTGTGTTTGTGTGAGCGCATGCATGCATGTGAGCGTGCGTGCACCCAACAGAGAGGTGGGACAGGGTCTTGATCAGTTATGGTTCACTAATCCTGACACTAGCATGTCAGCAATGGGCTGCTGATTGCCAAAACAGACAGCATCTTCACCAACATGTACACATATATAAAAGATTATATTTCAAAACTGTTCAATTTATATTTTCTACTCTTTTTATATGTAGGGACTAAAAGATTACTGAAATCAATGTATCCATCTTTCTGATGCACACGTCACCATGCAAGTACAAACAAGTCTATCTATGTCCCGTAGCATTTGCATGCTGTAGTGGTGTGAAGTGTTAGTGCCTTCACATTTTTAGGCCACTACAGCATTTCAGGTAGAGATGCTAACACCTGTTCTTGCTGCCTTTTGTTTTCATAGGGAAACCCCCTATGGGTTGACACCAGTACCAGTCAGTCCAAAAAAATTCCCGTCCAAGTGCAAAATTGAACCAGGGACATTCAGATTGGCAAGTGAGTACACTAACCACTACACCACCGCGGCACTATAAATAAGGTTTTACTAATAATGTTCGAGGTATTACAAACCATCATCTGGGACTCTATCTGTGAAATGTTAAGGAAGCCATCACTGAGGGAGGAAGTCAGGCTCTTGCTGGCTGCTTGGATCTTCATCCAGTATTTTGAAGGATGCTCATACTCAATGCCTTCTTCTGAAAAGCAAAAGAAAACATACCAATGTCACACAAACAGCACCCTCAAAATATAAGACCTCCTCAATTTTATTAATGTATACCATATATAATCCAGCTGGTGGCCTGACTGACTGTGGTTAGGTGCTTTGCCTACTAATATGGTGATACTAGGTTCAAGTCCTAGATTTTTTTTTTCTGGTACCACCACATTAAAATGGCCCCAGGGTTCACCCAGCCTCTAAAAATGGGCATCAGAAAAATCTGGGAAGGTAAATGTGGCTTTCTTGTGCTGATGGTCTTGAAAATCCAGGCTTAACACAATATCCCCAATATGCCTTAATGGAAACGAGGATTTACCTTTCACCTTAGTGTCTATACATCTAAATTATAATAAGTATGAGCTATCATAGGATATGTATGTTAAATAATGGAACAATGTTTCTGTTCTAGTTACATATTCCCGTAACCATGAACTTGCTACTCTGGACAGACAATACACTGATCTTCAAGCATCCCATTCTTCAGACCATCAGCTATAGAAGAATTCTTTAATATCTGAAGTGGATCTTAGATGACCATATTTTGAATTTATTGAACAGACATTATTTACATTTTTTAAGACGGCTGCTGTTAAAACAAATACAAGGTGAACATAAGTCTTTCCCCTCAATTCAAACATTTATTATACAAAAACTAAGCTAGGTCATGTTTTTTTTTTTGCACACTTTACTTCAATTCAAAAAGTTTTTTTTTTTTAACTTTATTTGTGCCTTTCAACACGTGATCCATTTGTTGCCCAGAGAACGTCTAAGATGCACTTAATTTCTTGCTATGTGTTTTTCAGTAAATCTTTAGTAATCATCATCATCATCATCACTGATAAAGCATCCATTATCCTTGCCTTTAACACACTCAGTACCAGGAACTGGTGAACTGAACACTTGGTCATCAATACTTTCATACAGAAAGTAATCTGTAATCAGAGACTTGCATCTCCTGCATTCCACCTTCTGTTCCAGCACCCACTACAGTGTAAACCTGCTGTCACACCCTACAAAGAATGCCAAGTGATGTAATGTCCAGTGAATTGGTGGTCATGGTGCTAGATCATTCCTCCCCCTCTATCAGTGGAATATATGCATCAAGAACACACTAGGCATTCTCCTTTATAAATGCCATTTTGATACTGGTAACTGCCAAAAAACTTATACAGAAAACAAAAATGTAAGAAGTGGCCTATGTAATGCTGCAATGATAATAATAATGATGATAATGGGCATGGGAAAGAATAAATATATCCATACTGCAGGAACTTAAATTTGTAAGTAGAAGATTGGCTAGTAAAGAGGATTAAACAGAGAAAAATATTTTGGACATATTAAACATCACGATAATTTAGAGAAGACCATCTTAGAAGGATACATAATGGGAAAAAGAAAGAAAGGAAGACTAAGGCAAAGATGGCTGCAAGACATCGTTGATAATCTGCAAATGGATGCATCAGCAGCAGGGCACCTTGCTTACAACTGAGAGGCCTACAGGACAGCTGTTAGGGAGGCGAAGTTCTGCAAGGGACATGCAAATGACTGACTGATTAATGCCACAATGTTTCATGTTACTATCTAGCATAGTTTTTAAGATATGATTTTTCTTAATCCAGGAAGGACTTTATGATCACCCTGTATTTTTTTCCTTTTTCTTTTTTTTTTTTTTTTTTGATAAGTGTCTCCCGTTACTTTGTAGGCTATTAAATAACACCCACAACAGACGAACATTTTTTTTTTAAACTGTCAACAAGACTGCAGTTTTTCTAATATGCAATATTTTTTTTAATGGTTTACAGTGTTTTCAGACTGTGGAATTCCCAACTATGAATAAAAAAAAAAAAAATCCTGTGATTGCAATTATTTTTTTTTTCTAGAATTTTTCAAAAACTGCTTAAACAGCCCATTGTAGTTAAGAGTTTGCTTCATTTTAATGACTACGCCTCACAAGCTATCTGTAATCCTTTTGTTTCCGAACTTAAAAAAAAGGCATTACACTTACGACTACACAGGAACATCATAACAGCTGCTGTACTCTTGCTGCATATTTCTGAAAAAAAAAAAAAAAAAATACAGATGAACTCTGTCTTATGATAGGACTCATCAAGCACAAACTACGCACTTACCTATCAAGGCTTATACTCTAAAAAATTTTTTAAAAAGTAAAAAGTTGATGATAATTCTATCAGTCTTAAAAAAATTAATCAAGTTCGTGTTATATCAAATTTTAAAACAGATCTGTTCTGACCATGTGAAATAATCAGTGTTATATTAAATTTTAAAATGAATCTGTTACAACTGTATAACTTGACTTTTGATTTTTCTGATCCCTGGGTTTACAAGCTTTCACTCTTTTTCCCTTGTGTCAGATAACGGAATGTTTTTTTTTTCCCAGCTGTACAATTATGTACAAGAATGAGTTCAGCATTATATCAAGAAGGAAGTAAAACTATATAACAGAGATTAAAACACCTGAACAACTCTTTAGATCATCGAGGAGGAACCTCCTTCATGTAAGTTCTTTGGTCTTATCAACTCACGACATTCAAAGATGGCGTCAGTTTCTGGTCCATGAGTATGAGAGAGTCTGCAAGTTGTGGGTTTTTAACGCTCTTTTCAATCCCACCCCTCCATCCTAGAATTGATCCCTCTACTATCTCTAGACTCTGAGATGTGTCCTAGATTTACCAAAAAGATCCCATTATGAGGCTAAAGAGAACACAGTAAACCACAGTTTTCATGCTCTGAACAGGAAGTTGCAGATCACCACATGTCCAGCTACACAAACTAAATGTCACCCAAATCCTTTTCTGTACATGTCAAAAATGGTCTCCAGACTTTTGCAAATATCTGGCAAACTTGCACTCTCACAGAAGCTTAATAGTCCAAATGTGAACCTAGGAAAAAAAATGCATGAATGACAAAACTGAGGAGAAAACCATGAAGAACTGCTGGTCATGGGATTCAGCTTAGCTGGCCGACAGCATGAAACTGATCGCTGAAGATAAAGACAAGCATTTTGCTATTTCATTATAAAATGCTTTGCATAACCTTGTATGCTGATGGTATAACCTTGAGCTTTTTGGTGACCAGGGAGGAGGGGTATTTCCATTCCATGGAGGCTTGGTTTGACTCTGATTGAAAGTGGTGGACCCAAGATTCATCCCTCTAATAATTCATTTGATGAAGTCCTCCCCCTCCGCATGATACCACATGAGGTGCTGCATGGACAAGCCCATTCTGTTCAGATTTTGTTCATCATCATCATCATCATGTGCCGTGCCGACTGGCGTTGGCTATTATGCTTCTCCAGAGTACACGATCCTTCATGCAGGCCATCAGCTCAGTTGGTGATCTCCTCTCACACCATCCCGTCAGACTGTCCAGTATCATTTCTCTTGGTCTTCCTCTTGCTCTGCTTCCTTCTATTTTTCCTGTTGTTATAATATTTTCAGCAGACAAGGAATCAGAAATAAACCAACACAAATGAAAAGCAAACAAGGAAAAGAAAGACAAGTGTTCTCACCTGGTAGGGGATACTTCATTTTGTCTGCATCTAAGACCAAGGTTTCAAGTGCTTTTGCATAGCACAGGTTCACAGGTAAAACCTCTATTTCATTGTGAGAGATGTCCAAAGTCCTCAAACATCTCAACTTCATGACAGCATCAGGCAAGGACTTAAACTTGTTGTCTGAGTGGTGGAAAAAAAAAAACAAAGCAGGTACTATAAAGAATTGGAACTATATCAGTACAGCAAATGACTCAATCCAGCCCTGGAGACAGCAAATTCTTTAACATTTAAATAAATCTCTTTCTGTACGGCTGGCACATTTATTACCAAGGTTCAAGAAGCCTTATTATAGTATATTATATTTATTGCTGATACAGTTTAGTATGCCTATTTCTAATTTACAAAGGGTGATCCAAATGAAAACCTTAATTCTATTCCCCCCACAATTTATTGACATGGAAATATCAAACAGCTGCATCAGTTATAGCCTCTGTTATGAGGGGTGATTGGTAAGTTCTTGGCATAAGGTACAATGGATTATTTGTGGAAAAATTTTGTGGGTTATTTTTCAACATAGTCCCCTTACAAGTTTATGCACTTAGTCCAGCAATCCTGGAGCATACGGATCCCTTCTTTGTAAAAGTCAGCATTTTGTGCCAGTAGAAAGTGGTCTACAGCATCAATGATGTCATCATCTGAAGCAAACTGAGCTCCTTTTTGAGTTTGGTAAACAGGTAATAGTCCAAAGGGACCAAATCTGGGGAATAAGGATGTTCAAGAAGCTGGAAGCTGCATTCATGAATGGCAGCCACTGCCACCACCGACTTATGAACTGGAGCATTGTCTTGATGAAAGATGGCTCCTCTCATCAATTTCTCTCGACGCTTTCCCTTCAATCTGACCCGCACTTGCTTCACAAGGTTACCGTAGTAGGCCCCGGTGACCATTCTGCCAATATGAAGATAGTCTACAGCTAATTTCTTGAAACTTGGTGTTTAATCTTACATTAACCTGATCTACAAATGCACCTAATATCAACTGTGTGTTTCAAGTATTTGTATCTTATGCCGAGAACTTATCAATCAGCCCTTGTACATGAGATACAAAGCCTCCAGCTCATACAAAGTATTGCCTAATGCACCTTTTATTCTGACCTAGAAGTTTTTTCACCCACTGCCTCTTTGAGTGATCCAAAAGATTATGGTTGACCCAAGATTCATCTCCAATAACAATTCTCACCAGAAAGCCAACACTTTGCTTCAAAGTACAGCAACACATGGTTCTTTTGAATCTGGAGTCAGCTGCCATGGCACCCACTCTGTCGACATTTGCTGAACTTTAGAATATCATGGATGATGATGTGTGCTGAATCATGACTGATATTCACAACTGCAGCTATTTCATTCACTGACACACAATGATTTTTCATCACAATATGTTCAATTTGTGCAATCGACTTCATTTTCACCACTCAGATTGCCTGGTCTGAATGAAGAGAGTCAGACACAAAAATCAGGACATTTAGGAACCTCCTACTTCACTCATAGCTTGCTGGAAATGACAGACATGCACTGCTGTGCTGAACCTTCATTTACCGACGAATTTTGATACAATTCTCATCTTCACTGTTCAAACCGGACGACAGAACGCTGTACTGAAAGGTTATTTGCAGCCAACCTTCAAAGCGGAAATGGCACAGGATGATGATGACGATGACCCGAACAATCTTACAAAGTGGCATGGGAAGGACAACCGAACTGACTTGAACCACCAAACCACGTGCAGAATGGAAGAAACAAGACTGCCAATGTCTTCCAGCATTGAATATACAATATGACTATACTACTGTTATGGCCAATGTCTTCCAGCATTGAATATACAATATGACTATACTACTGTTATGGCCAACGTCTTCCAGCATTGAATATACAATATGACTATACTACTGTTATGCTACTGTCATCAGCACCAGCTGGCCAAGACCTTGCTCTACCTCTCCAGTAACACACTCAGCTTGGCTAACTGGGCAGGGCCTCAACATAATCTCCATAGTGGGTGCTGTCTTATCAAGAAACTTGCTTCTCTGGTTCCTTCTGAGTCTTCAAGCCACCCACTGCGACCAACTCCCAGTTCAATATGATGCTACTTCAAGACCTTCCTTGCACAAACTGATAAGAACACATCCTGTATTCAGCTGTACGGTGGATGAAACAATAACACCAGGCATATCAAGAGAAAGTCTGAAACATGGATGACAATACAAGAGCATCACTCCACATCAACACATCACCCAGTAACAAACAAACTCACTACACAACTCACCTTTAAGCTTTAATGTCTGCAGAGATGCAAGTTCCTCAAATGACCTGGGCAGATGCTTGAGCCGATTGTTGGACAAGTCTAACATCTAAATACAAATAATATGAAAAAAAAAATCTTATAAAACAGTTGATCTGATCATCCATCCATCCATTCATTCATCCATGTCCTTGCTTGGTGATCGGCTAAGCAATCACCATCCAGTACGCCCTGTGGTGTCCTGCAAAGTAGCAATAAATTCTCTCCACTGTGCTGCATGCTACTCATTTCCACTTCTACAGTTCTCTGTCAGGTAGCTTTGGTTGGCTTCTTTTCTTCCCCTTGGATGTTCATTGCATGGCTGTTTTAGCGATGTTGTTGGAGGGGTCTCTTCTGAGCACATGACCAATCCATTTTCAGCATTTTTTTTTAATCTGATGATTAAAATAACTATAATCATGAGAAAATGTTCAAGCATTTTTCAGTTAACCAAAAAAACACAATATTATAAGTTAAAAAAAAGAAAAAGATACAGATAACCTCAAACATCCACAAAAGTAATGTTAGTCAGCTAACCTGCAAATGGATCAAACATCCAAAGTCATCAGGCAATGACTTCAGTTCATTGTTATGTAGATCAAGTACCTGCAAAATGATAATCAAATTTCATTAAAAAAAAAAAACAAAAAAAAACAGCCTACTTTCTCAGAACACAGAACACATATTTCAGTCTTAATGTCAGTCGGTTCTTCTTTAATTCTTCAGCTACATCAGCATCAGGTAACATCTCTGACATCCAACTATATTTGCTACCTCAATTTTAACAATGAGCCTCTCTCTCTCTCTCTCCGATTCATGCCAGTCAGGTGTTGGTCATCATTGATTTCCACAACCATCTATCCTTTTGCTCTTTCTATAAGATGTGTTGGACTCTGCCTTGTGCCATTCTATTAGTAACAATGAGCCTACTGATGGTCAAAGAAAAACAAAAACAAAAATCTCACACATACATGAACACATTTTCTACAGTTGACCCAGAAAACACTGTAAAGACTATTTTTAGCTTTAACAGTAGTTTAAAATCACAAATTCCGAAAAACAGAATTAAGTATCTAGATGTAGCAGATTTTATTTTAAATGTTTTACAAAGAATGAGAGATATACAAACGAGGCAACAACAAAAAAATTCAGCAATTTAGCATCTAAATTTAATCTTAATCTAATTGGGAAATTCCAAAATCAAACTCCGATTAGCTGGTTAAAATAAACCAACTGCCACCGTGACACAGCACATTCCCTGTAGCAACCAGTAAAATGTTCCTCACTAAATGCTGACCCACAGTCTATTTTGTTTAGTTGTGCACTAGCAGCAACCAAGTAAACATGGACTCTGTTATTTGCTGTTCCCATCATCCACAGTGTGACTCGTTTTCTGCATGTAGAAGGACACAGTGGTACAGACATTCTTTACTGATTTTGTTGTGTGTATGGTAATAGCATTATGTGTGGCAGTTCTGTGAGGGATTGGTGCAAAAAAATGACAAGGGAAATATGACACCTAATTGTGACTAATGAATTCACTCAAAAAAGTCAACCAAATCAATGCATGAAAAACATTGCTTCACGATTTCAGATATTTCTGATGAAAATTCTCAAATTTCAAGGACTAGTCAAACCGTCATACAGAGATTGAATTACCACAAGCTCTGCACACGGTGGAGTAAACAACTGGCTGGAAAACCATTAGTGCCATTCTTTGATGAAGAATTGCAAAAGCTGGTGCACACTACAACAAAATTGCCTGAATTTGGGTAGTGACTACATGGAAAAGTAATGCAGTTATGGGCATGAAGTCTTATATGTAATACAATTTTTTTTCCTCTGTTTTTGATTTTTCTTTGTTAAACCAACTAATATGACACTGATTTTTGGACAAGCCCTTCTATTTTCTTCTCAAAGCCTTTCTGCAACACTGGGTTTTGCTACTTCTCTTACCTTGATGAGCTTCAAATCAACAAGGTCTCCTCCACCTCCAAGTCCATGTAGCCAATTGTCATGAAGAAGCAAGACCTGAAGAAAAATCATGTTCATACAAGAAAAGTAAAAAAAAAAAAATGAGTGACCCAAGATCAAAGTTATGAATTTAACTAGAACATAAAGAAAATGAAAAGCACAGTTTATTTATGTCATATACAGCACTAAAAAATGATAATGAAAAGATGCTGGAGATGGATAGAACATACTCTGCTTAAGCCAACCACTAACATAACCAGACACCCTCTCACCTGGATTTCCTGACACACACCGCCGGACAAGCCACACCTTGCAATTTACAGCTAAGTACTCTTTTAAAAAAAATTTTTTTTTTTAAATAGTATTCATGTGAATTTATACTTTATCTCCTCTCTCTATTTCTTCATCCTGTATGTTTTTGTATGATTAAGCTCACGCCGAAACGTCACAACTTTGTAATCATTAAGTAATAAAGCTGCTCCTACTTTTTCGTGTTTTATACATTCTCACCTGGAATCCCCAGGGAAAGAGGTAACAAGGAAGACCTAGAAACACCTGGCGAAGAAGTCTTGAAACAAAGATAAAAAAAAAAAAAGAATGACTCCACCTGAAGAAGGACAGAAGATTCAGCCCAGGACAGAAAAAAATGGAGAGCTCTTGTTAATGGCCTATGCCCCAGATAAGGGTAATGATGGCAAGACAAAGATAGACAATCTGCACTAAAGCAACCT
Source organism: Achatina immaculata (assembly GCA_009760885.1). Lineage (NCBI taxonomy): Eukaryota > Metazoa > Mollusca > Gastropoda > Stylommatophora > Achatinidae > Lissachatina > Lissachatina immaculata. Next base: position 11,453,827 of record CM019695.1, on the reverse strand, counting down.
ACCCACCTTTAATATCTAACTAATGATTGCACTACCTTTTTTTATTCACTAAAACAGTATATTCTGTCCTAACTAGTTATTTTGTTTAGCAGCAAATGTTTACATTAAAACATAACTGCCAATATAAAAACTGATTAAAAATTAAAACCCTACTTAAATCAATGGGCAGCAGTACGAATTTAACTATCCAATCAATATGAAACTGATTCCAGTAGGTGATACTTGGAGAAATGTCTTTTCTGCAGTACTGTTTATATAGTTAGTCATATACAGTGATACCTTGGAATCCGAACACCCCACAACTCGAACAACTTGGAATATGAACAAAAATTTCGAGTAAATGTTGCCTCGGAATCTGAACACTGCTTTGGAATTTGAACAGCCAGCATGTTTTTCACATGTGTTTGTGCGTACTTTTCCTCAGCGTTCGGGCCACCCATACACTCTGTCGTTCAGCCCGTTGCCAGAAGCTGTAGTGAAAGCATCTCCTGTGATTTTCACTGCTAATTTTATGCTTTTGTGCTTGTTTTATGTTCTTTTTTTTACATAATAACAACTTAATGTATTCGCCATGGGTCCTAAAAAGTGTAGTGAGGAAAATAAGAGTAAAAGGAAAGCTGTTAGAACTACAATTGCAGTTAAGAAAGATCTTATCGCTAAGCATGAAAGCGGTACACATGTGGCTGATCTCGCTATCAAGTTCAGGACGCCTAAATTGACTGTACGATTTTGAAAAATAAAGAAGCTATCAAAACAGCTGATGTGGCGAAAGGTGTTACGGCAATGACCTCTAGGAGATCAAAAAGTATGGAAGACATGGAAAAACTTCTCTTAGTCTGGATTAATGAAAAACAGGTGGCGGGCGATGTGATTTCTGAGGCGGTAATTTTTTAGAAAGCCAAGGTCCTGCACGATGATTTAGTGAAAGGCATGCCTGATATTGGTGCTCAAAAGGATAAGTTTAAAGCCAGTTGGGGGTAGTTCAAGAACTTTAAGAAAGGGACTGGGATTCACAGTGTTGTTATGCACGGAGAGGCTGCCAGTTCTAATTTGGAAGCAGCGGAAAAGTTTCTAAAGGAGTTTAAGGAGTTTGTGAACAATGAGGGGTATGTTTCGAACCAAGTGTTCAGTTGTGACGAAACAGGCCTCTGCTGGAAAAAGATGCCCAGGCGAACATACATCTCAAAGGAGAAAAGTCTGTACCAGGCCATAAGCCAATGAAAGACTGCCTTACTCTCTTGCTGTGTGGTAATGCTAGTGGGGACTGCAAGATCAAATCTCTCATGTACCATCCAAGGAATCCATGAGACTTTAAGAAGAACAACATCATTAAGAGTAAACTTAATATTATGTGGAGATGGAATGTGAAAGCTTGGGTTACCAGGTAGTTCTTCACTGAATGGATACATGAGGAGTTTGCTCCTTTAGTAAAGGATTATCTGCAGGAGAAAAATCTCCCGATGAAGGCTCTTCTTGTCCTGGACAATACTCCTGTGCATCCTCCAGGCTTAGAAGATGATTTGGTAGGCGAATATAGCTTCATCAAGATAAAATATTTGCCCCCCCCCCAATATCACTCCTCTTATCCAGCCCATGGACCTGCAGGTGATCTTGAACTTCAAAAAAAAATGTACACCAAGGCTATGTTCCAGAGATGTTTTGAAAGTTACAAATGAAACAAAAATGACCCTCCATGAGATCTGGAAGGATCACTACAATATCCTCCACTGCCTAAGAATCATCAAGAAAGCATGGAGGGAAGTGTCTTTGAGGACAATGAACTCTGGCTGGAAAAAAATCTCTGGCCTGAATGTGTAGCTGTAACAGGCTTCGAAGGCTTTGAGGAACCACCTGTTGTTCCTGACATCATATCTCTGGGCAAGTCCTTGGGTTTGGAAGTCGGCGAAGAGAATGTCAACGAGTTAGTGGAGGATCACAGGACTGGGCTGACAATGGAAGAGCTTCAGAACCTCAACCAGCAGCAGCAGAAAGAAACTGCAGAAGAAATTTCTTCAGGGGAGGAAGAGGGAGACACTGGAACCATTCCCACTGCTGAAATCATCATGTGGTCAAAACTCAGGCAGTCGTTGAGAAGTGGCACCCTAATAATGCCCTCGTTAACAGGTGTGTTAACTTGTTCAATGATAACATCACTGACCATTTTAATAAAGTTCAAAAAGGTCGCCAACATCAGACCACTTTGGAACGTTGGTTCTCAAAAGACACCACAACCAGTGAGCCCAAGCCCTCCACAAGTGGTACCTTAGCAAAGGGCATGAAAAAGGCAAAGAATGCAGACACTAGAACCACCAGAAGTGCAGTTACCTAATGTTATCATGGAAGGTGACTCACCTTCCAACCAATAATCTCTCTCTTCCTCTAGCTTCTACATGCGCTATCATCATTCCTTTTTAAGATAAATACAGGTTTTTATATTTTTAATTTTATTAATTTACATTTTTATTCCAATATTATTATTATTTGTTAATATTTTACCTTAAAATCCAGTGTATTTACTGTTAAAATCATTTTGAAAATTCGAGTTCATGGGACCCAGGAAAGGATTAATACAGTTTCTATTATTTTAACGGGAAAAAACTGTCTTGGAACTCAAACGGGGTTCTGGAATGGATTAAATTCGGATTCCAAGGTACCAGGCTATATATATATAGTGTCAGGCATATTATTAAAATGTTCTTCCAAAATGTTTTGAGGAATGAATTTTTTGCCTTGGGGGTGAGGGGTGGGGTGCAAGAGAATATGTATGATATGAATGCTTCCCAACATGCCTAAGAGTCTATTTGTCTCGTGCAGCATCTATTACAAAATCTAACCTCACAAACTAGTATCTCTAACAAAATTTATATCTAGTATCTCTTACAAAATCTAACCTCATTGTCTACTATCTCTTACAAAATCTTCTTCCTTTTCTTCAATCTCCTTGAGACTATAAGCTGGTGTTCTTTGCAACAGGAACCCACAGGTTCAATGGTTCAAAATCAGATTCTGGTGTCATTGCACTCAGGAGAGCCTCATATATGCTCTTCTGCATGTCTGAGCACAAGTCAACTATTATCACCAAGGAAAAAACCATGTCTGAGAACAAGTCAACTATTATCACCAAGGAAAAAACCATGTCAGAGAACAAGTCAGCTATTATCACCAAGGAAAAAACCATGTCTGAGAACAAGTCAGCTATTATCACCAAGGAAAAAACCATGTCTGAGAACAAGTCAGCTATTATCACCAAGGAAAAAACCATGTCTGAGAACAAGTCAGCTATTATCACCATCCATCACCATTATCAGCATCTATCTTCTGCCCAGAAGAGCAAACAGATCAACCCCAAAACCCCATATTTGCCATTATTATCATTATAACCATCATGCACCCGAAAACAAACTTACCTCAGCCAGTTCACAAAATGACATATCAAATCTTGGCTCTGGATCTTGCTGAGCCTGAAATTCAAAAATGAACATTACAAAATATATTAACTTTAAAACAAGTACATGATGGTTAAAATGAAGCAACTGACTTCTGACTTTTCTAATCCCTGGGTTTACAAGTTTTCACTCTTTTTCCCTTGTGTCTGATAATGAAATGTATAAGTCTTCTTCAGCTGCTCTATATCTCCCCATACAGGATATCAATGATGGAGAAGTTTGGTTATATCAGGTTCTTCTGAAGATCTTTCAGTGCACTGCAGTCCAGCAGGTGGTGATTAACAGTTTCTTCTTCTTGTCTGTTGCAGTTCATGTAGTATGGTGTGTGGTCAGTGGTCATGCTGTGTAAATGAAAGTGATGTGTTCTGTGCACAGCCTGAAGATTGTGCAATGGTCTCCACGACATAAGCTGTTGTGTGGTTTCTGGGGTTAGGCTTTGGGAGGCATATAAAGATCTTCCAGTTAGGTTGCTGGCCCAGCTGTCCATCCACTGCTGCTTGCAGCTGTTGTGTATAATGGGTTTAACTGTTCTCATGTTGGTGGGGCTGTGGGATAGTGGATCTACTCTTTGCCAGTCTGTCAACACATTCACTGCCTCTAATATCCATGTGCCCTAGTATCCACTGTAAGATGGTCTTGATGTCATAGGAGGCAAGTAGGTTTACTGGACAAAGTATGTTAGTTGTAATGTGATCAGCTGTTGGTATTCAAGGACCTGGAGAGCAGACTGGTAGTCTGAGAAGATAACAAGTTTTTTTTAGTGAGTGGCACTGCTTTTGTATTAGGTGGTGATGGCTGTCAGGGCTGCTAATATTGCCTGCATCTCAGTATCATAACTGAAGCAGTGAGATCCATAAGGAGTAGAACGTAGCTTGTTGTCTGGAAACGTGAGTACCCCATATCCTGCATGGTGATACAACACCAGAAATCAAGTCCTGCATTGCAACGGCTTCCAATACTTTCAATAAAATGTCTACTATCTGGAAGTCAAATATGCTCAGTAAAACCACGAAACTTAAAATTGTCAACTCCTGTGTGATCCCAGTGTTAATATATGGTTGTGAGAATTGGAAATCAACCAGTCTACTCAATCAAAGACTTGATGCATTTGAGAACAAATGTCTCCGTAGACTACTGAACATCAGATGGTCCGAATTTAAATCAAGCGAGTCAATAAGACAGGAATCGAACCAAGTCTACGTATCAAGATATATCAAAAGACGTTGATGGGCCTATCTCGGCCACATTCTCAGAATGGACGAATCCACACTCCCTCACCAAGCCCTCACATGGTCAGCGAAGAGCAAAAGAAAGCAAGACAGGCCAAGGGAGACTACGTAGAACCATCACTAGAGAGAGTACAACTTTGGGATTCAAGTCCATCCAAGACCTACAGCAGGCGATGGCAAGTCGTCAGACATGGAAAGATATGATTTCCGCCCCATGAGCCAATGCTGGCCCAAAAGGAATGTCATATCCTGCATTGTCTGTTTCCTTGAATGCTGACCCATCAGTGTATGCAGGGATCCAGTCTTTGGTGCAGGATTCTACGATCTCCAGTGTACACAGCTTTAGGATGCTGGGATCTGATGATTTGTTTGGTAGTTTGTTCTGAAGTCTGGTGTTAGTCTGAGGAAGTGTGTAGTTTGTGTTTGGTACTTTTGTAAGTTTTTCTCCATCTTCAGGGAGTTTGTGTCTTGTGTTCAGCTGTTCCACTATAAGCACTGGAGTTTTCAGTTTCAGAAAATGAAACAATAATAAGAGATGTATGTTTATGTGATAAAAGTAAAGCGGCCAAATGACCCATAGAAGTTAGCTGTGGATATTTGAATAAAAATAAGCAGATCAAAACAAGTGCCCCTGCTGCACTGTGAGTCAATCTTCTGGCAAAGGTTCGTGGAGAAAACTGAACACAAACTGATGGAAGGCAACGGAAAACCATCACCATAATTTCATTTCCTGGCTCGGTCATGTTTCAGCAGATGTGACTTTGGAGCAAAGATGTGACAATTACCTGGGTGGCCAGAAAGAGGGTGAGGGGGAATGAAGAATTTCTCAGAGAAATTACAAACTAACATAAACTAAAAAAGGTAAAGACGGCCCCATAGCAAATGCTGTAGGGGATGAAGCTTTAGTGATATCATTATAACCATCATGCACCCGAAAACAAACTTACCTCAGCCAGTTCACAAAATGACATATCAAATCTTGGCTCTGGATCTTGCTGAGCCTGAAATTCAAAAATGAACATTACAAAATATATTAACTTTAAAACAAGTACATGATGGTTAAAATGAAGCAACTGACTTCTGACTTTTCTAATCCCTGGGTTTACAAGTTTTCACTCTTTTTCCCTTGTGTCTGATAATGAAATGTATAAGTCTTCTTCAGCTGCTCTATATCTCCCCATACAGGATATCAATGATGGAGAAGTTTGGTTATATCAGGTTCTTCTGAAGATTTTCAGTGCACTGCAGTCCAGCAGGTGGTGATTAACAGTTTCTTCTTCTTGTCTGTTGCAGTTCATGTAGTATGGTGTGTGGTCAGTGGTCATGCTGTGTAAATGAAAGTGATGTGTTCTGTGCACAGCCTGAAGATTGTGCAATGGTCTCCACGACATAAGCTGTTGTGTGGTTTCTGGGGTTAGGCTTTGGGAGGCATATAAAGATCTTCCAGTTAGGTTGCTGGCCCAGCTGTCCATCCACTGCTGCTTGCAGCTGTTGTGTATAATGGGTTTAACTGTTCTCATGTTGGTGGGGCTGTGGGGCTGTGGGATAGTGGATCTACTCTTTGCCAGTCTGTCAACACATTCACTGCCTCTAATATCCATGTGCCCTAGTATCCACTGTAAGATGGTCTTGATGTCATAGGAGGCAAGTAGGTTTACTGGACAAAGTATGTTAGTTGTAATGTGATCAGCTGTTGGTATTCAAGGACCTGGAGAGCAGACTGGTAGTCTGAGAAGATAACAAGTTTTTTTTAGTGAGTGGCACTGCTTTTGTATTAGGTGGTGATGGCTGTCAGGGCTGCTAATATTGCCTGCATCTCAGTATCATAACTGAAGCAGTGAGATCCATAAGGAGTAGAAACGTAGCTTGTTGTCTGGAAACATGAGTACCCCATATCCTGCATGGTGATACAACACCAGAAATCAAGTCCTGCATTGCAACGGCTTCCAATACTTTCAATAAGATGTCTACTATCTGGAAGTCAAATATGCTCAGTAAAACCACGAAACTTAAAATTGTCAACTCCTGTGTGATCCCAGTGTTAATATATGGTTGTGAGAATTGGAAATCAACCAGTCTACTCAATCAAAGACTTGATGCATTTGAGAACAAATGTCTCCGTAGACTACTGAACATCAGATGGTCCGAATTTAAATCAAGCGAGTCAATAAGACAGGAATCGAACCAAGTCTACGTATCAAGATATATCAAAAGACGTTGATGGGCCTATCTCGGCCACGTTCTCAGAATGGACGAATCCAGACTCCCTCACCAAGCCCTCACATGGTCAGCGAAGAGCAAAAGAAAGCAAGACAGGCCAAGGGAGACTACGTAGAACCATCACTAGAGAGAGTACAACTTTGGGATTCAAGTCCATCCAAGACCTACAGCAGGCGATGGCAAGTCGTCAGACATGGAAAGATATGATTTCCGCCCCATGAGCCAATGCTGGCCCAAAAGGAATGTCATATCCTGCATTGTCTGTTTCCTTGAATGCTGACCCATCAGTGTATGCAGGGATCCAGTCTTTGGTGTAGGATTCTACGGTCTCCAGTGTACACAGCTTTAGGATGCTGGGATCTGATGATTTGTTTGGTAGTTTGTTCTGAAGTCTGGTGTTAGTCTGAGGAAGTGTGTAGTTTGTGTTTGGTACTTTTGTAAGTTTTTCTCCATCTTCAGGGAGTTTGTGTCTTGTGTTCAGCTGTTCCACTATAAGCACTGGAGTTTTCAGTTTCAGAAAATGAAACAATAATAAGAGATGTATGTTTATGTGATAAAAGTAAAGCGGCCAAATGACCCATAGAAGTTAGCTGTGGATATTTGAATAAAAATAAGCAGATCAAAACAAGTGCCCCTGCTGCACTGTGAGTCAATCTTCTGGCAAAGGTTCGTGGAGAAAACTGAACACAAACTGATGGAAGGCAACGGAAAACCATCACCATAATTTCATTTCCTGGCTCGGTCATGTTTCAGCAGATGTGACTTTGGAGCAAAGATGTGACAATTACCTGGGTGGCCAGAAAGAGGGTGAGGGGGAATGAAGAATTTCTCAGAGAAATTACAAACTAACATAAACTAAAAAAGGTAAAGATGGCCCCATAGCAAATGCTGTAGGGGATGAAGCTTTAGTGATATCATTATGCTGGGCCATTTGCGTAAGCGTTAGTGATCTCATTATGCTGGGCTATCAGCATATGAGGTAGGGTGGCCAGTTCCTTTCCTCACTGACTTTCCTTCCCAGATTTTCTCTGGTGCCCATTTTATGAGGCTGCGTCGACCTCAGGACTGCATCAGTCAGAAAAAAAAAAATCCATTCAGCTGCTTGACGAGTGCTAACAAAAATTAGATAAAACTATAAGGAAAAGATTACTCCAATTCTCTGTACCTGTCATGCAAAGACAACTTGAAGAACCTGAGAAACACTAAAAAACTGAAGGGGAAAATGGAAGGAGACCAACAGAAAAATATTTAAATGACCAGGTGGCATGGACAAAGAAAAGTAGTACATACTAATAACTGGAAACACCATTGGAAATAGCTCACAAATGGCCTTGGAAAAGAGAACAGATGAAAAACTGGGGCATGAATGAAGAATTGTTGATGATGGGATTCATGGAGGCAACCTGTCTCTTTGCCAACATGGCCGAACATATGAAGCTGTAATATGCAAGAAGTATCTGTTACCACCACAACCATCCACATGTAAGGAATTACAATCCTGTGAAAACTAACCAATTTTAAGAACTAATTCTCAGCTACGAAACATATTGTTCTCTTTACCATTTTGTTGTGATTAGGCATCCTGTCACTAGGACTAACATTAACTAGAAATCCTATCACCAGGACTAAAATTAACTAGAAATCCTATCACCAGGACTAAAATTAACCAGAAATCCTATCACCAGGACTAACATTAACTAGAAATCCTATCACCAGGACTAACATTAACCAGAAATCCTATCACCAGGACTAACATTAACTAGAAATCCTATCACCAGGACTAACATTAACCAGAAATCCTATCACCAGGACTAACATTAACTAGAAATCCTATCACCAGGACTAACATTAACTAGAAATCCTATCACCAGGACTAACATTAACCAGAAATCCTATCACCAGGACTAACATTAACTAGAAATCCTATCACCAGGACTAACATTAACCAGAAATCCTATCACCAGGACTAACATTAACTAGAAATCCTATCACCAGGACTAACATTAACTAGAAATCCTATCACCAGGACTAACATTAACTAGAAATCCTATCACCAGGACTAACATTAACTAGAAATCCTATCACCAGGACTAACATTAACTAGAAATCCTATCACCAGGACTAACATTAACTAGAAATCCTATCACCAGGACTAACATTAACCAGAAATCCTATCACTAGGACTAATATTAATCAGAGATCCTGTCACTATCCTGTCCCAGACCTCTGGGAGTCATGACCCAGAGGGGCCCACCCCCTTAGAGTGTCAGGAGTTTAATAGGGCCGAAACACTTGTCTGCTGAAGGAGTTGTGTTGTTGTTCCGCTCTCTACAGTAGAGAGTTTCCTGCATATTTAATCAGAGATCCTGTCAACAGGATTAATGGTAACCAGATATCATTTCACCATAATTACTGGTCTCCAGATATCTAGTCACTGGTATTAAAATTAACCTGAGATCCTGTCACCAGGATTAATGGTAACCAGAAGTTCTGCCACCCAAAACTGATCGCTGATAAAATCTGGCAAAGCAGACTTATTGAAATGTTTACTGCTGCAAGAATAAATAAGCAGACAGACTGCAAGTGCAGCACATAACAATAATGAATGAGTAATAAAAAGTTCTAATTCAACACAACCAACAATTTTACTGGTTTTCTAGGTCAACATAGCTAGTTATTTCCTGCCATACCAGCTTTCATCCTGATTTTCTAATTTTTTCTTTCAGAAGCTTCGGTTACTGAGATGGTACGAGACTTCAGCGCAAAAATGTAGATGCTAAAACACACAAAGAAATGGAATAAAAAAAAAGAATGTGACACAAAATTAAAAATAGCATCTGAAATAGCATTCAGAGCAAAAGCAAATCCTTACCAACAGTTCTTGATCTTGTTGCCGTTTTCGGCATTTCTCACTCTGTCGTCGAAAGAGTGGCATGTTTCAAGCCTTTACTAAAGCCGTGTCTGAATATAGTTCCTGACTCATGTGAAACACAATTAGACTTTTTTTTTAATGGGCAAAGATGTAGTATTAAAGCTGAATTAAACAGTAGTCAGTGACCCATAACTAACTGCTTGCATCAGGTGTGGTGAGCTATGGCCATTAAAGAATCTGTTCTACCTTCTCGTGCTGTCCCTAGAAACAGACAGTTGTCTGGCCAAGTGAACAGGGACCGAAAGGGGAAGATGAACAAAGCCCTAAAAATATACTGACTCAAAGACAAATGTGCCTGGCCTCAGTTGTAGCACAATGCTATGACACTTCCTGCCCCATTAGTCAGACTAGGCTGTTACTGGGGGGTACCAACACATAGGTGGGACAGGGTATTAGTCAGTTCTGGTATACCAACACACAGGTGGGACAGGGTATTAGTCAGTTTTGGTGTACCAACACATAGGTGGGACAGGGTATTAGTCAGTTCTGGTGTACCAACACACAGGTGGGACAGGGTATTAGTCAGTTTTGGTGTACCAACACAAAGGTGGGACAGGGTATTAGTCAGTTTTGGTGTACCAACACATAGGCAGGACAAAGTATTAGTCAGTTTTGGTGTACCAACACATAGGTGGGACAGGGTATTAGTTTTGGTTCGCCAACCCTGACACTAGCATGTCACCTATGGGTCACTGACTGCCAAAACAGATAGTGTCTTTGTTTTAAAGCTGTGTAAGATAAATTCTGTTTAATCACACAGAGAAACACATACTGCTGACTGATGTCAAAATTAAAGCTGTGAATCAATCATTGATAAAATTATGGCAATTCAAAATCTGGTACAGACTCTTCTCCTTCTTCTTCTTCTGCATTTGACTGTTGGTTAGTCATGCTATGCGTCACCCTGATGAAGTCTACTACCTTCTCTAGGCTCAAGCCTGTGCCCCAAAGTTTTCCTTTCAGTTTCTCTCCCCTGAGCCAGTTCTGTAATCTCTGAGTGGGTTAGATTTATACACACAAGTCTCATTTCTGCATATAGCTAGCATATCAAGAGCTATCTGGCTTCACTTGATTTCATTAATGCAGCATCCACACCAACTAGTTGTCACTATTTATTACATATCCACTAAACTTTTTTTTGTGCTAGTTTTTTTTTTTTACTGGAACAATAGAACCAATAAAATAAACTAAATATGATCAAATCACTGGAAAAATATTTTCTTATAAAAATTAACACACAATTAACACATAATTTAGAGAAGACAGTCTTGGAAGGGCACATAATGGGAAAAAGAAAAAGAGGAAGACCAAAGCGAAGATGGCTGCATGACTTCGTTGATAATCTGCGAATGGATGCATCAACAGCAGGGCATCTTGCTTACAACCGAGAGGCCTACAGGAGTGCTGTTAGGGAGGCAAAGTTCGGCAAGGGACATGGAAATGACTGACTAGTTTAATAAGCTGTACATAATTATAGTGTAAAGGCAGTCCTCATAATGCAATTAAGGTACCTAGGGGACATGGTGCTGGTGTCAGTATTTTCCATGACCTGTCAGCACACTAGAAAGGGATGTGATTAGCATCATGCCTGGCCACCTTTCCTTCCCCAGCTCCAGAAGGCACCAGGTATCCACTCTTACAGCTGGGTGACAGCCTGTAGCTCGACTCAAACCCTGGACCTTCACCATGAGAGACTAGTGTACTAACCACTTTGCCATAATTATAGCGTAATTTATAATGTTTTTTGTATATTCATTTTTTTATAAAAATATTTTACAATTTAATTATAGCTTCATTACATTTTAACTCCATTGTATATAATAAAGCTATTTATTATACACAAAGCATTGTTACTTATGCGTTTTATGATAAAATGCAATACTCACTGCCCAGCACAAGACAAGACAGGCACTATCAGCCGCAGGAAGCTGATGGATTGGGGGGGGGGGGGGGTTCTGAGCACTTATGGACATGTCTGGAGTGCAATGTTGATGAAACATAAACTCACTGCCCATACTACTTCTCTAACGCGTAATCTCTAACGCATTTGCTCTGTTTAGTCATTTGCGCATCCAAAATCTCTGATTAATGATTCTCTCAGCTTTAATCAACTATTAAAAACAGGCTCATTTAAGGCAAAGGTAACCCTGTCGTGTCACGGTGGGTGTTTAGGGGGGTATGGTGTTAATGCCCGTTTTCCTTGACTTGTCGGGTCAGCATAACGCTTTGGTCTTTTCATCCCCAGCTCCAGAGAAAGTCGTGTACCCATTTCTACTGCTGAGAGACTGGGGTGCCCGCAGCTGGATTCGTACGACCTACCTTCGCCATGAAAGACTAATGCACTAACCACTCTACCACTTACACACTCGAACTGCTATTAGGACCGCCACTTTTATTGTATATAGCTCTATCACACAAACATAAACAGTTGAAAATGATTAATAATTTATCTTACTCAAAGTTTCTCTGTAGACGAAATGTGTCAATTTTTTCCCCCCGAAATTCTGAACTACGGCCAATGTTTTTGTTTTAATTCCTGGCGTTCCAATCCTGACAGACGACAGACACCTATTTCCGATACTCACCACCGATTACAATACAAAAATCGATTACCAGTATATAATCCTGGCCGGTTTGCATAATTCTGATCTACTAATGACTTTAACTGATTTTTAAAACTCAGTAAATTAACGTCATTTAATAGTTTTAGATAAACTGATTCTATTATCACTGATTCTAATAAGTACATAATAGACTATCACTTGCAATATTTTATTGTCAGATATTGTTATTCAGATAATCGATATTTGTTGCACTATCAAGTTTATGCGAAATCGGTGAACAGAATTGATTATTTCTTGCCGGTAACTTTATAACGTGAGACAAAAACACCAGCAAGAATGTGAATGTCAGATTTCTAAGATCCTGCAACTTTTCAGTTAGCAAGATACAGATGCGATTCCTCAACAGTGACCCAAGAGGCGGAAAACATAATCAAATTTTTTTTTCAAACTGAGATATTACCCCCCCCCCCCAAAAAAAAAACAAAAAACTTCGAAATCCCTTGGTAAGATAGTGGCCCTATTATGCCATAGAGTCAAAAGGCAGATAAGTTGTTGATGCTCATATTTCCTTGACTATTCAGCACACCGCATCAAGCTCTTTCCCTAGTTCTAGAGAGAACCTGGTATCCATTTCTAAAACTGGCGCCTACAACCGGACTAACACCGCTATGAGGGGCGAGCGGACTAACAACTACGCCACTCAAGCTCGGTGAAAGAGTAAGAAAAGCAACAAATGCATCTTTAAAAGAACTGGGTGTAGATTGAACAAGCTTCTTATCTTCGTCGAGAATGGACAATATTGTCTTTCTTTTGTCGTGCTGAACAATTTAATGGCCTGATCATAACAGTAAACAATTATATGATTCCTGCTGAGAAGCGAAAAAGGGGCTGATAACTTATGTTATCACTGACTCTATAAACAGCGCAATCACTGATAGCGATTCCTTCATTTTCTCGGTACTTACCGATAGACAGCCTTACATTTTCGCATCGTCGGTTTGGGAAGGACGGTACACATGAAAGAGTGATAACAGCCGCAGTACACTTATATGAAAATAGCCGTCAAAGATGGAGAATGTTTGAGCTTGCATGTCGAGATTCCACCTGGTTTCATGCTCTAGTGAATAAAAAGAGAGCTCTATATATCGACAAGCTCACTTCAAGGACCAAAGCATATCGTCCGCGTGTAAAAGAACACAAATACACAGTTAAATGCCTATTTTAATTTCCATATTGTCATTTTTTACGGCGCCCCAGCAGTGGTAGGTTATCAGTTTGATTGAACAGGTTAATACCTGAGGGTCAATGTTCACTCTAAGCTGGGCGGCCGAGCACACCAACTCTCCCCCCCCCCCCAAAAAAAAAATCATACCACGCACGAAATTTTATATGTTGAGCAAAAATTAATAACATTGCTACTTTTATTTTTCAATTTCCTTATGTTACTTCTTCGTTCTTTTGTGTGGTTGAAGAACAATATGATATCGCTACATAAGTTTGTTTTAGTTATTTCTCTGCATTTGAATGTTTTGTGTTTGTGAGCGTGTGTGCATGTGTGCATTTTTTGTGGAGTTTTTTTTCTGTTTCTTGTTTGTTTTTCCTATGAGAACTTTGTACTCTTTAATTTGACGTTCTGATGCACATTTGCACACAAAATATTTGTTGAGAATATATCGGCACACGGGTGGAAATTTTGTGCACGAACGGAAAAATCTTAGAGGACACATTGTTAAGGGTCTGGAAAAAAAGGGGGTGGGGTGGGGGGATCCTCTGCAAATACATGTTATTGTTAATTATTCTGAAGCAGGAGATGAACAATATAGGGTGAATGAGGCGTGAGCCTTTGTTAGGTTCAGCACGGCGGCTTAGGCGATGGTTAATCCGCCATCGAGTACCAGCCTCCATATTAGACATGATACGTTTGAAATTTTCGAATTGGAACATGGGTTTTAAACAAAAAATGGATGTTTACTTATCAAATTATAATTTTTTTTAAAAATGTGTAGCAATCTGTGGAATTGTCCTCATTACGCTGGTGATGGGCATTTCTGACCACACATCATAAGAAAATGTAGATTTACCGTCTGAACAGAAACACGAAGCCCTGCCCGTAACTGTTCAGTGACGGCGCCGGAAATGATAAAGAGTCGTGAACTGCGCAGCAGCCACAATACAGTGCCAGAACAGCTGTGAGACAGACATCAGAAGGCAGGGGAAAGATTGGCCGACTAAAGACAATATGCGGAAAAACAGCTGAACACGAAGTGGTGGGGAACAAATATAGCTGGTACATAAAGACTTGTTAAGAGAGACCAAATTAGTAGGCACAGAATCCCTTGATGAGGTTGAAAAGCTCGCAGAAAACAGGAGAACTTGGCGAACTACAATGAGAGCCCTGGTGTGAATTTTAACGGCACGGGAAGGCTGTAAGATGTAAGATATCATCATCATCATCATCAGGTGCCGTGCCGACTGGCGTTGGCTATTATGCTTCTCCAGAGTACCCGATCCTTCATGCAGGCCATCAGTTCAGTTGGTGATCTCCTCTCACACCATCCCGTCAGACTGTCCAGTATCATTTCTCTTGGTCTTCCTCTTGATCTTCTTCCTTCTATTTTTCCTGTTGTTATAATATTTTCAATGCCCCCTCTTCTCATTGCATGTCCTATGAAAGTACATTGTCTCTCTCTTATCTTTCTGACAAGGTTTTTTGTCTCTCCAGCTCTTCTCATACATTCTTCATTAGTTATTTTTGCTGTCCAGGGGATTCGCAACATTCTTCTAATAAACCACATTTCTGCTGCTTCCAATGATTTTTGTGCAGACTTGCCTATTGTCCATGATTCACTTCCATATAACAAGATAGGTTCAATATAGCATTTTAGGACTCGTTTTCTAACATTCATTGATAAGGATGTGTTAACTAATATGTTTCTCATTCTCTGAAATGCAGTCTTTGCTTGGCCTATTCTGTTCCTAATTTCTGTTTTGCATTTCCCATCTGAAGTTATTACTGCTCCAAGGTATTTGAATTTCTGCACCTGCTTTAGAATGGTTCCGTTTAATTGAATACTGCATGCTGGTGGATTCTGTTTCTTAGATATAACCATAGTCTCTGTCTTTTTGATGTTCAAAGTAAGGCCTTTCTGTTCACTTTCTTTGGCGACTTTATCCAAGAGATTTTGCAGGTCTTGTTGGTTCTCCGCTATCAGTACTGTGTCGTCAGCATACCGAAGGTTGTTAATATTGTATCCTCCAATTTTTATGCCTGGTTCTGTGATGATTGTTCTTAGAATATTCTCGCTGTACAGAGAAAAAAGGTCTGGAGATAGTACACATCCTTGTCGCACCCCTTGTTTTATAGGTTGGCATTTTCCAATTCCATTTTCAACTCGGACTGCTGCTTCTTGCTGCCAGTATAGATGTTTTACAATCCTCAAGTCTTT
Organism: Achatina immaculata; assembly: GCA_009760885.1. Classification (NCBI taxonomy): domain Eukaryota; kingdom Metazoa; phylum Mollusca; class Gastropoda; order Stylommatophora; family Achatinidae; genus Lissachatina; species Lissachatina immaculata. Next base: position 11,437,990 of record CM019695.1, on the reverse strand, counting down.
GCCGTCTATATTGATGTCTTCAAGCATTTTAATAATTTCACTATGTTTCACCTTGTCAATTGCCTTGGTGTAATCAATGAAGCATAAGTAGAGATCTTTCTGTACTTCTAAAGCTCTTTCTGTTAGTGTTCGTAAAGCATAAATGGCATTGTGTGTTCCCTTTCCTTCAACAAATCCGGACTGTTCATCTGCTATTTCCATTTTTATCTTTTTCCTTGTAAGATGTAAAGGCTCAAATAAGAGCAGCCCATCAATTACAGAACAGAAATATAAAGATATGCAGACGATAGTACGAGAAACTTTAACAAGATACCACTACAGTCTTCATGCATCTGAAAAAACAAGCAGAAAAAAAAAAAGTGGAAAACTGAATATATGAGAACAGCAAGATAAAAAGATAAGCATACAGATAATATCCAAATAGAAAGGATAAAAATTAAAAGAACAGATTCCTATAAACATCTAAGAACAATATTCAGTAGCTTCAGCAGTATAAGAGATGAGATAAAGGCTAGAATACAAGCTGGAAACAAGACATATTTTGCCCTTAGACAGTTGTTACAATAAAAAATTCTACTTCACAACACTAAATTAAACAGACCGTATATAAGGCACAGATTACACCAGTTATATTATGTGGGTCTAAATCATGGAGTACAACTAAACAAGAAGAAAACCAAATGCAAACATTTGAGAACAGACTCCTGAGAAGAATTTATGGGCCGGTGAGAGACCTTATAACACAACAGTGGAAGATACGAAACAAAGAAATCTACACATTGTTTAACTCTCCGCTTATAACAACCACTATGAAAAACAACAGACTGACGCTGGCTGGGGCATTTAGAAGGAACGGAGGAGGATAGATAAACAAAAGTGATGAAAGGGGATAGACCAAGAAGCAGGCCTAGACAACGATGGCAAGGCAACCTAGAAGAAGATATACGAGCCCTTGGAATCGACAATTGACAAGAAGAGAGAGTGATAGAGACGTGTTTTGTCTGCAGCAATGAGCCTCATTGGCTCAGAGAGATGCTGAATTCAGTAGCTGCTCAAAGAAGAAGTAGTACATACTTTAACACTTTGCTGTTGTAGTCATCACCGCTGGCTCATCATCGTTCCGAAGTTGATAAAAACTGGATTTGTAAAGAAACACAACTTTACCAGTGCAACAATAAAAACGTGTTGTTTTTAACTGTTATTTCCCTTACATAAATACAGGGTGTTGAAAAACTCGTGTATCCCTAAAGGGAAACATGAAATTTTTTTTGTCCAGGTAGTGAAAAACACTTTGCAGCTATTGAGTACACGTTGCATCAATGGTTATTCACTGTTACGCTGTACATCTCCTCCGGCATTTATGCTAGGACGCAGGAGACCCTGCTAAGAAAAGTACGGACCAGCTGCTCCGAACAAATCAACATCGTGTGACAAGTGAACATTCAGAATTGTGCCGACGCAAACGCCACGGCAAACATTGCACAAAAGGTATTCAAGAACATGATTAACCCGGCCCACTTGTGTGGGGGAAAAAAAAACAACAACAGAACGGCGATCACTTCCAGTATTTTTAACTGTGAAATAAATAGGTTTCCCCATAGAGTTGTGTCACTTTTTGAACATCCTGTGTCTATTTTCCCCTCCAACCTCCGGGCCACGCCCCTTCCCCTCCCTTCCCTCCTCCCCCCTCCCACCCCCATCTCTTTTTCTTTCCCTCTCTTTCCCCCACCACAACCACCACCATAAAACTATACCAATTCTAATAAAAATCACTAGTATGGGCAGGAAAAAAAAAACGGTTTTTCCTTTTAGTTTTTCCAGTAAAGAGGATAAGAAGAATACCAAATGTATAGTATAGAAAATGTTAATCAGGTATGGCTTGCGATATATGACGTGTGTAAGAATATTTTGTTTTGTTTTCTGTTCGTTTTGCGTAGAATTAAATATGACCCTATAACCAACCTGTCTTGGACAAAAACAGCAAAAAAAGCATGAAGTTAAGGCCTAGAGTTCCGCGACAAGTGCCTATGAGGGATTTTTAAGTCATGATCTCTGATGGAACCCAGTGCAGATCCATATAGGAGAACATGGGTTGAGAAACCCTGTTATGTAGGGACAGGGTTTACATTTATGTTTAAGCTGATTCTCGTATAAAATTAGATGGTGATAAGGAGTTTTGCACATCGAGAGCTGCTGTCTCGATTACGAGCATGAGATCACACATTAAAGAAGAGATCAAATGTTCTGTTATCTATGAATGTGTCGGTTGCTCACAGTGACGTGATGTGAACCGTCTCGTGGCCAAAAAAAATACGATTTTTCACACAAAAATACGCGTGGCCAAAATTATTATGACGAATGGCCATAAATTACTACGACGCATGGCCAAAATTACAGTGACGCATGGGCAAAAAAGATCGTTTCTCATACATTCTATTAGTTTTTTTAAAATTGCCAATATTAAACATATAGCACGGTCAGTTAGTGATTCATCAGTGAGAAATAAGGAATTATATGGGCAAAATTATTCCTTTCTTTGGGGGTATCTATCTATCTATCTATCTATCTATCTATCTATCTATCTATCTATCTATCTATCTATCTATCTATGAACCTTTAGATGCCCAAGGGACATAGGATTTCCGCAAGGGATTTCCACAAAAGTCTATCCTTTGCGTCCCCACCCCCCCCCCCCCACCCCGCTCTTGCCTTCTGCTGAGATCTGTGTTGACAATGTATTTTTGATTATGTATATGTTTGTGTGTACGCGTGTATGTGTGTGAGTGCTATTTTATTAGGTTAATTACTTCTTCTCTTTTACTTTGAATGTAATAGTTTAATTTTACACTCTTTTGATATGTTTTTTTTCCTCATGTAATTTGTACACTTGTATTAAATCGAGTGTGTGGGAAGAATGAAAGATGGAGTGATGAAGGGCAGAATGTAAGACGGGCCTGCGTGCCCAATTCTTTACCCTTTAAAAATAAAGATTCATTCATTCATTCATTCATTCAACATCTTCTTTGCTAGACTTTTCTATATCAGTTACTAAACCAAATTACCTTTTTATGATCTATTAACAAATATCTATTCATCATCATCATCATCATAATCATCATCGCCTTTCACTCCCTTGAGAGCATAGGCCACGAATAAAGGCTCTCCGGTCATCCCTGTTCTTGGAATTATTCTCTGCTTCCTTCCATGTGTATCCCTTGTCTCTGAGCACTGTCATAATTTCTCTTCTCCAAGTAAGTCTACGTCTTCCTCGTTTTCTATTTTAAACATCTATTAGTTATTAGCAAACAAACATCTATTTAGTCATTAACAAGCAAACATCTATTAGTTATTAATTTTTTTTAAAAATCTATTAGTTATTAGCAACAACAACAACAACAACAAAAGCCTCGTTTTTCTCATACAATATATCCCTATATATTCTACCATTTCAGTCAATTTTTTTTTCCTCTAACCTTCGGAACCGTGAAGATAGACATTTCCTCTTGAAATCTGATGTCCAACTGGTTGGTGCCCTTCATTTTTTTTTTTTTTTCCCCGTGTGTGCTTGAGAAAGAAATTGTATCTTCCCCACCTTCCTTGAATTAAACACTCAGCATGCAACCCTTGAGCCAGTTTGGCAAACGCGGCCCACCCAAGATGTTGGGTCTATGAGCAACGCCTTTGTATCATGGTGAACACACGCCTGAGAACCGCAAATCCGTGGATGTCCTACTGCACTTCTGACATGAGGCCCGGTTGTCTGCGAAAATATCTTCACGGAGTCACACACACCAACGTTTCTGTCGATGGACATTGGCCAAAACAGCACGGCTTGCGCCTTCATTTTCTGTTTTTTTTCCCACAAAACACCTAGGGTACTGTTCAGTTCTTTTTCGTCCGCGAAGACGTTTAACATCTGCCTCATCTTCTTCTTCCCCTCCTTCTCCTTCTTCTTTATTTCCTTCTTCTTCTGTCGGATCTGCGAGCTTTTCTTTACAGCCTGTGAAGATATTGCTGTCCGATTAACACTGTGCTGGACTGGGAGCCAGTCATGGCAGCTATTTTTCAGTACCCGAATGCAGCTAAAAACCTGGGAATGTGTAATACTTCTTTAGAAGAGTCCACCACCATGGAGGACTATGACTATCCCTTCTCTTTTAGCCAGGCTAGACCTGTTATCGGAGGTACCAAAGGGAAAGTGGAACAGGATCTTTGCCAACCATGGTTCGCAGTTCTTGAAGCTAAAATGTCAACAATGTATCTCTGATTGTTAAGTCTGATAGCATATTTGCTCCCTACATCTGCCTGCAGGAAGAGGCAAACTGGATTACATAACATTCGTTGTTAACGAATGAAAGCAAATTAGGATAGCACACAAAGGGAACCAGCTGGAGTCAGTGAAATGTCCTCTTTACCAGGTAAAAATATTGTCCAAATCTTCTGTCATGGAATGTCCAATTTCAATGACCCCGAGGGCCGCAACTGAACGCGGAAATAGAGTAAGCGTGTGAATTAACTAGTTTTTGCCATCTTACATACAGTGAGAAAATGTGACATTTATGAAGTACCAATGTGAACACTACAGATTCTAATTGGTTTTTTTTCAGGTGTTCTAAAAAATGTGGAGCAGCTAGTGTAGTGGTTGGAGCCACTACAATATCTAGTAACCGAATGGTCGAGGGTTCGAATCCCTAGCTCAGCCGGGGATGTTTTTCCGACCAAAACGGTGCCGAGGACGATCCAGCCTCGTAAAATGGATAGCAGAGAAAATCTGGGAAGGAAAGGAACTGGCTACCCTACCTCATACGCTGATGGCCCAGGATAATGAGGTCTCTAACGCTTCATTACCTATACGGCGATTGCTAAGGGACTACTTTACCTTCTAAAAATGTTTTTTGCATGTTTTAGTTAATTTTAATCAAACATGTTATATTTTCATACAGCAGTATAAAATTAAACGGAGCTATTCTAAAGCAGGTGCAGAAATTCAAATACCTTGGAGCAGTAATAACTTCAGATGGGAAATGCAGAACAGAAATTAGGAATAGAATAGGCCAAGCAAAGACTGCATTTCAGAGAATGAGAAACATATTAGCTAACACATCTTTATCAATGAATGTTAGAAAACGAGTCCTAAAATGCTATATTGAACCTATCTTGTTATATGGAAGTGAATCATGGACAATAGGCAAGTCTGCACAAAAATTATTGGAAGCAGCAGAAATGTGGTTTATTAGAAGAATGTTGCGAATCCCCTGGACAGCAAAAATAACTAATGATGAATGTATGAGAAGAGCTGGAGAGACAAAAAACCTTGTCAAAAAGATAAGAGAGAGACAATGTACTTTCATAGGACATACAATGAGAAGAAGGGGCATTGAAAACATTATAACAACAGGAAAAATAGAAGGCAGAAGATCAAGAGGAAGACCAAGAGAAATGATACTGGACAGTCTGACGGGATGGTGTAAGAGGAGATCACCAACTGAACTGACGGCCTACATGAAGGATCGTGTACTCTGGAGAAGCATAATAGCCACCGCCAGTCGGCACGGCACTTGATGATGATGATGATATATTGTCATAATAACCTAGCGGGCCGAAAAAAAAATCTCGCGAGTCGAATGCGGGCCATCAGTTGGACACCCCTGTTCTAGTCACAAATGAATTAGTGACTAGACCATCGGTCCTAATCTTATTTATATTTATCAGAGCATCGGGCCTAATCTTATCCATACTTACTACACGTTTGTCTCCAAACCTGATTTGTATATACTCTACCACTGGCGCCAGTCAACCTGTAGGCGACGCTCATTCCAGTCACTTCCAAAGAAGAAATTCTAGCAGCTTACGCGAGCACAGCAGAGTTTCTCAGTGTGCTACACACGGTGTCGTGGGTTGGAGAATATGTTGGCACATTAAAATATGTTTAACGTGAAAGGACCTTCACTCTTAACAGAACTCTGTAGAGGTTATTCATTACAGTCTATCAAGCTAACAATTAAACAGAACTCTGGGAATACTATTAACATGTGGAGGTTATTCGTTGCAATCCATCAAACTAACATTTAAATAGAACTCTTAGAACATCATTTAAAATCTAAGGAACTATTCATTACAATCAATGACGCTAACAGTTAAACGGAACCCAGGGAATGTATTTGCAAGCAAGACTTCGTCATATACAACTTTCACTTTGTTACAGACATTCAGCATTTATTATAATAAGCATGAAGGAAACAATAATAATATAAGAGAGGGGAGGAGAGAGAGAGAGAGAGAGAGAGAGAGAGTAAACAGTTCGCCCTATTTATTAATGAAAAGATTTCATGATACACTGAAAACTTCCATCGTCTTCATTTAAAGTCATACTGATACACAAAAAGAAAAGTAATATCGATACATAAACAGAAGATTAATGCCGATATATAAACAAGAGACTAATGCCCATATATAACAGAAGATCAGATTAATGACTATATGTAAACAGACAGTCAGTGACGGTACATAAACAGAAGACTACTGCCCATATATAACAGAAGATTAATGCTATTATATATCAACAGACGATCGGTGCCAATATATAAACAGACAGTCAAGGACGATACAAAAACAGAAGACTAATGCTGATACCTAAATAGAAGACTAATGCCCATATACAATAGAAGATTAGTGCCGATATATAAATGCAAAACTATTTATAATATTTAAACAGAAGATTAATTTCGATTTATAAACAGGCAATCAGTGACGATACATAAACAGCCAATCAAGGCCGATACACAAACAGAAGAGTAATGCTGATACGTAAACAGAAGACTAATGCTCGTATATAACAGAAGATCAGTACCGATATAAAAAAAAACAGACGATCAGTGCCGATATATAAACAGAAGATCAGAACCGATATATAAACACAAGAGTAATGCTGACATATAAAAAATAATATAACTTGTTGAGACGGAAGACGTGGCGTGTGGCAGCTTGGCTGCACGTTTATCCAATCAGATTTGAGCAAATATCGCATCCTTGGTGGTTCTTTCCTTCCCCCCCCCCCTCTTTTTTCAAACTGCTGGCGTCAAGCTGAAGTGCTGTGAGGTAGTACAAGGGGGGCACATTAAGGAGGTGTCAGGCATCAGAACACAAGCTATCGTTAACATTCTTCTTGTTTCTAATAATAATCCACTAGGCTAGAGCCCTCTGGTTATAAACAAAAATCACGTGTTTGGTACAAACTTCCTGTATGCATAATTTCCGACAACCATTTATAGATATCTGCAACCAGATCCACTCGCTCTCGTTTGTTTTGTTTTTTTTTTCTTCTCAGTTCCTTCTTGTCGATTTGCGACCTTTCTTTGTGTTCCTCCATTGAATTCTCTTGGGAACATTCACTCTTTTGATACTCTGTAAATGCTGTTTTCATACTTTCTTAAAGCGCTGTTTCTTTTATGTTCTTTAAAGTGTTGTCTTCTGTAAATGCTTCCTACTACGTTTGTCTAGTGCTGTCTTCTTATGTTCTCTAGTGTTGTCTTCTTATGTCCTCTAGTGTTGTCTTTCTATGTTCTCTAGTGCTGTCTTCGTATATTCTCTAGTGTTGTCTTCCTATGTTCTCTAGTGTTGTCTTCCTATGTTCTCTAATGTTTTCTTCTTATGTTCTCTAGTGTTGTCTTCCTATGTTCTCTAGTGCTGTCCTCCTATGTTTTCTAGGTGCTTCCTTGAACGTTGTTTGAGCGATGTTTTTGTGCTGCCTTTTAAAGTTCTCTAAGAGCCGTTCTTTTTTTTATGATCTTAGGCGCTGCCTTATTATATTCTTTAAGACCTGCCATCGTAGCATCTTTAAATGCTGTCTTCTTATGTTCTCTAAGTACTGTCTTCTTATGTTTTTTAAGTGTTTTTTAAGTATCATAAGAAGATATATAGAATCTGGACTATTTTATTTACGTCTTCTACACGCATTCTTCTAATGAAGTACTAAAATATTTTGCCTTTTTTGTTTGTTTGTTTCTTTTGTTTATTTATATGGTTATTTAAGCGCAGTTTTCCATGGTTTGTAACCTCCGCAACCCTTTCTGTGCGCCACTGCTGGTGCGAGGATGTACAGCAGGGGTTTCTAGAGCTGTTAGTTTTTATATTACATGCTGCTTATGTCTCTTTCTTCTGCGATCTGGTTATGTTTTTTCTCTTCTTCTTTCTTTTTTCTTCTTCTTCTTTCTTCTTTCTTCTTTCTTCTTCTTCTCTTCTTTCTTCTTTCTTCTTCTTCTTCTTCTTCTTCTTCTTCTTCTTCTTCTCTTCTTCTTTCTTCTTCTTCTTCTTTCTTCTTCTTTCTTCTTCTTCTTCTTCTTTCTTTCTTCTTCTTCTTTCTTCTTTCTTCTTCTTCTTCTTCTGCTTCTTCTTCTTCTTCTTCTATCTTTTTTTTATGTTTTTGCCCTTCTTCTTCTGCTAGCTTCTTCTTCTTCTGCTTCTTCTTCTTCTAGCTTCTTCTTCTTCTAGCTTCTTATCTTCTTCTTTTTCTTCTTGGAATTACAAGAATTACTGCAGCCGACACAGTGAAGATGTTGAGGTACAGCATCGTGTCGGAGTGTGAGTGGGTTTTTGGAGGCTTTTTTTTTTTTTCAGTGCCTGAGTGCAGCTAAGAGCAGGGGCTGTGGCAATACCTCTTTAGCAAACTCGGCCGCAATGGGAACTATGACGATCCCCTGCCCCGTTAGCCAGGCTAGGCCTGTTTCTGGGGGTAGCTATGGAGGGGTGGGGATAGGGTCTTGGTCAGTCATGGGTCGTTTACTGCCACATCAGACAGTGTCTCCCCCCACCCCACCCACCCCTATTTTTTTTTTTTTTTTGCTGTTCTTTAACCGACACAGTTTTTGCATAAAGGCATCATTCTAAGCTCTTCAGAAGAAGTGAAACTGTGAGCAAAGAACATCGGAGACGTAAGCTCCTGCGGAGTATATAGTTCAACTTGATGGACTCTTCTGCCACCGAAAGCTTTAAAAATTAGAAAGCGACAGGAATGAACTCATCATCATCATCATCATCATCAGGTGCCGTGCCGACTGGCGTTGGATATTATGCTCCCTCAGAGCACACGATCCTTCATGCAGGCCATCAGCTCAGGAATCAACTACAAACTGAATGAACTGGCACATGTAAACACCAGCAGATCTGTGAAAGGGTGCAGTGAGATGTTGGAGAAGGAGGGCCAACACATAAGACATTGCAGTGCTCAACAAAACAGATCAAAAACACGAAAACGTGATGAAAAATTTTAACACTTAGATGTTTTTTTCTTCTCCTCCTTGTAAGACAGACGGGCACAAAACGCTGTTGTGCTGTTCTTTTTGTTTTGTTTTGTTATTGTTTTTGAGTGTTAACATTGAAAAAGACTTTTGCTATTATATATTGGAGTGTTGTATATTCTTCGTTTATATGTCCTCATCTCACTTTCTGCCATTCTTATTTCTGTCTACTTTCCTCTTTCTCTTTGGTTTTTTTAAAAAACTTATCCATACACCTCTATCTACTTATCCATACACCTCTATCTTCGCTTCTTCTTCGTTCGCAACACCTCTATCTACTTATCCACACAATCACACCGGTATGAAATTTAGAAGCTTCAGAAAATTTAACCTAGAATTATTCCTTAATTATTTGCAAGCATCTTCACTTAAACACGTGTACCAGCTAACTGACCTTGATGAGGCAATAGAATATTGGCTAAAGATCTTCAGAGATATATTAGACAGGCATATACCCATGAAAGAGGTGAGAGTAGAACACCAGACGAAGTCACCTTGGATAACACCTGAAATAGTACATGCCATGAGAGAACGTGAACGGGTGAACAAATTAAATGACCTCATGACCTACCGTTCACTCAGAAACAAAGTTCAAAACAAGAGAGGAAAAAAAATACTTTAGGAATCTAGTACAGAATAAATCAGACAGTAAATCAATTTGGAAAGCCATAAATACCCTATAAAATAAAATAAAAGATTTTGGTTTTCAAGCCATAAATCGTGCATATACTGGCGCACATATCAGTACACATTTCAGAGAAGAAATCAACGTTCTTAAATCATCAATACCAGCTCCTGTATGCGACTCATATGAACTACAAACATTCCTGGACAGCAGATGTAATGATTTTAAACAGTTACACATTCCATTCTTAACAGTCAGTGAAGTTTACAGTTATCTTTTATCCTTAAAAAAACAACAATAAAATGGGCTTGATGATATTAGTAATAAGATCTTACGTTATGCAGCACCTGCCATTTCACATACACTAACATACATTTACAACTAATGCATTGCAAAATGTTATTTCACCGAGGCTTTTAAAACTGCTAAGGTGTATCCTTGCTTTAAATCTGGCTCATCCAACAATCTTACCAACTATAAACCGATATCCATATTATCGTCATTATCAAAACCATTCGAAAAACACATATACAAAATAACACTACGATACATGCAAGAGAACAATTTACTCATAGACAGTCAGTCAGGCTTTAGACCCAATCATTCCTGCCACACAGCTCTTACCAAAATGACAGAAAACTGGTTAGTAAACATAAATGACGACAGACTATGTGGTGCCATCTTTGTCGACTTTAAAAAGGCATTTGATATGACTGACCACGATATTCTTGTAAGAAAAATAAAGACTTATAAATTGCACCCTGACCTAATAAAATTAATTGCATTATTTTTTTCAGACAGACAACAGATAGTATTCTTCAACATTTCTCTATCAAATTCTGCTAAAGTTGACACCGGTGTTCCGCAAGGTTCTATTCTATGCCCGTTACTCTTTGCTATCTATATCAATGATCTTCCACTTCATCTTAAACACTCTTCATATGACCTTTTTGCCGATGATTGCACAGTCTACACCAGTGACTACGACTGTATTAATCTAGAATCAACTCTTCACGTCGAATTATACAATTTAATTAGATGGAGCAAAAACAATGGCATGATTATAAATACACCCGCGTGGTACACGGGATTGCAAGAATAGGACCACTGTACCCTACCACGCATGATCGTAAAAGGCGACTAAGGAGGGTTCGGCATAGACAACCCTGTCTGGTAAAAAACATCAGACTGCTACAGAAACAGAAACAAGGGAAAAAACAAATGCAGGTGGAAGGAGAAATGCTTATCATGAAACTGAGCCAATGAAGGTTGTGGATGAAAGTCAGCCACTGGAAGTCCCCAGACCGACTGCAGGTCTCCTAGAACCTAAACACAAGATGAAAATAGGCAGCTGGAATGTAAGAACACTTAATCAGACTGGAGAACTAGCACAAACCATAAAGGAAATGCACAGATACAAACTAGACATACTAGGAATACAAGAAGCAAGATGGACAGGACAAGGCAGAAGGAAATTAACAACACAGCACACAGAAGATACAATAATATGGTCAGGTAAAGAAGATCATCATGAAGGAGGAGTAGCATTGATTATAATAAAAGCATCAAGAGCATTGCTGAAATGGACCCCCATAAATGAGAGATTATTATATGCACGCTTCAACTCAAGATTCACGAAGCTGTCTATTAAAGTTTGTTATGCACAAACAGAAGCAACTGAAGAGTAATTAAAAGAAGATTTTTACAACAGCCTCCAAGCCACAGTAGAAACAATACCCAAGCATGATATTCTACTCATATTGGGCGACTTCAATGCAAAAGTAGGTGAGGGAAATGAAGATAGAAGAAGAATCATGGGAAGAGAAGAAATCGGAGAAATAAATGAAAATGGAGAAAGACTGCAGTTTCTGTGAAGAAAACATGATGACCATCGGAGGGACAATTTTCCAACATAAAAACATCCATAAAGTGACTTGGAGGTCCCCAGATAAAATCACAGAAAACCAAATCGATCACATACTAATAAACAACAAGTGGAAACGGTCACTATAAGATGTGACAGCAAGGAAAGGAGCAGATGTAGGAAGTGATCACAACCTTTTGGTAGCAAAAATAAAACTAAAATTAAGGAAGCCAAAATCGGAGAGCACAGAAAGACACGTTTTGATACAACAAAACTGAAAGACCACCAAACAAAGAATGAATTCTAAATAGTACTTAAGAACCGCTTCAGTGCTTACAAGACGAAGCAGAAATGTCCGTACCAGAGTTCAGTAAAACACTACAGGAAACAGCAAAAGAGATGCTTGGATATCGGAAAAGGAGAAAAGAGGAAAGGCGAAGTTAATGAAGCAAAATGTGAACAACAGAAATATACTCAGAGTAGATAGCAAGTTAGTGGAGGAGGTCAACGAATTTGTATAACTTGGCAGCAAAGTAGTAGAAAATGCAGATAGCAAAGAGGACATCAACAGCAGACATACTAGAGCAAACCAGGCTTATAGCACAGAGGACATCAACAGCAGACTTACTAGAGCAAACCAGGTTTTTGCAATGCTGCAGACTATATGGAAATCTAAAAAAACTAAGCATGAATACGAAAATCAGGATATTTAAGAGTAATGTTCTAAATGTATTACGCCATGGATGTGAATGCTGGAAAATTACCAAAACCATAGAAAACAAGTTGAATTCTTTCCAGACTAAACGTTTACAAAGAGTTAGAAAAATATTCTGGCTAAACATCATAAGAAATAACATCTTGTTGGCAGAAATGCAGATGAAACCACTGACAGCAATTATTGAGGAAAAACACTGGCAATGGTTGGAACATGTGCTCCGAATGACTGACAACTCAATACCAAACACAGCATTAAGATGGACACTACAGGGGAACAGAAGTAAGGGTAGACCAAAAGAGACATGGAGACGAACAACAGAAAGGATGTTGAGCAATAGAAGGCTCACCTGGGCAAAAGGAGAAAAAAAAGGCAAAGGACAGGCATTTGTGGAAAACCCTTGCGGAAGCCCCATGTGCCCTGGGCACTTAAGGTTCAAAGGTTCATAGACTATAAATACTGACAAAACAAAATTAATGCTCATAACAAAAAGGCAGAAACTACAAAACGCAACAAAAACAACACTTCGGCTGAGCATGGAAACATCAGTGATAGAAAACGTTAGCGAGCACAAAACACTAGGTCTTATTATTGACCATCATCTGACCTGGAACTCTCATGTGCAAGGCCTAAGAAAACTCATTGCACAAAAAGTATACCAGTTAGCCAAAATTAAGCACTTCATCGATCAAGATATAAGGAAGACATACTACATATCACATATACAAACATATTTAGACTTGCTCAACAGTATGGAATGGTTGCTAAGTGTCAAATACAAAGAGGCTTTGCTCACTCCAAAAGCGAGCAGTAAAGCTTATTAGAGACAAAGATCAAGCACAAACAACTAACCAGCACAAATGTATCAAAATACTGCCTCTTAAGGGAACAGGTTCCTCTTCAACAAAGCCAGGTTAGTACATCAAATTCTTTCACGCCATGCCCCGCCTTATCTATGGAACCTGTTTAAATTTAGCCCAAAGTGCAGCCAACGCTAGAACAACATATGTCTTCCTAAACATAGTCTTGATCTTTACAAGAAAAGCTTTTTTTTTATTCTGCTGCTCATCTTTGGAATACACTCCCATCCTGTATAAAAAAATATATATAAATTATACTCATTCCTACAATTACAAAATTTCCCAATATTTATTTGATGTGGACTACATGCCTCCATGAATCATAAAACTTAAAAGTTATTTTAGACTGCTCTTACAGAAACCGAATACAGTTAATTGTTTATTCTGAATAGTCCTGAAATGTTTGTTTAGTAGATAGTTATATATATATATTATATATATATATATATATATATATATATATATATATATATACTTCTGTACTGAGTAAATGGATAAGAGCGAAAAGTAAATGTTATATCTTATTTTATGTCTCTCAGCTTCAATGTTAATTATGTTTGTTACATGAACAGCATATTTGTAGAATGTCTGGAATAGAGTGAAAGATGTATGATAAAGGGCAGAATGTCAGACGGGCCAGCGTGCCCAATTCTTAACCCTTTTGAAATATAAGGATCAATCAATCTCTACTTATCCATAAACCTCTATATTACTTATCCATACACCTCTCTCTACTTATCCATAAACCTCTATCTACTTGTCCACACATCTCTATCTACTTATCCATACACCTCTATCTACCTTTTAGCATTAGATCAAACTTTGTAGCCACCTAAGGTGCAGACATCAGAAGGGCGCGGCACTGACCTTTTCAGTTAGGTGTGGTTTCATACAGATTAGCCGGCCTTGCCCAGTGCAAAATATATAAAAAAATCCAACAAAAAAAAAGAGCATCTGGCATGGTTACGTGATCCTGTGGTTAGATAATTCATTGTTAAATCATATAAATGCAATGTAGGAAATCATATTACATATAAATCTAGTGTGTTTTTTTCTGATCAACTTGAATAAATGACATATCATTAGGCGAATACATTTCTGCTTCAACGGCAACATAATAATTGACCAGTTGCGCAACATTTGGATTAAATCAGACACAGTTGGAGCTCCGTACATTTTCCGAAACCTTTTCTGGAACATGATAATATAAGAAGCAGTATTTCCAATATCCGCTTATTAGGTTTTTTTTTTTTCCCCCACGAAGAAAGTATTTGATATGAAATACTGGCTGTTTCTTTTTGCTGCTGTTTTTGCTCTATTTCTGCTTTTTAAGAAAATTTCTTCTCTGAGCTGCCTTTGAATGTAAATGCTACAGAAGAGTTCTTCAGGTACCATGGACACAAAAAAGAACAAATACATCCATACTACAAGAACTTAATATTGAATAAGGTTAGCTAGTACAATGGATTAAACAGAGAAAACTTAAATATTTTTGACACATTAAACGTCATGATAATCTAGAGAAGACCATCTTGGAACGATATATAATGGGAAAAAATAAAGAGAGGAAGACCAAGGCGAAGATGGCTGCAAGGCATTGTTGTTAATCTGCAAATGGATGCATCAGCAGCAGGGGCATCTTGCTTACAACCGAGAGGCCTACAGGAGAGCTGTTAGGGAGGCAAAGTTCCGCAAGGGACATGCAAATGACTGACCGACTAACTGAACTGCCGATCATATGATAAACTAAACTATTTACTTTCTAACACGTACACTTCAGTACAAAATTATAAATTCTGGTAACGGCCATCAAACAATGTCACGCTGATGACACAAGCTGCTTAGCACTTGAGAACCGCTACATTCAGGATTATGGGACATTAGAACCACATGGTTTGAACTCGCACACACAAATAATTTTTTTGTTGTAAGTATATATATATATATAAGACTAAATATATAATTGTATACAAAGCCACTGCATAAAGTTGTGATAACAAATTATTAAAACTATTTAAAGTAGAAGAAGGAACAGCTTTGTTAGTTGTAATTTTCCAGTCTGCACTATAGACATACAAAAACATACAGGACAGAGAAATAGGGAAAGAATAGAAAATATAATTTCAGCAATTAAACAATGTCATTCAGATGACAGAAGCCACCTTCTGTTCTAGAACCTCTACGTACAAGAATATGAAACTCTGGAACCACATGATCTGAACTCGAAATTCGTCTATACTTATCAATCCCTTTCTCCATATTCGTATTTCCTCTCTACTAAGTTCTACTCTTTCACTACCTATAACTTATATGTTCTAATCTCCACTGTACAATATTATAAACCTTATACCCCAGCCATATTCATCTATTCCACCAATACCTTTCTCGGTGTGACTCATTCATTCATTTGCATGTCCCTTGCGGAACTTTGCCTCCCAAACAGCACTCCTGTAGGCCTCTCGGTTGTGAGCAAGATGGCCTGCTGCTGTTGCATCCATTTCCAGATCGTCAACGATGTCTTGCAGCCATCTTCGTCTTGGTCTTCCTCTTTTTCTTTTTCCCATTATGTATCCTTCCAATACGGTCTTCTCTAAATTATCATGACGTTTAATGTGTCCAAAATTCGGTGTGACTACCATTATATATATATATCTCTATCCCCCCCCCCCCCATTTGTTTTTTACTACCAACACCTAGTCTTTATTTAAACATTCACAATACTCCACCATGCTCACTCTTGCAAGTCACAGCTACCTGCTCCCCCTTTATTTCTACTATTTTTTCCCATTCTTATTTGTTGTGTATTATTCATGTGAATTTATATTTCACGCTCTTTCCCTGTTTTCTTGTACTGTATGCTCTTGTATTTTGTGTGATTGTTGTGTAAACCGAAAATGTTTAATTGTATGCTTGTTATCTAATAAATTTATTCCTACCTTTGTCTTAAATAGTTTTAACATTATAAACATTTTTAACATTTTAACATTTATACAACTATACACCAAAGCACTGCAGTAAAGCTGTGATATCAAAATCTATATAAACTAGGGAAAAAATGTAGGAACAGCTTTATTATTTAACAAATATAAAATCGTGACCTTTCGGTGTGAGCCTTAATCATACAAACACATACAGGACGAAGAATTAGAGAGAGTGAGGAGATAAAGTATAGGTGTACTAGGAGAACAAAAGAGAGT
Source organism: Achatina immaculata (assembly GCA_009760885.1). Classification (NCBI taxonomy): domain Eukaryota; kingdom Metazoa; phylum Mollusca; class Gastropoda; order Stylommatophora; family Achatinidae; genus Lissachatina; species Lissachatina immaculata. The sequence goes on along the minus strand of CM019695.1, from coordinate 11,421,433 downwards.
TAAGACGTACAAAAGCATTTGTCGCAGTGAAAATAACTTAGTAGAAGAATCAGAGAGAGGGAGACAAAGTATAGGATCACATAAAACTATGTTAATGAAATAACAAACAAACAAAAAAAAAACAAAGAAAAAGAAAAAAATTAACCAAGAAATATAGTTAGAACAAACCTTATCTGAATATTTTAGACGGCTTTTAAATAATTCTTGGTTTGCTCAATCAACGTAAACAAGAAGTGACTGATACCAGTGTGATGGCGCATATGTTCTGAGAAGTGTAAAATAGTGCATGATTAAGTGTAAGAAATGTTGAGAGAAAAGGGATGCGCAGAGAAAGAGCAGAGAATTCTACAAAGAACAGGTATGATCGGAAAGTCAGTAACCATGGTCAATGCTCTTAAGGGAGTGAAAAGTACAAAGTGCAACAAGCGAATCTGATTTTCTAGTAACGGCCATCAAACAATGTCATGTTAGTGACACAAGCCGCTTAGCACTTGAGAACCGCTACATTCAGGATTATGGGTCACTGGAACCATATGGTTTGAACTCGTTATTTAGCTACACACATAATCTTCCACAGTCATACTCATTCTCACATGTTGCACTTTGTTTAGACTCCTCTTGCACCATCACATTGCTACTCCTCTACCACAGCCATAATCATTCATTTCACCTTCTCCTATATAGACTCCCATCCCTTCCCTTCCATCGTCCACTATATAACGTTACAATTCCCTATCTATTCACGACTATGTAACACTACTTTTCACTCCCTTAAGAGCATTGTCCATGGTTATTGACTCTCCGATCTGCCCTGTTCTTTGTAGAATTCTCTGCTCTTTCTCTGCGCATCCTTTTTCTCTCAACATTTCTTACACTTAATCATGCACTATTTTACACTTCTCAGAACATATGCGCCATCACCCTGGTAACAGTCACTTCTTGTTTACGGTGATTGCGTAAACAAAGAATTATTTGAAAGCCGTCTCAAATAATCAGATAAGGTTTGTTCTAATTATATTTCTTGATTAATTTTTTTTTTCTTTTTTTTGTTTTTTGTTATTTCATTAACATAGTTTTATGTGATCCTATACTTTGTCTCCTCTTTCTGATTCTTCTACTAAGTTATTTTCACTGTGACAAACGCTTTTGTACGTCTTAACTCTCTTTTGTTCCTCCAATACACCTGTACTTTATCTTCTCTCTCTCTCTCTAATTCTTCGTCATGTATGTGCTTGTATGATTAAGGCTCACGCCGAAGCCTCACGACTTTGTATGCGTTAAATAATAAAACTGTTCCTACTTTTTTCCCCCTAGTTTATACATTTTAACACTACATCAGTTCGGTACTTTACACAGACCAAACATCACTTCTCAGTTACTCTTAGATTTGGTTGATACTTTCAGCACAATTCCAATACTCTGTTTAACGCTAACTGTTTCACTTTTCATAAATCTCTCTCTCTCTCTCTCTCTCTCTCTCTCTCTCTCTCCCTCACTGAAGGTTCCTCCCGACAAGTGTAGGATATGGTGTCCTTCTATAACCCTCGATACCTTGTGCATCTCAACAGGCTTGTCACTGAGCATTTCCCGCGCCAGGATGCCAAACCATCAAACCATCTTTTCTCTCCGTCTTCCTCTGTCTCCTCTACCTTCGACCTTCCCTGCTGCCATTAGCTGCTCTAGCCCGCCTCTCCGCCAGACATGCCCCAAATATTTGGAATGCCGTTTTCTGATCTTTGTTATAATTTTCCTTGTTTCTTGTACCTTTCAGAATTTTCTAGCTCGATTTTCTTGCCGCTACCGTTCTTCTTAACAACTGATTCCAGCCTTCTTTACATCTCGTTACTGACCGTACAAGCTCTACATGCATAGAACAGGATTGGTTCAGTTTCATAAATCATGTGCCGTAAATAATCAATGGAGTGACTGTTTATTCACGTTTTAAAAAAAAAATACTGATGCTGTACAGAATAGGAGGATATACAAGTAGAACAACAGAAGTAAAAACTGAAAAAAAAAGGTACTCGAATACTAGATCGATGTAAACAAATACCTGAAGTATGCAATATTAATAAAAACTGTTGATCTAAAGATAAAAACCTCGAAAAGTAGAGCTATAAATAGAGATTAAATAGACATAAACTATAAATAGAGAAGACAGCATATAGAGATAACAGCAAAAATGTGCCCAGAACGCTCCAAGAAAGAGTCCTATCAGCACAGCCAGGGCTTGCCTCCAATAAAATCTAGAGAAGTCTTTGTTTACACTCGATCTCGACCACTCTTGTGCCACGCGGTGCACTGTACACACTCCACTCGTGTGTGTGTGTACGTGCTGGTCGGTCCAGTTGGCCTAGATGAAGGTCAGTGACTCCAGTTAAGGCTTACTCTTCCCCTACCCCCCTTTTTTCTCCTCCTCCTCCATCCCCCTCCCCGCCTTCCGCCTGAGTACCCACAAGCCCTAGTGGTGAGTGAGAACTAGTGCCACGCTATTGGTCCGCCTGTGATGTGACCAGGTGGCCGACACATCGCCTTAAAACTGATCCTACATTTTCATTATGAGAAATAGAAAATAATGAAAATGTAATGACTGATCAAATGGGTTCTCTTAATGGAGAATGAGCGCCTTTACCAAAAGAAACTCACAAATTTTAACAGTTTCACGAAACTTCATCTATTAATCAAGGATTCTGCTTTCAGCAACTGCCTAACGTTTAACACCACAGAGATTCCCCAAGACGGAATTTTTGGACGGAGTCCGGTCTTTTTTTGATCTCTGATAAAACCTTGACACCGAAAGCTAGTGTGGTTTAAATTACCCAGTATTACCTCAAGTGGGTTGATCAGAATTTAAACAGATAATTTGGCTGACCAGATTCTATAACCGGAGCAGTGAAAATGTAGCTGGGTGGCAACATATGTCAGTTTATATACCGATGGACAAAGAATAAACAAAACTTGCAACACTGAACAGGAGCTAGCAACAACCTCTTTCAGACAGATCATTCAAGGCATCTCAGTTTACAGATCAGCATGTGACTGCTAAGTTCTGGTTTGAAATCAGCGCATGAGTGTAACGGATTAATAACTTCTTGTCAAAATGAGTTTGAATATAACTGACGATTTATAAGGATTAAAAATAATAATAATGATAATGATCCTACAGGCAAAAAGAAATTTAACCCCCACATCGACATCTATCATTATCAACCTTCATTCCACGCTTTTCTTCATTTAATCTGACCATCCTTTCTAAGTTCAAATACGGGACAACAGGACACCCAATCAACAAGGAAGAGTGAGGGAAGCGCAGACATTTTTGTCAAGGGCTTTTCACACAGACACTTATTTGTTTCCAGGGGGGGGGGGGAGGGGTCACTGTGAATGTGGCGAGAAGTTTGCTTTTTAAGTTGCACTTCAGATCTTCAAAGCTGGCCACCATAATCGACTCCCTCCCTATCCGATACGATGATTTGTGTGCATTCAGTCGTCGGCCTGCCAAAGGACATCTGTCGCACAGTTCCAGGAACGCAAAGCACGGCAGCAGCAGCAATAACAACAGAGCCAGCTTCCTTCTTCTTGTTATTCTTGGAACTGCTCTGCGAGTTGGTGTCCTTTTGCAGCCCACGCAGTGAGGACGTTGAAGCACAGCATCGTGTGTGCTTGGGGGGGGGGGGCGGGTTATGCCGGGTACGTTTTTCAGACTCTGAGTGTAACTAGGAAGAGGAGGGGGGGGTTGTGTGCGATACTTCTTTAGCCAGACTCCACCTATCCCGTAGGATAGGTCTGTTACCGGAGGTAACGGTGAGGCGGGACAGGGTCTTGGTCAGCTATGGTTCACGCTGGCAAATGTCAGCTATGGGTCGTCGATTGCCAGATCCAACAATGTCTTGACCTCCCAAAGCCACATAAATGTTATGATCAGTTCCTTTTCAAGACAATTCGAATCCACACCAAACTGTGGTAACTGCGCAGAGACAAAATTATCTGAACTTGTGTTCAACATTCTCGCATAGTTGTTATTGATCGACAGACAAGATTGACAGATCCAAAACAGATCGATCGGCAGAAATGTCAGTCGACAGAAAGTGCATATTTACATATAGTCAGATGAATAATTTAAGGTAAATACAAGTATAATAGCACCTATTGACAATCTAAAAACGCCTTGAAGAATGAACTCATTGGCCCGGAATGGGTATGCGAGTTAAATACCTCAACAGTGCGATAAGTCTAGTAAATCCTGCCTAGAAATGACATACAGCGCGGAGATAATTCAAATCAAGTAAAAATAATTTTAAACGTTTATTAGATGGAAACCCTCCATTCATTCCCGTTTATCCCACCAGCCAGCAACGTTGCCCTTAAAAATACTTTCCTGCGTGCCGATTTTATTTCCATCCGCGCAGTTATTCACAAGTTGTTTGCCAAGACCCACTTATTACCTGGCGCAGAACTAGGTCACATAGATTATTTTGAGGTCATTGGCGAAACCTTGCGTTTGCGCACTGCTCTCGCACAAGGATATCGAGCAAGGAAAACGAGCAAATAAACTCGTGCCGAGCTAAAACGGATACAGTATGAAACGAAAAATGGATGTCTACTGCTTTATAGTTAATAATTAAAGAAGAATTCTGGTGTAAATGCTTCGCATTTGCGGTCAAAATTACGTGCCCCATATTCCAGTCAATAGATGGCGCTGCTTCCGGGCATCGTGACGTCATAGACCCGTATATGGAGAGGCAGAAGTTAATTACCCCCCCTTGCAAAATGACAACACGTTCAGACGATCAGTGGTTTCTGCAAAGGACGACAGCAAACCGAGGGCTCATACACAAGTAATTTTTTTAAAAATAATAATGTATTTCATTGTGAATTAACGAACTGAATTCGATGAAACAGAAACATTTTCATTATCGCTGTTGGCTGGAAAGAACAGGATTGTTGTAACGCGTTTGATGTGGTTTTTTTTTTTGTTGTTGTTGTTGGAAGAGGAGAATTTCATCTTCGAGTCGCAGGCGAAACCGAAGGGGAGGATGATTCTTTGAGAATGTGGTAGGTTTTTTTTTAAAAAATTTGTGTGTATCGTTATCGATATTACTTGAATAATAACTGATGTAGCAAAAAAGAAGGCCGGGGCATATCGCTAGAAAGTAAACAATGGAGGCTGCTGGGCACATTTATCGACATAAATGAAAAAAAAAAAACACACAATAAAACAACAAGAAAATATTGGTTATAAAGGGGAATGAAGGGGGGGGGGGGAATACATCTCCAAAAGACGATGGAAGCAGTGCACATGAGACAATATTGACAGAGGAAATGGGTCCTTTAGGTAGTGGGAGGTCTCATATTAAGAATTTAAAAATTCACGCAGAATAGTTGAATGACAGCCGCATTCATTCATGATACCAAACAATTTCGCTGCTAATTTTGTAGTGTAAAAATATATTTGCTAGGCACGTTCATCACTGTATTTATTACGCATTATTGTGTTAGTGATATATATATATATATATATATATATATATATATATATATATATATATATGTTGCATTTGAAAGTTCTGAATTTCGAACAAGTTATAAGCTGAATCACAGACAATATGGACACAAAGGAAAAAAAAAAGCACTGAGCATAAAATAATGAGCTTGAAGCACATACAGTTTGGTGACAGTGTCGGGCCTTCAGAAACCTGAATCACGTCTTTGGGCATCGTTGTGTGCTTTTTTTTTTCCTTTTATTTTTAACCTCGACTGTGTGTGTGTTTGTGTGTGTGTGTGTGTGATATCAGTATAGTTTCATCTCGTGTATTTTATCGTTAATTTAATGTGGATCATCACATGCTCCCAACAACGAGTGGTGACCGAATGGGTGTATTTATTTATTTTGAATGGATAAAGAAAAGCGTTACATTTTTTTTTGGCTGGATAAATTCAGGGCAGTATTTTTTTTTTAATTATGAACCGGAGGGCGCTCATTGGTCAGCAATTTGTACGTCACTTTTGTGATGCAACAAACTCAGATTGAGACTTTCATCACTTACAGGTGTCAGGATACACAGATTCTTGTCCGTTAATTAAGGTTACATGAGGACTTAGCTAGCAGTGCTAAAATATCAACGAGAGCAACTCAATTCGGCAGCTTACTTTTGCTGCATATTTATTTGTTTGTTTACTTATTTATTTTCACAGCTGCCACGTATTTAGTTTCTTTAGAAACATGCTTCTTTAACGAACATTAATTCGTTATACTTAAGGAAAGCATTTATTTCAATAGTATTCTTATTGTTAACATCATTATTTTCCGTGCTAAATAACCAAGAACTTGGACGTATATCTGGCCATCTTTTCTTACTTTAAAATAGAGGGCAACAGAACACTTAATCAAGTGTAGCATAGCCTTGTAAGTAATGATTATAGTTATTATTATTATTATTATTAGTGACATGATCAGGTATATAGTTAGGAGGGTATTGGATGGCAGGATGGTGGATCAAACGGCGACAAAGAAGGTATAGTTAGAGGAGCGAGGAACGGATACTCTGTACTTCAAAGACCTGATCAAAGGTAAAACCGTATCGATAGATCTGATAGATCGTGAGAGTGGTCCAGTTCTAGAGGTGCGACTTCGCGCGCACATGCAGTAGCCCAGGGGGAACAATTGACCAGTAGATCAAAGACTGAACAGATGAAATTTCAGAATAAGAAATATAACAAAGAAGAAGCGACAGAGTAAAATGATCATTAATATTCTTTTTACTGATGTGAGGAATCAAGAGGATGTGTGCTTTCTTTTTATTTACCATAAGGGTTTATTAACTTTACATCTTATAAATGCTGGTAGGTTGACGGGAGCACAATTACGAGGTTGCTACATTTTTTTTGGGGATGCAAAGGTTTCAAACTGATGTACATACAGGTATACATATCTTGAGGATAATGTGACTTAATTTTTTTATGTGTAAGAGAGACGAGACTAATATGGCTCGCATTGATGATGTACAATTTTTGCATTTGCTACTATGGTATTACTAATGTTGAAATGCTCAGAAAGTGAGGAACGGACTAGGTCCCGAAGCAGATAACATGAAAGAGATGGTGGACTTGTTAATGGGAGGTAATAATTAGACGACGGAGATGAAAGCGAAGACGCTAGTTGCGACCGGTTTTGGCGTGGTCAGAACTTACGAATATAAAGAGGAGAGGAGGAGAAAGAGAGAGAGACGCAGAGAGGAGAGCAGATGAGGATTCAGGAGGCAGGGGGAGGTGCCGGCAGCTGCAGGTAGACAGATTAGGACTCAGCTGCAGGTAGAGAGAGAAGGATTCAGCAAGAGAGATGTATAGATAGAGACATAGTGTTAGACTGAACCAGTGTATTAAGAGATTGTGTAGCAATTATTACATTGAAACTTCGAGCACCGAGTTTTTGTTCTATAGTAAGAAGTATGATATTGTGAGACTTTGAGATTATGTGCTTCAAAGAAGAAAACAATGAAATGTATATAATCATGCATATGTATTCCAAGTGAAGTTGTCAATTATACGTCTCGATCATATTTGACATAATAAAATGACGTCAGTGAAATGTTTTATGAGGCCTCATCTATTGCCATTTATATGAACTTCGATGTGAGATGTGATGAGGAAAGAGAAAGATAATGAACAATATAAAATAGAACTATCACAGTGTTACTATAATAAAGATATAACATTGTTAAACAAGAAGAAAGAGGAAGGAGGGGAGAAGACAACAATTTCTTTCTCGACTATCCGCGCGAACACTGACTTTTTTTTAAAATTTAAAATTCCCGAACATGGTGGCGATCAAAGACGAGAATACGGGACAATATAGGACACTTGTTTTAAAATAAAGGGCATTTAGACACCCCCCCCCCCCCCAACAACTGCCTTGACCGAAATAACAAGACAACTCCCGAAAATACGTAGGTATCCATATAATACGGGACGGATAGTTATTATTTCAATAATAACAGTTATACTCTTACTTCCTACATACATAATTATTGGATGGTATTGCCCTTTTCCTGTATAATTAACTCTGAGAATCCACGAAACAAAGAAGGCAAGTTCCTTGCCAAGACACTGACAAACTGAGCCGAAGCTTGTGTGCAAGTAGGTGCTGTCCACTTTGATAAGCGCATTCCAGGAAGCGATGCGAAACGCCGTTCTCTGGCTTTTCTATCTAGATACGCCGTGAACGGCTCAGATTTTGCTACCCGATGCCTTCTCTTGTTATTCCATGCCTCGTCATTATAGACCGCGAATCATGGTCTGGTATATCACGTACGGATAGCAGGAATATCATAGAGTGTTGAAAGCATTTGTGAGTCCACGAATTTCCGTAGCCTCTGTGCATATATATATATATATATATATATATATAGAGAGAGAGAGAGAGAGAGAGGTAAAATCATACTGGGGATACAGTGCTATGCCAGTATTTCTAAGACCTTCGGCATATGAAAGTGTGATGTGGTCAGTATCATGCATGGCCCGCAGTTAAATGTTCTCAGATTTTTCTGGTGCCCATTTTTTAGAGGTTGGGTGGACCCCGGGGACCTTTGTTGGTGTGATGATACCAGGAAATAAGAAAAAAAATCCCACGGGCCCCCCCCCCCCCCCCCACTCCCACTGCTGAGACTTGAACCCAGTACCACCGGATTAGTAGACGGAGCGCCTAATCACTCAGCCTTCCAGGCCCGCATATATACAGTATATAGGGACTGTTGTTCGGTTTAAAAAAAAGATCCACTGCAAATTAACCGCATGACTGAAACTTCTTTTTAACCAAAGTTAACCAAGAGTATATTAACTGAAATGGTTTTACTCATTTTCCTTCGAGCAGATTAATGTTGCTCTTAAAAGTACACATGACTCAGTCTATACTTTCTGGTATAAAAACCTTCTTAATAATCATTTGCCTTTGCATAGTAAATATATAGTCTTGTGTAAACATAAATAATTGAATAAACAGTGAAACGTTAATCATTCAGCAGCTAAAAGTAAGCTGGGGTCCCCCCACCCCCACCCCCACCCCCACTCACTCTTGTTCTGTTTTGTTCTAATTAGTCTAGCACTTTGAGATCGGCCCTGTCAGTAACGCTGCATTAAAAATGATATGAAGGTGAACACTAGGAAACAAAAAAGTGATTATTAAATTATTTATTCAACCAGTTGCTCAAGTCCACCATTTTATTTACACTAGTCGGGTCAATGGATTTTTTTTTAAACAACATATCAAGATACAGTAAACAACCATTCACAAGGAATCGGTAATGGCGGGAGATGCTAAACATTTTCTAGCTAACAGCCAGAACTTGGTAATTGTAGAGCCCCCCCCCCCCCAATCCCATACTCATATCTTATAGGAGTAAGGGTAGACCAAAGGAGACATGGAGAAGAACAACAGAAAGGATGGTGAGTAATATAAGTCTTACCTGACAAGAGCGGGGGGGGGGGGAAGGCGAAGGACAGGCTTTTATGGAAAACCCCTGCAGAAGCCTCATGTGCCCTGGGCACCTAAAGGTTCAGAGAGAGAGAGAGAGTGAGAGAAAGAGAGAGAGAGAGAGAGATTTCACCACTGTAATGAATCCAAGTCAATTTCACAATTTTTTGCTTGAGCCAGTATCGTCCGACAACTGTTTTGTGGAAGAGGAGAACGGGGCATCAGCTTGTGATTTCGACAACAGTTCATGTACCCGCATTTTCTTTCGGGGTGGTGGGTGCGTGTGTTGATCACTATCAAATCGGTCTGAATTGTCCCAGTAGAACTTGCAGCTCTTGTCAAAGCTCGTTTCTTTTGTCCTTTCGCAAGCATCTAAGATCTTTGAAATGCATGTGTGCAGCGCAGTCGCAATTCCTGAGGTTTGGTTTGCATCATTCGAGATGGGTCAGGGACGCATCTTTGGCTCCAACGATCCTGGCAGGGTCAGTATGAAATTCCGTTGTTCTCAATCGAAGATGGCAGAGTGTTGGAAGAATCACTTAACAGGAAACATAATACCCTCCCCTAGTAATTCACGTGCACCTTCATGTCATGCACCATTCGTATGCCTAATGCCGTATCCCCAGTATGCCTCAATTGCATGGAAACGAGAAATCTACTTTAACTTAGCCAGTAATTATGCGAGTGTCCATGTGGCAGTGGAGTCCTGACTCCAGAACATATCCTACAAGAATGCCCAAACCATGCAGACCTGAGGCGTGAAACATGGCCAGAGGACACAAGCTTGAGGCAAAAGCTTTGGGTGCTCCTATCAGGATCTGGAGAGGACTGCGGGTTTTACCATGTCGACAGGGATCAGGATCTGAAGTGACCAGTAATTCTGTAGCCTAGCGGCTGGGATCGAAAACGGGAAAGAATCCAGTTGGAAAGGGGGGGGGGTGTGGAACGGGGGACGGACCTAAAAAAACGTTTCGTAAATAATTTATAAATAGATAAATGTTAAAAGCATCATCTGAATGTAACTGCCTCCCTAGCGAGTCTGGGGGGAGGATTTAAATAATATAAGACGAAATAGGTAAGGAGTTATGGCCATATGTAGGCTGTATCTCTTATCCCGGTAACTGAAGAGGTAACAGTTCACATTTAAAATTAATTATTAATTTAACGAACAAACATCAGTGAAACACACATTTTGTGTGTGTGATTATATATATTTATATATAATTACACATACAAAATGTGTATATATATCATGTATATATATATATATATATATATATATATATATATATATATATATATATATATACATATATAATCGCCACGATATTCTAGTGGGAGAATCAAGCGCTGCTTATTTTTAGCATTTGCAACATTTTGAATTCTTTCACTCCAGAGCGACAACACAACCAGTAGATCTGCTGTCCTACCTAAATAAGTGCTCGAAGCCGTATTTAGGGAAAACTCTAAATAAATGGAAAAACAGCGTATTTCTAACACAACCCATCTTTTTACATTATAGAGAAACTTCCTTCCAGCGCCTTTTCTGCCGTAATTTGTCATGAAAATTTCTTCTGGCTGAGCACGAAAATTAATTCTTCTTCTTCTTCTTCTTCTTCTTCCAGATGCTGGATGGTCAGTTTGTCAGTTCCACAAGAGCTTTCGTCGGTTGAACCTATCTTGAGCCTGTAAAACATGCGGTGTTTCGGTCTGTTTTGGCCTATTCTGAGTCTGAAGATCTGCTGAGCTCATTGTAGGCATCGTTCGTCTGCTGTCCTGGATGTTCCCCTTTCCCCATTGAAAATTAATTCGTGAGGGAAAGAGTTAATTATGAACTTCCCAACCCCGTGGCCCTTTGTAAGAAGGATGGACACAAAATGCATGCCAGAAAGCTAAGTGTTTAATTTTTCCATTAAATTTTCGTGTTTTTTTCTGTTGTTTTGTTTTTGTATATGATCCCTGAAAAAGGCTTTCGTCGAAATATTGGATTGTTGTATGTTTTTCATTTAAACATGCTCATCTTACTTTCCGCCATTCTTATTTCTGCCCACTTTCCTCAATTTTTGCTGTTTTTGTAAAACTGAACCGCGCACCTATCTACCTTCATTCTGCAGAGGCATACTGCCGTAGCTATTCTTCTATTAATATCGCTTTTTGCGAGCATGTGTTAAATCAGTTAACAACATTCGTAGTCAGAATATCTTCAGTGGCAGCTGTTTACTGATTTTTATAAGTAAGCGGTTTTCAAACTGTCAAACAGGCGCCCTCGCCAAACTTAAATAAATCCACCACTGCAGCTTAGGGCCCCCACCAAATATATATTCGTCACTGCAGCTTAGGGCCCCCGGCAAATCTAAATTCGTCACTGCAGCTTAGGACCCCCGCCAGATCTAAATTTGTCACTGCAACTTAGGACCTCCGGCAAATCTAAATTCGTCACTACAACTTATGACCTCCGGCAAATCTAAATTCGTCACTGCAGCTTAGGGCCTCATCAGGTCTAAATCCGACACGGTTCCAGCCATGTCATAAATTTTATGGCCTAGGTTATAAGTTTAAGAAAATAGATCAGGATCGTTATATACAAGTGAATGAGAGAAAGGCTAAAGCAGGGAGTTTCAATATTTAGTTTTTGGAGATAAGAGGAGATAAAGAAGATATATAGACAAAGAGGCGATAAAGAAGATATATAGACAAAGAGGAGATACAGAAGATATATAGACAAAGGGAAGATAAAGAAGATACATAGACAAAGATAAGATAAAGAAGATATATATATATATATATATATATATATATATATATATATATATATATATACAAAGAGGAGATACAGAAGATATATAGACAAAGAGAAGTTAAAGAAGATATATAGACAAAGAGGAGATCAAGAAAAAGAATAGGAATGGAACAACTTACATTCAGCACAATGAGGACAGTGCTGTCATCCAGGAATCTGCCCATAAAAACAAGATTAAGATTTGTAAAATGCTCTGTCTACTCTATTTTACTGTATAAATCAGAGATCTGGACTATTAAGCACAAAGGTGGAGAGAAGGATTAATGCACCAGAAATTTTGTTCTGCAGAACATTAGGACATATAACACTAAGAATGAAAAGAAAAAATCCACAAGTTTTAGAACAACTACAAGTGCGATGTTAGGATCTAAGTAAATGAATAAATAAGGATGAAGAAAACAAAATGCTTTGGCAATAACAATATACTGAAGACCATACTAGAAGAAAAGGTGGAAGAAAAAGGATGAAGAGGTAGACAGAGATGTTGTTGCAGGTTCATTACTGCCAACCTTCGTTCTAAAGAAGACACATGATGACGATGATGACGACCGAGACACGCCATCGGTTCCTAAGGGGAAGATTGATTTTTGTTTTTTTAAAAATAATTTTTTTAAAAATCCAGTGGTAAGACCTTCCTACAAAAATTTTCGCGGCACATCTACAGACTCTTGGCAGCATTCTATTGGTCCTGCGGTACACCATTTGAAATCGCTGCTGTAGAGAAAGTGGTCAGGTGTGTGTGCGTGCGTGCGTGCGTGCGTTTATGATATTCTTCTTGCTCAGTAAATCTCACTGAGATAGATATGTCGCGCAAGGGTTTGCTTTCATGAAATATGAGCCTTTCCCCTACCCCCTTTCCATTTGTGTATGTAAGCACATTTTTAAGCTAAAAGAACGAGAGAACTTTAAGGGTGAAGAACAGGGCATGCAGGCCTGCCTGGCAGTCTTCTCACTTTCTTTTTTCATCGCAGATAAGGGAGAAAACCGTTGATTATACATATCAAAGCTTGCCACATAATATTTTTAACATTTACAGACATAGTGTCACGGTAATGGGAAGAGTAAATACTGTAAAGCATTTAAAATGCTCACAAACGAACATCCAACTGTTATCAAGAACACGGGAATGCGACCGGACATTGTTGTGTACCCCACGACAAAAACGGGAACTTAAAATGATCGGGCTGGGGGTACTTCCCCTGAGGATCTGAAGGAATTGTGTTGTTGTTCCGCTGTCTAGAGTTTCCTGCATGCATGCAAACGACAAAATGGAGGAAAGATAACTGAATTCCAAGATTTAAAAAAACACCTCTCAGCACAAGGATTTAATAATAATAATATTAATAATAATACGCAATAACATTACCGTGTTCAACCCGTGAGAAAGAATAAGACATTGATTTGTTTCGTAGGATTTTTTTTTTCTCTTTTTGAGATAAATTGTGATAAAGGTAATATTACACTAGTAAAGTTATAACATACGCATTCCAAAGATTAAATGCGCGGAGATATCACCACACAATAAAGCTGTCCTTAAAAATGCAGGAAAACGAAAAAAAAAAAAAGAAAAGCATTTTTTTTTAAAAAAAAACCGGGGCAGGTTGCCAATCATAGCGGTGACCATGTTGCGACCAGATAGTTTTCTCTCTTTTACCCGCAAAGACTCGCTAAATAAATTTACCACCTAACGGTGTTGAGGTTTTGTAGATTAAAATCTACTTAGTCTGGGTGAAAGAACCACCTTGTTGATCATGGTACCTTCCGTGCCAAGTAAGTAGACTAGATAGTTCTCATTTTCTGATGGGGTTCCGTTCCGACGACCGCATCGGAAAGCGAAATGGCCGTAAAGCGAATTTCTTCATAGCGGTTAATATACAGTACTTTACTGTCAGTATACTCCTAGCGAAAGGAGGTAAACTACCACAGACAGCATATCATTTGAGGAGGCCAAAAACTCTGATAAATCTCGGCCACAAGAAGAAATGGGAGAAAGAGCAGCCAGACGCACCAGAGAAACAATGCCTACTACCAGCTAAACAGAGAAGAGCAAGTCATCATCCTGAGACTACGTACCGGGCACTACGGGCTAAGATACCAATCTGTACAGCAAATTCAAGACAGGAGCAACTAACGAGTGTGCGTGTGGCACCAGTAAGATGACAGCAGACCGCATACTTCAGGAGTGCCCAATACATGAGCAACAGAGAAGGCAAATATGGCCCAACTACTACATCAGTCCAAAACAAACTGTATGGGGATGTCCACGCCCTCTAGATGACCACTAACTACTTCAAAAGTAAACAAGTCAACGTTCGAAAAATGTTCGAAGAAGAAGATTAAGACTGTCAATAGACAGGCGTGTTTGAAAACAAAATTATAATGGTTTAATAATTTGTACCCAAAACTTTTAAATAAGTGGTATATTCTCTTTAAAAGATATTTGTAAAATTACAGTAAGAAGTTTTTTTTGTTTTGTTTTAGAGGACATGTGGCCGTGGGGAAAAACAAAACAAAACAAAACGTAACGTATCGTCGTAATACGTCGAAAAGCGGAGACAAACATTAACTACAGAAAAATAAAAACAAAGAAGAGAGAGAGAGAGAAAGAGAAAGAGAGAGATCTTACTTTCGGCACTGATGATATAATTTATTCACTATATTTCTCTTCCACTGAATATTTACCATATATATAATCCAGCAATGACTATAGTTTTTTTTTAAGTTTTGATGGGAGAAAGAAAGTGAATGAAAAGAAACCTAAATAACTCTGTATTATTATTATTATTATTGTAAGGAGGGGGATAGTATAGCACATTAAGTAGATTTGTCAAGATTCTTTCCTCTTATTTCTTAAAAAAATTCTTATTCCATGTTAATGACTACATTATTTTTAATGTAGGGTTTTCTTCTTCTTCTTCTTCTTCTTCTTCTTAAGATTCAGACCAAAGATTCAGAGCAAAATCAAAGCACATCACACCAAATGGCTGCCTAATAAATGCCTCGCAGGTCACATGTCCAGAACCACTGCTCTGTTTGACACTCTCTATCCTTCCTTCACCCTCTCTCTCACTCACTCACTCCCGCCCCCCTCCTTTTCATCTCCCTGCCTTTTCCGCTTACCCCTTTCTCTCATTACCAGAATCCTGTTGGTCTCGAGGGAATGAGCAGTCTCAGATATTGTGCCAGGAAACCCGATGACTGCCATGTGTGTACTAAGAGCGCCTTCCATTGTTGAGTTTTCGTTGTACCGATTGCATGCAAGTTGGATGACGCGAGTACAGAAGAAATATTTTTATTTTTCGGCCGGGATAATTACTAGCATTCTTCCTGGCTCTCTCTATCCCTCTCTCTCTCTCTCACTCTCTCTCTCTCTCTCTCTCTCTCTCTCTCTCTCTCTCTTACTCGTCCTCCTGTGTTCTTTTGTTATTATTCTTTGATTTGTTGCCAACTTTCCGCCCCAGTTATTTCCCATATATCGCTTCTTATCTGATCGTGTTCTCTATGAAGATCTGTAAGGTCGTATGCCATAGTTGCGTCAGTGAGATCTCCCCAGTATCTCGCAACGTGGATTTGTGACATGGTGTGACGGGGCATGATGCGAGCATGTTTACTTTTAATTTAGTGGCTGTGTATGCGATCATTTCATGCTGCAGCTGGAGGGGGGGGGGGGGTGTGGTTCACGTGACCGCGAACCTGATGTTTCTTGGAAGCTGCTGATGTGGCGGTGAAGATGCTGGGAACTTAATCTCAGGGACCTGGCTACTACCTCTCTCACTCATTCATTCTCTTTCTTTCTCATCATCTCTCTAATTCCCTCAAGACTCATTTGCTGCTTGCAGCCATCGTTATTCAAGGCTGTTATCTCTCCAATTATCTTTACTGCAAATCCGTTGGGTCTTCTTCCATGCTTTCTCAGTAGCTTTGCTCTGGTCTGCCCAATGGTCGTGACCCTTCCATCACCTGTATATATCTTGGAGTTTGATAATGCGACCCGCTTACATTCTTTCTGTATGATCAGTCATTGTAATCTGCCAGATTTCACTCTAGAGATGACTAATAATTCATTGTACAAACTGAATTTTTGTTTTATTTCTGTTGGTTCCGGCCAACAGGCTACGATAGCTTTCATTTATTTTTTCGAATCGGACTTGGAAAACAGCTTTTGAACGAATTCCATCACCACAGAGAAGACGTCGGTCACAAATCATGTGACCCCTCAATCTGTAAAATGATACCAGTGTGGTGCCTCAGTGTGCCAGCAAAGACTAACCCTCCACGAAGTACATGTAGCATAGGGCTTTAGTTCTCTAGCTCTGGTGAATGTATCCGATGTGCCGCGCCGCTATGAACTACTGGTGCAGTGGCGTTCGTTCGTATTTATCTGAGCTCTAAACCTTCCGAAACTATTTTTTGTTTTGTTTTGTTTTTTTTTTTTTTGTTATCTGCAATGTGGGTTTGTTTTTAATCTCTCATCATATACATCCGGTAGTTGAAAGACGTTTTGCAGCCACAGATATGTGCGTTTTATAAGTAATCCCCAAGGCAAGTTCGTTCTCTCCCTTTTCTTGCTCACGTTAAAGATTGTGGTGTGTATTCATTACTTAAGCTTTCTGAGTAGCGATGGCAGTGAAAGAAAAACCACTTAATAGAAACAGCATTGCACGTTTCGCACAGTAAGTTACATAAAAAGGCCTCATGCTGGCTGTGGAGTATGCGAAACAAGCATTGGGAACATAAGTAATTTCATTTGCCACAACCAATACCAGTCCTCCTTAGCTAAATCGCTAAAGACGCACTTCAAAAAGTGCAGTGGCAACTGGAAGATTACGGGTTCTATCCCGGGACGGGGGGTGGGGGGGGGGAGCAACAACTCACAAGACCTCTGAGAGTCATGACCCAGAGGGGGCCCACCCCCTTTAGAGTGTCAGGAGTTTAAAGGGCCGAAACACTTGTCTGAGGGGGGGGGGGGTACTTCCTCTGATGATCTGAAGGAGTTGTGTTGTTGTTCCGCTCTCTACGGTATAGAATTTCCTGCATATACATAACAGACATGTGGATATATATATATATATATATAATGCATATATATTATCAGATTAAGAATGCGAAAATAAAAATTATCAAATCTAAATTCCAAATTAACGATATGACTTTGTTGAAAAGAAAAACATCATACATGATTATTTGTAGACATACACACACACACGCATGGAATAACAAAATGGATTCTCAGAACGGGGCGTGTGTTTATGCAACCTTGAAAGGTTGTTTGAAATGTAAGACGCATAAAGACGACGCAAACGCATTGAGAAAAAAAATGGAGATAGATGATAAATGTAATAGAGTTGTGAAGATAATGTAATGGAGTTAAAACATGTGCAGTATAAACATACGTATATAAATGCCAAAATGAATACTACTGAATGCGAAATTTCATTGACATCATCTGCATATGCAGGAAAACGAGCCATTGTAGATTTGCGGGGAATGTGTGTGCGGATTACTCTTTGTCAGCACTTTCAGATACGCAGGGGAGATAACGCCCAGAAAGCAACACAAAAGCTAGCACCAGAAATGGATAATAGCATCAGAAATGGATAAGGAGTCATATAGTAATAAGATAAAGGTAAGAAAGTAACGCGAGAATACAAAAATAGCGTGTCCCTGTGGGTATGAATGCGCTCTGATTCACTGTCATCATCATGTGCCATTTCTCCATGAAAGGTTGGCTGCAGTGAAATCTCCACTCTGTAAGAAACAGAAGTAAGAAGCCTTCGTAGCAGCACTCGATAGGAGTAAAGTTAAAAATCAGGGAGCGTGCAATGCTTCTTTAGCAGACTCCACCACCATGGGTGATCCATGCCCCGTTAGCCAGGCTAGGCCTGTTACTGGGGTACCACGAAGAGGTGGGACAGGGTCTTGGTCAACTATGGTTCGCTAACCCTGACGCTAGCATATCAGCTGTGGTTCGCTGACTGCCTCATCGGACTGGCGTCTTCACTCCCTTCAGCAGAGAAAAAACGCTCCCGAACTTTTCAATTAGGATTACGTTAAAATAAATCCACGTGAACTGAAAATATCGTTAAGTCCAATATGAAAATTATATGATAATAAATTTTGACTTTTAACTTTTTCGATCCCCCGATTAAGGAGTTTTCACTCTTTTCCTTCCCCTTATGGTAGATAGTGGAATGCACACTTTTTTTTCGGTAGATCGTTATCTCCCATACAGGATATCAATGATGGAGAAATTTG
Organism: Achatina immaculata; assembly: GCA_009760885.1. NCBI lineage: Eukaryota > Metazoa > Mollusca > Gastropoda > Stylommatophora > Achatinidae > Lissachatina > Lissachatina immaculata. Next base: position 11,402,909 of record CM019695.1, on the reverse strand, counting down.
GTGATATCAGGTTCTTCCGAAGATCTTTTGGTGCGCCTGCAGTCCAGCAGTTTCTTATTCTTGTCTGTTGCAGTGCATGGAGTATGATGTGTGGTCAGCGGTCACCCTGTGTAAGTGTTTATTGAAGGTGGTGTGTTCTGTGCACAACCCGAAGATTGTGCATTGGTCTCTGCGACGTAAACGACATATGTGGTCTCCGGGGTTGGCTTTGGTAGGTATGCATATAGGGATCTTTCAGCAGGGTTGCTGGCCCAACTGTCCATCCGCTGCTGCTTGGAGTTGTGTGTGTGTTTAACTGTTCTCATGTTGGTGGGGATGTGAGGCTGTGGCATGGAGACTCCATTCTTTGCCAGTCTGTCAGCACCTTCATTATCTCTGATATCCACGTGCCCTGGTGTCCACTGTAGAATGGTCTTGATATCATGCCTGGCAGGTAGGTTTACTGCACTGAGCGTCTCTGTTGTGAAATATGATACTACAGTCACTGAATAATGAAATAAAGGAGTAATATATGAAGCATACTAAATACCAGTAATTGGAAAATTAAATGAATGAATAGATGTCGGCCCAGAAGAAAAAACAAATCGAACTCTGACGGATAGTGTTTAGTATCAGGTGACAGACAGAAAAAGTATGATGAAATAAGGCGTGCAATTATTCTGCCATGTACGAACATGACTGAACTGTGATGTTATATAGAACTCTAATTAACATAATGGCAGTGGAATGTTTCGCCTTAGGAAGATGGTTTTGAAGCTAGCACATGTTAATTGCGGGTTTTTCCAATCATTTTGCTGAGAGATTCCAGTGAATAACATGTTTTTATTTATAAAATATGTGGCGTTTTTGTGTACTTTTTTAGTTACTGAGGTAATGGGGGCTTAACAACATTGCCAGTGCTGTTTAGCATAAAATACTGCGACAAAGTATTGGCACAGCTGTCGGAGATAGCGAACCAAAGTTACCAAAGTCTTTACTTCATTTCTTTATGTTTGCATGAAGTGGGCAATGAAGGGGGCTTCTCTAATGAGAAGAGGGGGGGGGGATTGAAAGTATTATAACAAAAGGGAAAAATAGAGAGAAGAAGAGTCAGAGGAAGACCACGAGAAATGATACTGGACAGTCTGACGAGATGGTGTGAGAGGAGATCACCAACTGAGCTGATGGTCTGCATGAAGGATCGGGTACTCTGGAGAAGCATAATAACCAACGCTAGTCGGCACGACACTTGATGATGATGATGATGATGTTTGCATTGACAAGATGATGTTTCTGTTTTGAGTGTCTATCAGGGCAGGACCAATAAGGAGGACCCAAAAGGGAAAAAAAAATAAGACAGAGGTAACAAGGTGGGGGCTGAAAGGGTCAGGTCATCGGAACTGGGGTAAACAGGACTGGAGTTCCTCCTAGCCCTCTTGTGGTGGAGCTTGTCCTGAGGTCATTTGTTTGGGGTTTTTCACTGCAAGTCTTCAGGCAAGTCACCACACTACACTCGCCATTCAGCATGATGTCAGTGTTTATCAGAGAATCATTAGCAAAGAACAAGAGTTTTAGCAGCTCTAGAGAAATGAAGAAAAAAAAACCAAAACATTATCTTCAGCAAAGCGCATTGTGATTACTTCTTAGCAGGCAAATACTTGGTACAGTACAGCATTATAGATAAGACCCCCTTTAGCAATATTCATGTAAGCCGTTTGTTGTCGCTTTCTTTCTTTATATTTTAAAACATGGGAGTTATTTAAACTCGTACTTCTAGTCATCACTGTCAGACTTAAGGACACTTCTAGAAATGTAACAAACATCCAGATATATGCACCTGCATGAGCAGCAGAAGAAGAGGAAGTAGAAGACTTGTATAACACACTGCAAACGACAATAGACCAGGTACGGGAAAATGATATTGTATTAATAATGGTGGATTTTAATGTAAAGATTGCTACAGAAAGAGCAGAAGACGAAGGATATGTTGTGGGGAAATTTAGCATAGGACATAGAAATGAGCCAGGTGATAATCTTATGGCGTTTTGCATGGAAAATGAGCTAATGATCGCTAACACACTTTTTAAACAACATCCAAGAAGACTTTACAAACAGACATCACCTGATGGGAAAACCAAGAATCAAATAGATTACATTTTAGTGCAAAGAAGGCGGAGATCAAGTATAACATCAGCAATAACTTTACCAGGTGCTGATTGTGACACGGATTATGAGTTATTAATAGCAGACATGAATATAAAGATTAAAAAAGACAGTTACGGGATCAAGACCACTCCACTTTGATCTTACAAAAATACCAGAACAATACGGTATAGCAGTGAAGAACCGTTTAGAAATCCTGATGGCTGTACAGGAGAGGATGACACCAGATGAAATGTCTACGCAGGCCAGAGATATCTTAATAACAACAGCTAAAGACGTGGTTCCAGTAAAGAAAACACAAAAGAATGGATGGATTACAGCAGACACACTAGAGCTGATAAAACAACATAGAGAAATGAAGACGCAATGGAAAATGACAAACAACAACAAAGAGGAATATAAATGTTTAACAAAAGAAGTACGAAGAAACATAAGAAAAGACAAAAAATAATACATATAAGATTGTTGTGAAATAATAGAAGAACGTCAAAAGTGTAGAAGAGAGAGTGAAATGTTTAAAGAAATGAAGACACTGACGAGAAATGTCACACCTAAGCTAAATGTAATTTCTGACGAGATGGGGAATACCTTGACAGAAACAGAGGAAATTCTAGAAAGACAGAAGGAATATTGTAGAGGAATGTGTGAAACAACTGACTGTGAAAGCAGAAATCAACAGTGTGAATTATTATTAGAGGAAAAAGAACCCGAACCGACAATAGAAGTTTTGCGGGCAATAAAGAATCTGAAAAATGGTAAATCACTAGGATGTGATGAGATAAAAGCTGAACTTATTAAAGCAGGAGGAAAGGAATGTGCAACAATCTGTCATACACTATGTAAAAAGACATGGCATTCAGTAATTTGGCAAAAAAAAATGGAAAAGAACTGTACTCATACCACTGCCAAAAAAGGGTAACTTGAAATAATGCTACGGAACTGTTGCCCTGATTAGTCATGCCAGTAAAATTCTGTTAAAATCATAATTGGTAGACTTCGTAAGAAAATAGAGGAAGTCAATATGGTCCAAGCTGGTTTCAGGCAAGGAAGAGGATCAAGAGGTCATGTATTCAGTATAAGATTAATAATATAGGAATGCAGAGAGTTTAATGTGAATCTATATTTATCTGTTATAGACTACTCAAAGGCATGTGATTGAGTACAACACCAGAAACTTTGGGAAATTATGGTGGAAAAAATGGGATTTCCAACACATTTGATACAGTTAACATCACTGCTGTATTTAGACCAACAGGCAGCAGTAAGAATAAATGGTGAAACAACAGCTTGGTTTGACATAAAACAAGGGGTCCGTCAGGGGTGCATATTATCGCCTTCCTTATTTAACTTCTATACTGAAAATATAATGAGGAATGTTAAAGAATATGTAAACAAAGAATATTACGATACCATAACAATTGGAGGTTATGAAATACCAGAGATTAGATATGCTGATGACACAGTATTACTGTTCACAACACAAAAAAAGAATGGACAAACTAATTATGTCAGTCCGTTAGAACAGCGAAGAGCAAAACCTCTATCTTAATGCGAAGAAAACTAAATTAGCAACAACTGACAAAAAAAAACAACAAAACAAGGCAGTTGAAATATGTATCAATGAGGAAAAATTGAAAGAGGTGGGGAATTCTGAAAATCCTGGATCACTGCTAACTAATAATGGAGATACAATGAGGGAAATTAAAAGGAGGACACCTATCGCTCCTCAGAAAGTAAAACAAGTAAAGAATCTGTGGAGAGGAACAGACAGAACGACAAAAAATAGAATTTTTAATGGCATGGATATGTCCCGTCGCAACATATGCCTGTGAGACCTGGACAATTAACAAAACAGCTGAGAAACACATAAATACCTTTGAATGTAAATGCTACAGAAGAGTTCGTCAAATATCATGGACACAAAAAGAACTAATATATCCATACTACAATAAATTAATATTGAAGAAGGCTGGCTAGTTAAGAGGATTAAACAAAGAAAACTTAAATATTTTGGACACGTTAAACGTCATGATAATCTAGAGAAGACCGTCTCTACATAATGGGAAAAAGAAAGAGATGAAGACCAAGGTGAAGATTGCTGCAAGACATCGTTGTTGATCTGCAAATGAATGGATCAGCAGCAGGCCATCTTGCTCACAACTAAGAGGCCTACAGGAGTGCTGTTAGGGAGGCAAAGTTCCGTAAGGGACATGGAAATGAATGAACTTCTAGTCAGGCACTTCTCCACCTGAATGAGATAGCGGTCGATGATCCACGGTTGACTGCTTACGCCAGAGACTTGGCAAAACATGGCCTACCAAGTTCCTATTCTACACCTCCAAGTAGAAACAGACAGTAATCTATGGCGACCGAGATTTTCGTTTTTGTTTTAACTGACCGAGTTTCTGTGACTTAAGACTTTGATCTCCTCTCCAGTTACGGCTACGAGACCATTCGTCGCCAACGTATTTTCGGATATAAACACGTCCCCCCCCCCTTTTTTTTCACACACCCCTCCCCCTCTTCATTCCCCCTGACCTGCAGCTAGAAAAGGCGCATGTACTTAACATTGTAGACTGCTTCCTTCATATCAGTAATGTATACATTGTCTAACCTTTTTGAGAGGAAAAAAAAAACAAAAGAAAGGCGTAGAAAATATAATAAGGTGTGTTGTTTCCCCTTCTTTTTCTTATAGCTGAAGTGCAATGTGTTGTCAGCATCTGAGGTTAACTTTTTCTTTCTTGGTGGTTGTTTCAATTGCCACGGGGGGGGGGGGGGGGGGCGCACAGACGTCCAATTTGCTGATTTGGCAATCTAAGAGCCATATCTGAGATGTTGGCGTCAGGGCTGGGCGAACCATAGCTGACCAAGATCCTATCCTACATCTTCGTTGGTTATACCCCCCCCCCCCCAATCATATCCTACATCTTCGTTGGTTATACCCCCCCCCCCCCACCACACACACACCTTTTTTTCTTGTTTTCCTCTTCTCCCTCCCCCTCCCCCCTTTTAAGATGTAACAGGCCTAGCCTAGCTAACGGGGCAGGAAACGTTACAGTTCCTATGTCGGTGAAGTCTGGTAAAAGAAGTATCGCGCAACCTGAGCATTTTCACTTCACATCAGGGACTGAAAAAAAAAAACTGTCGCCATAACCCGCTCCCAGTCCTACACGATGCTGCGCATCAGCATCTTCGCCGCGTCGGCTGCAAAGAGCACCAGCTCGCAGTTCCAAGGAGCACCAGCTCGCAGTTCCAAGGAGCACCAGCTCGCAGTTCCAAGGAGCACCAGCTCGCAGTTCCAAAGAGCACCAGCTCGCAGTTCCAAGGAGCACAGAAGAAAAAAAGACGACTGCCAAAACCCCAAAAAAGGGAGGGAATTCTGACAGAATTTTATAGCACAGATGGCCAAGAGCAATGAAGTGTAATTACTAGCAGCTGAATCAACGACAGCAGTTGAATACGGAACAGGGACAAGGGCTTCAAAGCAAGCGGCGACAGTGCCTTAGAAATAATCACATTTCGGTTTGGAGTTAAACAAGAAATGTAGAACTCTGCCTTGACCTAATTCCTTCTTGCACGAGCTGTCCCAGGAACTAAGAAGTTTTGTTCTCTCGCTGCTGTTGACCGGCGTTATGATTCTGAGGAACAATGCGTCGGACAGAGAGTGGATCACAGAGGCTTGCTGTAAATCTCAGAAAAAGTTCGAGGAAGCAGACTTGTACGTATTATAAATACATAAAAAAGAGAAGGTATTTTTACAATGAAGAACATCTACACCCGTAAATAATGATTTTTATTAGGTATGCTGGAGAGATGATTATTAGGAAAGCAGAAACATACAAATATCTAGGCACAACCTTCAACAGAAGCAACACACTAAACGAGGAAATTAAAATTAAAATCAGAATACAGATAGGGAATAAAATATACTTTGCTTGCAACACCTGTTAAAATCCAAAATCATGTCCCAAAGCACTAAAATAACAATCTACAAAACTGTAATAAGACCAGTAATCGTGTATGGATCAGAAACATGGAGTACAACAAAGAAAGATGAGCAATTGCAGATCTTTGAGAACAAGATCCTAAGAAGAATCTTTGGGCCGATAAAATGTGCCAAGAGTGGAGAATGGAGAGCTAGAAAGAACACTGAACTGAACAGCTTATTTAAATCCCAACGAATTATAAATGTCTTGAAACTGAACAGGCTACGCTGGCTGGGGCATGTAGAAGGAATGGAAGAGAACAGACACACGACAATGGTGCATGCACAAGAGATGAGGGAGAGAAGACCAAATGGTAGAACAAGATAGAGATGGGAAAGACAACATAGAAGAGGATATACAAGAAACTGGTGTCACCAACTGGAGAGAGAAGACTAGGAATTGAGAGAAATGGAGGCGAACTTTATCTGCAGCAATGAGCCTTGATGGCTCGGAAAGCTGAAGAAGAAGAAACATACAACTTTTTTGTATACATGATGTCGACAGCCAACAATTGTCTATTTAATAACCTGTTTATGTGTGTGTTTCTTTTTTCCAACTCATAAACTGCAGAGTATCCAGAAGGGTGGTATGACGATTGAAGTATAATACCCCAACTTTCCGTCGTAATCAGTTCATGTAAAAGTTAACGGTAAAACCCCCGTTTCCATGCTGGCCTGTATTTCCAAGACCTTCGGCACATGAAAGCGTGATGTGGTTAGTATCACGCATGGCCGCATATACCCTCCCCCGGATTTCTGAATCATTTAACGTAGACTTGAATATTTTGCAAAACCTTTGCTATTCTCCTTTAGTTTACGCTAACATGGCGTAGTATTTCATTTGCCAACGAGATCCTCCTAGCACCTTACGTTAGAATATTGTACTTCTTGACTTGCCATTTGTGATGCTCCTGTTAATGCATTGTAGAGTACTGTATTACTTCACCTGCCATTATGATCCTCTCATTAATGTATGTCATAATATTGTAACACTCCGTTTGTCATCGATCACTCATTCATTCATTTGCATGCCCCTTGCGGAACTTTGCCTCCCTAACAGCACTCCTGTAGGCCTATTGGTTGTGAGCAAGATGGCCTTGCTGCTGATGCATCTATTTGCAGACCATCAACGATGTCTTGCAGCAATCTTCCCTTTGGTTTTCCTCTCTTTCTTTTTCCCTTTATGTACCTTTCCAAGACGATCTTCTCTAGATTATCATGACGTTTAATGTGTCCAAAATATTTAAGTTTTCTTTGTTTAATCCTATTTACTAGCCAACATTCTTCAATATTAATTTCTTGTAGTATGGATATATCTGTTCTTTTTTTGTGTCCATGATATTTGAAGAACTCTTCTGGAACATTTACATTCAAAGGCATTTATGTGTTTCTCAGCTGTTTTATTAATTGTCCAGGTCTCACAGGCATATGTTGCGATGGGAAAGATGGATATCGTATTTTTGTAGTTCTTTCTGTTCCTATCCAAGATTTTTTAGCAGTTTTACTTTCTGATGAGAGATAGGTGTCCTCCTTTTAATTTCCCTCATTGTATCTCCATTATTAGTTAGTAGTGATCCAAGATATTCAAAACTCTTCACTTTTTCCAATTTTTCCTCATTGATACATATTTCAGCTGCCTTATTTGTTTTGTCAGATGTCATCAATTTAGTTTTCTTCGCATTAAGATAGAGGTTTTGCTGTTCGCTGCTATTTCAAACTAACATAATTAGTTTTCCCATTCCCTTTTGTATTGTGGACAGTAATACCGTGTAACCAGCATATCTAATCTCTGGTATGTCATAACCTCCGACTGTTATGTCATCGTAATATTCTTTGTCTACATCTTCTCTAACATACCTCATTATTTGTCATCATTATTTCGAAATTTTTGTTATTACCATCACTAGTTCGATTGCACTAGAAAATTTTGAAACTTCACTCGCTGTCATAGTGCTTTGATTAATGTCATCATCATCATCATCATCATCATATGCCGTGCCGACTGGCGTTGGCTATTATGCTTCTCCAGAGTACACGATCCTTCATGCAGGCCATCAGCTCAGTTGGTGATTCGAACTTTTTGATTAATGTACGCTTGAGTATTGTAATACTGAACCTCTTCACCTGTCACCGTGTGTCTCTGGGTACTGTTTAGTACAGTTAGAATATTGTAACAGTTCACCTATTCTAGTTTCTGTCATAGTGTGTGCTCTCAGATTTATAGTCCCGTTTTTTAAAAAATTGTATAGCTACGTTACTGCCTCTAGACGGGACGGACAAGTCTTCACGTATGATAGACCAAAAGCATCTGTTTTTTTTTCATTACTTCTCATTAACATTAGTTTCTTTCCATATACAAGGTTCGCTTTATGTTCGACGATGTTTTATTTTCATTCATACTACTACTACTACTACTACTACTACTACTACTACTACTACTACTACTACTACTACTGCTACTACTACTACTGCTGCTGCTATTACTACTACTACTATTACTATTACCACTACTACTACTACTATTACTGCTATTACTACTACTACTATTACTGCTATTACTACTACTACTACTATTACTAATACTACTACTACTATTGCTACTACTATTACTAATACTACTTTTACTAATACTACTATTGGTACTACTATTCCTACTACTACTACTATTACTACTACAATAATTACTACTATTGGTACTACTATTACTACTACTACTACTATTACTACTATTACAATTACTACTACTACTACTACTGCTGCTATTACTACTACGACTATTACTATTACTACTACTACTACTACTACTACTATTACTCTTATTAGTTTTATTGGCAATCAGTAACCAGTAGCTGGTATGTTTGGTTCAGGGTTAGGAAATCATATCCGACCAAGACCCTTTCTCACGTCTCCGTTGGTACCCCAGTAACAATGCCTAGCCTGGCTAATGGGGCATTGGTCGCCATAGTCACATGCCAGTGGAGCCTGGTAAGGAAGCATTGCACACTCCCTATATATATATCTGAACCTTAAGTGCCCAGGGCACATGGGGCTTCCGCAAGGATTTTCCACAAATGCCTGTCCTTTGCCTTTTTTTCTGCTCTTACCCAAGTGAGCCCTCTATTGCTCAACATCCTCTCTGTTGTTCTTCTCCATGTCTCTTTTGGTCTACCCTTACTTCTGTTCCCCTGTGGTATTCATCTTAGTGCTATTTTTTGGTAGTGAGTTGTCAGCCATTCGGAGCACGTGTCCCAACCATCTCCAGCGTCTTTCCTCAATAATTGCTGTCAGTGGCTTCATCTGCATTTCTGCTAACAAGATATTATTTCTTATGGTGTTTGGTTAAAATATTTTTTAATTGTTCGTAAACATTTAGTCTGGAAAGAATTTAACTTGCAGCATTGCAAAAGCCTGATTTGCTCTAGTAAGTCTGCTGTTGATGTCCTCTGTGCTGTTTCCATTTTCTACTACTCTGCTGCCAAGATATACAAAATTCGTTGACCTCCTCCACTAACTTGTTATCTACTCTGAGTACATTTTTGTTGTTCACATTTTGCTTCATTAACTTTGTCTTTCCTACGTTGATCTTTAGTCCTATGTTGTTTGCATTCTGAGTTAGCTTGTTTATTTTATCTTGCAAATCTTTGTGGCTGCTTGATAGTAGACAAATGTCGTCCGCAAAGTCATGGTCCTCCAGCACTGTGTCAAGGGTCCATTGTAATCCTCAGCGTTTGCGTTTGTCTGATGTTGCCTCCTTCATTAACCAGTCTACTGCCAAGATAAATAATGTTGGTGATAGTACACATCCCTGTTTCACTCCTGTTTGTACCCTAAAGCTGCTGGAGGTATGTTCTCCACAGATAACTTTGCACTGAAAACCCTCGTATAGGGCTTTGATTACATTAACTATTTTATGGGGGAGGCCATGCCATCTTAGAATTTTCCACAGTGCATCTCTGTTGACACTGTCAAAGGCTTTCTCAAAATCTATAAACAATGCATATGTTGTGCTATGCCACTCATTTGCCTGTTCCAATATTTGTCTAAGTACAAATATGTGATTTATGCATGATCTTCCTTTCCCAAATTCTGCCTGCTCTTTCCGAAGTTTTCCATCAAGTGCTGGTATAATTCTGTTGATGATTATTCTGCAAAATACTTTACTGATGAGTGACAGTAGGGTAATGCCTCTCCAGTTCCCGTTATCTCTGAGATCACCCTTCTTTGGTAGCTTTACTATAAGGCCAGTTTTCCACTCCTTTGGAGCTTTTTCTAGATCTCAAATTTGTTGTTGTATCCGGCATAGTTGTTTTGGTGTTTCTGTTTCTTCTGCTTTCAACATTTCGGCAGTCACTTCATCTTCACCGGGTGCCCTGTCTAATTTTAGCTTCTTTATTGCCTAGTTTATTTCACTTATTGTTATTGGTCCTGTATTGATGTTTAGTTCCGTTTTTGCGCCAGATATGTCTATTGTTTGTGCTACTTGTGTTCTGTTTAGTAGGGTGTTAAAGTGTTTCCTCTATCTTTCAATTTTGTCTCTTTCTCTACTGACCAGTTGTCCTTTATGTGTCCTTACTGCACTCTCACATCTTGTGCTGAAGTTACCTGTCATTTGCTTTGTGATTTTGTATATGGTTTTCATGTCATTTGCATATGCTGCTTTCTCTGCTGCTTCTGCTAAGTTGTCATAGTACTGACGTTTATCTTGACGGCATGATTCCTTCATTTCTTTGTCTTTTTGTGCATAATTACTTAAAACTTGTTCTTTTAGCCTTTGTGATTTGGTGTTAAGTAATTTTTTCTTGATTTCCTTTCTTTGCTCTATCTTTTCCCATGCCGTCTTGCTTATTCATTCCTCTTTTGTCCGTTTCCGATATCCCAGCACCTCTTTTACTGTTTCCTATAGTGTTTTATTGAACTCTGATATGGACATTTCTGCTTCGTCTTGTAGGACACTGAAGCTGTTCTTAAGTATTATTGAGAATTCATTCCTTGTTTGCTGGTCTTTCAGTTCTGTTGTATCAAAAAGTGTCTATCTGTGTTCTTCGATTATGGCTTTCCTTAATTTTAGTTTTATTTTTGCTACCAGAAGGTTGTGATCACTTCCTACATCTGCTACTTTCCTTACTGTCACATCTTGTAGTGACCGTTTCCACCTGTTTTTTATTAGTATGTGATCGATTTGGTTTTCTGTGATTTTATCTGGGGACCTGCAATTCACTTTATGGATGTTTTTATGTTGGAAAATTGTCCCTCCGATGGTCATCATGTTTTCTTCACAGAAACTGCAGTCTTTCTCCATTTTCATTTATTTCTCCGATTCCTTCTCTTCCCATGATTCTTCTTCTATCTTCACTTCCCTCACCTACTTTTGCATTGAAGTCGTCCAAGATGAGTAGCATATCACGCCTGGGTATTGTTTCTACTGTGGCGTGGAGGCTGTTGTAAAAATCTTCTTTTAATTCCTATTCAGCTGCTTCTGTTGGTGCATAACAAACTATAATAGACAGCTTCGTGAATCTTGAATTGAAGCGTGCATATAATAATCTCTCATTTATTGGGGTCCATTTCAGCAATGCTTTTGGTGCTCCTTCATGATGATCTTCTTTACCTGATCATATTATTGTATCTTCTGTGTGCTGTGTTGTTAATTTCCTTCTGCCTTGTCCTGTCCATCTTGCTTCTTGTATACTTAGTATGTCTAGTTTGTATCTGTGCATTTCCTTGATGGTTTATGCTAGTTTTCCAGTCTGATTAAGTGTTCTTACATTCCAGCTGCCTATTTGCATCTTTTGTTTAGGTTCCAGGAGGTCTGCAGTCGGTCTGGGGACTTCCAGTGGCTGGCTTTCATCCACAACCTTCATTGGCTCACTTTCCTGATATGTATTTCTCCTTCCACCTGCACATATATATATAGTAAGTTCGCTCAGGAAATGAACAAAATAAACTAGCCGTCATAATTCGATGCTCTGCCACAACATCCCCAACGCATCGGCTACAAAGGGAGAGTGAAAGAAGAAAAAAAAACGACGAACGACGACGAAGAAGAAGAAGATGTGTGTTTACATCTCCCAGTTTTAAAGCTTTAAAAATTCAGCTGACATGTCACCCGCTCTACTGACTTCTTTGTAGGTTAAAGCATTGATGCTGAGATCGTTTGAAGCCTAGTCTTGTCCTGTCTTGTCTTGTCTTGTCTTGTCTTCTCTTCTCTTCTCTTCTCTGCGTTGAAAAGCTGGGGGAACAGACTTCATGTGATTCGTCGGTTTACTTCCTATAAGGATATATATGTATTTAAGGTATCTGTTCCACCCCCCCCCCATTCCAGATACTGCGTGGATACACATCTCCCTGTGTTTCCTGCCACTGAAACTGAGTTTTAGTATATCATCGTGGTGACGAAAACTAATACTGTACGAATAATGAGAAAGGGGGGGGGGGGTGAGGAAAGAGAGAGAAAACACTTCCTTGGAAGGCAAACAGCGGAACAAAACCAATGTCCTACATCGCCGGAGAAGTAATTCTCTATCGCAAAGTTGTTGGGGGGGGGGGGGGTGAAAGTCTCTCTTCCTCCCCCCCCCCCCCGGCATTTCTCTCTCCTTTTTCAGGGCATGACCTGCAAGGGTCAGTAGGTTATTGCTATTTACTTTCTCACCGGAGTTCGGGAAAAAATGAACTAGTTCCCCCCCCCCCCCCCTCGAACCTGACTTTTGTTTCCATCGCTATTCTGCCAGGCGTGGCCGGCGACAACTCGTGAGATAAAGTGCTAAGACGCATTTTTTTGTTATCTGATTCTTGTTATAAGAACATGTATAGCGTAATATATATATATATATATATATAACGTTTTCTTGTTATTGTTTTAATATGAAGATTAGAAATCATTAAAAAAAGACATGAAAATTAAATCGATTTTCGGTAATTGAATTACTAGCAACTAAAATCAACGGATTGAATGAATGTTAGAAATCGAGCCTTAAAAGTGCTATATTGAGTTTATCTTATTGTATGGAAGTGAATCGTGGACTGGAGAAGAACAACAGAAAGGGTGAGCAATAGAGAGCTCACCTGGGCAAGAGCAGAAAAAAAAGGCAAAAGAGAGGCATGTGTGGAAAATCCTTGCGGAAGCCCCATGTGCCCTGGGCACTTAAGGTTCAGAGAGAGAGAGAGAGAGAGAGACGGGGTCCCCATAAAGATCATTGGAAGCAGTAGAAATGTGGTTTATCAGAAGAATGTTGCGAATTCGTGGACTGCAAAGATTATTAATGAAGAATTTAGAGAAGATCGTTTTGGAAGGATACATAAATGGAAAAAAAAGAGAGGAAGACCAAGGCGAAGATGGCTGCAAGACATTGTTGATAATCTGCAAATGGATGCATCAGCATAAAAGCATCTTGCTTACCACCTAGAGGCCTACAGGAGAGCTGTTAGGGAGGCAAAATTTCCGCAAGGAACATACAAATGACTGAACTGTCTGAGAAGAGCTGGAGAGACTGTCCAAAAATTGTGGTTAAAAAAAATACGAGAGAGAGACAAGAACATGTCATAGGACATTCAATGAAAGAATATTGTAACAACAGGAAAAAAAAGCAAAGGAGAGACAAGGGAATGCCAAGAGAAATAATACCGGAGAGTTTGACGAGATGGTGTGAGAGGAGACCGCCAGCTGAGCTGATGGCTTGCAAGAAGGATCGGGTACTATGGAGAAACATAATAGCCAGCGCCAGTCGGCATGACACCTGATGATGATAAATCAAACGGGGACCAGTTAATATGGTAAAATGACACTAACTAGGGACTGGCTGCACTGCTTTGGAAACTGAAATACAATGGCTAAATTTTCGGTTGCGAGTTATAAGAAATGTGGAACTTTGCCCTTGACCTAATTCTTCTGCCATGATTTCCCTTGAAACCAAGAACTTGTCCTCAACAGTCGGTTGCGCTATGAACTTGAGAAACAACGTGTCGAACAGAGAACGGATCACGGAGGCTTTCTTTGTTAATCTCAGAGTAGTATCAAGAACCAGATTTGTGGGCATAGTTCACAGACGTGGCATCTAACGCTGAGTTAGCATAGGTTGAGGGAGAGAAGCTGATACTGGGGCCACCACGAATATGTGCAACGAGCCCTTGGTGAGATTTATTTCACTATTCCATGAATTCAATTGAGTTTTGTGCTTCACCATTCCATGAATTCAAATGAGTTTTATTTCACAATCATATGAATTCAGCTGAGTTCATATTCAATTCATTTTACCACATTGTGATTTTTTTTTAGTTACTCCGTAAATTGAACTGAGTTCATGAATCAACTGAGTTTTAGTTCACCATTTTGTCACTCTAGTGAATTATATTTCATCACTCCATTTTTGAAACTAATAACACCTTTAAAAAAACTGTGTCATCAGATGACGCATTGGCTGTATTCGAGATGTTTTTTTTTCCCTGGTCCAAAAATCCAAACATTGTGTAAGTTCATAAAAGGAAGGCAGATACTAATTAAAGAAGAAATAACTGAGTTTTATGATCGTTTTTTTTAAATTTGCCCCTTGGAAGTGACATGACAGGTCTGTTGGAATGCGCCATGTTCAGCGAAACTTTGATTCAAAATTTGTGGAAATAGCTGATTCCTCAGTGCTCCAGTGGCACATACGATATATGTATAACTTGGCTGTTTTTTCATAAATACTTACAAATCTGTTCTGGGAAGGTGGAAGAATGCGTTAATTTATTAGGATGATTTAATGTGATTTAACAACGAAAAAACCTTTCACATAAGAAACTTATTTGACGTTCGCAGTTTCTAGAGACCATGGAGATACTGGACAAAGCAGGGCTTTAATTTTTGTTCGTAGTTTCTAGAGACCATGGAGATACTGGACAAAGCAGGGGTTTCATTTTTGTTCGTAGTTTCTAGAGACCATGGAGATACTGGACAAAGCAGGGCTTTCATTTTTAAACACTTTATGTTTTAGCAAAAGTCATTGAGTTTGTTTTTTTGTGTGGAGTATTTTCACTGAGATTGTCATGTAACTTCTAGTTATGTTGAATTCATAAAACTGAACTACTGTTTCCGAAAGCAGACTTCAATATCCAATCACTAAACTGCGCTATATATATGGAGTTTACAGCAAGAAACGCATGAATTTTTACACTGTTTCGGATAAAGATGGAGTTTGCTCCAGTGACGTGAAATTAGCAGCATATTTGAGTGGTTTACCATGGAGGAGTGGGAGAGAGAGAGAGAGAGAGGGGGAGAGAAAGGGGGCAGCTATATCTGGTATTCTTGTCCTTGCGAATGGGAAGTATAAATGGGAAAAGTAGTAATATAGGGAAAGTAAAATGGAGAGTAAGAAAGAGAGAGAGAGAGAAAGAAATGGGAAGTATAAATGGGAAAAGGAGTAATATAGGGAAAGTAAAATGGAGAGTAAGAGAGATTGATTGATTGATTGATTGATTGATCTTTATTTCAAAAGGGTTAAGAATTGGGCACGCAGGCCCGTCTGACATACTGCCCTTTATCATACATCTTTCACTCTATTCCAGACATTCTACAAATATGCTGTTCATATAACAAACATAACTAACATTGAAGCTGAGAGACATAAAATAAAATATAACATTTACGTTTCGCTCTTAAACATTCACTCAGTACAGAAGAGAGAGAGAGAGAGAGAGAAAGGGGGCAGCTATATCTGGCAATCTTGTCCTTGCGAATGGGAAGTATAAATGGGAAAAGTAGTAATATAGGGAAAGTAAAATGGAGAGTAAGAAAGAGAGAGAGAGAGAGAGAGAGAGAGAGAGAAATAGCATACGCCAGATTTTGTATAAATTAAATAGCTTTTTTTTTTCAAAACTTTAGCAACGGCAGTCTGACAAGATCTGCAAATGACTTCGTAGTTTAATTGTTTAAGCTAGTTCTCAGAACAGACCATCGGGCCTTCTCACATGTTTTGAGCTGTGTATGTGATAATGGTAATGGGGGCGGGGAGTACGCTGTCCTACTTTTTGGCAGTAGACGACATGTGACATGTGACAGGGTTGCTGGAACCATAGCTGACGACGAAGACTCTGACCAACTTCTCCGTTGGTACCTCCCCCCTCCCCCTACCCCATTGACAGGCTTAGCCTGGCTATCAGGGGGATGGACCCTCCCCCCCCCCACCCCCCAATGGCGGCGGAGTCTGCTAAAGATATGATTGGCACTGCTTTTTCTTGTTTTTAGTTCCACTCAGGGGAAGTAATCTGCTCCATAGCCAACGCAGTGCTTTATCTTCACTGGATCGACTGCAGTTTGAGGGAGATAGAAGAAGAAGAAGAAGAAGGAGAAGAAGAAGTTGTGATAACTGGTGTTTAATGAATTTCTGAGTATTACTTCTATATAATTGCAGTATTTTTTCCAAGGAAAGGATGTGTATTTTTCAAAAATGTTCCGCCACAACTTTTTTTTCTATTTTTACAAAAGTGTAGTTTATTATTATTATTATTATTATTTTACGTTGTCTTCTGTTACTAGCTCTTGTGCCGGATCAGCGAATAAAGCAGTCGATGAGACTGGACCGTTGACTGACCAGACGTAGCATCTACCAAACAACACAGAGTATTGAATAGCCGAGCAATCCTCAACACTAATCTCTTGAACTCGGTGCTACACGAGTAGAATTTCTATCACAGATTATAGATAAATTCAACGAATAAAGTGAACGTTTTTTTAAGTTTCGTTCGAAAGTCGGTTATTGTCATGTCCCCATTTCAAACTTTTCTTCGTTACGTTAACTAATGTATTACGTCAATTAACATATTTCCCCTTCTTCCTCTTCTTCTCCTCCTCCTCCTCCTCCTCCTCCACTTTCTTGTTCTTGTTCTTCTCCTCCACTTTCTTGCTCTTGTTCTTGTTCTCCTCCACTTTCTTGTTCTTGTTCTTCTCCTCCACTTTCTTGCTCTTGTTCTTGTTCTCCTCCTCCTCCTTTCTCTTCCATTTTCTTGTTCTTCTCCTCCTCCTCCGCTTTCTTGTTTTTGTTCTCCTCCTCCTCCATTTTCATGTTCTTGTTCTTCTTCTCCTCCACTTTCTTTTTCTTGTTCTTCACCTTCTTAATAATAATGTTATTACGGTACAGATGGTACATCTGTTACTGGAATGTTGATTGTGCTTCCCCGTAATATCATATTAACAAATCCGTCCTTTTTATGTGGTTTAAAAAATGTTTTCGTTATAAGATTTTGACATAAATGAAATTTTACTACACGTGTTTACGAGTATTCTACATTTTTTTTTTTTTTGTTGGTTATAACAATGCATCAGTGTTGTCGTACTCTTGCCACTTATTTGCTCTTCCTTGTTATTAAGATCATTTACCACCAGTCCACACTCTGTAATCATGGCAGAAAATTATGTTGTTTTAAGTGTAGGCGAGATTTCAATAGCGAACCAATTATCTCGCACTCAGCTGCTACATTCTCTTGTTCTCTCCTCAGAAATGTTTCACCTAAAAGCGGCTGCAATGCGTGCCCTCGTGACATAGACCACGTGCACATTTAGGGGCAATGATGCAGATATTTTTTGCTAACTGGAGTATTTGTACGTCATCTATCTGGGCGATTCTGTTACTTCTTTCTTATGGATATGCTGGTAAGTGATAACTGTAACTTATGTGAACTTTTTTTTTTTTTAATATTAACCTTTTAATTCTTGTGCTCCAAAACACGACCCACTGGCACGGTTGACAGATCTTGCACGCATACGGAAATCAATGCTAGGGCTGATATTTAGTCAGAAGTTTAAAAAAAAAAAAGAAAGGCAAAATCCTTTATTTTCCATGCCATTAAAGACATATTGCGGGATACGGTGTTAGGCCCGTATTTCCAAGATCATCAGCACATGAAAGTGTGATGTGGTCAGTGTCACGCCTGGCCGTATGTACCTTCCCAGATTTCTCGGATACCCATTTTTAGGGGCTGGGTGGAACCCCGGGGGCCTTTCTGGTGTGGTGGTACCAGGGAAGAAAAACAAAATTATTTAAATCTGCCACCACTAGATTAGTAAACCAAGCTCCTAGCCACTCAGGAAGCCAGGCTGCGCGATATTTAAGACAAAGTCGAAATAAAATTGAAAGTAGTACATTGCCAATCGATGTTTTAAAATTATATAACTTGTAATCTCTTTCTATCAAAATTTCTCAAACAAAATGTATTTTGTCACAATATGTAAAATAATTCGGCAGGCGAGGTTAAATAATAATTAAAATTATATCTTGAGCACAGGGGATGAAAACGCTCTCCGATGAGGCAATCAGCGACCCATAGCTGATATGCTAGCGTCAGGGTTAGCGAACCAATAGCTGACCAAGACCTTGTCCCGCCTCTCCGTTGGTACTTCTAGTAACAAGCCTAACGGGGCAGAGATCGCCATAGCCCCTATGGTGGTGGAGTGTGCTAAAAAAAAAAGCATTGCACACTCCCTGCTTTTTAGCTGCACTTCGGGACTAAAAAAATAGCTGCAGTAACCCACTCCCACGCCGATACAATGCTGTACTTCAACACCTCCACAGCATCGGCTGCAAAGAACACCAGCTCGCAGTTACAGGGAGATGGTTCATTCATTTACATGTCCCTTGCGGAACTTTGCCTCCCTAACAGCACTCCTGTAGGCCTCTCGGTTGTCAGCAAGATGGCCTGCTGCTGATGCATCCATTTGCAAATCATTAACGATGTCTTGCAGTCATCTTCGCCTTGGTCTTCCTCTCTTTCATTTTCCCATTATGTACCCTTCCAAGAGGTCTTCTCTAGATTATCATGACTTTTAGTGTGTCCAAAATATTTAAGTTGTCTTTGTTTAATTCTCTTTACTAGCCAGCCTTCTTCAATATTGATTTCTTGTAGTATGGATATGTTTGTTTGTGTGTGTGTATGTGTCCATGGTATTTGAACTCTTCTGTAGCATTTACGTTCAAAGGCATTTATGTCTTTCTCAGCTGTTTAGTTAAGTGTCCAGGTCTCACAGGTATATGTTGCGATGGGAAAGATGTATGCTCTTAAAAATCTTATTTTTGTAGTTCTGTCTGTTCCTATCTACAGATTCTTTAGTTGTTTTGCATTCTGTAGAGAGACAGATGTCCTCCTTTTAATTTCTCTCATTGTATCTCCATTATTAGTTAGTAGTGATCCAAGATATTCAAAACTCTCCACTTCTTCCAATTTTTCTTCATTGATCCATATATCAGCTGCCTTGTTTGTTTTGTCAGTTGTCATCAGTTTAGTTTTCTTCGCATTAAAATAGAGGTTTTGCTCTTCGCTGCTCTTACGGACTGACATAATTAGTTTTTCCATTCCTTTTTTGTGTTGTGGACAGTAATACTGTGTCAAGGGAGATAGCACAAGTACAAATACATTCTTGAGCACAATAAGCCGGTAGACCGGAGACAGATTAGTTTTACAGATATAACTGATTAAAAAAAATTGTTTTATATCTTGTTTCATTTTTTTTATGGCACAAAGCATTATCGTCTCCTCTGCAAGGAATGATTGTAATAAATGATAATGATTGTGATAATTGATTCTTATGGCTTTCTGACGAGTCGTTATTGAGCCTTTACTGTTTCAATTTGCTTTAAATTCTGGAATTGTAAGTGAAAGTAACAAAATAAAGTAATGTTTTCTTTCCTTCTCTCGACGTTATTTCCTTTCATTTGTTAGTTATTTTAAATGTTTAGCGGAAGTTGGCTTCTGTTTGTCCATTAATCTTGCTTTCCTTGTTTTATTTCGCTTTTTAAAAAAATGTTTTGTTCGTTTACGAGATCTTTAGTTACTTCTTTCGTCTGTTTTTGTTTTTGTTTTTGTTTGATTCGTTGTTAAAACCCGGTGTTTTGGCCTCTTTTTGTCTTCGTTAATTTATTACAAATATTGCATACTATTTAGTAATAAATTTATCATTTTCGAATATTTTCGACAGTCGGCCAAGGCCATTGTTCCAAAGGAGAGTTTGTCTTGTTTTTTTGTCGTGTCGTGTCTTGTCTCCTTCCTCGTATACCTTTCCATTGCTGAAGAGACAAATAGACATCTTGATATGCCTCGGTTATTTGCTTCATATAAAGGGATATTTAAGGTTTCTGTAACTTCTTCCCTTCATCTCTTGCGTGGGTGACCTTCCTCCTCTGTTTCGTACATTTCCTAGCGTGAATGTTTTCTGTGGTCTACTGTGTGATGGTAAAGGAAAAGAACAGACACTGTTGTGAAGATTTGACTGAACAAAGAAAGTGAAAACAAAACCAAAAACAAAAACAAAAAACTCCGTAGAGTCGTGCTAAATTCCATAATTTTACTTGTTCAAAAATATAGAATTTTGCAGTTTTCTTTTCTTTCTCCAGTTATTTTCTTCCCGACAATCTTGCAGTAAAAATAATCAATGTAAGGAAACAGTTAAAAGTAGGGCGAGATTTTCGTGGCATGTTTTTACTGAACATATTTCCGCTTGTTTTATACTCGTTCATTTTAATGTTTTATTCTAACATGTTTTTTTTTCCGCATAAGGACGGCTTCTGGTAGGACCTTCAGACTGTGTTGTAAATGTATGCTGGTTTTGTTTACCACTTTGGCAGCACGGCAGTGTCATGTTATGCTTTACGTTACTTCGTTTTACAGCGCCAACCGTCGCTTCTTTTCCATACAATTGATGCTCACTCAGTATTGAGACCCCTAGCTTTTCGTACGGTGCTATCTTGGCTTCCTTTCAATACAGTTAGTACACCAGCGATAAGAGGACGGTATACTTTACAGTGGCTTCCTTTCCCCTACATTTGATTACACTAGCAGTGCTGAGGACCCCCCCCCCCTTTTTTTTCCCTCGTTTTACGGTGGCTACCTTAGTTTCCTCTCCCCACAATTAATACACCAGCAATACCGCGCCCCCCTCGTTTTACGGTGCTGCCAAATCTCGCTTCGTCATATCAAACTTTCATGTGTCAGAGGGTCTTGGAGATACTGGGCCTAACATCGTATCTATAGTGTGTCTTCATGGCTTAGAAAACGAGGATTTTTACCTCTACCTCTGTCCTCGCTTCGTGTCCCTACAATTAGTTCTTATTTTACAACTGTTATCTTCGATCCTTCTCCCTACGATTAGTAGACCACCAACAACTAAGACCTGCGTGACTCCTAGTATGAAGGTTGCGTGCTGCCCTCGTGTATGCTTCTATTTCTCATGGCCCGTCCTGTGTTCTGAAATCAGCAATGACAGTTTCTCCTGTTTCCAGACGGCTTCATATAAATAACGATAAATCAGTGTGCGTACGAATAATTTTACTTTGCTCTTTGCTTTACTACTTCTGGATCTTTCTAAAGGCATTTCTATATTCGAGACAGATCTTCAGACCCCCCCTCCCCTTTACAAAGAAGCCTAACCCCCAACTGTGACCACAGGGGTGGGGGGGGGTCCACTCTAGAAGATACACTCTGGGGCCCAAAAGCAATTATCTCCACAAGACGACTACACAGTTTATCTGAACAAGAAATAAAAACGTCTGAAGCTAGAACCATTGAACCGAAGAAGAAGAAGAAGAAGTAGAAGAAGAAGAAGAAGAAAGACACTTCGTTTGAACTTCACCGTTCCAGAATGAGCGTTTGATGTAAACTCCCCCCCCCCCCCCCCACCCCGGGATAAATTCCATAATAGTCACTCACAGTGAGGGGGAGGGGAGAATCTAGAAATAGTAGAAAATTTTACACGTATACCGCGATAGGAGATAACTTTACACGTATAACGCGAATTAGCACAGGAATGGACAGAACCCAGCGGAAGCGCTGGTAAACCATATGTCAAGTTCACGCGATGAAAGCTTCGCAGAGCACACATGGACATTTCATATCTAAATATGATACGTGGGTGATAAGAAAGATTAATGAGTGGGTTTATGTAGTACTGACATAGGCCAGCATGCCGCATCTGTTCTCTTTCTCCTCCCTTTCCCCTCCCCCACGCCCGCGGTCAGTTTGCCTCCCTAACAGCTCTCCTGTAGGCCTCTCGGTTTTAAGCAAGATGGCCTGCCGCTGACGCATTCATCTGCAGATTATCAACGACGTCTTGCAGCCACCTTCGCCTTGTTTGGGTTTCTTGGTATATTTCCAGAAGGTAGTTTACCATCCCTTTCCTTTCGGGCAGTGATCGTAGCCATTGTCCCTGCATTGAGATCATCTGCCTACCATCTTAGAACGGTGACCATAACCAACATTATCTGTCGGCTGCTCTCCCATTCCATCCACCAACTGCTCCCATGGCATCACGTCACCCTGATTCGGGGGGCTATACGGGTACTCCACCTTGCCCAAAGTGTGTCCTGTAGACTGACGGAGGTAAGGAGGCGTCTTACTTCTCCTTTGATAAAGAATACCCCTACCCCGTGCTAGATTACTTAATTTTTCTTTCATTTGACCACGAGCGCCAGAACTTCTTGGGCAAAAGTGAAGATTGTGCTAAGGGTTATGATACACCTCGGTAGCTGTTGACAGCGTACTCTCTCTCTCTCTCTCTCCTTCCCTCTCTCTCTCTCCCCTTCCATCTGTCTCCCTCTCCCTCTCTCCCCCTCTCTCCCGACTTTATATAACTTGTTAATTTTTCTATAAAATGTAACCCCAGCGACTTGATCGTCATTTCAGAAAATATCACAAGAACACCCAGCATCTGTCTGCTTTAGCCCATTAACTCATTGCATACAATGTTTTCCAGCTTTCCCGTGCATAAATGAGGGTGGGTGTTACATTTGAACTGAACAGTCTTAACTTGGTTTTTGTGCTTATAACTTTTGAATTCCATATGTTCTCAAGATTCTTGAAGATCGATGCTGCTTTTGCAATTCTAATTCTAGCTTTCTTTCTGGTGTCATCATCCTGGTCCATGTAGCTGCCATTTATGCAAATTGATTGACTTCTTCAATATCTGTCCCTTCTACATGTATTTTTCCATTTTGATTAATGGGAATTTTCATTTTGCTTCATGCCTGCTCATAAATATTACAGGCGTACCTTACTTCTCAGCGCCCCTGTTGTGTGGCTGTTTTGGATTATATTGGATTATATCCCCGTGAGTGGCTGTTTTGGGTTATGGCCCCATGAGTGACTGTTTTGGGTTATGTCCCCATGAGTTGCTGTTTTGAGTTATGTCCCCACGAGTGGCTGTTCTGGATTATATCCCCATGACTTGCTGTTTTTTAGATTATGTGCCTATGAGCTGCTGTTTTAAGATTATATCCCCTTGAGTGGGTGTTGTAAGATTATATCCCCTTGAGCAGGTGTTGTAAGATTATATCCCCTTGAGTGGGTGTTTTAAGATTATATCCCCTTGAGTGGGTGTTTTAAGATTATATCCCCATGATTTGCTGTTTAAGATTATATCCCCTGGAGTGGCTGTTTTGGATTATATCCCCCTTGCATTTTTCGACTTTTGTTTTCTTTACTTCTCTGGCGGGACTGGCCAAAGCTAGTGAGATGACGGTCTATGTATACTTTCCATTCACTTTCTTTTCCTTTCATGATTGCTTCCACGGCGCAGTTAATATGTGATGATGTAGATACGTTATCAGGCTTTTATATGTACCTGAAATAAAATCCATCTGGAAGCTAGCCCCGCTGTACCAGCAGGGGTATGTATACCTGTAGGTGTATGAAGTTTGTGTAGCGTAGAAGCTCTTCGGGTTTTTATGTGCCGTGTTTCTCTGTTGGTTGTTTCTTGAGACCGGTTTATTTCATAACAGACGGTGGATGAGAGCGGGAGATACAGGGCGGTGTGACCCCCTCGTAGTTTTGCTTGTCTGTCAGATCTGATTCCCCCATCCCCTCCCGCTCAACTCACTCCCCTAATGGTATGTAGTGCTAGAGCGTGGGAGTTGCTGAATCGATCGTGAGGCGACCTCAAGGACTAAAGGACTAAGGAAGTTGTTCTGGTTCTCTCTGCCGCGTTTTCCGGTCGATTCCACCTGTAAAAAAAAAAAAGTGGCATGGAGACATTATGTTGAGGGCGTCCAATCAATCAATCAATCAGTCATTTGCATGTCCTTTGCGGAACTGTGTCCCTAACAGCTCTCCGGTAGGCCTCTCGGTTGTAAGTAAGATGCCCAGCTGCTGATGCGTCCATTCGCAGATCATCAACGATGTCTTGCAGCCATCTTCGCCTTGGTCTTCCTTCCTTTTTCCCATTATGTACCCTTCCAAGACTCTCTTCTCTAGATTATCATGGCGTTTAATATGTCAAAAATGTTTAAGTATTCTCTGATTAATCCTCTTTACTAGCCAGCCTTCTTCAGTATTAAGTTCTTGTAGTACGGGTATATTTATTCTTTGTGTGTGTGCGTGTGTGTGTGTGTGTCCGTGCTATTTAAAGAACTCTTCTATAGGATTTACATTCAAAGGCATTTATGTTTTTCTCAGCTGTTTTGTTAAGTCTCCAGGTCTCACAGGGATATGTTGCTATGGGAAAGATGCATGCCCTTAAAAATCTTATTTTTGTAGATCTGTCTGTTCCTCTTGAAAAAAAAAAGGACATGGAGTCCTATCTGTAAGCTTTATTCAGGCTGTTTGCCGCAGCCCACAGCTCCTGCGTTATGTAGACTGGAGTGTGAAGACGCTCTTCGATTTGGGCGGTCAGCGACCCGTATCTGCACTCTGGTTGACCAACTATAGCCGGCCAAAACCCTTTTGATGCTCTCAGAAACAGGCTTGGCCTGGTTAACGGAGCAGTGATCGATTTTGGTCCTCATGGTGATGGAGCCTTCTAAAGAAGCTAAACTTACTGTTTAGCTCCATGAAGGGCCTGAAAAAAAAAATAGCCGCTGTAACACTATCCCAGTCGACATTATCCTGTGCCTCAACACCATCAAGGCATCGGGTGAAAAAAAAAAACCATCGTGCTCGCAGGATCATGGAGACAGAACAACAACAGCAACGACATTAGACCGATCACTTCGGCCGGGCCAAGCAGTAAGCAAGAACTACTATCACTCGTAAGGACCTGGCATTCTTGTAGTAGGTGTCTTAGATTCTCGTAGAACACTTCCTTATTGGATATTCATTAGCACCGTGCATTATTATTATTATTATTTTATCAAGGAAGAACAGTATATTTTACCTTTCAAGACAGGACGATATAAGAACAGTAATTATATTTCGATGGACAACACCTACAACTTTGTTTAAAACAAGAGGTCCGTCAGGGGTGCATACTATCGCCGTACTTATTTAACTTGTATACTGAAAATATAATGAGGAATGTTAGAGAAGATGTAGACAAAGAATATTACGATGCCATAAAAATTGGAGGTTATGTACCAGAGATTAGATATGCTGATGACACAGTATTACTCTCCACAACACAAAAATAATGGAAAAACTAATTATGTCAGTCCATAAGAATAATGAAGAGTAGAACCTCTATCTTAATTGCGAAGAAAACTAAATTGATGACAACTGACACAACAAATAAGGCAGCTGAAATATGAATCATTGATGAAAAATTGGAAGATGTGGAGAGTTTTTAATGGAGATACAATGAGGGAGATGAAAAGGAGGACATATATCGCTCTTCGACAAGTAAAACAACTAAAGAAGCTGTGGATAGGAACAGACAGATCTACAAAAATAAGATTAAGGGCATGCATCTTTCCCGTCGCATCATATGCCAGTGAAACCTTGGCATTTAACCAAAAAAAGCTAAGAAACACACAAATGCTTTTGAATGTAAATGCTACAGAAGAGTTTTTCAGATATCATGGACGCAAAAAATAACAAATATATCCATGTAATAAAAATTTAATACTGAAGAAAGTTGGCTAATAAAGAGAAAACTTAAATATTTTGGACACATTAAACGTCATGAGAACTTAGTGAAGATCGTCTTTGAAGGGTACATAATGGGAAAAAGACAGGAAGACCAAGGCGGAGATGGCTGCAAGACATCGTTGATGATCTGCGAATGGACGCATCTTGCTTACAACCGAAAGGTCTACATGAGAGCTGTTAGGGAGGCAAAGTTCCACAAGAAGCGTGCAAATGACTGAGTGACTGACTGACTGACACTTACAAGACACACAGCAGTTCGTAGCGAGAAGATTGAGACAACCATCCCCGAGTCCAACCTGCCAACCTGGGCCGGAGTGGAGGAACTGTAAGAAAAGCTGTGGGGCTCACACACAAGCCCGGCAAGTACGACCGAGTTCGTCAGTCCGACGGGGCTGCAGATGTAAGGGGGTGGGGTGGGAAGGGGGTGTGACCAACCAATATTTGAACGCGGAAGAAGAAAGAAGTCATCCCTGTTCCGTTAATGATGTTTCACCAAAGAATTATGAAGAGAAAATCGATACACAATGAATTTCATGATGTTGTTTTTCTATTGTGCAGCTTAATTTAAAGCGGTAATACTCGGAATATATAATTTAAACCAACCCTTCTCCACGCCAGATAATTTGAGGAGCTTCGCCAAAGGTATTTACAGAAACGGCGCTTCCCCCTCTATGCGCCGAAACGTGGGCCTGAAGTTAGTTCGTATTTGTTGTTCCTGTGTCTCTCCTTGGAATTAACAACTGGCAACTTTCGCTCTGGCTGTCCTTTTATACCTGTGATCGAGAGATCCCGCTGTTGACAAGAGCTCAGAGTGCACGGTTTGTTTGTTTGTTTTTACTGTTGGTAGTTTTAAATGTATATAATATACAAACCTGATGTTGCATTCCACTTACGTCTTTAACCTTGACCTTTTTAGGCGGAATAGTTAAGAGTGCATCGGATGAGAAACATGCAAGAAAAACAAGCCATACACTGGAAACTCGAACGAGGTCACGGGAATATTGATGTGACCTAGATCCGCGGAGAAAAATGAGAGTTTAATCATCGCGTCTCAAGAAAGAAGCTTAAATTTCGATCATCCTCTAATATCCGAGTGCTCAATTTGTAGACGGTGCACGTTGCTGTCCAGTTTTACTTTCTTGGGCGCAGCCTTTTCTCCCTATAGACACTTGAAGTAAGGGCAGATATAATCACAGTCTGATACTGTGCCAGAGACGGCCTACTAGGTGCAAAGGCGTAAAATAACTCAGTGGCCTATAAAACTCACTTGCGCATGAGATATACTGACCTATAAAACTCACTGATGTGTAAGACACATTGGCCTGCAAGACGCACCGGCGTATAAAATACACTGACCGCACTGAGTCGCACTCGCATATAAGACATATTGGCCTATAAGACGCACTCGCATATAAGACACATTGGCCTATAAGACGCACTCGCATATAAGACACATTGGCCTATAAGACGCACTGGCGTATAAAACACACTAGTCTTAATATACGGCAGCGTATAAGACACATACCTGTAAGACGTATTGGTGTATAATACACACAGATCTGTAAGACGCACTATCATAAAAGACACGCTGGTTTATAAGACGCACAGACCTGTAAAGTGTACTGGCCTATAAAGAGACACAGTGGTGTATAACCCGCACCTCGTTTTTCCATTGATTTTTTGGGCAAAGATAGTTTTAATACAACCCATCATATATTTATTGAAAAAAATATAGAATAAGTATATGGCAATTTGTATTTGTTTTCGTTTGGCAACTCAGAGTATGGTTCTGTCGCATTGCGCACCATGGTCCCAGGGACCCCTGACAAGGGCCTCTTAACGCATGGGCCCACCTGGGCACTGCCCAGGGGCTCTAACCATGAGTGTCTTAATGCATGGGCCCACCTGGGCACTTCCCAGGAGCCCCAAGTGCATGGGGGGCCCAACCAGCCCATGGAAATCTACGTATATGAATGTATATGGCGGGTCTGCTGTGGGTGCGTGGACGCAGGCGGCTTATTTTATTTTATTACTGCTTTGCCCAGGGGCCCCCTTACTGTTAAGACGGCCCTGCCCCTGATAGGAATTTTGTAATTTAATACAGAACTGCTTTCAGGCCTCCCCCTACCTGTTTAACTTATAGATTCATTAGGCTTCTCTCTTTTATGTGACCCTACTGGCCTGCTATACCACCAGGCACCCTTTTCCACTCCCCCTCCCCCCGCTCTCGTCATCCAGACCCCAAAGCAAGGTACAGGCTGCACCCCCTTTCCCCCCCACACACACACCCCCACACACACACATACTTGAATTAGCTGCGCCTGAATTCTGTGCATGCTTGAATGCATAGTGGTATCTACTAAGACCAGCTGTTTTTAAAACATAGGTCAGTAGCAAAGATAATGTAATATAGTGAAATATTTTTTGCAATAACTTAGCTACTTTTTGTTAAAAAAAACAGTCTTCTTAACACATCTGCGCCCTCCAAAATATTTTTAATTGGAACAGTCCTGCCGGTAGCCAAGCAAGATGGCGTCCACCGAAAACTGCTTAACTTGAATAGCGGTAGCGAGGCAAGTTAAAAACTGTTCAGCTGTCAACGAGGCAAGTTTTTTTTTAAAGTGCATTCGCAGTCAGTGTGCCATAAACAGGCGAGAATTCCAGATAATGTTTATATATATGTAGCTGAGCAAACTTACGAGTATTCTGATCGAAATTGGATCTGAAATTTCAGCTTAGTGGTGTAAAATGGGAATCCAGATTCTGAGATAGCTTTTTATGGCACAAAACGAGTTTGTCTTATTTACCAGCAAATGTGCTATCTGCTTATGCGCTTTCCTCATTATTCTATCGGTCTTTATCACTTTTCCCGTTTGCTCAGCTTATCTACCACTTCACATCCTCTTCCCCCATCGCAAAAGTTCCTTCGTGTTATTGTCTTCTTTACATTTCTTATCATCTGCTTGTTCTATGGTCTCTTATCTCCTGGCGCACCAGCATTCGAATGTCCAGTTATACTCCAAAGAAGAAGAAGAAGCAGGAAGTCCTGCAATGTCAGTTTGTGAAGCTTAGTTGGAAATATTTATGGCAGGTCTGGTCTTCTTTGCGTCCAAGTGCTTCTTCCTCTGCTATTACTACTACTACTACAACTACTACTACTACTACAACTACTACTACTACTACTGCTGCTGCTGCTGCTATTACTACTACTGCTACTACTACTACTACTGCTACTATTGCTGCTACTGCTACTAATATTGCTGCTACTACTACTACTACTACTACTACTATTGCTGCTGCTATTACTACTACTGCTACTACTATTACTACTACTGCTACTACTACTACTACTGCTACTATTGCTGCTACTGCTACTAATATTACTGCTGCTACTACTACTGCTACTATTACTATTACTACTACTGCTACTACTGCTACTATTGCTGCTACTGCTACTAATATTACTGCTGCTACTACTACTGCTACTACTACTGCTACTACTACTATTACTACTACTGCTACTACTACTACTACTGCTACTATTGCTGCTACTGCTACTAATATTGCTGCTGCTACTACTACTACTACAACTGCTGCTGCTGCTGCTATTACTACTACTGCTATTACTATTACTACTACTGCTACTATTGCTGCTACTGCTACTACTATTGCTGCTACTACTGCTACTGCTATTGCTGCTGCTGTTGCTACTACTACTACTACCACCACTGCTACTACCACTGCTACTACTGCTACTGCTGCTACTGCTGCTGCTGCTGCTGCTACTACTACTATTGTTACTACTACTATTGCTGCTGCTGTTGTTGCTGCTGCTACTACTACTACTACTACTACTACTACTATTACTGCCGCTACTACTACTGCTGGTGCTGCTGCCTTCTCACTGGAACAACGAGCTGGAGTTATTTGCAGCCGATGGGGTGAAGATGTGATAGCACAACATCGTATGGGTTTGGGAGCGGGTTACAGCGGCTGTTTTTTTTTCCTCAGTCTGTGAGGGGAGCTAACAACCTAAGGATGTTCAATACTTTTTTAGTAGATCAGACCGCTGTGGGGACTTTGGCGTTCCCTGCTCCTGTTAGTAAGGAAAGGTCTGTTGACTGGGGAGGTACCAATGGAGCAGTGGGACAGGGATTTGGTCGCTACGGGTCGCCAACCCCGATGCCACGGAGGTCAGATTTGCCAAATCTGACAGCGCCTTTGCTCAAGACACGAGTGCTTGGTGTGTTCTTGTTTTATTTGTAGCGTCAATGTTCCATCTTTCCCCTTGCTAATTTCCGTCTAATATTAGCTGCGCTGTATACATCATCATCATCAATCATTTGACAGCTCGCTCATAACCAGAACAGTCACTTCCTTTGATATACCTTGCCAGTCTTTCAGCTGTATTCAGGCGTTATTTATAAGGCATTCATGAACGTACTTCCCCCCAACCACCCCACCCCCACCCCCCTCCCAACTGACAAAAGAACGATACTGCGTAATATTGCTTCGACACGTGAAATTGAAATAATTCCTCCCCCCCCCCCAAGTTTGCAAGGGGTTAAGACAGTGCAACACAGTCATTGTTTGTCTTTATGATGGAAGATTATGAAATTGCTATTAGCAACAGCCATCAGCAAATCTGATGAACCAAAAAAAAAAAAAGATATAAATCCTAGAAAGCTTTCAAAATAACACACAAAAACCAGTCACCATTTTCCTTCTACAAAACCGCTTCACTAAGAGTGATTATTATTATCATTATCACAAATGTGATTACTTAATACCTTATTAAAACACAGTTTGACGCAGATCTTGAATAACGCAGACATTTATTCACAAATTAATACGGCCGCGCGTGATGAGTAAATGGAAAATGTAATGGATAATTGGTCTCAGAAGAACAGCAAATGCGTACGACTGTAAAAACCCGAGGAAATTCGGGGGAAAATGAAGGTGAAAAATGAAAATAAGAAACAAAGAAGATGGCAATAAACTAGAAGATTTTTGCACATTAAAGGAAAGCCAGCGAATTTCATATCTAGGTAACAACTCGGCAAGTTTTAAATCGGCATAACTTCTCAGCAAATTTTGTATGCAGTAATACTCATATTAAACGTCATGATAATTTAGAGAATACATTCTTGGAAGGGTACATAATGGGGAAAAAGGAAGGTAGAAAGATCAAGGCGAAGATGGTTGCAAGACGTCATTGATGATCTGCGATTGGACGCATCAGCAGCAGGGCATCTTGCTCACAACCGAGAGGCATACAGGAGGGCTATTAGGGAAGCAAAGTTCCGCAAAGGACATGCAAATGACTGACTGTGACTGACACTACTCAGTAAGTTTTATATCAACATAATTTCTTAGCAAGTTTTGTGTTCCGGTAACCACTCAGCAAGTTTAATATCCAGGTAATCACTCAGCAAGTTTTATATCCCGGGAACTACTCATCAAGTTTAATATCCAGGTAGCGGCTCAGCAAATTGTATGTCCCAGGAACTGTTCAACTAACGGTAACCTACTCAGCAAGTACCCATGTAATTATTCAGCGAGTTTTATATCCATGGAACTATTCAGCGTAACTACTCAAGAAGTTTTATATTCAGGTCACGACTCATCGGGTTTTATATTTGGGTAGCTACACAGCACGTTTTATATCAACCTAACCGCTCAGCAAATTTTATATCCAGGTAACTACTCAGCAAGTTTTTTTTGTCCTGGTTACTCACCAAGTTCTATATCCAGGAAACTGCTCAGCAAATTTTATATTTAGGTAGCTACTCGGCGAAGTTTTATATCCATGCAGCATCAAGTTTTATGTCTAACTACTAACCATATCGTCGTCCCGTTATGTGATACATTAATGTAAATGATCCTTATTCTTCAAAGTGAATATAAGTGAACCTTGCTCTTTACGACCTGTCAGTGCCATCGGTGAGTGCTCTGTCCGTGTGGAACTATTTTAACTCATTAGGGGCAGTTTGCTATGTAACTTCATACAAAGACCTAAGTTGTCCTGTCTGCTTATCATTTGTCTGCCCTGACTGTAGCCTCCACTACTTCACAGAGAGTTAAGTTAGGGAGAGGATTTTGCGGGGAATGAGTGAGGGAGAGGAGGACGAGAGGAGAAAGGTTGCCGAGTTGTTTCGCTTTCTTCTGTCCAGACTTAATTTGTCGTGATCGATGTTTTTAAAAAAAAGGGGCAGGGGGGATTTTCGATAGTAATATTTCTTTTAAATCCTGTGGTAATGTTTCTTTCCCCGAAATGATAGTGAAATTTGAGGGTTGAAATGTTGTTTTTTTTTTCATTTCTTTTCTCCTCACTTTTGAAATAGAGTGTAGATTTGATCTACTTCATATGACAGTGTGTTTTAGTTGAGCCTTTGTCTGTGTTTCCAGGTATTTTGATTTGTTTATGAAAACTATTACTGCAGTAATTTTGAAACCGAAGTAGTGTTTAGCTTGAATGCATCATTCTTTGCATGATTTTAATATAAATGTGGTCCACGCCAAACAGGCGTCGGTCGTCACTGTTTTCCACAACTACCTGTCCTTTGCTCTTTCTATAACATGTGTGTTAACCGTGCTCCAGGCTACTCCTTTAGTCAGTCAGTCATCTTGTTTCTTTGTCTTCCTCTGTCCCGTTGTCTCTCCGGTTTTCCCTGTTGTCACTAGGTGTTCCAGTTTGCCTCTTCTCAAAACATGTCCCACAAATCTGCCATAATTTCTCTCTCTTTGTTTTCTCCCCAGCCTCAATTAGAACCTCTTCATTTGCTTTCTTGGATGCCCGTGGTATTCTCATCATTCTTCTTAGGTACCATGTCTCTGCTGCTTCCAGTAGATTTTGAATCTCTCGGGTATTGCCCGTTCTTCGCATTCATATAACAACATTGGTTCGATGTAGCACGGAGTAATTCTCTTTTTGGTACTCATCGACAGAGATTCATTGCATGGTGTGTTTTTTATTTTCATGAATGCTGGTTATACAATGTTTATCTGAGATTCTTCGTTACGAAGCATTTGCCATGGTTTGTAGTGCTAAAATTAGGTTTACTAAAAATGTCGGTTGACGATTGTATGAGGGCATAACCATTTGCGCCCTACGGATCCACAAGTCTGCATTTCGTATATGTGGCGTTCCAGTTTTAAAGCAAGGATAACTCATTATTTCAATAGCTATTACAGAGGTTCTCAGTTTGATGCTTGGGGAAAGGGGGGTCGGTCACCTGATCCATAGGATTCCGAGAGTCCGCTAGGGCAGTGTTTGATTGATTGATCTTTATTTCCAGATTGTTGAGAACTGGGGACGCAGGCCCATCTGATATTCTGCCCTTTATCACACAACTTTCTCTTTGTTCCAGACATTCAACACTTATGATGCGCACTAAACATAATGAACATTAAGAACACTGAATAAAATACAATACAAAGGGGAAAAAAAGGCATTTACCTTTATGCGCTTATTACAGAAAGTAGCTCATACTAATACACAGATAAGTGATTCTAAACATTCTTACATCAAAGGAGGATTTTTACAACTAAATATTAGGTGCGGACTACCATGTTATATATAATATCCTAATGCCATGACTTTTCTTATCGAAGAGATAGGACTTATTACTCTTCCACTACCAAAACAACACCGGTAGTGATGGTAGATCTTGGATACCTACGCGCATCAATGCTCAGATCTATATTTCTGGCAAAAATCTAAATAAAATGAAAGGTAGCTAATTTCTAACCCAGCCCATGTTTTAAAATTAGAGAGCAACTTCCTTCTAGTTTCTTTCAACCAAAAGTTCACACCTAAAGTTATTCCGGTGGGGCATGGACTGAAAAGAGTTAATACCGAATCGATAACGCAGCCGCGGAGCACCTGATAATGCTTTGATGACCACTTGTGATTCTGCAGACCACAGATTGGGAACCATTGATCTAAGCGGGGTCCGTGAGAGCATGGTTGCTAATTTAGATATTTTTAAAAGTCTAGATCTAGATAATTTTGGTCCAGCCTAGATAATGAAAATAGCCATCTAGGTGTTAGCTATAAATGTAGATATTTTAAAATCAGATACAGATAATTTTAGATATTTTTTTTTAAAAAGCACACTTTTTGTTTTTTTGTAAATTGTCCAACATCAGCGCTTTCTCTGTGTTTCAGTGTTTACAGTTTTGCAGATTGGCAACACTTTTTGTTTGTTTGTTTGTTTGTAATACAGGAAGTTAGTTGTAAGATAACAGGTAAAAACTAATTAGGTCACTAGATAGAGCCGCCTGGGAATTGCCTAGCTCTGGAATGACAGTCAAAATATCAGCTCTGTGAGAAATGTTATTATATAATTCAGGAATACTACAAATTTAAGGGTCAGAGGTTAGGGGAGGAATGCCATCTCTGCTAGTGATGGCAGAGTTTTTTTTTTTAATGTATAATTAAATCATCAGACTTTCAGAAGACATTCAGTTTTAGTTGGGCTCATTTTGTTATATGGACACCTGTCTTAGTCTTAACTTTCCATTGTGTAGTTAGTTAGTATTCTAGAGAATGAATCCAGTGAAGTAGAGCCACAGAATTATTCTAGTTTGGATAACCCAACATTCTGGAAAACTTTGTTCAACAGTTCCATTGCTCTCAATGCAAATTGTGTTTAAATGTGTGAATATATTTACTGGAATTATTTCTCCCTTACATCTCTCTCTCTCTCTCTCTCTCTCTCTCTCTCTCTCTCCCTACAATTTAAAATCCATTGGTAATACTTCATCCTTTAACTCAAACCTGTTTCATTATTTACTTGCTTGTAATTATATGCCTCCATAAGATAGCCAGCACTCTCTCAACACATGGCTCGTAAACCATCAAGTACTTCAATGACATAGTTAGAAAAGCAACTTGTTAGATATTGTTAGAAATTATTTTAATGTTTGTTAAAAAAACATATGTTAGAAGATCTGTATTTACAATGTATTTTTATTTATGTATATGTCTGCGTGTGTATGTGTGCGTGAGTGCTATTTTATTAGGTTAGTGACTTCTTCTCTTTTACCTTGAATGTAGTAGCTAAATCTTACACTCTTTTGATATGTTTTTCCTAATTTAATTTGTATTTTTGTACTAAATCAAGTGTGTGGGAAGAATGAAAGATGGAGTGATGAAGGGTAAAATGTAAGACGGGCCTGCGTGCTCAATTCTTTACCCTTGAAAAATAAAGATTATTCATTCATTCATTCTCTCTCTCTCTCTCTCTCTCTCTCTCTGAAAATGTCAGAATTCAAGAAAAACAAACAACAATTCAGAAAAGAATTGTTAAAAGATGAAATGTGTGCGAAATGGATAATGATGGTTGCTGGGGATGACGCCAAAGCTCGTTGTAAATTTTGCAGGTGTGATATTAAAGCAAAATACCAAGATTTGAAAATGTATGGGAAATCTAAGAAAACACACAAGTCCAGCGCCCTTTAAAACTCGAGCACCTTTGACTTTTATACGTGCTTACAATGAGGGATCATTTACCACGTTTATGAGCTGCCACTGTGTTATTGTAAACTGTGACCATCTTGTTGATTTGTGCAAGGCAACATTTTGCTGACAGTAAAACTGTAATAAAATGAAGAGCATTGGTAATTATTACTTGATTATAGCATATACAGATTACATACCACTCTAACGCACAACCAGCCGTAGGAAAACGTTAAATCCATTCATTAAAGGAACTTAATAGATTATGTAACAGAGCTTCATGACTGCATAACCCTTTTGGCAACAGCTGTGCTCGGTGGGTGGTAGCGAAACATTGGTTAAGAGTAACCATTAATAACCGCAAGTATAAAAAAAAACTACCAGATTGGCCATTATTTATGGTGTGTAGAGAGACATGTCACTGCCGTCAACAGTTTTAATCTAAGTAAATTCCACATCGTGTACTGTAAGAGGGCATTGTCGTGTTTGCAGAAGCTACATGCGTTCAGCTGCAAAAACGCGGCCGATTTTTTTAATAGCATTAATGGTTAACCGAACTAAAGCTGCTAGTTCTGTAGGTTTAGTACTGGGAGTAAACTAAGGGAGAAAATCTGTTACGCAAATAGACGTAGTATTCATGTGAACTAGAGACAAAAGCTGTTACGCGGTAGTTCAAGTGAACTAGAGACAAAAGCTGTTACGCGGTAGTTCAGGTGAACTAGACAAAAGCTGTTACGCGGTAGTTCAGGTGAACTAGACAAAAGCTGTTACGCGGTAGTTCAGGTGAACTAGGGACAAAAGCTGTTACGCGGTAGTTCAGGTGAACTAGGGACAAAAGCTGTTGCGCGGTAGACGTAGTATTCATGTGAACTAGGGACGAAAGCTGCTACCTCGGTAGACTTAGCACTGGGGTGAATTAGGAACAAATTTAGCATTTTAAAAAATGGTCAGTTATAAGCTCAGTCGACAGCAGTTACTTCTTCTTCTTCTTCCTAGAACTGCGACCCGGTGTTCCTTGCAACCGATGCAGTAGAGATGTTTGGGATCGTGTCGGCTTGGAATCGGTTCGTGGGCAGCCTTTTTTTCAGTCTCTGAGTGCGACTAAAAAGCAAAGGGGGGTACGCAAGGTGCCGCGATGTTGTGGTGGTTAGTGCAGCTGCCTGTCGATCAGAAGGTCCTCGATTCGGATTTCGCACTCGGGGTGGGATTTTGTTTCGGGACCGACCGGCACCGAGGTCAACCCAGCCTCAAAAAAAAAAGGCTACCTGGGGTTTCTCTAGAAAAAACAAAGGTAGAGAGGCAAGGTACTAGTACTGGCATCCCTAGCTCAGTGATGCTATAGTGGCCTAGAAACCTGACTGCACTATCACTTCACACCCCCCTATTGCATGAAAATGACACAGGGCTTAGATTAGATGCAATACTTCTTTAGCAGACCACGTTATCCTGGAAACTATGACGACCCATGCCCGGTTGGCCAGGCTAAGGCTGTTTTGGGGGGGGGGGGCGGGGGAAAGAAGGGAGTGCCAACGGAAGGGTGGGACAGGGTCTTGGTCAGCTATGGTTCCTCAACCATGACGCCACCATTTCAGCTGTATATCGCTGATTGGCCAATTAAAAAAAGGGATAGTACAATATGTACTCAAGCGAGCTAAAGGCAGAAACTATCATTAATAAAATGCTCAGATGCAAACCAGCCCGAAAGCTGATAGCTCAGTAGACATGGTTCTGGTGTGAACTTAGGGAAAGGAAGATCATTATCATAGTAAAGTGAAAGGAAGA
Organism: Achatina immaculata; assembly: GCA_009760885.1. Taxonomy (NCBI): domain Eukaryota; kingdom Metazoa; phylum Mollusca; class Gastropoda; order Stylommatophora; family Achatinidae; genus Lissachatina; species Lissachatina immaculata. The sequence goes on along the minus strand of CM019695.1, from coordinate 11,365,722 downwards.
TCATTACCATAGTAAAGTGAAAGGAAGATCATTACCATAGTAAAGTGAAAGGAAGATCATTACCACAGTAAAGTGAAAGGAAGATCATTACCATAGTAAAGTGAAAGAAAGATCATTACCATAGTAAAGTGAAAGGAAGATCATTACCATAGTAAAGGAAATGTGAAAAAAAAGCCACGGAAATGGGGGAGGGAACCACATCTTTTCGGCATTATGGAGGCAAAAGAATGATGAGATAAAGGAAGCGTACAACATAACGTGCTGTAGACAACAGCAGGTCTTGAACTTAACTGAAAACCCACAATCACTCTTGTGTCAAGAAAAAAAAAAAAGCAAACAATACAACGAAATTTGATCGAAATAGGAACCGTGGCGGAAGCCAACGTGGAGTAATTATTTAGGTCTGTAGGTCAAACGTTTAAAAATTAGGTCACGGAAAGTGATGGGTTTTTTTCCCCTTCTCGGCCTTTGGGGTGTTGGGTGGTGGTGGTGGTGGGGGAGGGGGGTAGGTGTGAAAGGTGAGTCAACCTAAGCTATACGCACATAACAGGAAATTAATACGCTTGACAGAAACGTTTGCTAAATTCGATCGCCCTAAAGACGTGGGATGGAGAGAGAACTTTCCAAAAGAAGATCAGCCTGCGTGGACTGTAGCTATGTAGAAAGTAAGAAATGATATTATATTATGGCGATTTCAGTGGAAAGAAAGGACAGCTGGTATTTTAGGGCTAAGGAGTCTTTGAGTTGGAAATAAGGTTGGTCAGAGTCGATGGAAATGTAGAATTTATTATAGAAACAGTTGGAGTCAAGAGTTGGTAGAAATGTACAATTTATGAAGGAAACAGTTGGAGTCAAGATTTGGTAGAAATGTACAATTTATGAAGGAAACAGTTGGAGTCAAGATTTGGTAGAAATGTACAATTTATGAAGGAAACAGTTGGAGTCAAGATTTGGTAGAAATGTACAATTTATGAAGGAAACAGTTGGTGTCAAGAGTTGGTAGAAATGTACAATTTATGAAGGAAACAGTTGGAGTCAAGATTTGGTAGAAATGTACAATTTATGAAAGAAACAGTTGTAGTCAAGAGTTTGTAGAAATGTACAATTTATTGAAGGAAATAGTTGGAGTCAAGAGTTGGTAGAAATGTACAATTTATGAAGGAAACAGTTGGAGTCAAGAGTTGGTAGAAATGTACAATTTATGAAAGAAACAGTTGTAGTCAAGAGTTTGTAGAAATGTACAATTTATTGAAGGAAATCGTTGGAGTCAAGACTTTGTAGAAATGTACAATTTATGAAGGAAACAGTTGGAGTCAAGCGTTGGTAGAAATGTACAATTTATGAAGGAAACTGTTGTGTACAATTTATTGAAGGAAACCAAGAGTTGGCACAAATGTACAATTTATGAATGAAACAACTAGTTAAGTTGAAATACTGACTTAATACTGTAATAATTTCCGTACAAATTTTAACTAAATAACTTTTCAAGTTCAGTGTTTGATCAGCAAAGTTACCTACACTTGGACTAAGCTGGAAGCAGGTATTCTGAAGTTTGTTCTGTGACTCGCATCGTTCAAGCAAGGTGTTTCCCAATGACAAGCGGGGAAAAAGGAAGGCGGACACATCATCATCGTCGTTGTCGTCATCATCATCTTCTTCTTCTACCCCCTCTCTCTCTCTCTCTCTCTCTCTCTCTCTCTCTCACAAGACCAGGAACATATAAAGTCGAGTGGAAACGTAACCGTAAAGAAAAGGACGTAGCAATTGAAAAAAGAAAAGCCAGAAAGTTGTTTTTTTTTTCATATGTTTCCTATGATTTGCGGGTACTTTTTGACTCGCCCTCGTAAAAGTGTTGTGTCTATGATTCCCCACCCCCCCCCCCCAACAGGTCTAACTATGTAACACTATGTTCTGTTACTTTACTGTCCGAAAATCTCGTATTCCTATCTGTGAGAGTTCACTACTGCGCGTCCGTCAGTCCCCCCCCCCCCCACCACCACCACAAAAAAAAAGATTCTGCGGCTGCCAAGCTAACCCAATGGTATCACCAGCCCCAATTAGGGCGCGGGGGGGGGCGGGGCGGGAGAAACAGTGATGAAAGGAAAACTAACAGGTGAGGAGATCAAACTCGCGGGCACACGTCGAAAACAAGGTGATTTTTTTTCCCCTAAAGGTCAAGATCAGGCATTGCACTCGTGACCTCCGGAAAAGCTTTAAAAAAAAAAAAACGTAGAGCATGAAGGGAAAGAGGTTGGATTGGGGGGGGGGGGGAGGGGGGTGTCAAAGGAGTGTAACTCGTAAGGGGAAACTGCTGTTTGAAATAGTGAAGACAGAGGTGTGATGTCTCAAATGGACTGTGAATAGCTGCATACCCCTCACAGGGAGAACGGTATTTGTGACGGTACAACACCGGCACTGGACGCCCCAGTTACCAGACCTCTATTTCCAGATAAGGCTGTCCCCCGAATCCTCCTCCTTTTTCTTCTTCTTCTGTCTTCCCCCCCCCCCCCCAACACTGCGAGCTGGTTGCTCTGCAAAGAACAGTCGATGGTTTTGAGGTATCTCGTCATATCGACTGAGAACAGGTTACAGCGAAGCAAGGGGGCGGGTGGGGGGGTGCTGGAGAGAGAGAGTGTGTGTGTAGTACTTCTTTAGTAGACTCTTCCGCTGTGTGTGTGGTGTAGGGGGGGGGGGACTATGGCGATTCGTGCCCCATTAGCCAGGCCAGGTTAGGCCTGTTTCTGGGGGGGTACGGACAGGTGGAACAGGGTCTTGATCGTCTGTATTTCCAGCCATGATGCTAGCAAGGCAAATATAAGTTGCCGTTTGCCAAATCGGACAGTTATATATGAAATCAACATTATTCTGAAAAGATTTTGAATACTTTTACTATGGGGAGGAAAAAAAAAATCTCCAATTGTTCCTTGGGATGAGATGGGGGAATCTTCCTTTTAGACTTGTCGTAGCTTCCCTGGGAGTCACGTGCCTCTCATTTGAGAATCACTGCCGTCTTAAAAAGGGCATTTTTACGTCATCAGTTTGTTAACGTAAAATTACTTAGATTGTTTGAGCAAGTCGTAATTTCTTTACGCATGACCGGATCTTCCCTATGTCGGAACTACATAAATCGGGATCCGTCTGTGTAATGTAAGCTGTCGTAGTCTCAATATGTGCATATTATGTGGAGTAAAGTGATACCTAGAGAGAAATTATCCAGATCTGAAAGTGCGTTTCTCCACACACAAAAAAAATCCTTGTTAAATCCGAGGAAGAAGATCTTCACAAAGAAAGAAAAGATCCTCAGTGAATTTGAAGTAAATATCTTAACAGAAGAAAGAAAATCGACAGATCTGAAGATGGTAATGAAAAAAAAAGTATAATACATAACTAAATAATAACAACAAAAATCATTTTAAAAATCTGATGAAAAACATCTTCATGGGAAAAAATCGATCTTGGAGAAATATGAGGTAGAGATTATCCTAAACAAATATAAGGAAAAAGATCTTTTCCTGTTAAAAAAAGAGAAAAAGATCTTAAACAAATACAAAGGAAAGATCTTCATGAAATAAGATCCTCAACAAATATGAAGGAAAGATCTTCATAAAATAAGATCCTCAACGAATATGAAGAAAAGATCTTCATGAAAGAAATGATCCATAACAAATATGAGAAAAAAGGTAATCATGAACAATATGCTCTTCCAAAAAAAAAAGAGGAAAATATCATCATGAAAAGTGTTTTTAAAGGTCTTTACAGTTATATGGAGGTGGAGAGAGAGAGAGAGAGAACAAATATATTGAATGAAAAGAAAATCACTTCAAGAACTACATTTGGAGGGGTGGGGGTGGTGTGGAACGGAGCACGAAGACAAACAAAAAACGACCAGTGTGTTGAGACAAGAAGGTCAGTGTGTTGACAGGTCGCTGCTGGAAGACTTAACGAAACGGGAACAACGGTTCTTTGATGCCCCCTATTAATCGTCTCTGAAAAGAGTCTTAACACCATTCCTTGCATTCCGGAAAATAAATGCTCTCTCTCTCTCTCTCTTCTCTCTCCTGCCGTTAGTGGAGCTTTTGGAACCAGGTAGCAACCCCGTCTGTGTTGGAACCCTTTGAAGAATATTCCTCTGAGAATTGGGGTTTGATGTACGTGCGTACATTACATATCGTTATTTGCGGGTTCTGAGCTACGCAGAAACAGTGTATGAATAAGTGGTTGGTATGGGACAGTAGTTCTCAGACTTTTTCGACCTTTCTACAACCTCCCAATCTCTCTCTCTCTCTCTCTCTCTCTCTCAGCTGCTCTTACAGACACCGAATACAATTAATTGTTTTCTGAATAGTCCCGAAAATTTTGTTTAGTAGATAGTCATTTATAATGTATGTAGTTACTTCTGTGCTGAGTGAATGTTTAAGAGCGAAACGTAAATGTTATATTTTATTTTATGTCTCTCAGCTTCAATGTTAGTTATGTTTGTTATATGAACAGCATATTTGAAGAATGTCTGGAATAGAGTGAAAGATGTATGATAAAGGGCAGAATGTCAGACGGGCCTGCGTGCCCAATTCTTAACCCTTTTGAAATAAAGATCAATCAATCAATCAATCTCTCTCTCTTCCCTTGTTTCTTCCAAGCCACATTCCTGCCGCCCCTTTTACATGCAAACACACACCTCATTTGGTTCTGATGATGATGCCTTCCCTGCAGCTCGCTTCCTCTCATTAACCCCGCATGATCTTCCCACCACCTCACAATGGTGCAAGAGAGGGGGAAGGGAGCCGCGAAGTACTTCCCAAGTTTTGGAACCTCTGGCAAAGAATGCTATGATGCTGGACGTGTTATTTAGCTCTGTCAGCCGCCGCCAAAGTTTCTCGAGTAACATGAACAACCAGCGTTAGTGACTATGCCATTAGGGGGAGCCAGCATTAGTGAATATACCATTAAGGGATCCAGCGTTAATGAGTATGCCATTAGGGAAGCCAGCATTAGTGAATATACCATTAAGGGAACCAGCGTTAGTGACTATGCCATTAGGGGGAGCCAGCATTAGTGAATATACCATTAAGGGAACCAGCGTTAGTGACTATGCCATTAGGGGGAGCCAGCATTAGTGAATATACCATTAAGGGAACCAGCGTTAGTGACTATGCCATTAGGGGGAGCCAGCATTAGTGAATATACCATTAAGGGAACCAGCGTTAGTGACTATGCCATTAGGGGAGCCAGCATTAGTGAATATACCATTAAGGGATCCAGCGTTAGTGAGTATGCCATTAGGGGAGCCAGCATTAGTGAATATACCATTAAGGGAACCAGCGTTAGTGACTATGCCATTAGGGGAGCCAGCATTAGTGAATATACCATTAAGGGAACCAGCGTTAGTGACTATGCCATTAGGGGAGCCAGCATTAGTGAATATACCATTAAGGGAACCAGCGTTAGTGACTATGCCATTAGGGGGGGGGCAGCATTAGTGAATATACCATTAAGGGAACCAGCGTTAGTGACTGTGCCATTAGGGGAGCCAGCATTAGTGAATATACCATTAAGGGAACCAGCGTTAGTGACTATGCCATTAGGGGGGGCCAGCATTAGTGAATATACCATTAAGGGAACCAGCGTTAGTGACTGTGCCATTAGGGGAGCCAGCATTAGTGAATATACCATTAAGGGAACCAGCGTTAGTGACTATGCCATTAGGGGAGCCAGCATTAGTGAATATACCATTAAGGGAACCAGCGTTAGTGACTGTGCCATTAGGGGAGCCAGCATTAGTGAATATACCATTAAGGGAACCAGCGTTAGTGACTATGCCATTAGGGGAGCCAGCATTAGTGAATATACCATTAAGGGAACCAGCGTTAGTGACTTTGCCATTAGGGGAGCCAGCATTAGTGAATATACCATTAAGGGAACCAGCGTTAGTGACTATGCCATTAGGGGAGCCAGCATTAGTGAATATATCATTAAGGGATCCAGCGTTAGTGAGTATGCCATTAGGGAACCAGCATTAGTGAGTATACCATTAAAGGAACCAGCGTTAGTGACTATGTCATTAGGGGAGCCAGCATTAGTGAATATACCATTAAGGGAACCAGCGTTAGTGACTATGCCATTAGGGGAGCCAGCATTAGTGAATATATCATTAAGGGATCCAGCGTTAGTGAGTATGCCATTAGGGAACCGGCATTAGTGAGTATACCATTAAAGGATCCAGCGTTAATGAAGTATACCATTAGGGAACCCGCGTTGATGAGTATGTACTTAGGGAGCTAGTTTTAATGAACGTATAATTAGGGAGCCAGCGTTTATATAATGATTGGGGGGGGGGTCAGCATTAATGATTATATAATTGGAGTAAAGCGTTAATGAGTATTAAATTAGGAACCAGCGTTAGTGAGTGTATAATTAGAAGTCAACGTTAATGAGCATATAATTGGGAATCCACGTTAATGAGTTAATAATTAGTAGCACAGTATGTAGAAAATGACAGTAATTGTTAACCGAAGGGATGTAACGGTGGGGGAAAAAAAAAGATATTGTATATTCCTCTTCACGCACCGTACCACTCGTGTACATACTTTGTTATTAGTGTAATTTCATATGTGTGTGGGTGGATGGATCGGATGGAAGTTTGCGTGGCTACTTATATAGGATCATCGCGGACTGCATTATGGAAAATCTGCACACTCTTTCATTCCCCCCCTTACCTGGATGTATACTTCAGAAAGTGTTCGACACCAGTTCAGTGTGGGAGTACAGCTCCTATCAGGGCGATACACGAGTAGAGTGGATGATACTTTGTGTACACAGAGAAGAGAAAGTAGGTAGGTAAATAGATTGGTAGGCAGGTGCTTGATCGACCAGTAGAAAATTTGAAGCCCCGGAAGATTGTTAACGCCAACACTTAACCTAACGCTGTTTGTTTCCTATCATGTGTACGTATGCATGTACTCCAACTTACTTTCTGCTCACGTTCCTTCCTCACTCTTTCTGTCTCTTTTGTGTGTGTGTGTGTGTGTGAGTATGTGTGTGAGTGAGTCAGTGAGTCAGTGAGTGAGTGAGTGAGTGAGAAACTGAACCATACACCTGTCTTACCTTTGTTGTTGGAACCTTACCCCAGTCTTTTATCTACATTCTGTAACCAGCTGTGTTTTTTATTCACGCCTCGTATATAACAGAGGGATTGGCGAGGGCGGAACTCTCCGAGTGATGATAGCAAAAGCAAGAGAAATGTAATGGCTGGAGGTAGGCCCTGTGATTTAAGGGAGGTGAAAGGGGAGGGGGGGGGGGTCCGTCCGGTGCATCGTTCGGGGTTTTACCTGTTTTAAGGGTGGGCCCGGAGGGGCTTCAGGGGGGTCCGTAGTGGATGAAAGCAGATAAGCGGAAAGAGGTGGGGGGAGGGGTAGGGAGGGAGGGAGGGGTTTGCACTGGTGTGGATAATTTCACTCGGAGGCTCTGGCTCGGAACAAATGAGAGAGAGAGAGAGAGAGAGAGAGAGAGAGAGAGAAAGAGAAAGAAAGAGAGAAAGAGAAAGAGAGAGAATTTTATTTTCAAAGGGTGAAGAACACGTAGAGTCGCCTGACAGTCTATCCTTCATCCATCAAACATTCATTCGAACTCCAATTACTCAACATCATTACGGAGGCATTTTTTTAAAAACAAAAGGCAGTAATGAATATGAACTTAAAAACTATTGCGTTAGGAAAATATGGCAACTAACACCATATCCCTGTGTGTCGCTAAGGCATGACAGGAATACCTTAAAACTATTTTGAGAGAGAGAGAGAGAGAGAATGAGAGAGTGTGTGTGTGTGTGTGTGTTAATGAGTGACCTATTTCAGTCAGAGGTCATATTTAATGAGTTTAGGTAACCACTATCCACCAGCGATTTCCTCCCGCATAACGACGCAGATGGTGTATACTTTAACGACGTATTGGGGGGGGGGGGAGGGGAGGATGGGGCGCGCACAGATGGTGTATATGATAATAGTGTAATAGCCCTTTTCTTCATGTATAATTCACCAGCTGGTTTTTCCACGAGAAACTCAGTCACTGGGGCAGTTTGTCATTGCCTCTGAGTGTTTGACGATTAAGATCTACTCAGAGATCTTTAATCATTTTATGTACTTTTAAATTACGAAACCAGTCGCACGCTGTTTGAGGACATACCGTGTTATTTTAAGTGTTTACTCTAATAGGGGCATTTTCGAGTATCTGGGAAAACGTTTCATGTGTCTTTGCTTAATGAAGTGGCTGTTCTGTTCCCGTCAACTTTCTGGGACAAACACGGATGTCTGTTCACGCAGTTGTCACTCATTTGCATGTCCCTTGCGGAACACTGCCTCCCTAACAGCTCTCCTGTAGGCCTCTCTGTTGTAAGCAAGATGCCCTGCTGCTGAATCATCAGTCTGCAGATATCAACTGCCATCTTGGCCTTGGTCTTCCTCTCTTTCTTTTTCCATTATGTACCCTTCTAAGACGGTCTTCTCTAAATTCTCATGACGTTTAATGTGTCCAGAATATTTAATTTTCTCTCTTTAATCCTATTTACTAGCCAGCCTTCTTCAATATTAAGTTATTGTAATATGGATATATTTCTTCTTTTATGAGTCCATGATATTTGAAGAACTCTTCTGTATCATTTGCATCCAAAGCATTTATGTGTTTCTCAGCTGTTTTGTTAAGTGTCCAGGTCTCACAGGCATACGCATGCCTTTAAAAATCTTATTTTTGTAGCTCTGTCTGTTCCTCTCCACAGTTTCTTTATTTGTTTTAATTTTTGAAGAGCAATAGATGTCTTCCTTTTAATTTCCCTTATTGTATCTCCATTATTACTTAGTAATAATCCAAGATAGTAAAAACTTTCCACTTCTTCCAATTTTTCCTCATTTCAGTTGCCTTATTTGTTGTGTCAGTTGTCATCAATTCAGTTTTCTTCGCTTTAAGATAGAGGTTTTGCTCTTCACTGTTCTTACAGGCTGACATAATTCGTTTTTCTCATTCCTTTTTGTGTTGTGGACAGTAATACTATGTCATCAGCATATTAAATCTCTGGTATGTCATAACCTCCAATTTTTATGGCATCGTAACATTCTTTGTCTACATCTTCTCTAACATACCTCATTATATTTTCAATATACAAGTTTAGAGCGACAATATGCACCCCTGACGGACCCGTTGTTTTATGTCAGTCCAAGTTATTTCACCATTTATTCTTACTGCTGCCTGTTGGTCTACATATAGTAGTGATATTAACTGTATCACATGTGTTGGAAATCCCGTTTTTTCCTTTATTTCCCAAAGTTTCTGGTGTTGTACACAATCAAATGCCTTTGAATAGTCTGTAAAGGATAAATATAGATTCACATTAAATTCTCCGCATTTCTCTATTATTAATCTTATATTGAATATATGGTCTCGTGTTCCTCGTGCATATCATCATCATCATCATCATCATCATCATCATCATCATCATCATGTGCTGTGTCAACTGGCGTTGGCTATTATGCTTCTCCAGAGTACACGATCATTCATGTAGGCCATCAGCTCAGTTGGTGATCTCCTCTCACACCATCCCGTCAGACTGTCCAGTATCATTTCTCTTGGTCTTCCTCTTGATCTTCTTCCTTCTATTTTTCCTGTTGTTATAATATTTTCAATGCCCCCTCTTCTCATTGCATGTCCTATGAAAGTACATTGTCTCTATCTTATTTTTTTGACAATATTTTTTTCTATATCCAGCTCTACTCAAACATTCTTCATTAGTTATTTTTGCTGTCCAGGGGATCCGCAACATTCTTCTAATAAACCACATTTCTGCTGCTTCCAGTGTCCTTTATGCAGACGTGCCTACTGTTCATGATTCACTTCCATATAACAAGATAGGTTCAGTGTAGCATTTTAGGACTCGTTTTCTAACATTCATTGATAACATAAGATAGAGACAATGTATTTTCATAGGACATGCAATGAGAAGAGGGGGCATTGAAAATATTATAACAACAGGAAAAATAGAAGGAAGAAGATCAAGAGGAAGACCAAGAGAAATGATACTGGACAGTCTGACGGGATGGTGTGAGAGGAGATCACCAACTGAGCTGATGGCCTACATGAATGATCGTGTACTCTGGAGAAGCATAATAGCATAATTATATGTTGCATAATGTTTCTCATTGTCTGAAATGCAGTCTTTGTTTGGCCTATTCTATTCATAATTTCTGTTCTGCATTTCACATCTGAAGCTATTAATTCTCCAAGGTATTTGAATTTCTGCATCTGCTTTAGAATAGTTCCATTTCATTTTATATTGCATTTTGGTGGTTCTGTTTCTTAGATATAACCGTAGTCTGTGTCTTTTTGATGTTCAAAGTAAGCCCTTTCTGTTCACTTTCTTTGGCGACTTTATCCAAGAGATTTTGCAGGTTTTGTTGGTTCTCAGCTATCAGTACTGTGTCGTCAGCATACCGAAGCACGCATATATTATATTAAAATAATACATATGCATTATGATTTCCTTTTGTTGTTTAACTCGTATTAGCACTACAAAAGCAGTTATGGTTTGCGCGTTAGCCTCACAATGAGGACTGGCTAGCCGTATAAGGTAGTCCCCGGGTTAAGAACCAGTTGCGTTCCAAAGTCTGTTCGTAAGTTGAATTTGTACGTAAGTGGGAACAGTTATGTACCGTTTTTATCTAACGTCAGTTAGTCGTATGTTTGGTCTTAGTATATATTATACAGCAGTGTTTCTCCAAAGTAGGCGATAATCCCCCCCCCCCAAGTGGGCGTTAGAAAGGATGGGGGTTGGGGTGGGGGGAGGGGCGGTGAAAGAAAAAAGGTCAGTAGGAGGGTATTGGAAGAAAAAGGGGCCATTGAGGAAAAACGAAGTAACAGAAAATGAAGCATTGACACTCCCTCCCACAACCCTTTTTTACATCCTACCTCGTACTTTCCAACAGTGGGGGGGGGGGGGGGGGGTCATCACCCACTTTGGGAAACACTGTTCTAAATCTTCAGTTTTGATAAAACACTTGGACTGGCTGTCTCTTGTTCCCGCTTTGGTACTGTTTTCCCCCTAACTTTACCGTTCTCGCCTACTAGTTCTTTTGCGGGAACCAAATATCATTTATGAGAACCAGTGTCTGTTAATACTGAGAGAGTTCAGCTAGTAAAATATAACTCGTTACACTGCCTGTAAAAAAAAGGGGAGATCAACCAAAAAAAAGCAGCGTTGTTTTCATAGATTCATAGCGGTGGATGAAAAGGAAATGGAGATGCATTACCCTCAACACACACAACCTGCCTCATAAAGATTTAGAATAGTTACTGGTTGCAGAAAAAAAATATTAGAGACCTACTTGCCCAATGTGAGCGAGAAGATATGCTTATCATAATAACAAACACAGGAAATGGGCTGATCATGTGCTCCGAAGAAATCCCAGCAACATCGCTTAAAACAGCCATGAGATGGGACACTCCAAGAGAGAACACAGAGAGGCCGACCAAAGACCACCTGGCCGAGAGTTGTAGAAGCAGAAATGTGCAGCATGCTGCAAGGCTGGGGCGCAAAACAAAGACTGGCCGCAGACCGTGAGAGGTGGAGAGAATTTGTTGCTGTCCTGCAAAGACGCCGCAGGGCGTACTGGGCGATGATTACTTTAGCAGATCGCCGACCAAAGACATGTATGTATGTATATATGTATTATGTATGGATGATGAGAAGCGTCAATTAATACTGATATTCACAACCCTACACAAAGTAATTTTAATTTTAAAAAGAAAAAAAAGTAATTAGAAAAAGCCAATATAATTCGTCCTGAATATCATCGTTTGTTAGCTGCGAATAGCACCTTCAGTAATTGCGGTAGATGTTACCCCGTCTACCGCAATTACTGTACATGTTTTAAAATAGCAACAACAAGAGCCTTTTGGCGTTCAATTTCTTTTAAAGGTAAATGTGTGTGTGTGTGTGTGAGACAGAGAAATTGAGAGAGAGAGAGAGAGAGAGAGAGAGAGGAAACTACAGCGCAGATTTTGTACACAACAGAAGAACAAAGGAAGATCTCACAGAAAGAAAACATTGAAGTCCGTCCGTTTCCGGTAACTTGCTATATAGGTCAGTTGAGTTTAGCTATTTTCATGCTCTTATTGCACTTATTATGTCAGACATCGGTAACTTGATCCCGTGGTTTGAAAGAGAATGAAAAGGGTCATTGTATTCCCCTGTCAGGCCGTAAAAGATGATTAGAGAAATAAGTCATTCTCCCACGGTAGTAGAGAATGCCAAGGACATCATCACTGTATCCTTACAAGGAGGGAACCGAAGCAGCGAATAACATAGCCGAGGCTTATCTCATTTATATGGGGTTTTAGAGTAATCTTATTTATATGAGTTTTTAGACTAACCCCCATTTATATGGGTTTTAGAGTAACCCCATTTATATGGGTTTTAGAGTAATCTCATTTATATGGGTTTTTAGAGTAACCTCATTTATATGGTTTTTTTTAGTAACGCTAGCGTTTACTTTGAAACCTGCATTTTAATTTCTTTTCCCGTCGTTCCCCCCCCCCCCCCCAAGTGTTTCAAATGCCGCTATGCAAGTAGAAAATCAATATAATAAATTTATAGGTAATGAACAGAGGAAACAAAAATGCTTTAAAATGTGAACTGTCCTCTCGTGGCTGGGCGTTTGCCCGTCCTATTGGAGGCCAGGGTCTCTCTCTCTTTTGTTTTTTGTTTTTTTGCCAATCCAGAATATAACCAGTTTCTAAACAATTGTCCTCTCTCAAACCTAGGTTTGACCTGAATTTTTAAAAAAAATCTATCTTACCCTGCTGTTCACTTTTGGAATACCCTTCCGTACCACATAAGACTCATAATTAATATTCATTCTTTCAATTTAAAATGTTATTATTATTATTATTATTATTCACTATCTGCATGAATTCGATTATATACACCTTTGAGACTTTCGTTACAGCTTTATGCTTATCCAACAATCAGACTGCTTTACAGAGTGTCTGCAATAATTCTGTTTACGTCTTTTAGCCTGTGTAGCGATATCCCTATATTGCACGTGTGTGGATATGATAATATTTGCATTGTATAAATGTAAGGTAAGGTAAAGGTAAAATCCCCGTTTCCATGCCATTAAATACATATTGGGGTGTTAGGCCCGTATTTCCAGGAGCTTCGGCACATGAAAGTGTGATGTGGTCAGCACCACTTCTGGCCGTCTTTACCTTCCCAGATTTCTCTGGTACCACATTTTTAGGGCCTGGATGGACCCCCTGGTCCTTTTTAAATTGCATCGTGTTATATTTCATATATTTATATATTTTTAAGATGTGGATCAGAAACTGAATGCAAACGTTTTGTTATTTAGAGCTATTTTCATACTCTTATTGCACTTATTATTATTGCGAAATATTTGAAAGCTGAAGGGAAGTTGAACGACGGAGCGTAGAATGTCAGACATGTCCTCCTTGCCAAATCCGTCACCCTTTGATAATGAAGTCTTTCAAATTATTCGTGTATAATTTTTCGACGATGAGCGCGCAGTATTTACTCCCAGACAAAGTTTTCAATCCCCCCCCCCAAGCACAAACATACACACATCTATTTACACACGTTCTGTTCATTCCCATCCGTGATCTTACGGTGCATCAAGTCAAGGCTTTACAACCTTCCAAATGCTGCCCTTTAAACGCATCTGTAGGAACTATATGATCAGAAAGTAAAACAAATAAAGAATCTGTGGAGAGGAGCAGACAGAACCACAAAAATAAGATTTTTAAGGGCATGCATTTTTCCCATCGCAACATATGACTGTGAAACCTGGACACTTAACAAAACAGCTGAGAAACACATAAATGCCTTTGAATGTTTATAAATGCTACAGAAGAGTTCTGAAAATATCGTGGACACAAAAAAGAACAAATATATCTATAGTATAAGAACTTAATATTGAAGAAGGCTGGCTAGTAAAGAGGATTAAAGAGAGAAAACTTAAATATTTTGGACACATTAAACGTCAGGATAATTTAGAGAAGACCGTATTGGAAGGATACATAATGGGAAAAATAAAAAGAGGAAGACCAAGGCGAAGATCAAGACATCGTTGACGATCTGCAAATGGACGCAGCAGCAGCAGCAGGCCATCTTGCTCACAACCGAGAGGCCTACAGGAGAGCTGTTAGGGAGGCAAAGTTCCGCAAGAGACATGCAAATGAATTAATGATAGGAACTGAATTGACTGGCGCAGTATTTTTTTTTTTAATGGCGGGCAATAAGAGGAAAGACAGTTTAAAAGAAGTAAAGTAGTTTATGTATAAAAAAAAACTTGCGTAATCGTGTTATCCTCGCTGAGATTTCGTTTCTCTCTCATTGACGTATGCGTAAACTTCCGTACCGCGCAAACTGCCGCGAAATATAGAACCGGGGGATATAGATGTAATCTTCACTAACAACAGATATTACATCTATACTGTTCTCGGCCCATCACAGGGATCGTTAACAGGTTGTCCCATTAGTCGCAGGAAATATTAAGAGTACGGACACATTCGCTTGACATTGGAACGCTTCGCAGATCCTGTTAAAAATTAATTGTCGTGGCAAGACTCTTTGTGGCGGCGGTGGAAGACCTTATCAATACTCCATGGATACTATCCGAGTAGGCTGACCTGTAGCACGTTCTTGTCAGTGATTTGACTAGGGTTTACCCCAGATGTACGTAATATTAACAAAACATTGAAAGTGTACTTCGCCATCGAGTTGCCGTTCTTAGAGACTGTGTCGGAGTTGGCCGTGCAGTTATCTCCACATAGCAACTACGTTTTTGAGTGAGCCTTTGGAGACAAATGCACTTTTTACTTGTTTTCATTTTTTCCTCTCTCTCGAAACAACTGCAGACTACAAAGATTATCAAAGGTGATAGCTCCCACAGACAATTGTTTCACCAGTTTAATCTCCTGACAAGGGTTATGTCTCCGAGGTCATGACCCCTCGGCAGTCTGTGATTGTTCGATTTTTCTTTTCCTGTGTTGTTCATTTCTCCTCTAGGGTAGTGAATCACAATATCAGATGTTGTGTTTAATCAGAAAGCCGTAGTGCATCTTAATCATTCAACCACCCAACTATACAAATGTAATACGATCTTAATGACAGTAGCATAAAAGGAAAAAAAACCCCGACATATAGTTTATTTCTACTTCTTCCTCTTGGTGAACAGCGGGTTATGGTGGCTGTTTTAAAAAAAATTCCTTGAGTGGAGCTAAGAAAGCAGAAGATGCACAGTGCTTCTTTAGCAGATTCCACCACCATGGGGACTATGGCGATCCCTACCCCGTTAGCCAGACTGGATCTGTTTCTGAGAGGGTACCAACGGAGAGGTGGGATAGGGTCTTGGTCAGCTATGTTTCGCCAACCGTGACGCAAGCATGTCAGCTATGAGTCGCTGGCTGCCAAGTCGGACATTGTCTTCGCTTCCAGTGTAGTAAATGATAATGGACTAACATTAAAGGTAAAGGTGAAACATGGACAGTCAACAGAAAGATGGCAAAGACATTGCAAGAAACAGAGATGTGGTGTGTGTTTGTGTGCGTGTGTGCGCGCGCGCGAGAAAGATGCAACAAATAGCCTGGATGAAGATGTCCTCAGAGAAATTTCAGAACAACGGAAACCGCTAATTAAAATGATAAGAAAACAAAGAGGCAGTCCAGATTTCTTAGATATGTCATGGGAAGGCAGAAATTGGAGAACTTGGTCATGTAGTCATGACTGAAAAAAAAATTTAATGGAGAAAAGGAAGAGAGGAAGGCCAAGAGGAAAAATATAACCGTCGACTGAACAAGTGGCATTGAAAAAAAAAGAGAAAGCATCTGAATTAATTGGAAACGCCAAGGACCGTGCAAGATGGAAAAAGCATGACTTCTAACTCTATCCGGCACCACACATAATATTAAAATTCCTCTCGGAGTCCCTGTATAAAATTCTTCTCTGAGTCCCTGTATAAAATTCCTCTCCGAGTCCCTGTATAAAATTCCTCTCCGAGTCCCTGTATAAAATTCCCCTCTGAGTCCCTGTATAAAATTCCCCTCTGAGTCCCTGTATAAAATTCCCCTCTGAGTCCCTGTATAAAATTCCTCTCCGAGTCCCTGTATAAAATTCTTCTCTGAATCCCTGTATAAAATTCTTCTCTGAGTCCCAGTATAAAATTCCCCTCTGAGTCCCTGTATAAAATTCCTCTCTGAGTCCCTGTATAAAATTCCCCTCTGAGTCCCTGTATAAAATTCCCCTCTGAGTCCCTGTATAAAATTCCTCTCTGAGTCCCTGTATAAAATTCCTCTCTGAGTCCCTGTATAAAATTCCTCTCTGAGTCCCTGTATAAAATTCCTCTCTGAGTCCCTGTATAAAATTCCTCTCTGAGTCCTTGTATAAAATTCTTCTCTGAGTCCCAGTATAAAATTCCCCTCCGAGTCCCTGTATAAAATTCCCCTCTGAGTCCCTGTATAAAATTCCTCTCCGAGTCCCTGTAGAAACAAAACAGAAACATTCGCACCGTCCGGCAGCAGAAAATGCCTCCCTGTCAGGTAACAGAAAGCAGAAGTGAAGAAATTCTATTTTTCAGTTTGATAACGATTTTGAAAGGAAAAAAAAAAAGTATGTATATACGAAACAAGAATGTGTTGCCATGTCGCAAAGGGGGCTAATGGAGTCTTTTCTGGGTTTTTCTTGGTTAATTTTCCTATTTCCGCTTATAACCTTCGGGTCTAGCCTATCCTTTCTTTCCCCCTAAAATTTTATTTTTCGTTTTCATTCAGGATACGTCGACTGATCCCAGAGGGTGCTACAGGTCCTGAGCTATGTGTTTGAAGTATGCGATTGTCTTATCTATGTTTGACATATGAAGTAAACTCCGCCATGAATGAACATCACGCGAATCTGTGCACTAAACTGATACAGAAACCGATTTGTTTTGTTTAAATATTCTGATTATTTCGTTCATTTCAACGTTCCTAGTTTTATCTCCGTCCAGAACACTTGTTGCCATAACGACGACGTTTATTACTTTCAGAAATAAAATTTTGCTTGAACGTTCAGAGCTTTTGTAGCAGACAGCCAGGACCCGTGGGACAGATTTCAAAAGTATTTGGCTTTTCTTAAAAACAAATAAATAAATAAGTTAAATAAATAAATAAGGGGGAAGAATAGCAGTGTGCTTTATCAACACCTGCCACCATGAAATGTTTATTATCGTCATCATAATCACCATCATTATCATCCATTAACTTGTTTTATCTTTATCACCCGTCATGTTTATCTTTTTATCACCTATCATTAAGAACATCCTTATTACGTGATCGCTTTCACTTATTAAATGCTTGAAGACATCAGTATAGACGGCAAAGGCCTGAGGAATGTAAAACATCTATACTGGCAGCAAGAAGCAGCAGTTCGAGTTGAAAATAGAATTGGAAAATATCAACCTATAAAACAAGGGGTGCGACAAGGATGTGTACTATCTCCAGACCTTTTTTTCTCTGTATAGCGAGAATATTCTAAGAACAATCATCACAGAACCAGGCATAAAAATTGGAGGATACAATATTAACAACCTTCGGTATGCTGACGACACAGTACTGATAGCTGAGAACCAACAAGACCTGCAAAATCTCTTGGATAAAGTCGCCAAAGAAATTGAACAGAAAGGCCTTACTTTGAACATCAAAAAGACAGAGACTATGGTTATATCTAAGAAACAGAATCCACCAGCATGCAGTATTAAATTAAACGGAACTATTCTAAAGCAAGTGCAGAAATTCAAATACCCTGGAGCAGTAATAACTTCAGATGTGAAATGCAGAACAGAAATTAGGAACAGAATAGGCCAAGCAAAGACTGCATTTCAAAGAATGAGAAACATATTAGCTAACACGTCTTTATCAATGAATGTTAGAAAACGAGTCCTAAAATGCTATATTGAAACTATCTTGTTATATGGAAGTGAATCATGGACAATAGGCAAGTCTGCACAAAAATCGTTGGAAGCAGTAGAAATGTGGTTTATTAGAAGAATGTTGCGAATTTCCTGGACAGCAAAAATAACTAATGAAGAATGTATGAGAAGAGCTGGAGAGACAAAAAACCTTGTCAAAAAGATAAGAGAGAGACAATGTACTTTCATAGGACATGCAATGAGAAGAGGGGGCATTGAAAATATTATAACAACAGGAAAAATAGAACAAGAAGATCAAGAGGAAGACCAAGAGAAATGATACTGGACAGTCTGACGGGGTGGTGTGAGAGGAGATCACCAGCTGAACTGATGGCCTGCATGAAGGATCGGGTACTCTGGAGAAGCATAATAGCCAACGCCAGTCGGCACGGCACCTGATGATGATGATGATGATGATGATGATGATGATGATTTCACTTATTTAATTTAATTATTTATTTTCTACAGTTATTCCTTTCTTTTATTTAAACACGATTTCTTTAACTATTTAAATTAGCGCATCACACAACACACGAACAGTCTTTTTTTTTTCTTTTTAATCAGACGTCACATCCGCCATGTTTAACAGAAGAATTAATGCAGCGATATTTTTCTTCTTTATTTTGCATTTACTGCAAGCTAAAAACTGCGAACTCCAAAGAACAAAACAAAACTATATCACACTAATATTATTTTTATTTATTAAAAAAAAAAGACAACAACAACATTCGAGCTGTTCTTTGTAGTCCAAGATTTAAAATATGATCTTTTATAACCGAGCTGCATTTGATCAGATGATATGATCTAGTATCAAAATGTTCATAATACATACATGTATTAACCTGTATATGGTTATAAACTGCTCTCTCTCTCTCTCTCTCTCTCTCTCTCTCTCTCTCTCTCTCTCTCCGGACCATGCCAATAAGGCGTTTTTCGCCACTGATTTCCACAACCATCTGTCCTCTGCTCTTTCTATAAGATGTGTGTTTGATTGTGCTCTATGCCTCTCCCATTTAGTCCGTCAAATATATTGTTTCTTTGGTCTTCCTCTGCCCCTCTGTCCCTCCAGTTTTCCCGTTGTCACTAGGTGTTCCAGTTCCCCGTTTTCAGAACGTCCTACAAATCTGGACTGTCGTGTTCTGAGTTTTTTGCCACAGTTTCTCTCTTTTGCTCAGCCTTCACCTAAAACCTCTTTATCTGTTTTATTGGCTGTCTTGTTATTCTCATCATTCTTCTTAGGAGCCACACCTCTGCTGTTTCCAGTAAATATGGATTGCTCTTGTTTACTCATCCTTGCTTTGCGTCCATATTAACAATACAAGCTCGGTGTAACACTGAATTAACTTTTGTTTTGCCATTCATCGACACAGCTTTGTTGTACAGTTTGTTTTTCACTTTCGTAAATGCTGACCCGGCCTGGGGTATTCTGCTCCTTATTTCTATTTTGTGCCTTTCGTTTTGAGTAAATTTTTCTTCCTGAATACTTGAATTTGTCCACTTGCTTTAATCCTGTTCCTTTCACTTTGATGGTACATTTTGTCGGGGCTTCTTTCTTAGATGCGATATAATACAGCATATATAGGTTCATATGCGTGTTTTAAAAACGTATTTCACGGCTAGAGTATTCTTGTGTATAATCTTACATTACATTTGAAACGGGCTGGCTGTATGCTTTCTGTTTTTCTCTCTCCAATATCGTAATATAAGAATTGGTAGTGTGTTAAAAACTAACAAATGACTTTTCAGAACTTGTCGTCCTGTATTGTCATACATAATTTTTTTTTTGTGTTCGGTTTTGTTTCTAAACCTTCACTTAATACTGATGCTCGCTTGTCTCCACAAGAACTGCAGGTATAAAGAACGGACTATATTCCTCTCTTCCGTCTTACAGTGTATGTCTTGCCCGCTGTGTCTTGACTTATGCTGTACATGAGCTTGCAGTTTTCCTGTTGATGAACAGTTGTAACAGGAAATGGGTAAAAAAAAAAAATGGCAGTCTTTTACCCGTGCAACAAAAATACATAAATAAATAAATATGTCCTGTGGCACTTGCATTTCTTCTAAAGGGTGTGAAGTGTTAGCGCCTTCACATTTCTGTAAAGGGTGTGAAGTGTTAGCGCCTTCACATTTCCGTAAAGGGTGTGAAGTGTTAGCGCCTTCACATTTCTGGGCCGCAGTAATAGTGGGAGGCAAGGAGGTTCTTCGTAGAGAAAAATTCCCTCTGTCTTTTTTTCTCTTCAGGCTGGGGGTAGGGGAAAGGATGAAACCGTGACGCCGGTCGGTTCTCCTTCTCTCCTCACCAACCCCCCCACCCCGTCCTTCCTAATGAAGGATGATACCCAGGATCTTAAAGTCTGCAGACCAATAGACCACACTACCGACTACCGGTGGCACCAAACACCGGTACAACAGCGTAAGGATTTCGCTTCTATCAGCGACCGGGGGAGGGGAGGTGAAGACGCTGTTCCATTAGGCAATCAGCGAGCCATAGCTGATATGCTAGCGTCAGGGTTAGCAACCCATATCTGATATGCTAGCGTCAAGGTTAGCGACCCATAGCTGATATGCTAGCGTCAGGGTTAGCGAATCATAGCTAATATACTAGCGTCAGGGTTAGCGTACCATAGCTATGCTAGCGTCAGGAGTAGCGAACCATAGCTGACCAAGACCCCTGTCCCACTTCTCCGTTGGTAACCCCCCCCCCCCCCAGTAACTAGCCTAGCCTAGCTAATGGGGGCAGGGATCACCATAGTCTCTATGGTAGTGGAGTCTGCTAAAGAAGAGCTGCACACCTCCTGCTTTTCAGCTGTACTCCGGGACTGAAAAAAGTAGCTGCCATAAACCCGCTCTCACGCCGATACGATGTTGTGCCTCAACACCCTCCACCTCCACTGCATCGGCTACAAAGAACAACAACTCGCATTTACAAGGAGATAGCACAAGACAAGACAAAACAAGAACAAATGAAGATAGGCGAACCTATAGGAAAGAAAGAAAGGGTTTCTTTCCTCCAGTTTCTTGTTTTTCTTTTAAGAAACCGTTGGTTTTTTTCTCGTGAACTTAATAAAAGAGATGAAAGGAAGGAACAAGAGATAGAGATAGATAGATAGAGAGAGTGAGAGAGAGAGAGAGAGGATACCGGATTGGAAGCGAGTTTGGTTGTGCGTGTAATTTGTGAATTATGAATACGGATGTTATTATTTGGGCACCCTGCAGGCTCTCGAAGGCTGCTCTCATTCTTTATGCCAGTAGCTAATTTGTACACTTGGCCCCAGCAGTGCCATTCTTGCCGTCTGGAAAACGGGGTCCTTTCAGAAGGGAAATTAAAACACGCAAACACCGGTCGATCAGTTGTGCACCATGGTACAAGACAGTAATGACTGCTTGTGTATAATTTATAACCAAAACCGTCTTCCGTACATCACAAGACGGGTTGTGGGATATCGGTTTAATTGTTTTTCTGGCACTACTTCGATATTTTGTATTTTGAGACAAGCCTGTTTTGGGGGAAGTGTCTTCTGATATGGACAGAGTATCTCCTGAAATGAAAACCCGGTTATATCCCCCCCCCCCTCCTTTTTTTTTTTTACTCCCAGAGACCTTGACTTTTGCCCTCCCGAATAAGGTTAAAAGTTACAATTACAATAGATTCTTTCTGTGTAGGAAGAAAAACTTGCACGCACAAACTAAACTAACAAACACAACGAAAACTAATAGTAGAAGTTTGCTTGTCTTGTCTTGTGGTTATCTCCCTGTAGCTGTGAGCTTGTGTTCTTTTGCAGCTGATGCTGTGGAGGTGTTGGGCGTTGTATCGGCGTGGGAGCGGGTTATGGCGGCTATTTTGTAGTCGCAATGGTTTTTTTTTTTTAGCAGACTCCACCACCATGGGAACTATGGCGATCCCTGCCCCGTTAGCCAGGCTAGGCCTGTTATTAGGGGTGCCAGTGGAAAGGTGCGACAGGGTCTTTGTCAGCTATGGGTCGCTGAATGCCTAATCGGACAGCGTCTTGACGCCCATTTAATATTCAATATTCAAACAATATCTTAATATATCAACCATCATAACAGCGCCATATTCAGGCAATATCTTAATATGTCAGCCATTATAATAGGCCAATATTCAAACAATATCTTACTATATCAGCCATTATAAGAGGCCCATATTCAAGCAATATTTTAATATATCAACCTTTATAAAGGGCCCACTGTCAAGCAATGTTTCTTAATATGTCAACCGTTACAGCAGGCCCACATTCGCCCAGTGTAAAACGATATAATTCATTTTTTAGTTTACTAAGAAATAACAAAAGCTATAGATCCAAAATCGTGAGTGCATTGATTAGTCGAAAATATGAGAATTTAATACCTCGGCGAAACTGTAATTATACGGAAACTTGTAACCAGGAGGTTAGAGATTACTTGAATATGGGCCGTTATTTTACTGACACTCCCCCCCCCCCCTCCCAAACCAGTTAGGATAACTTGACAGAACTGGCTAAAAAAACCCGTACTTTTAGAGAGATCGACACTATCATTCGAGGCTGAGACGAGAGCCAAAAACCTGAAGACAGGAGACACGTGACGCGGGTTAAAATTTAATTGGGGAAAAAGGGAAACTAATTGGAGTAAAATACCATACTTTTCTCTTCCCCTCCCGTCAGTTTTGTGACGGGTTACATCATGTTTTCTCGAATATTGTGTTACTTCGTGTAACCCTATTTCTTCTCTATCTGATGTTATTACTGAAGCCCGAGTAATAAAATTTGAAGGACATATTTCAAGAGTGTCCCAGTTAACTTGTACGTCCCGCAGGAATGGAATAAGATCGTGTTAACGTTTTTTTTTCTTTCTTTCCAACTTCAACAGCGTGAAAATCACATTTAAAACCACAGGGTATGAGGGTTGGGGGGGGGGGGGGGAGGGGGAGAGAACCTGTGATTTCGTTGTTAGTGAGGCTGTTTCTCATACTGTTTTTACTTGTTAGTCGAAAGCCGTTCGGAAACTTGTTATAATTAGATAATGCGCACCGTAATGGGGGTTCTATTACCAGAACTGGTGCACTGATTTTAATGGACTCTTACATCTTAAATTCTTCCGGTGCCGCTAAATGTCACGTGGGGCTCGCATTGTAGTTCGCCGTGTTTTTTCTGTTGTCGGCGAGTTTTTTTTAACCTGGTTCTTGAATCTTATGCCCACTAATTTACCCCCCCCCTCCTTTTTTAAAAAAAATCCCCTCCACCCCCAACCCCTCCACAGCAGTGTTCTCTACAGAGTTTCTCCACGTGGTCGACCTCTTTTTCTTGTCCTGTCGTGCAATGTTCAATTTAACCCGTGTGCAACAATATTCTCAGAAATATTCTGTGTAGAAATGTGCGCCATAAGGTCAAATCAAAGAACGTAGTTTAAAGTTTTCATATTGCACCAAAAAAAAAAAATTCAAAGAAATTGTTAACAAATTTAATGTAGGGCTATCATTTTTTTCCCCCAGCTGTCCCATAGCGCAAAGTAAGATAAGGACGTTGATAATAAAAGGAACAATTTTTTTTTTTTCATTTTTCCTATCGTACCAGGCGTGATGTTTTTTAGTGGGCGCGGGCGCGGGCGCGCAGCTTACAGGGAACATTACTGTTGTGTCACATTTGATAGCTTGTTTTGGTAATCTCCGATTATTTCTTCTCATCACGTGACCGATACATGTCCATCTGATAGACAATTAATGGACTGTGCCGAAAATTTATTTCCTTTTTTTTTGTTTTGTTTCACCCTAAAGGAACGAGTCTTTGGAGATACCTATTAATTTCACTAACTTTCTTGAGTTGCTGGAGAGAGAAGGCGCTTACAAGTACATTATAACGGAACCTCTCCTTTCCAGACTTTTTTTTTTTAAAACTCGAGTAAACGTAGAGAAAATCTACCCAGTAGTAGATAAAGTAGATAAAGTTTACCTCTGTGTGTGTGTGCGTGCGTGCGTGTGTGTGTGTGTGTGTGTGTGTGTATGTATGTGTGTTCACTGTCCCGCTATGAACTCTGAGAAGCCAGAGGAACGAAGTAGTTAGTTCACTTGTCTCTCGTGGCGAAGGCCTGCGGTTCGGATTCGACTGGAGGCGCCCCCTCATGCACCTAGCTGTAGAAATTGATACCTGACGCCTTCTGGAGCTAGGGAAGGAAAGGCCCACAGGCTTGGTGCTGACCGCATCACCCTGTTACGTAATGGAGGTCAAGGATAATATAGGCACTAACTAACTAAGCGACCTGTAAGTTTTGATAGGTAAGGTAAGGCAAAATTCCCTCTCCCTCCTCCCTTTCCGTGCCATTAATACGGTGTTAGGCCCGTATATCTGCGACCTTGGGCACATGAAAGTGTGACGTGATCAGGATCACGCCTGGCCGAATTCTTCCGGTACGCATTTTTAGAGACTGGGTAGACCCCCCCCCCCCCCCCCGGGGGCCTTTCTGTTGTGGTGGTACCAGAGAAAAATCCCCACTGCTGGGATTTGAACCCGGTACCACGGGATTAGTAGACCGATGGCATAACCACTCAGAGCTAAGATTTATTATTAACTGATTTATCGCGTATCGTCCATTGAAGTCCAGGCAGAAGGGGCTGTGTTCCAAGAAAGTAAGCAGCAGAAAGAGAGGCGTACCTCGGTTATTCCTGACATCATATTCCCGCTAAACACCCCGCTCGCCACCAATCAACATGAACTGATATGGTGCAGTGGCGTGCATTAACAGGCCGGCAAGACTGGCAGCAGCCCGACTGGACCAATCAAATCGACCCGGGATGAGGGGGGGAAAAACTTGCAACAATTCACACGGCCATTTGACTGCAGCAGCCCCAGCTCAATACGCGAGGAGAGCTGGAATGTGATTACTGTGGCCTTTATTTGTAACCTTTTCGCTCCGTGTAGCACAGCACAGCGCTTGTGTGGCGTTACAGCTCTACAAGAGACGGGCTACGTCGGTGTTGATGTATACAACAAAATTAGGTCCCCTTGTACCCCCCTTGCCCCCCCCCCCCAAAAAAAAAATATTGCGTTACAAAATAGCTTTGTTGAAAAAAAAAACCCCAAACAAACAAAAACCCCTTTTCTTGAACTTTCAAAAGTAAGTTACAGTATAATCTAACCATAGGCATTTTTCTTATATATATATATGGTTAATGTGTTTATTAAAAATTGTTAGTGTGGTCTTGGGATTAAACAAAAATCCGATAGGAAAAGAATGAATGTGACTGGTCACTAATAGTTAGACCAGATTTACGACGCTAAATACAGTATGTCTGCTCCTCCTCCTTTCTCCTCCTTCCCCCGCCACCTTTTTTCAGCTTCAGGATAACATATTTTACGTATATTAAAACAATATAACAAACAGCTTTGGTGTGGACTCCACAGGGTAAGAGGAGCACGGGACGACCCAAGGACACATGGACGTATACAGCAGAGAGAAAGTGCTGGTAAAGCAAAGGACTGACATAGAAGAGAGCCAAGAAGATAGCATAGGACCTTTATCGGTGGAGCTTGTACGAACTCCCTGTAACTGCGAGCTGTTGTTCTTTTGCTGCCGATGCCGTAGAGGTATTGAGGCACAGCATCGTATCGGCGTGGGAGCAGGTTACGGCGGCTACTTTTTCAGTCCCGGAGTACAGCTAAAAAGCAGGAGGCGTGCAATGCTTCTTTAGCAGACTCCACCACCTTTGGGACTATGGCGACCCCTGCCCCGTTAGCCAAGCTAGGCCTGTTTCTGGGGGTACCATGGAGAGGTGGGACAAGGGTCTTGGTCAGCCATGATTCGCTAACCCTGGCGCTAGCATATCAGCCATGGGCCGCTGATTACCTCATCGGACAAGCGTCTTCGCCCCCCCCCCCCCGGATAAAAGTGGAAATCTCTTGCTACAGTATCATCTAACTATAGGCAGCCACGTGTGTCTTGGACACTGATTGGAGACAGAGAGACGGTATAAGGGATTCTTCTTCTTCTTCATGGAATTTCGTGCTGGTCAAGATGTTGAGGCACAGCATAGTGTCGGCTTGGGAACGGATCATGACAGCTATTTTTTTCCCCCAGTCCATGGGTGCAACTAAAAATCAGGGGGGTGGTGGGTGGATGGGGTGAGGGGTGGGGTGGAACGCGTCATTAGCAGATTCCCCCGCCATTGGGGGGGGGGGGGTCTACGATGCATCTTGCCTGGTCAGGCAGGCTAAGCCTGTTACTGCGGGTACCAGCAGAGAGGTGGGACAGGGTCTTGATCAGCTTTGTATTGCCAACCAATTTTGTCGGCTGTGGTTTTTGCCAACCGTGGCGCCAGCCAGCATGTCGGCTATGGTTTTGTCAACCCTGACGCCAGCCAGCATGTCGGCTATGATTTTGCCAACCCTGACGCCAGCCAGCATGTCAGCTATGATTTTGCCAACCCTGACGCTAGCTAGCATGTCAGCTATGGGTCACTGATCGCCGAAACATCTTCCTTCTTCCTTTCTCCCCAAAATGAAGATCCGGATAACATCTCCCCCCCCCCAACCCACCCTCACCTCCAGCGGACACCATTTCGCTGTTGTGGTTCTTTATGGTACAACCATGAACTAGTATTTCTCTACTTCTCGATAATGACCTACAGCTTTCTATCGTAACATTGTCCCTTCCCCGATAGAGAATGCGTCGATTTCTGTTCTTTTGTCAGGGCACCACAGGGGTGTCGTGGATTATACAGAGTGTCCTGAACGGTGTCTTGGATGGGCTTGTTTTGATGACGTTGTCGTATCTGAGACATGCATCTGATTTCCTTGTTGCCTTATAGAGCATTATGGGGGATAATGTGGAGGAACAAAGTGGTTTTTGTGTGGTTTTCTGCGGGTCGTGTAATTCTGTAAAGTGTTGACAAGTATGTCCTGGTTAGTGATTGTAAGTGGTAACAGAACAGCTTGATTTGGGGGGGTGGGGGTGGAGAGAGAGATAAACAGAGAGTGAGATAATACACACACACAAGGAAGAGAGAGAGACGCATTTGGAAGTACACACACACACACATATATATATATATATATATATATATATGTATGTATAGAGAGAGAGAGAGAGAGAGAGAGAGAGAGCATTCATAGATACAGAAGTAGATATGCTGGGGAGAGAGAGAATTTTCACACTTGAGGAAGTACAAACGTTGGAGAGAGAGAGAGAGAGAGCAAGCAGGCCCGTCTTACATTCTGCCCTTTAGAGAGAGAGAGTGCAAGCAGGCCCGTCTTACATTCTGCCCTTCAGAGAGAGAGAGAGAGAGAGAGAGAGAGCAAGCATCCCGTCTTACATTCTGCCCTTCAGAGAGAGAGAGAGAGAGAGAGAGAGAGAGAGAGCAAGCAGGCCCGTCTTACATTCTACCCTTCAGAGAGAGAGAGCGAGAGAGAGAGCAAGCAGGCCCGTCTTACATTCTGCCCTTCAGAGAGAGAGAGAGAGAGAGAGAGCACAAATGTACTCTTACATCAAGCATCCACAATCATGTCCCGGGCCCTGCATTATACGCATCAAACACCCCCCCCCCCCCATGTTTACCAGCGCTGATGGGCAGAACGTCCCAATCAAGCCATTTAGACGTACTTGGTTTTATATTAAAATTCAATTTTAAGGCCCATTAACCAACAGCGAGTGATACGCAGAACACATATTAGCTGCTGTTTTTAACCCTCCATGTTTATTTGTTTATGTTTTTTAAAAGCGAATACCGAAGGTCGTTAATTAACCCAGGACGTTTTGTTTTGTTTTGTTTTGTTTTTTGTAAAGCTGTTTGGTTTTTATTTCACCGGATTGGATTATCAGAACAACCGGGCTAGCTGGGATGGCTGAAGGAGTCTCGTTCCGAAGCAGAATTTATTATGTTAGGAAACACCGAGATGAAAAAAAAAAAGGTATAAATGTGCTCCGAAATAAGCGCTGGCATCATCCAGTGACATTTTGCTGTAGTAGTTACTGGCAGTATTGCGGGGGAGGATGTATTGATTTAAGAGATACCGGCAGGCTTCTGATGTGCGAGAATATGCGCGCGCGCACACATCCACACACACACTCACACGCTCGCATGTTCCGGATAAGAGGACGCAGTTATAATGAGGCAAGCCTGTGCTGTAATGGCAGGCATTAACGGCCAAGTCCTAGCGCGGTCTTGTTTGTTTGTTTGTTTATTTATTATTACTTTTTTAAAAACTGTGATATATAATTAAATGTTGATGTAGTGTTTAGTGTTTGGAAGAGGTTAATGAAGCATAATTCGCCATGCGCAGTGTAACGAAGTGCCGATAACGTTGTAGTTGGTGTGCTACAGTGATGAAAGAAGAAATAAGCGTTCTGTACTAAGAGGAGGAGAATTTTTAAAAAATAAGAAGAAGAAGGTGGAGGAGGAGGAAAAGAAGAAGAAGAAAGTGAAGGAGAAGAAGAACGAACGAACGAACGAACATACTTTATTTTCAAAGGGTTAAGAATTGGGCACGCAGGCCCGTCTGACATTCTGCCCTTCATCATACAGCTTTCACTCAGTCACAGTCATTCAGCATTTGTTAATGAGCATAATAGTCGTGAAGACACAATTAAATGATTACATAAATAAATAATAAACTTATCTCATGTCCATACACTCTACACTCTGATTTATGCAACGACATGAAATAAACTTGCTTTCTTACATTCATTCAAAACTAACAAATTTATAGAAAAGCAGTATTAAAGAAAAAAATTACAACACTCAAGCCATACTTTAAACTAGAAGAAGAAGGGGAAGCGGAGAAGAAGAAGAAGAAGAACGTGGAGGAAAAGAAGAAGAAGGTGGAGGACAAGAAGAAAAGAAGAAGAACGTGGAGGAAAAGAAGAACGTGGAGGAGAATAAGAAAGTGGAAGAAGAAGAAGAAGGCGGAGAAGAAAAGGTGGAAGAGGAGAAGAAAAGAAGAAGAAGGTGGAGGAACAGAAGAAGAAGGTGGAGGAAAAGAAGAAGAAGAAGAAGAAGAAGAAGGCGGAGGAGAAGAAGAAAAGGTGGAGGAGGAGAAGAAAAGAAGAAAAACATGGAGGAAAAGAAGAAGAAGGTGGAGGAGAAGAAGAAAGTGGAAGAGAAGAAGAAGAAGATGAAGGCGGAGGAGAAGAAGAAAAAGTGGAGGAGGAGAAGAAAAGAAGAAGAAGGTGGAGGAAAAGAAGAAGAAGGTGGAGGAGAATAAGAAAGTGGAAGAGAAGAAGAAGAAGAAGGCGGAGGAGAAGAAGAAAAGGTGGAGGAGGAGAAGAAAAGAAGAAAAACGTGGAGGAAAAGAAGAAGAAGCAGGTGGAGGAGAAGAAAGTGGAAAAGAAGAAGAAGAAGAAGTAGAAGAAGAAGAAGGCAGAGGAGAAGAAGAAAAAGTGGAGGAGAAGAAGAAAACAAGAAGAACGTGGAGGAAAAGAAGAACGTGGAGGAAAAGAAGAAGAAGGTGGAAGAGAAGAAGAAGGAGGAGGAGGAGGAGGAAACAAGCGTTATACGGTGAAAAAAAAAGAGAGGAAATAAACGTTCTTTACTGCAAAACACACTCAAAGAGTAGCACACGATATTTCCTGTTGTCATGATATTTTCAAGCTCCCCTCCCCTTCTCATGTGCGCAGTGAATGACGACTGTCATTTTCTTATGGATTTAATCAGATTCCTATCTACATTTGCTTTTGTTAGGTATTCCTTGTTTATCATCTTAGCTGTCCATGGTGTTCTTAACATTCTTCTAATGAACTACATCTCCCTACTGCCTCTAGTGATCTTTTCATCGATCCGTTGATTGTCCATGACTCATTTTCAAAGAGAAAGACAGGCTCAGTGTAGCATTGTTAGAACTCTCTTTCTGATGTTCATTGATAGAGATACATCGCACATGATGTTTTTTTTTCCCCCCGTTTGTTTGAAAGCTGCTTTGGCTTGGGATATTTTGTTCTTGATTTTAGAGGTGCGTGTCCCGTCTGATGTTACTTGACTGCCCAGATATTTAAATGTATGCACTTGTCTCAAGATTGCCTCTTGTACCTTAACATTGCACTTTAGGTGGGGCTTTTCATTCGTAATATTCTTCTACTTCTTCGTTCGCTTCTACCGCCAAGACCGCCCTGTGATCCTACTGAATTTACGCCTGTGGCCCTTGTTAAGCCCCGTGGTCCCCCGTGTGGTCCCCGAAAGGACCACACGAGATCCCCGAAAGGACCACAGGAGGTTCAGAGTATCTCAGGGCTTGAGTCTGTATTCTTGGTGGGTATCAGAAGCGGGATTGCGTGACACCGTGGTTTTCGTTGCACCAGTTTAGTCTAGAGTTGGACTTTCTCACCGGAAGACCTCGACGTGTTTAGAATAGCGTATCCCCGCTGCGTGAGAGGTGGTGGCCCACTCGGGCCAGAGTTGGACTTCATTACCGGAAAACCTCGACGTGGTTTGAAATACCCGTGTATCACCGCCGGGTGAGAGGTGGTTGCCCATCCAGTCCAGTGTTGGACTTTCTCACCGGAAAACATCAGCGTGATTAGGATACTCATAATCCCCGCCGGATGAGAGGTGGTTGCCTATCTAGACTGCACTGGTCCAGTGTCTCCGACTTCAGCATTTTGTGGTCGTTGCCGCTACCTTCCCTAGTTGTGACCAGGATGGAGCTTTTGTCCAGGAGGACGAATCCTCGCCACTAGTGACTTCCACCCCTGGGTTGAGCCAGTTTAGGCTTATTATCCCAGTATGGGCGTGTTTGGGACGTGACCGACCTCTAGAGCAGAGGTACCACGACATGCGTAGCCTTCAAGTTTCACACCTGGTATGAGCCGGTTTAGGCATATTTCACCAGTATAGGTGTATATCGGGCGTGAGCGACCTCTAGAGCGGAGGTGGTGTGACATGCCTGGCCATCAAGTTTCACCCCTGGTGTGTACCGGTTTAGGCATATTTCACCAGTGTAGGTGTATTTCGGACGTGCCTCTAGAACAGAGGCGCCGTGGTATGTGTAGCTCTCGCAGCGATACTACTGGACATACCGATTAAATTTCACTTTATCTTTTCCTTCACCTTTTCACATCGGCGCCGCACAGCAACCTTTATTTCTTTTCCGCATTTTCTTCCTTGACCGGGAGGAGTTTCACTCCACGCACGGCATTCGAAGAGTCTCGCTAGCAGTGTCTTAACCTCCTGGTTAAGCCGGTTCATGCATTTCACCCATTATAACTGCACTTAGGACGTGGCCGACCTCCAGACCAGAGGTGCCGTGATTTGACTGTTTGCTTCGCCTTATCCTTTCTACCACTTTTTCCGCAGTGGTGCCGCGCGGCAACCCTTTTTGCACCTTTCTTCATTGGCCAGGAGGAGCACCGCTCCACGCACAGCAGGTGAAGAATCTCGCCAGCAGCGGTAGATGAGCTACCAAACGTGCCACCCATCTACCCTAAGTATCTGGTTTTCAGGCGCCAGATATTCGCCCTCGCCCCTTCTCCTGTCATCTTGCTGTTTGTCGGGGGGGGGGGGGGGGGGGGGGGGAGAGGGAAGAGTCTTTTCTTCTCATATTCTTCTCCTTCGGTTACTGTTTTCAAATCCAGGCCTGCTGACACCTCCGCTGTCCGACTAGCAATCACGACAGACAACAAAACCAACAATCGCATTGTAATCCAAAATGATTAAACTTTGATTCAATCAAAATGAGACAATTCCATTTTGAGGCACGTATCAAGTTAGGAAAGAAGACTCACCTGATGTATGTATTAAGGCTGGGATCAAAGGCTTCAAAGACCCCACCCCCCCCCCCCCACCCCTCATTTTTCAGTTTTTTCGCTCGTCATATATTTTCTATACTGTGCCATTTTTTTTCTTTAGAAATTTCAGAAAAAAAAAACAAACTAAGATAAGCAAGATATTCCATAGTTTGAAAATTTATATCGGGTTATAAATGTGATTTTTCGCTTATTATTATTATTATTATTTTGCCTACATATCACACAGTGAGTATTGATTTGCATAGGTACGCTAGATTTAATCAGTCATTGCCAGTGTTGCTTTGGCGCAAAAAGAGTTAACCCCCTCCTCGCTAACAAACTCGCCAAAGACCGCCTGCTCGAGCGGACAGTTTACATTAGAACTAAGCGTTTTGTTGTTGTTGTTGTTGTTTTGCTTTTTAATTGTGGCCTAGAGAATCACAAAACATAGACATTAAAATTCTTTTTTTTTTCATTTTTCTTTAAATACTCGCCAGTCAGTCAGTCATTTGAATGTCCTTTGCAGAACTTTGCCTCCCTAACAGCTCTTCTGTAGGCCTGTTGGTTGTGAGCAAGATGCCCTGTTGCTGATGCATTCATTTGCAGGTTATCAACGATGTCTTGCAGCCATCTTCGCCTTGGTCTTCCTCTCTTTCCTTTTCCCATTATGTACCCTTCCAAGACGGTTTCATGACGTTTAATGTGTCCAAAATATTTAAGTTTTCTCTGTTTAATCCTCTTTACTATCCAAACCGTCTTCAATATTAAGTTCTTGTAGTATGGATATATTTGTTATTTTTTGTGTCCATGATATCTGAAGAACTCTTCTGTAGCATTTACATTCCAAAGACATTTATGTGTTTCTCAGCTGTTTTGTTAAGCATCCAGGTGTCACAGGGATATGTTGCAATGGGAAAGATGCATGCCCTTAAAAATCTTATTTTTGTAGTTCTGTCTGTTCCTCTCCACAGCTTCTTTAGTTGTTTTACTTTCTGAAGAGCGATAGATGTCCTCCTTTTAATTTCTCTCATTGTATCTCCATTATTAGTTTGTAAGATATTCAAAAAATATGGGGTACAGACAACCATATCCGTATGTGGCTATAAGGCACGACAGGATTATCTTTACTTTTACCGTTTTTTATTTAGTTTGTTAGTTCTCATAAATTTAGTCTCCTTCTCATTAAGATAGAGATTTTTGCTCTTTACTATTTTTACATAATTAAAAAATTCTGACACAATTAGTTCTTCCATTCCTTTTTGTGTTGTGGAAAGTAATACTGTGTCATCAACTCATCTCTGGTATTTCATAACCTCCAATTGTTATGGCGTTGTACTGTTCTTTGTCTATATATTCTCTAACATTCCTCATTGTATTTTCACTATATACAAGTTAAATATGTAAGGCGACAATATGCACCCCTGACGGACCCCTTGTTTTATGTCAAACCAAGTTGTTTCACCATTTATTCTTACTGCTGCCTGTTGATCTAGGTACAGCAGTGACATAATTGTATCATATGTGTTGGAAATCCCATTTTTTCCCATTATTTCTCAAATTTTCTGATGTTGTACACAGTCTTATATTGAATATATGACCTCCTGTTCCTCTTCCTTGTCTAAAACCAGCTTGGACCATACTGATTTCTTCTTCTGTTTTCTTACGAAGTCTACCCATTATGATTTTTAATAGAGGTTTACTGGCATGACTAATCAGGTCAACTGTTCTGTAGTTTGTGCATAATTTCAAGTTACCTTTTTTTGACAGTGGTATGAATATAGTTCTTTTCCGTTCTTTTGGCCAAATACCTGAATGCTGTATCTTTTTACATAGTGCATGATAGATTGTTGCACATTCCTTTCCTCCAGTTTTAATAAGTTCAGCTGTTATCTCATCACATCCTTGTGATTTACCATTTTTCAGATTCTTTATTGCCCATAAACTTCTTCTATTGTCGGTTCGGTTTTTTCTCCTCCAGTAATAATTCACACTATTGATCTCTGCTTTCACAGTCAGCTGTATGATACATTCCTCTGCAATATTCCTTCCATCTTTCTAGAATTTCCTCTGTCTTTCCCATCTCGTCACAAATTACATTTAGCTTAAGTGTGACATTTCTCGTCAATGTCTTCATTTCTTTAAACATTTCACTGTCTCTTCCACACTTCTGATGTCCTTCTGTTCGTTCACAACAATCTTGTATGCATTTTTTTGGGGTCTTTTCTTATGTTTCTTCATACTTCTTTTGTTAAAGATCTATGTTCCTCTTTGTTGTAGTTTGTCACCTTCCATTTCGTCTTCATTTCTCTACGCTGTTTTATTATTTCTAGTGTGCCTGTTGTAATCCATCCATTCTTTTGTGTTTTCTTTACTGAAACCTTGTCTGTAGCTGCTGTTATTAAGATATCTCTGGCCTGCTTAGTCAGTTCGTCTGGTGTCATCTCCTCCTGTACAGGCATCATGATTTCGAAACGGTTCTTCACTTCTATACCGTATTGTTCTGGTTATTTTGTAAGATCAAAGCGGTGTGGTCTTGATCCCTAACTGTCTTTTTTTATCTTTATCTTCACGTCTGCTATTAATAACTCATGGTCCGTGTCACAAGCGGCACTGACGGCTAGTATTGACCTCTGTCTCACACTCTTCCCCAGTGTTAAAATTATATCTATCTGGCCTTGGGGACTCGCCACCAGATCTTTTTCCTAAAATACACACAACTGAAGAAAAATGTAATCTTGTATACCCTCAAATCACGGCCGTAAATCGTCTCGTTCGTATCGAATGTCAATGTCTGTATTTGTATTGTGTCAGTTTGTTTGTTTGTTAGCGTATATGAGCTTAAAGAAAGCTAAAATCCCCGTCTCCAATCCATTAAGGCATTTTCGGGATACAGTATTAGTCCCGTAATCCCAAGCCCTTCGGCACATGAAATTGTGATGTGGTCAATATCTTGCCTGGTCGCATTTTTTTTTTTTTAACCTGCCCTGATTTCTCTGGTACCCATTTTTAGAGGGTGGGGTGAACACCGGGGCCTTTCTGGTGTGGGGGTACCAGAAAAATCCCCACTCCTGGGATTTGAACCTAGTACCACCGGATTCTTAAACCGAGCGGTAGAAGAGGGTGGAATAATGAAAACTGGTGCTAAGAATCTTCTCTCGTAAACATGATAATTCTGGTTCCATATTTCTATAGTTTTTCTTTTAATACAAAAGAAAAGTATATATGCTTTAAAAAAACCAGTTCTGTTAACTTTATGAAAATCCAGTCCTAAAATGCTATATTGAGCCTATCTTATTATACGGAAGTGAATCATGGACAACAGGCAAGTCCGTACAAAGATCATTGGAAGCAGTAGAAATGTGGTTTATTAGAAGGATGTTGCGAAGTCCCTGGACAGCAAAGATTATTTATGATGAATGTAAGGGAAGGGCTGGAGAGATTTTTGTTTTTTAAGTCTTGTCAAACAACGAGAGAGAGAGAGAGAGAGAGAGAGAGAGAGAGTATGTGTGTGTGTGCTTTCATTGGACACGCAATGAGAAAAGGGTGCGTTGAAAATATTGTAATAACTGGAAAAATAGAAAGAAGAGGCAGGGGAAGGAGGAGAGAAGTGATACCGGAGAGTTTGATGAGATGGTGTGAGAGGAGATCACCAACTGATGGCCTGCGTGAAGGATCTGGTACTATGGAGAAACGTAATAATCACCGCCAGTCGGCATGGCACCTGATGATGATTTTAATTTTCTCTATTTATCTGATGTTTCTTAGCTCTCTCTCGCCCTCTCTCTCTCTCTCTCTCTCTCTCTCTCTATTTTCATTTTAAACAATATTATGGAATATTGTTTGTATTCCTCAGACAATTTTGACTTCACAAAATGCGACATCACAGACAATTTCAAGTCCGAGTTTGTGTCTGCCAGCTTCAAGAGCCTGGACGGAGGACTTGGCTGCGAGACCAACTCCACCACCAAGACCGGACAGGAAGTGCACATCATAGCCGTCAACCCGCCCGAGTCGAGTGACGACGATGATGATGGTGCTGGTGATGATGATGATGAAGGTGACGATGGCCTGATGACAGTGAAGCTGAGTATCCACTCCCGCAGACAGGCCAATCTGGAAGGTACAAAAATGATTTGTTTTGCTGTGTGCGCGCTCGCGCGTGTGTGTGTGTGTGTGCACTCGCGTGTGTGTGTGTGTGTGCGCGCGCTCGCGTGTGTGTGTGTGTGCGTGTGTGCGCGCTCGCGCGGGTGTGTGTGTGCGCGCGCGCACGCAGAACTTTAGTAGAATTCGAACAATAAGAGAACTGGAATAATCATTTTTGGAACAATCAGTGCCTTGTTGTTGTTGTTGTTGTTGTTGTTGTTGTTGTTGTTGTTGTGTTGTTGTTGTGTTGTTGTTGTTGTTGTTGCTGCTGCTGCTGCTGCTGCTGCTGCTACTGTTGTTGCTGCTACTGTAGTTGATGTTGTTGTTGTTGCTCCAGTTGTTGCTGTTCTTCTTCTTCCTCTGTGGAACTGCGAGATGACGTTCAGTTCAGCCGATGCGATGAAGATGTTGAGACATAGCATCATGTCGGATTGGGAGCGGGTTACGGGGGGGGGGGCGCGCTATTTGTTTTCAGTTTCTGAGCGGAGCTAGAAAGCGATGGGGGTGTGGGGGGTGTGGGTGGAGGTTATGAAGGGGTATGTAATAATTTTCTTCAGCAGACTCCACTGCTATGATGGCTATAACGATCCCTGCGGCTCCTTCCCCTTGCCCCCCCCCCCCCCGCTAGCCAGACTAACCCTGTACCAACGGAAGAATGGGACATGGTCCTGGCAGCCAGGCCCTGGCATTAGCATGCCAGGCATGGGTCGCTGATTGACAGATCGGACAGCGTCGATATTTCGTTAGATTAAAAAAATTGCGACAGTAAACACGCATACAAGAGGACTATGTTTTCGCTTATCCTAATCTTCTTGGAACTACCAGTTCCTTTTGCAACCAGCGCCGTCCGCGGGTGATGCAGAAGCCTTTGTGGAGTGGGGCTACTGTCTTTTGCGTGTTTTGAAATCAAGAGTGAATCCTGCCAGCGAGCTGGTCTCTCGGCAGACTCTGCCTCCAACCCCCCCCCCCCCACTGCGAGCCCTAGCCTGTTAGCCAGTGTGAAAGAACTGACCAGTCTCCTTAAACGTGTCCTCAGTCTAGCACAAGCTAGCACAGTCTGGCATAACCTAGCACAGTCTGGCACAGCTTAGCACAGTATATCAAGTCTGGTATAGCTTGGCGCATTTTATCACAGTCTAGCACACCCTAGCATATTCCAGCATTGGTCAAGCACATTTTAGCACAGTCTAGCAAATTTTAGCACAACCTAGCACACTTTAGCACAGTATAGCAAATTTTAGCACAACCTAGTACATTTTAGCACAGTATAGCAAATTTTAGCACAACCTAGTATATTTTAGCACAGTTTAGCATATTTTAGCACATCCTAGTCCATTTTAGCACACTCGATCATATTTTAGTACAGTATAACATACTTTAGCACAGCCTAGTACATTTTAGCACAGTCTTGACGCAGCCTAGCACGTTTTTAGCACCTATTTTCTCTCATTGTGTTCACCAATTTGACTTTCAGAATTATAGCAGATTGATCCTTCTGCAATCAAACAATACGTCGTTGTCTGAAATTCAATGAATTCCCGCTGGGCTTCCGCGTGTCTTGTTTTAAACGCCCGCAACATGTGTTGACTACGACAATATATTGTTCATTACGACGCCGTTACTGGTAATAGCAAAGGTTACAGCCATCAGCAGGGGAAAAAAAAACTGATAACTATCTGTACAATATAAATATAAAACGGTGGTACACTAGAGCAGGTGATAAAATTCACATATTTGATATACGCGATAATGAGACAGTGGGAAATTGGAAATGCGAAATGGAATTTTAACAGAAGAGAAGGCATGGGCAACTGTACATTCAACAAAAGAAGAAGAAGAAGAAGAAGAAGAATAAAGATTTTGTTTAAAAGCCCCTAACGTCGAAACAGGCCACACAAGCGCTAAAGCAGACACACGTTAAATGTTATATGGACTCTGCGCTGTTAAATGATGAAGAAGCTTTGGACATACAAATTAAATAAGAACGTGGAAAAGAAAAAGCGAGCGCCTCCTTCTCCTTCACCCCCCCCCCCCAAAAAAAAAACTCCCCACCCCCCCCCCCACACACACACACATGGATATGCAGAAGAAAATAATAGGGCAAATTCCATACACACCGAAAAGAAAGCAAAGACACAAGTGTATTCACCTGAATTTGAAAAAAAAACGAGAAGTAATTTGGGGGGAGGGGGGGATATTTTGATCATATCAAGAGGCATAATCGAAGATGGAAATGGCTGGCGCCCGCTTACTACAAATGGGGGGGGGGGGGGGGGGAGAGAGAAAAAGTCTCTATATCGCCCTGAATGTGACATCTCAAGAACAAAATACGGAGGGGGGGGGGCATTAAGAACATGGAGATGCATAACACAGGAAGGACTAAAAGAAGCTAGTAAGACGAGGTCTTTGAGGTAGGTCGACCTTGCTCAAGACAGGATTGGCTGGGGAGCATTTGTTGATGCCTTTATGCTTTATTGGAATACAGAGGACATCATGATGATGATGATGATGATGATGCATAAATACAGTAATGAAAACCATACTAGGAGTAAAAGTAGAAGGGAAAAAAAGAGCAAGATGCCAACAACGATAGAGATTGGTGGGCAACATTCAGTGAATTGTGGGAAGGGACAGAGGAAGTTGAAGGACTACTGCAAACAATCTTTCCTGGAAGGAGAGAGTGGGGGGGGGGAAGGGGCACAGGATGATGATAATGGGGGATTACTTGTGATCCACGTGCTAACCGCGAGAGAAATGCCCGTATAGACAGATACACGATCTCTGGAACGAGAGGGGGGGGGGGGGGAAGGGGAGGGGCCGGTAACGTCTAAACTCTTGGTTCTTCCCGCATGTTGCGTAACATTTCGTCCGTCCCAAAGCCGTAGCAGCGTGACTCCCGGCTGCCGTCTGGTATTCATTCCTATGCTTGATAGCAATCTCATGGCTTTGGACTGTATGGTGCCAGGCTAAGCACAGTATCAGTTTGGGGCCTTTTTCATGCTAGGAAGAAGAGAGAGAGAGAGAGAGAGGGGGAGAGAGGTGGGGGGGGGGGGAAGAACACTTTCTGGACAACCCACGCATTGACATTTAAAGAAAAGTGATTTGTAGCGTCCTCTTGATAATATATATAAACTAGCATGTAAGCGTACATTCATTTCATCGATGGAAGGGTAGGTACGGTTAGACGAACGAGGAAGTGGAGAAGTGGTCGTTCCAGTTATGATGGCATGTTTTGTTGTAGAGAGGTGGCGCTGTAAATGCCTGATCTAGATTCCAATCTCTCTCTCTCTCTCTCTCTTTTTTTTTTTTTTTTACTGTCGTGCCCCCGTGTTCCGGTCATCTCTGGTGTACTTCCTGGCCATCTGTAGTTTCCCTTCACCAGCCTTCCTCGTTTTCTCTCTGTCCCTCTGTGTCTCTCTGTCCCTCTGTGTCTCTCTCTAAATCTCTCATTCAGCCTTCTTAGTCCCATTTTCTGTCCTCCGTCTTCCTCTTAGAGCCTTCTTTGTCACTTATTTTCCGCCTGTCTTCCTCTGAATGCCTTCTTAGGTCCCATTTTCTCTCCTTATTCTTACTCGTAGTGTCTTAGTCCCCATTTTTCTGTCTCACTCATATGCCTTTTACTCTTAAAGTTCCTTTTGTCTCACCCGGTAATGTCCCATTTTCTTTTTTTCACCCAGTATCCGTGTCTCTCTCTCTCCCTCTCTCTCTCTCTTAATGTTCTGTTTACAGCCACACCCAGTATCTTTCTTCCTCTTGATGCCCCCATTCTGTCACACATAGTATCCTTCTCGCTCTAAATGTCTTATTTCTATCTCGCCCAATATCGAGCCACTATCTCGTTTGTCTCTTTATTTATTTATTTATTTCCATCTTACTGTCTTCTTAATCTCATTTTCTGTCTCACTCAATATCCGAATGAGTGTCTTGTTGGTTACACTTTTTTTTTATCTCTTCCTTTAATGCCTTCTTAGTCCCATTTATTCATGACATAGTTGAGCCTGCAGTCCGACATACAAACCTAAGATTTTATATACTTGTAGTTAGACTGAAACAGGCGTGAAACAAGGATGCATACTGTCTCCTTTGCGTTTTTGGAATTACAATAGATTTCATAATGAAAAAATGCTGCACAGGTAACACAGGTATTGACTGGGTACATGGGACTCAACTAGAAGATCTTGATTTTGCTGATGACATAACTCTTATGAGTAACAATGTCAATTTCATGCAGGAAAAAACAGATAGCCTGTCTTCACTGGCTAGCAAAATAGGGCTTGAAATTAAGAAGGACAAAACAAAAATAATGAAACTTCCTATTAATCACATTGGAAAAATACACGTAGAAGGGACAGATATTGAATAAGTCAATCAATTTGCATACCTTGGCAGCTACATAGACCAGGATGGTGACACCAGAAAGGAAGTTAGAATTAGAATTGCAAAAGCAGCATCAATCTTCAAGAATCTTGAGAACATATGGCATTCAAAAGTTATAAGCACAAAAACCAAGTTAAGACTATTCAATTCAAATGCAATTCAATTCAAATCCATCCTCATTCAACTCAATTCAAATCCACCCTCATTTATGCATGCGAAAGTGGAAAACAGCTAAAGAAACAGACAAGAAATTAGACTCTTTTGAAAACAAATGCCTAAGGAAAATACTCGCCACCAAGTGGAACGAATTCAAGAACAATGCAGAGATAAGACAGATGGCTGAACAACAACCAGTCTCATGGGTGATCAGGAAAAGGAGATGGACATATGTTGGTCATGTGATGAGAAGAAACAGTCAGAGAATCCCAAAACAAGCTATCAAGTGCAACACAACAGGCCAAAGAAAAAGAGTCAGACCACGTGAAACTCTAAAGAGGACATTGTTAAGAGAGGCCAAATTAATAGACATGAAATCCCTTGATGAGGTTGAAAGGCTCGCCGAAGACAGGAAAAATTGGCGAACTACCTTGCGAGCCCTATGTGACGTTTAACGGCACGGGAAGGATATAAGATATAAGATGGACACAGGGATACAAATGGCTGCGTTAGATAGGTGACACACTTTTAAAAAGATAAACGAATCACAACTGGCAAAAACTCTATCCTACTTCTTCACGTTACTCCTAGAAACAAACTCTCAGCCGGGTAGACGAGGTTGTGATTGATATGTTCCTAATGGGTCTTCGGTCTTCAAAGAAGCTTACGTGTTGTTGGATCCGCTCTTGACACTCAAATGGGTCACTGTATCCGCTTACCATCATGCCTGGATTCTCCGTGTTTTTTCCGATCATCACATTAAGGTCTGCAAAGAGAAGAAGTTCCCAGTTGTAGGACGATCGGACAATAAAACAACAACGACGACAACAATAATTGCAACAAAAGCAGCGACAGCAACAATAATAACAATAAGAACAACAATAACAATTAAAACAACAACAGCAACAACAATAACAGTAATAATAATAATGAACTAATCATAGCAAAAATAGAGCAATTGCAACATTAACAATAACAACACAACAGCGGCAGCAGCAACACAGTTTCAACAACATCAGTAATAACACAACAGCAGCAGCAACAACAGCACATTTGCAAAGATAACAGCAGCAACAGTGCAAATACTAGTAGTAGTAGTAGTAGTAGTAGTAGTAGTAGTAGTAGTAGTAGTAGTAGTAGTAGCGAAAACAACAAAAACATCACAACAGAGCAACAACAGAAGCAGCAGCAGCAACAACAACAGTGCAACTGCAGTAACACCAATAGTAACAATAAAAACAGAAAAATAATGTAATGTATAAGAAATCAGTATTAGCTCTGCAGTTTTTGACCATGGAGACGGGCCGCCTCTTTCCATTTCCTTTGATATCATTAGAATGCTACTTCCACCCAATCAGTCAAGAATGAAACTTCATTCAGGCCAGTCAAGAATGCTACTTCAAGCCAGTAAAGAGTGCTATTTTCACACAAGCCAGTCAAGAATGCTACTTCACAAAAGCCAGTCAAAAAGTGCTACTTCACCCAACCAGTCAGAAATTACTACTTCACCCAGGCCATTCAAGAATGCTACTTCACCCAAGTCAGTCAAGTATGCTACTTCATCCAACCAGCCAAGAAAAAATATTTCATTCAACCAGTCGAGAAGTATACATCACCCAAGCCAGTCAAGAATGATACTTCACCAAGCCAGTCAGGAATGTTACATCACCCCAACCAGTCAAGAATGCTATTTCATCCAACCAGTCAAGAATTATACATCAACCAAGCCAATCAAGAATGCTGCTTCACCAAACCAGTCAAGAATGCTACTTCCACCCAGCAATACAAAAATAAAAAAACTTGCTACACGCTATATCCCCCAGCTCCGCTGTAACCCTCCCATACTCTTTTCTTTTTTCTCCTGTTGTCCTTGTTCAACACACGTTCTTCACCTTAGACCAGGAAAACGGAAGGAAAAAAAAAAAAAAAAAAAAAACTCCGGTCATTGATTTTCTTCATCGTCATAGAAACAAGATCGATAACTCAAGGTTCTGCATGTGTTTCGGTTTCTGTTTTTCTTCTTTTGGTATATAGGTTGTGTGTGTGTGTGTGTTTTGTTTTGTTTTGTTTTTTTTAACTGAATGTACGTGGCATGGCTTAGTCGCGAGGTGGGCGGGAGTTATGTTACTGCTGACTCAACGTGTGTGCGTGCGTGCGAGTCAGCCATTCTTGCTGGTTTCTAGAAACAACAGGATGTAAATTTCTCACTGTAGGAACGGAACAAATGACGAAAGTTTTTTTTTTTTTTGTTTTTAGGGTGAGAAACGATGGTACCGAGTTCAACACAAACACATGGCCTCGGGGTATCATGCGGTCTTATCAGCTGATGTGGGTCGCACCGCACCTGTCATTCAGCTACCCTTTTTTTTTGGGGGGGGGGGGAATTTAGCCGTTAAAATGCGTGCAATTGTCAATGCCAGTGGTGATATCTAGACGGTTTTAGGCACTAAACTGTCTGTTGTTTACAACAGGGAGCAAAAATAACAACACAGCTCCTCAGATCATCAGAGAAGTACCACCCCCACCCCCGCAAGCTTCAGCCCTATAAATATCTGACGCTGTGGGTGTGGGGGTTGCGTCCCTTTGGACCATGACTCTCAGAAGGTCTGTGAGTTGTTGGCTCCACAGTGCTGAAGGTAGTACTCGGATGTGCACATGTGTAACTTATCAGAGTTCCTTGCTGTTTGTTTGGTGGATTCCACATTCTTTCTTGTGCTGACGTGACCAAGTCCTTGACTGCTCTTCACGTTTGTTTGCACTTGCCTGTCCAGTCCATCACGCGTGGCAGTTGCTGTGTATAACATACCCAGAGGGAAGCAGAAACACCAGCCACTTTTGTCGCCCAGTGAGACGGTGCGAGAAGTTACCTCCCATAATATTGCCTTGACCGTTGTTTCAGTGCTGTGTAATGACCGAGTCATCATGTGCCTTCTCCAGAACGAAGGTTGGCGGTAATGAATCTCCGGTTCCCTCGCTCCCTCGATGGTGCACTCGGCCAGGTTGTGTCCTGTCCAGTTTCGCATCTGTCTCCTCTTGTCATTTCTCTTTCCTATACCATGTCTGAAGTGCAGAGAGTTTAATGTGAATCTATATTTATCCCTTATAGACTACTCAAAGGCATTTGATTGTGTTCAACACCAGAAACTTTGGGAAATAATGGGGAAAAAATGGGATTTCCAACACATTTGATACAATTAATATCACTGGTGTATCTAGACTAGCAAGCAGTAGTAAGAATAAATGGTGTAACAACAACTTTATTTGACATAAAACAAGGGGTCCGTCAGGGGTGCATATTGTCGCCTTACTTATTTAACTTGTATACTGAAAATATAATGAGGTATGTTAGAGAAGATGTAGGCAAAGAATGTTACGATGCCATAACAATTGGAGGTTACGACATACCAGAGATTTGATATGCTGATGACACGGTATTACTGTCCACAACACAAAAAGGAATGGAAAAACTAATTATGTCAGTCTGTAAGAATAGTGAAGAGCAAAACCTCTATCTTAATGCGAAGAAAGCTAAATTGATGACAAGTGACAAAACAAACAGGGCAGCTGATATATGTATCAATGAGGAAAAACTGTAAGAAGTGGAGAGTTTTGAATATCTTGGATCACTGCTAACTAATAATGGAGATACAATGAGGGAAATTAAAAGGAGGACATATATCGCTCTTCAGAAAGTAAGACAACTAAAGAATCTGTGGAGAAGAACAGACAGAACTACAAAAATAAGATTTTTAAGGGCATGCATCTTTCCCATCGCAACATATGCCTGTGACACCTGGACAACTAACAAAACAGCTGAGAAACACATAAATGCCTTTGAATGTAAATGCTACAGAACAGTTATTCACATATCATGGACACAAAAAAGAATAAATATATCCATACTACAAGAACTTAATATTGAAGAAGGCTGGGTAGGAAAGAAGATTAAACAGAGAAAACTTAAATATTTTGGGAATATTAAACGTCATGAGAATTTAGAAAAGACAGTCTTGGAAGGGTGCATAATGG
This sequence comes from Achatina immaculata, assembly GCA_009760885.1. NCBI lineage: Eukaryota > Metazoa > Mollusca > Gastropoda > Stylommatophora > Achatinidae > Lissachatina > Lissachatina immaculata. Next base: position 11,321,314 of record CM019695.1, on the reverse strand, counting down.
GGAAAAATAAAGAGAGGAAAACCAAGGCGAAGATGGCTGCACGACATCGTTGACGATCTGCAAATGGATGCATCCTCAGCAGGGCCTCTTGATTGCAACCGAGAGGTCTACATGAGAGCTGCTAGGGAGGCAAAGTTCCGAAAGCGACATGCAAATGACTGACTATGGCAGTAATTATCACTACATCAGATGATCTGACATTCTTTAGCATTCTTTGTAGGTCTTCATAGTACTCCTCAGTGAATTCTTCAGAGTAATCTTGTGCTGGCGTGCAGGTCTGACATATTGCTGGGTCGAAAGCCTTTGATTTCTATTGGCATCATTCTGTCGTCGAGTGCCCAGTATCCATTTACAAACTTCCTAATTTCATTTTTTTATTAAAAAAAAAACTAAACAACCAAGATCTGGCTAAGCCAAAACGAATTTATAAGTGTTTACAGGGCAGTATTCCAGTCTTCTTCCCCCCCCCCCCCCCCCCCACGTTTATGCTATTTCCAGCAGGAGGCCTTTTTCTGCTTATAATTTTTTTTTTTAAAATTAACTCGCTCTTTGTCAACAGTCTTCCATTCACAATTTTCATACAGCTCTGCATATGCATATCTTCTTCCTAGCCCGTTGATGAGATTCACTTTACGCTGCTGATGTTATATATGCAGCCGGGCGTGAGATTATTATCATCGTTATAAAGGACACCGCATAAAGCTATGTCTATGGAGTTGAGGAGTAACATTTGTCATGTTTTGTATTGTTTTTTTGTTCCTTGTAGGGAAAAAGGAGCGATTTTGTTGTTGTCGGAATTAAATAGTATCTGTACTCAGGTTTCCGCATCTTGTTTGCTTTTAACTCTCTATGTCGTAACAGTAGTCTTGGTTTTTGATTGGTTATCTACTGGTGGCACACCCACCCAAGCGTTGCGGTTTAATATTTCATATGGGGGGGGGGGGGGAAGGGGTCAGTCATTTTGCAACGTTTCGGAGCCGGTTTGGGGGTGTGCACTCGGCTGCACGATCAGTGTCTCTGGTTCGATTCCACAAGCCGGGTGGATTTTTGTTTGTTTGTTTGTTATTGTTTCGGACCGACCGCCACTACCATCAGCTCGGCCTCAAGAAATGGATACCTCGGGCTTCCGTGGGAAAACAGAGGCAGCCAGGACTAGGCACTGGCGTCCCTAGGTCAAATACTGAAGTGGCCTAGAAATGTGAAGGGACAAAACACTCCTCCCTCGGACGGGATGCAAATGCAAAAAAAAAGGGGGGGGGGTGTATAACTAAAACACAGCATTTCCGATATCTTCTTATATCTTCTTATATCCTTCCTGTGCCGTTAGACGTCACATAGGGCTCGCAAAGTAGTTCGCCAATTTTTCCTGTCTTCGGCGAGTCTTTCAACCTCAACAAAGGATTTTATGCCTGTTAACTTGGCCTCTCTTAATAATGTTCTCTTCAGAGTTTCACGCGGTCTGCCCCTTTTTCTTCGGCCTGTTGTGTTCCACTTGATAGCTTGTTTTGGGATTCTCTGCTCATTTCTTCTCATCAAGTGGCCAACATATGTCCATCTCCTTTTCCTGATCACCCGTGAGACTGGTTGTTGTCCAGTCATCTGTCTTATCTCTGCATTGTTCTTGCATTTCCGATATATTCGCCACTAATTTATTGAGCTTTTAAAATAGCTTTTCATACGTGCTAGGTATATCGTTTTTCTTTCATTGCTTCTATTGCTTGTTCTCTTCCCCCCCCCCCCCCCCACCTCTTTACAGTTAATCATTAACTGTCCTTGACTCACATGCGTTAAAATCATCATGATACAAGTGCCGTCCCGCTAGTGTTGGTAGTCATGAAATCTCCACAGTTCGCAACACTTGATTCTCTCGCTAGGGCCAATCGATGATTTTCTTCCGTGATATGGTATGGCCTCTCTCTCTCTCTCTTTCTCTCTCACATACACACACAAACACACACACACACCGCCTTCCCTACCATTTCACTTTTCTTTTTGTAATATTTTCAAATCCACCCGCTCATTACCTGTTCATTGAAAATTGGATTTTTTTTTTCTCTTCTTATAAATTCTAATTAATTTTCTATTTTTTTTTTATAATTCGCTGAAGATGCTCTTAGACATTATATGGAGAAAGCTCAGCTGGTTTACTTGTCATACTGTAGGTGTTCCCATATTCTTAGTTGAAGATTCTCTTACACCTCAGTGCTATAGTTACTTTTTTTTTTGCAGTCTTCATAGAAGTGTAACCAGTGCCTTGTCCTCTCATGGCTAGGCGGCTCATGAACATACTATAGTCCAGGGTTCTCTTCCCAGTTTTTTTCCAGCTCTCAAAAGCGAAGATGGTGTCGGATTTGGCATTCAGCGAACACCAGTTGACATGCTACCGTCGGGGTGTGTAACCGCATCTGACATGCTACCGTCAGGGTTTTTAACGGCACCTGACATGCTATCGTCGGGGTTTTTAACCCCAGCTGGCATGCTACCGTCGGGGTTTTTAACGGCACCTGACATGCTATCGTCGAGGTTTTTAACCCCAGCTGGCATGCTACCGTCGGGGTTTTAAACCCCAGCTGGCATGCTACCGTCGGGGTTTTGAACCACAGCTGGCATGCTACCGTCGGGGTTTTTAACCGCAGTTCTACATGCTACCGTCGGGGTTTTTAACCGCAGTTCTACATGCTACCGTCGGGGTTTTTAACTACAGCTGACATGATAGGGTTGGGGTTTTGAACCACAGCTGACATGCTCGAATCGGGGTTTTGAACCGTAGCTGACATGATAGGGTTGGGGTTTTGAACCACAGCTGACATGCTGGAGTCGGGGTTTTGAACCACAGCTGACATGATGGGTTGGGGTTTTTAACCGCAGCTGATATGCTACCGTCGGGGTGTTTAACCGCAGCTCTACATGCTACCGTCTGGGTTTTTAACCACAGCTGACATGATAGGGTTGGAATTTTGAACCACAGCTGACATGATATGGGTGGGTTTTTAACCACAGCTGACATGATATGGGTGGGTTTTTAACCACAGCTGACATGATAGGACTGGGGTTGTGAACCGCAGCTGATATGCTAGCGTCGGGGTTATGAACCGCTGCTGATGTGCTAGGGTTGGGGTTGTTAACTACACCTGACCTAGAGCCCTAGACCATGTCCCACCTCTTCGTTGGACCTAGCTAACGGGGACAGGGATCGCCATAGTCCCCACTGTGGTAGAGCCTACTAAAGAAATATCACGCGCCCCTTGCTTTTTTTTTTTTTTAGCAGCATCCAGGACTGATAAAAATAACATCAATGACCCGCTCCCAATCCAGTTCGATGCTGTGCCTCAACCATCTTCACCGCATCGGCTGCAAGTAACACCAGCTCACAGTTCCAAGGAGACTGAAGATTTCTCCAGCTTCTAATATGCTTCTAGGCTGATCCTACGTTTTCTATTAATAGTTTATACAGAGAGCAAAACGCAGAACAAATTAGATCAGTGGTTCCCAGACTGTTTTTTTTTTTGTGTGTGTTTTGTTTCTGGACTGCCGGCCTCCTGCTTCCCAGATATAACCTTAGCTCCCCCCCCCCCCCAAACGAAAACACTTTTTTTCATTCAGCTGATTTCGGACTCCTCCCACACACCACCCCCACCCCCACCCCCCAAGGGGTGTGGGAAGCAAGGGTACTACTTCTCATTTTGGGAATCACTGCATTGAACAGACGTATGAAAACATTTAGTTCGTCATTATTTATGCAGTAAAGAAGGTGTGTCCTCTAAAGCGGCGGGTACTGAGGATAACAAGTGACATGAATATGGAAATAACAAGTGTTATTAAGGCCTGCAGTGGTTTCAGTACAGACGAAAAATAACAGATAACGAATCTTTAATTAAACTCCCAGTCCCCCCGCAGAATATGCAATAGATATGTATTGAATTTCCACAGATACAAATTTCATTTCCTGGTTGGTTGAAAGCGAATTTCAATAGCATTTCACGGAAACACGAATACGTTGGAAAAAAAATGGGGGAGGGGTGGGGGAGGGGGGGAGGAGATATTAGCACGAAAATGACTGTGTAATCATCAGCTAGAGATTGCCAACTTTGAGAACAGTCTAAATATAGAAATAAACACCGACATAGAATGAGCCTCATGTTGTATACAACACCGGTTGTGCTGAATCTTATATAGTTTTTAAAATAGGGGTAAGATAATTGTTAGAAGCTCTGAAAGTCTGGCAGAAACGAGACCCTCTAAATACGGACGTGTTCAAGATTATCTGGGCAACCTTATGGTGTTTCATTTGGCCAAAAGAGAAGAGACAGGTGTAGAAGGGACAGAGGGAGTAATAGAGGCGGACAAATAATGATTTTGTGAAACCGGTAAAATTATACCCGTCTTTCACCTTGTATGAATCATCATCATCATCATCAGGTGCCTTGGCGACTTGCTTTGGCTGTCATCCTTCTCCAGACCACCCGATCCCTCATGCAGGCCATTAGCTGAGTTGGTGATCTCCTCTCACACCATCCCGTCAGACTGCCCAATATAATTTCTGTCGGTCTTTCCTTGGCTCTTCTCACCTTATTTTTCATGTTGTAATATTTCAATGCCCCCTCTTCTCATTGCATGTTCTATGAAAGTAGATTATTATTATTATTATTTTTTTTTGTGACAAAATTTATTTGTCTCTCCAGCTCTTCTCGTACGTTCTCCATTAGTTATTTTTGCTGTCCGGGGAATTCGCAACATTCTTCTAATAAACCACATTTATGCTGCTTCCACTGATTTTTGTGTAGACCTGCCTATTGTCCATGATTCACTTCCATATAACAAGATAGATTCAATATAGCATTTTATGACTCATTTTCTAACATTCATGTGTTTGCATAATATGTTTCTTACTCTCTGAAATGCTTGGCCTATTCTGTTCCTAATTTCTCTCCTGCATTTCCCATTTCACGTAATTACTGCTCCAAGGTATATGGATTTCTGCACCTGCTTTAGAATAGTTCCATTTAATTTTATAGATTTTGGTGGATTCTGTTTCTTAGATATAACCATAGTCTCTGTCTTTTTGATGTTCAAAGTAAAGTCTTCCTGTTCCCTTTCTTTAGCGACTTTATCCAAGAGATTTTGCAGGTCTTGTTGGTTCTCAGCTATCAGTACTGTGTCGTCAGCATACCGAAGGTTGTTAATATTGTATCCTCCTACTTTTAAACCTGGTTCTGTATGACCGTTCTTAGAATATTCTCGATGTACAGAGAGAAAAGGTCTGGAGACAGTACACATCCATGTAACTCACTTTGTTTTATAGGTTGATATTTTCCAGTTCTATTTTCAACTCGACTCGCTGTTTCCTGCTGCCAGTATAGATGTTTTACAATCCTCAGGTCTTTTCCATCAGTGTTTCTGTCCTCAGGCATTTTAATAATCTCATCATGTTTCATTTTGTCGAATCCTTGTATGAAGCATATTCCGAAATACCGGTTTTCTCAATACAGCATCCGGCACTTGATACTTTTTTTTAAAATGTAAAATTAAACATATTTACAGACATCAGCGGAAATTAAATATTCGAGTGAACTTGTTTTGTCCCACCCACCCACCCCCCCCCCCCACCCCATATCATATTAACGGCGATAAACAAAAATGCTCACATGGTGAACCAAGGTCAAAACTGGCTGATTCTCCTACGTGCAGATTCATCGTCAACAACCCACTGGCCTGATTATCATCCGGCCGATTCCACTGGTTGATTTTTTTTTTTAAAACTAGAAATAATATAAACCAGTTACGGTAACCGATGAAATCCAATAGTTTCGGTTGTTCTCGTTTTCAATCGGTAATTTACCTGTTAACGCTATCACTGCCGTAGGTGTATCTTTCAGATGAATATATAATTTCTTCTTCGTTCGCTTCTACCACCAAGACCGCCCTGTGATCCTACTGAATTTACACCTGTGGTCCTCGGTAAGTCCCGTGGTCCCCCGTGTGGTCCCCGAAAGGACCACAAGGGGTTCAGAGTATCGCAGGGCTTGAGCCTGTATTCTTGGTGAGTCACAGAAGCGGGATTACGTGACACCGTGGTTTTCGTTGCACCAGTTTAGTCTAGTTGGGCTTTCTCACCGGAAAACCTCGGCGTGTTTTGGATATCAGTATATCCCCGCCGGATGAGAGGTGGTAGCCCACCCAGTCCAGCGTTGGACTTTCTCACCGGAAAACCTCAGCGTGATTAGGATACGCATACATCCCCGCCGGGTGAGAGGTGGTTGCCCATCTAGACTGCCCTGGTCCAGTGTCTCCGACTTCAGCATTTTATAGTTGTGGCCGCTATCCTTCCTAGTAATATATAATATATTATGTTCATTATCGATCATTCTTATCCTTCTTATCCTTCTTAGTGTTTCCTGTCAGTTCAAAATTCTTTCCTCTTTTTTTTCCCCACCCCCTCCTAATGCCGTTTGGTCAATCTGCTGAGATATTTTGAGAACCTCAGATGAAGAAAGAAGGAGAGCAACTCTTTTGTCTGTGATATCTTTTCTTTTTTTTTTCTCCTTTTGTTTCTATACATGAGCAATATCCAACTAAACACTAGGCGAATAGTTACAGATGTAGTGATTATCTATGGCTGTAATAGAAAATAATGGTAATAATTATCGAATGGCAAGCACCTGATATTTGAAGGAGGAGCGAATCAAGATAGTCAAATAGCTAATAAAGGATTTAGGTCTTGTATACTATTCAGTACTGTGGAAAGGTTATATGAGATTTAGCTATATAAGGCGAAAAGGAAAGAAATTAGAATGACTCTCTTCCTTTACCGAGTCAGCAGACTAAACTCTCATATATGGAAGAGATGGAAGGTACAAGACAAAAGGGGCAGGCTAAACTTCCATTTATGTAAGAGATGGAAGATGCAAGATCAAGGGGAAGACTAAAGTTTCATTTATGGGAGAGACTGAAGGTGTAAGACCAAGAGACTAAACTATCCTTTATGCCGGAAATGGAGGGTACAATATCAAGAGGCAGACTAAACTGTCCTTTATGCCGTAGATGGAGGGTACAAGACCAAGAGGCAGACTAAACTATCCTTTATGCCGGAGATGGAGGGTACAAGACCAAGAGGCAGACTAAACTATCCTTTATGCTGGAGATGGAGGGTACAAGACCAAGAGGCAGACTAAACTATCCTTTATGCCGGAGATGGAGGGTACAAGACCAAGAGGCAGACTAAACTATCCTTTATGCCGGAGATGGAGGGTACAAGACCAAGAGGCAGACTAAACTATCCTTTATGCCGTAGATGGAGGGTACAAGACCAAGAGGCAGACTAAACTATCCTTTATGCCGGAGATGGAGGGTACAAGACCAAGAGGCAGACTAAACTATCCTTTATGCTGGAGATGGAGGGTACAAGACCAAGAGGCAGACTAAACTGTCATATATACAAGAGACAGAAGCGAAGATGCAGATCAAGTATTAGGGAAATCATTGAAACAACAGAAGAGTTTAAACTTTGATGGCTTCAATTGTATAAATGTTACAGACTTAACAAGGAATTAATCGATGTTTTCAGCCAACGCAAATATTTATTCTCAAAGGTCTCATAAGGATTTTTTTTGTTGTTGTTGGGGGGGGGGGGGGACAAAATAAACAGTGGTGAAATTTTTATAGAAAAAACGTGAAATATATTAACAGAGTAGGCGGACTTAGACGAAGTGGTGGGATGATAAAGAGAGAAGTGTATGTACTGAATTAGCAATATGTCAAAGCCACGCGACAAAACGATTTTACTCCGTTGAGACAACTGAAAGTAAAAAAAAAAAAAAACAACCAAGAAAACTATATCTAGCCACAAAAGAAAGAAGGATATAATTCTGTAAAGGTTGCGGGTGTACAGTGATTGGCTGTCAGCTCAGACCAATAAGTGAGCGGTTGCTTTTTCAACTATTCAGAGATTACTGGTGGGTCGATGTTTTTGGCTTAGAAACGATATTATGACTTCCTCGTTACAGTAACGATCATTTTCTGTCCTTTCAAAGCGTGTAATTTGGTGGATGTTTGCCGTTTTCCCCTGTGCCCGCCCTGCGTCCCGTTAAGAAAGAGGCAGCGGCAACTCAAAGCAGTGGTTGACCTTTATTTTTGCTTCATCTGAAGTAGCGCTTGACCTCTCCATTGTTTAGTCTTGTAGTTTTTATATAAACTGTAGCCAGGAATAGAGATGAATGTACCTTTTTTGCAGTCTATAGTAGGGTATATACATATATATATGTGATCTTCAGTATATATATATATAATCACGTGCCATGCTGATCGGCGTAGGCGGTCATACTCCTCTTCAAATCTCGGTCCTTGACATTTCTGAGTAGCGCTGTTGCTGATGTCCTTCCATGCCACAATGTCAGGCCTTCTAACATCTGTTCCCTCGGTCTTCTTCTGCCTCTCCAGCCTTCAGTTTTGACCGTTGTTATGATGTTTTCCAATTTCTCTCTTCTCATGACGTGCCACAAGAATGATGATTGCCTTTTCCTTGTTATTATACTATGTTTTTCGTTAGCTTGTCTCAAACATACTCATTACATATCTGGATGGATGGATGTATGGACGGACGGATGGATGGATGGATGGATCACTGTACTGGTTAAACACCCACTGGCACTTTTCTTCTTCGTTCGCTTCTACACCAAGACCACCCCATGATTCTACTGAATTTACTCCCTTGGTCCTCAATATGTCCCGTGGTCCCTGTGTGGTCCCCGAAAAGACCACACGGGATCCCCGAGAGGATCATAAAAGGTTCAGAGTATCTCAGGGCTTGATCCTGTATTCTTGGTGGGTCTTTGAAGCGGGATTGCGTGACACCGTGATTTTCGTTGCACCAGTTTAATCTAGAGTTGAACTTTCTCACCGGAAAACATCGACATGTTCTAGATATGAGTATATCCCCGCTGCGTGAGAGGTGGTTGCCCATCTAGCCTAGAGTTGGACTTTCTCACCTGAAGACCTCGACGTGTTTTGGGATACCCGTGTATCCCCGCCGGGTGAGAGTTGGTTGCCAATCCAGTCTGGCGTTGGACTTTCTCAACGGAAAACCTCAGCATGTTTAGGATACGAATACATCCACGCCGGGTGAGAGGTGGTTGCCTATCTAGACTGCACTGGTCCAGTGTCTCCGACTTCAGCATTTTGTGATCGTGGCCGCTACCCTTCCTAGTTGTGACCAGGATGGAGCTTTTGTCCAGGAGGACGAATCCTCGCCACTAGTGAGTTTCACCCCTGGGTTGAGCCGGTTTAGGCATATTAACCCAGTATGGGCGTGTTTGAGACGTGACTGACCTCTAGAGCGGAGGTACCGTGACTTGAGTTTAGGCATATTTTACCAGTATGGGTTTAGAACGGACGTGGCCGGCCTCTAGACCAGAGGTGCCATGGTATGAGTAGCTCTCCCCGCGAAACTACTTGACATACCGATTAAGCTTCACTTTATCCTTTCCATCACCTTTTTACATCGCCGCCGCACGGCAACCCTGATTGCTTTTCCTCATTTTCTTCATTGGCCGGGAGGAGTTTCACTCCACGCGCGGCATCCGAAGAGTCTCACCAGCAGCTTACCCACTGGCACTAACAAGACGTATGCACTGGCTAAACTGTTTTATGTTTCGTTCAGAGTTTGCTTTTCGCGTTGGAAACAGCGCCACCACGTGTCTGTCGTCGGAACACTTGCTGACCGATTTTTCACATTCGCCACACGTGCTCCCTTATCATGTGAACTATTTTGGCGGCCATTGTACACCTAGTTTCAGGATAATAATGCCTAGTTTTCGTACAAGATAAAACTATGCTATGTAATCAGCGACTCGAGGTTTTTTTGTTTTATTTGTGGGGGTAAGGTTAACCCACGGCCGTTTTGCTAAAATGTAGTATCCCACGCTCTGTAATGTTGGGTGAAACGTGGCTGACGTCAGGCTAACTCTGGGTTTTGTTGACAGCGCTGTGGGAAACAGACTACTCCAAGGATGGGTGTGCGGGTAGCGTGTTTGTGAAGGTCATTGGGTACTGTCTATCTGTCTGTCTGTCTATCTATTCGTCTTATCTGTCTTTTGCAAATCTCTATCTGCCCGTCTATATATCTGCCCCCAATTCACACATCCACCTTCCTCTAGCGCTGTAAAACTAACTTATCCTTTCAGAACCTCTCTCTCATATTCTTAGTTTAAGCGTCTGTGTCTGGCGTGAGTTCGTGTAAGAATGGAAAGAAGAAAGAAAACTCAGTGAGCATAAACTGTCCCATTCTGCAAAGCCCTGCCGACAGCCTGACAGCCACGAGCACCAGAGAGAACAACCAGCCAATGTGGGCTGAACATAACCAAACAAAAAAAAAGAAACCACCCGTTCCTCACAGTTGGACAGGGTATGTTGTTATTGCATGCGCTCTGCAACCTGTGTCTGCTTCACCAGTTTTTTCATTAAAAAAAAAAGACAGCAACCTGTGTTATGTTATTTTATTTGTTAAGTTTCAAACTGCTGGACAAGTGGTTGGGCTCGGAGCCACTGTACTAGGTGTGTCGAGGTCAGTGAGTGCGTTCTCTCCCCCCCCTCTCTCTCTCTCTCTCTCTTTTATACCTGTCCACAATTTGTGAAGCGGATTAAATCAACATATTAAACATGAAAGGGGGGGGGGGGCCGCATGATTGGTCCTAAATGTTCACCATTTTTTTGTTGTTGGTTTCAATAATTGGAAATTAGAAGTGGGTGTTCCATGTTTACATCTGTGGAGAGGTTGGTTGGCGGAAATGCTGCGGGACATATTGTGAGGTGACACGTGAGGGCATGAGAATGGAGATAAAAAGTTGAAAGCCGCCCCGAAGGAGGAGGAGGAGGGTGCTAAAAGTGTGTAGAAACGATTCCCTCCCCCTGCCCCCGCCCCCCGGGCCCTTTGTTTTAAAAATGTATTGCTGCCTTCTTCAGTTCAGTGGTCGCGAGCCTTTCTTAAATTTCGTGAGCCCTGGAAACTTTCCAGGGATAATTCTGCTCCGTCCCTGCAGTTTTCTCGGCCTGTGACCTTTGTACTTGTGTAAACAATTTTAAAAAAAATAAATACAGTCGTCCGACGACATAACAACAGCATGTGGGCTTGGGTCGCTGGGTGGGTAGTGTGCCGCTGTAAGTAGATTTGGTCGTTAAAGTGAGAGATCAGACACTTTGGTACCTGTAGCATGTTATAGGATGAACACATGTGTTCACCGTCACGTGCCTAGCCCACAGTAACTGCGTGGAAATTACTCATAAAATATGAATCACCGCTCATGACATAAAAGAACATTACAGCAGAAAGTGATTCCCCGAGTTGTAAAAATGAACATATCAGCATCACAACATTGAACCAGGCTTCAAGCACCTGGGGAGGTTGATAAACCTCAGGCGGACGATGTGAAATGGAGATAGAGAACAGAAGAACACGGGCTAAAATAATGTTTGAAAAAGATGGGAAGAAAATATTTGATATAATCAGACACTGACACTGGAGGTTCCAGAAATGTGCGCTGCGGTGTTATATCGAACCGATCTTGTTTTGTGGATGTGAAACAGGACAGGCACCAGGGAAGTACAGCGCCGCCTGGAGGCCGTGGAAGTGTGGCTGCCTAGAAGAATGCTAAACCATACCATGGACGGCGAAGAGATCGAACGAAGAGGTTCTGAAAGAGGAGGAAGAAGAAGAAGAACAACAACAACAACATTCAGAAAGAAACAATCCAAATTCACAGGACAGGTCATGAGAGCAGGTATGTTGGAATAATTGATGATAACAGGGATGATGGAATGGAGGGCAAAAGAGACAGAGGCAGACAAAGAGAGAAGATGATAGATGAGACTGACGAAGTGGCACGGAGAAAGAACAACAGTCCAGCTACATACTTAACGCCCGGGATAGAGAACTGTGGGAAAGCGTGACCGCCGACGCCTGTCGACACGGCACTGGACAGATAGGTAGTAACAGTTTCTTAAATCCGCATAAAAATGCTCATACACGTATATACTCGTATATCCACATGTACACATTTTTGTTTGTATTCACCAAATGATGATGTGCTTGCCTATCACCTTCTCTTGTCCTGTTTGTGGATGTAGGACGGTAAATGTTTGTAAATTACAGAAAATTAAACACGAATAGTTTTCGGGTGTAAGTGCTTTATATATGCACACACAAAAGTCATTGGAAACTGCAGAAATGTGATTTATTAGAAGAATGTTGCGAATTCCCTGGACAGCAAAAATAACTAATGGAGAATGTTTGAGAAGAGTTGGAGATAGAAAAAGTTGTAAAAAAAAATAAGAGAGAGAGAGAGAGAGAGAGGGAGGGAGGGAGAGAATGTACTTTCATAGGACATGCAATGAGAAGAGGGGGCGTATACAATATAACAACAGGAAAAATAGAGGGAAGAAGAGCCATGGGGAAGACCAAGAGAAATGATACTTATCAGGCTGACGGGATGGTGTGAGAGGAGATCACCAACTGAGCTGATGGCCTGCATGAAGGATCGTGTACTCTGGAGAAGCATAATAGCCAGCGCCAGTCGGCATGGCACCTGCCTTTTATCTCGGCTTTGACAACCATTGTATCTTTCTCTCTCTCTCTCTCTCCACGCCTTCGTTACTACCAACCAGTCAGCATGGCATCACACCTCACATGTCTTCATTTAAACATTCACAGTACTCCACCACATAAACTCTCCCACGCAGCCAAGTGAGCTACTTGTATGTCACTCTTTTAAGTGGTCCCTTTCTTTCCCTCTATTACTTTTTTTCCCGTTCTTTATTATTAACGTGAATTTATATCTCGTCTTTTGTTGTCTCTTTGTTCATTATGTTGTTGTTTTTTTTTGGGGGGGGGGGGGGTATGATTTACGACTCTGTGATCGTTAATTAATAAAACTTCCTACTTTTTAAATAACACATGCGGGACCTCGGTCGTAAGTTGGAATGGCCGTAACTCGGTCGGCCGTAAGTCGGCGCATGACTATACAGTATTTGAATCTGGGCTCGCAACATGGACTCCGGGGTTGGATTCGGCGCGTGGTTCAGTTATGGCTCGCTTAATTGTAAGGATTGTAACGCACCTTAACATCTAAGAATGGGTTTTTAACCTCGACAGACACAAAGGACTTAACTCTTGGAGTATTTACACGCATGGGTAGGCGGTAGTTCGTCTTGCCAGAGTCCGTGGTTCGAGTGACGGTCATTCTTGTTAACTTTTTTTCTTCCTCTTATCTCTTAAGCGTTGGGTGTAAAGATGCACGATAAGGTAAACAGCGACCCATAACTGATATGCCAGCGTCAGGGTTAGCAATCCATAGCTGACCAAGACCCTGTCCCACCTCTCCGTGGTACCCCCAGTAACAGGCATAGCCTGGCTAACGGGGCAGGGATCGCCATAGTCCCCATGGTGGTGGAATCTGCTAAAGAAGCACTGCACCCACCCCACCCCCTGCTTTTAAGCTGTACTCCGGGTTTGAAAAAGTAGCTGCCATAACCCGCTCCCACACCGATACGATGCTGTGACTCAGCATCTCGTCAGCATCGGCAGCAAAGAACACCAGCTCGCAGTTACAGTGAGTTCGTACAAGTACAATCTCTTAAGCGCTTTGTATTTCTGGGGGCTCATAGGGCATCACAGTACTCTCTACAGCTTTTTGTGCGCAAACGTTTTGTTGTTTCCTACTTGCTCAAGAGGGAGATGATTTTAAGATATACCTGATCCAGAGAATGAAAGTTGGGCCAAAATCTTCTTCCAGTTGCTTCTGAAAATGGGAAGAATAAGAGCAGCCAAAGGAGGAGGAGGAGGATGTGGATGCCCATAGTAACTGGGTATTATCAGAACTGAAAACATCCACCACTCTGCTTTTGTAAGCGTAGAAAACCACCATTCTCCCTGTATAAGCTTATACAACCACGTCTCCTTCTTAAGAGTACAAAGCCACCAGTCTCCCTGTAAGAGTACAAGACCACCAGTCAGTCAGTCATTTGCATGTCCCTTGCGGAAAGTTTGCCCCCTCCACCTCTTAACAGCTTTCCTGTAGGCCTCTCGGTTGTAAGCAAGATGCGTCCATTCACAGATTATTAACGATGTCTTGCAGCCATCTTCGCCTTGGTCTTCCTCTCTTTCTTTTTCCCATTATGTATCCTTCCAAGATGGTCTTCTCTAAATTCTCATGACGTTTAACGTGTCCAAAATATTTAAGTTTTCTCTGTTTAATCCTCTTTAATTGCCAACCTTCTTCAATATTAAGTTCTTGTGGTGTGGATATATTTGTTCTTTTTTTTTTTTTTGTTGGTATCCATGATATTTGAAGAACTCTTCTGTAGGATTTACATTCAAAGACATTTATGTGTTTCTCGGCTGTTTTATTAAGTGTCGAGATCCCACAGGCATATGTTGCGATGAGAAAGATGCATGGCCTTAACAGTCTTATTTTTGTAGTTCTGTATGTTCCTCTCCACAGCTTCTTTAGTTGTTTTATTTTTTGGAGAGCGATAAATGTCCTCCTTTTAATTTCCATCATTGAATCTCCAAACGTCACATAGGGCTCGCAAAGTAGTTCGCCAATTTTTCCTGTCTTCCGCGAGTCTTTCAACCTTATCAAAGGATTTTATGCCTGTTAATTTGGCCTCTCTTAACAATGTCCTCTTCAGACTTTCACGCGGTCTGCCTCTTTTTCTTTGGCCTGTTGTGTTCCACTTGATAGCTTGTTTTGGGATTCTCTGATCATTTCTTCTCATCAAGTGACCAACATATGTCCATCTCCTTTTCCTGATCACCCATGAGACTGGTTGTTGTTCAGTCATCTTTCTTATCTCTACATTTTTCTTCAATTCATTCCACTTGATGGCGAGTATTTTCCTTATGCATTTGTTTTCAAAAGAAGCTTATTTCTTCTCTATTTCTTTAGTTGTTTTCCAGCTTTCGCATGCATAAATGAGGGTGGATATTACATTTGAATTGAATAGTCTTAACTTAGTTTTTGTGCTTATACCTTTTGAATTCCATATGTTCTCAAGATTCTTGAAGATTGATGCTGCTTTTGCAATTCTGATCTTAACTTCCTTTCTAATGTCACCATCCTGGTCTTTGTAGCTGCCAAGGTATGCAAATTGATTGACTTCTTCAATATCTGTCCCTTCTATGTGTATTTTTCCATTTTGATTGAGAGGAATTTTCATTATTTTTGTTTTGTCCTTGTTAATTTCAAGCCCTATTTTGCTAGCCAGTGAAGCCAGGCTATCTGTTTTTTCTTGCATGGAATTCACATTATTACTGATAAGAGTTATGTCATCAGCAAAATCAAGGTCTTCTAGTTGGGTCTCATGTACCCAGTCAATACCTGTGTTACCTGTACAACATTTTTTCATTATGAAGTCTATTGTAATCCCAAAAAGTAAAGGAGACAGTATACATCCTTGTTTCACGCCTGTTTCAATCTGGAACCTATTCACTCATCCCTTCTTCTGTCTTGACTGCACAAACATATCCATTGTATAAGTCCTTAATGATGTTGACAATTTTAGATGGTATTCCACATAGACATAAAATTCTCCATAATGAATCTCTGTGTATGCTATCAAATGCCTTCTTAAAATCTATGAAGTTCAGTATTAATGGTTTCTGCTTTTCAATATGTTCTTCAAGTATTATTCTGAGAGTAAAGATCTGGTCGAGACATCTTCTCCCTTTTCGAAATCCTGCTTGTTCTTTTCTCATTGCAGTATCCACAATATATTTGAGTCTGTTCAAAATGACCTTGCAAAATACGTTTGACACAACTGATATTACGGTTACGCCTCTCCAGTTGTTACAGTCACTAAGGTTGCCTTTTTTGGTATTTTAACAATGATTGCTTTTTTCCAATTAGAAGGGACCTTTTCTTCTTTCCAAATCTTGTTAAACATTCTCTGTAGTTGTCTCACGTTGTCACTATTGATAGCTTTTAGCATTTCGGCTGTTATTTCATCTTCACCTGCAACTTTGTTGTTAGCCATTAAATTCACTGCTGTTTCAATTTCATGCAATTTAATTTCATCTAGGTTGACATTTAGTTGTGGGGCTGGTAAGTCTGTTTCAAGGTTTAACAATTCTTGTGGGTGTGGTCGATTAAGTATTTCTTGGAAGTGTTCAGCCCATCTTTGCTTTTGGTCTTCATTTGATGTTAATAGGGTTCCAGTTTTGCTAAGGATTGGTCTTTCTTTAGATGTAATAGTATCTGTTAGCCTCTTTTGTATGTTATATAAAGTTTTGCTGTCTCCTGTTTTTGCTGCTTTTTCTGCCTCTTTCGCCATATTGTCTATGTATTCTCTTTTATCCCTTCTAGCTGAACTTTTTACTTTCTTGTCTATTTCTTTTTATGCTGCTTTCGCCAGATCTTTTCCAAGATCTGTTTTTACATTCAACATGTCTAATTTGACTGCTCGTCTTTCATGTATATACTTCCATGTTTTATCTGATATCCATGCTTTTCTATTTGGTTTTTTTCAGTCCAGCGCTTGCTTTTGCTGCTGTGATTATGGCTGTGCTGTAAGAATTCCATAATTCATCATTCAGTCTCCCTGTATAGAGTATAAAACTACCAGTCTCCCCACATTTAATGATTAGAGAGCTTCGTATTTTCTTTAAAGACCTAATGACTTGTGAGATAGAAAACCCATCTTCACACAGTTAATGATTAGAGAGCTTTATATGTTTTTAAAAATTAAAAACATAATGACATGAGAGGTAAAGATAGCCCTATCTCCCAACAGTTAATGATTAGAGAGTTTTATATTATATTTTCAATGGTATGTATATTACCTAAAGATAGTTCCCATCTCCCCTACAGTTAATGATTAGAAATCTTTATATTCTCTTTAACGACATACTGACGCATAGCCTTTAAAACAAACAAACAAACAAACAAACAAACAAAAAAGAGGAAAGAAGACGCGGATAAAGATAATTTTATTACAAATAAGAAGTTTGTATCGAGAGGTGAATCTTTTTTTGTGTGTGGGGCGGGGGGGGGGGGGGGGGGAGAGTTAAAAGATGAGGAGGTGAATTTATGTGGGTGAATTTAGCGGTGCAGAGAATTAATAAACACAGAGAGTAATGATAAAAATGCAACGTAGCTGGAGCATTACCAACAATTATGCAGACAATCTTGGCAAAAAGTATCGTCATTTGCTGGAGATATGGCAAAATGAGAAGAAAGGGTGCCGATAGTTGATTTTGAAGGGGGGGGGGCGCATATTTTCGATACGTTTCTCTGAGAGAGAGAGAGAGAGAGAGAGAGAGAGAGATAATAAATGTTCGTTAAAAGCGATTCTGTTTGAGTTATTATCACGGAACGTCTCCCAGCAGAGTAATCATCATATCCCATCTTCGAGCAAAATTCGTACATTTTATGGCTAAATCATACGAAGTTTCACTTAATGCAGTTCATTAATTTTGTATTTTAGTTTCTTATTTAAGTTTCTTACCCTGCCTGAGTTTGTTTTTATTTTTTAATTAAGCACACATTTTTAGTTCTGCACAAGTTTTTTTTTCTTATTATTGTGCATTCGTTTTCCAGTTCTCCATAACTTTTTTTCTTCTTCTTCTACATAATTCTTATTATCCATAAACTTTTATTATGTAAATCATTTAACTCGTTATATTATTTAATAAACTCTTTATAACTCCCTATGTTTTGTAGATTTATTAACTCTTTACGCTCTGTGGATAAGGGCATGATAATGATGTCTTATTATTTTAGATCTTCCCGTGTATTTAGATACCCGGACACTGGACTGAATGCTCGAAGCCTAAATAGAACCTACGATGCTCACACAATGATCGCGAGGGTATTTGGAAGTGTTCCCAAGGGTTTATTTTCAAATCGAGCTGTGCAGTTTTCACTATACGCACACTCGGTGTACGACGTTGTGTATGCGAGTGGGTGTATGTAATCTTGGGATGTTATTACTACAGTTATTATTATTAACACCTCTCTTTCCAGTCTTCAACTATAGATCCGTTGTGTCTTGCAGTCGTTGTCTTTTGAGTTCTAGGACGGACATATAGCAAAGCAATTTTTTTTGTTTTCTTTCGTGAAAATGAAGCAGATATTGTCGTTGCTCTACTTTTACATAGAATAATTCATATCACAACGTGCAAAGTACAGAAAACTTCTTTTCAGACTTCACTGAATGGTGTTTCATTTCATGAACAAACCATTTTCATGTCATTAACAAAACAATTTCATTTCACTGATAAAATAGTTTAATTAACAAAACCATGTTCAAAAGAGTTTCATTTCATTAACAGAACAATTTCATTTCATCAACAAAACAGCTACATTTCATTAACAAAACAGTTTCGTTTCATTAAAAAAAAGTTTAAACGTCATTTAAGTTGAGTTTCTTTGGTTTAAAATTTCAGAAACAGCGGGAGTTGACTTTCACGAAGACCCAGGGCCAATCATTTTTGTCCTGCATTCTTCGCGGCCGGCCAGATGGAAGGTGGAGATGCATGGGATCAACAGCCAGGACAAGCATATCTTTATGGTGAGTTCTGTCAGTCCTTGGGCCACGCTTCTTTCTCACCGCATTGTTTGTGTCTGTGGCGCCCGCCGTAGCGACCACATCTGTGTAAAGTCTCATGTTTTGCAGGACATATGTGTATACGAGGACTGTTTAAAAAAAATTGAAAATTGTAAGTAAATGAATAGACATCACAAAGAGCGCGATGCGGCTAATGGGGCGCCCCGTAACGGCAAATTGTGACAACAAACTACCTTTTTTTTTTTTGTCTTTTTCTGTGCCACTACCGGCATTAGTCGTCAGGCTACATCAACTGAAGGGAGCACACTCTCAACGCTTCCGTCGGAGTTTTTTGACAGAGTGAAAATGAAAGGGGCTGGAAGAACATATGAGTGTTCTATTTAAGCTTCGAGCATTCTGTCTCCAGTGTCCAGGTACCTAAGTACGCGGGAAGATCTAAAATAATAAGACATCATTATCATGCCCTTATCCATGGAGAGTACAATTTTTCTTTTTTTTGCTGGGGAACTTGGTAAAACTTGTTCAGAGACATATCACAAAATTTGTTCAGAGACATATCACAAAACTTGTTCAGAGACATATCACAAAACTTGTTCAGAGACATATCACAAAACTTGTTCAGAGACATATCACATAACTTGTTCAGAGACATATCACAAATTGTGTTCAGAGACATATCACAAATCTTGTTCAGAGACAGTATAATATATATTCTAATTTCTCTTCCCCCCCCCCACGCAAAAAAATATATATTCAAATTGTTCCTCCTTGGAACGTACTCCCTACGTTGGGAAACACTGCTCTAGCCAGAGGTATCATTTCACAAGGTACCGTAGGCTGTCATTTGCACACGTAGATAAACATCTTCCTGTATACTTGTAATCACGCTATTTCCACGAGTCGCCTTACCTACGTCGACAGACACCACCTGAATGTTTTTCGTTTTCTTTTTTACCCCTTGGGAGTATAGTGTATGATGATATAGATATAGCTCTTTATTGTCTTAAATGTTCGCATTGAGAGCTCCCGCGACCCAAACTGAAGAGTTTTAGGGCTCTTTGTAATTTATAATGAAGGAAAAGTGAACAAGAATTTGGACACTTCAACCTTTTCCCTAGAACTTCAGAGCTCTTTGTAGCTATCAGTCATTTACATGTATCTTCCGGAACTTTGCCTCCCTAACATCTCTCCTGTAGGCCTCTCGGTTATAAGCAAGATTCCCCTGTTGCTGATGCATCCATTTGCAGGTTATCAACGATGTTTTGCAGCCATCTTCGCCTTGGTCTTCCTCTCTTTCTTTTTCCCATTATGTACCCTTCCAAGATGGTCTTCTCTAAATTCTCATGACGTTTTATGTAGCTATCAGGAAATATTTAAAATATATGAGAGACAGTTGAAAAGAAAGAAAGAAAGAAAGAAACCTGTCTGACACATTCACTCTATTCTAGACATTCTACATCAGTTAGTACACGTTAGTTTTATACCCATTATGCACATGGTTAAAACTGAAATAATTAAACTGAAATAACAAAGCATTTACCTTTCATTCTTATCCACGCTGTCCATAAAGAAAGTAACTACATATATGTGACAGATTTATCCTCACAGTCTCATACAAGGTCTGACAGTTAAGTAATAAGACTGATTACATAAAAATAAATTAAACAACAGTTGAAGATATAACCTGTATTTTATTCAAAGTAAGCCCCATTGTGTATTGATACAGCGAGTGGCACGATCTAACAAACACTAGAACGATCTCTGCAGTTCTTCTATTGGTATGGCCCTTAAACTCGATATTACGGTTCTTTGGATGTCATCAGTATCGTCAAAGAAACGTCTTTTTAATGGTAACTTTAATTTTGAGAATAGTGAATATTCGCAAGGAGACAAATCTGGGGAATAAGGTGGATGGTTGAGAATACACATTTGTTTTGGGGCCAAAAATTCCTGTACAACTACGGCCAGGTGAGCCGGTGCATTATCATGAAGAAGGAAAAAACTGTTAGGTGTTGAATACTCGGGTCGGATTCGGAGAATCCTTTTCAATAGGCGTTTAAAAATACTTAAATAAACTTTGGCAGTGACATTCTGTCCCTCTGCAATAAATCTTTGTCAATAAGTCCTTTGCTGTCGTGAAAACACACCAACATTGTCTTCACTTTCGACTTTTGAAGACATGTTTTGCCTTTTGGTGATGATGATGACTTCCACTGAGCACTTTGGCGTTTAGCCGTGGGATCATAGCGAAAAATCCATGTTTCATCCTCTGCAACAATCACATTTAAGAAATGGTTATTTTTGTGACATGTTTTGATGATGTCTTTTGCATACTCAACATGCTGATGTTTTTGGTCTTCGGACAACGCGTGTGGTGCACCCGGCAAGCAACTTTTTTTTTCTTGCCCAAATCTTCCACTAAAATTTTACGAATGGTCTTTCGGTTAACACCACATTCATCTGCCATCATCCTCACAGTCAAACAACGATCTTCTTGTATCCGTTCTCTTTCTGTTGCAGTGAGTTCCTCATTACGAACAGAAATTGGGCGTCCATGTCTAGCTGCATTTGTAATCGTTTCAACACCACTTTTGAATCGTGAATACCACCCGAATATATATGCATGAGATAAACAATTATCCCCATAAACTTGTCGCATCAATTCAACTGTCTCAATGGCACTTTTTCCGAGTTTTAAACAGAATTTAATGTTAGCTTTTTGCCCTGTGCTGATTACGTGATGATGCACCTCTAACTAGGTCAACAAAATGGCGGCTTTATTGTCGTCTGCTTATCGGGCGAAGATGAACAGTTACCAGATCATTGATGAAGGTTGCCTTTTTGGATTCCATGCCTTGCTTCATATATGGCATTTTTGTCCTGGCCATAATAAAAATCAGTCTCATTACTTAATTGTCGGACCTTGTACATTAATCAGTATCTATCTATGGCCCGTAGAATTTGCATGCCGTAGTGGTGTGAAGTGTTAGTGCCTACACGTTTCTAGTGCACTGTAGTATTTGAGATAGGAATATACCACCCACCTGTTCTCGCGGTTTTTGTTTTCCTATGGAAACCACAGCTACCTAATTTGTTGTTATGTTGTTGTTGTTGTTGTTGTTGTTGGAGGCTGGATTGACCCCGGTACTGCTCAAGTATGAAATGGAACTAGCTGCCTTAGTGCGAGTGCAGTAACCACTACACTATCGCGGCACAGCAAATATCCACCTATGTCGTCCTGGACGGGGATCATCTTCCAGACTCTCCCTTCCATGTTTGAATTGAGTTGCCCATTTCTTCAATGTGCTGTAAGAAGTGGCACTCTCTCCTAGAGTCTCCACCACATCCTCGTGGATCTCCTTCGATAATAAGCCTTTGTTGTAGAGGTAGCGAATGACTACTCGATGAGAAATTTTATCCATTTTCAATTTTTCTGCCACCCCTTACCACTTCAGTGGCCTGTAAAAAAAAAATGGTTGCAGTTAATTTCTTGAAACTTGGTGTTTAATCTTACATTAACCTGATCTACAAATGCACCTAATTTCAATTGTGTGTTTCAAGTATTTGTACCTTATGCCGGGAATTTATCAATCATCCCTCGTAACTAGTAATATTCAATAAGAGTGTTCAGTTTAAAGTCATTTTCATTCAGCTCGAACGCACGTCTTCTGACTGTAACTCCACACAGCAACCAGTGTGCCCACTAAAGTTTTATGATTCATGCGCAAAATTTTTTAAACCCTGTGCAAATATATTGTGAAAAAAAATCTATTCAAAATGTGATTTGTGGCGTCAAAAGTACAAATCATGATTTCTCATAGAAAAGACAAAAACAAAACTACAATTCGAAGAAATAGGACAACAAACGCATGTTGATATATCGTATATCGGCGCGTCTGTAGCATAGAGCAACTTCAAGAAAGTGAAAGAATATCAGGTTTCTAAACAATTTTTTTTTATTGCACAGCATATAGAATTTCGTGCGCGGAATTATTATTATTTTTTAAACATGAACGACAGCTTACACATTTTTGTACTTTTGATTCTAACCAACAATTCATTCCGCACAAAATTGGCCGTGCGCTGTACAGACTGCTCCAGAAGACGCCATACATAAGAAAACTTAAAACTTTAAAAGAAAATTGCATCTTTAGTTACAAAATGTTCTCTCTATTTTTAGTTACAAACTGTTCTCTACAACTCCAAATAACCGTATTACCAAATAATCGTATACCAAATAACCGTATACCAAGCAGGGCCGTCTTAACAGCACCGTGGAACCTGGGCAGGGACAGCACACCTGCCATATGCATTCATATACATAGATTTCCATGGGCTGGTTGCCCCCCCCCCCCCCCAACCATGCACTTGAGGCCCCCTGGACAGTTCCCTGTGTGGGCCCATGAGTTAAGACAACACTGATCCCAAGGATTCAGGATCATTCACTTTGAGGAACCTGGATATAAACATTGGTTGCACAAGTGTAAATGGGTACGTCTCTGATGACTAGTAAGATTATACAGTATTATGAATTATTATTATTATTATTATTATTGTTAGGCTTTGCTGGATAGACTTGGCGATCATGCATATCCATCTTGTGCGATCCTTGGTTTTTTTTTTTTTAACCCAGTTAGTTCGAACGCTTTTTTTCTTGGCATGACACCTGGTCAATCCGCTGAGATATTTTCCTGTTGACCTTTCCCCTTCTTCCGCTTTCTCTTGAATTTTCCTGGTCATTAGTAAGTTCTCTAACTTCTGTCTCCTGGTGACATGTCTTAAGAAATTTCGACTTTCTTCCCTCCTCCCCCTCCCCCCAAACAAAATTTAACTAGTTTTGTTGTTGTTGTTGTTGTTGTTGTTGTTGTTGTTGTTGTTGTGAAACTTTTTCCATCTTTGTCGTTTTTTTTTCCCGTCACTTAAAAAAAAGTTGTCTTTATTTTCCTTAATGGCTATATTAAGGAACCATATATATGGTTCTGTCACATAGGATCTTATTTCCCTCCGTCCTTCTGTATTTCTTCCAGTTTCTTTCATCATCTTCAAGCCTGAGCTTCAAGCAACAACAACAACAACAAAAATATGTCTCACCATTTATACGTGAGCGACAGTTATTATTGATCGTGCAGGTCCTGAAATATCCTGTTCCCCACCCCTCCACCCCCGCCCCCACAACCGGTTTACTTTTATCTCTCCGATTTTGGAGAAGAACCAGGTGCTCCTTCTCTTCTCACCCCCCCCCCCCCCAGCCTTCTTTAACAAAAATATGCAGGATTATAGGATCTTTCTTCTGAAGTTCCCCTTCCTTTTATATATTTAGTTCGACCTTCACCTTATATCGATCAGCTACAGGAAGCTGGCCATGAAAAGGGGGAGGGGGGAAGAACACACACACACACACACAAAAACTCTCCTCCTTTTATCGATTGAATTTTCACGCGTAGAAGAAGATGATGAAATGTGAAGATATCAGGAAGAGGGTTTGGGGGGGGGGAAGGGGGTGTTAAATTTGTTGGCAGTCAGTCGGTGCTTGTAATCTAGAGAGAGATTTGAGGAGAGGGTCAAAGAAAGGGACAGGGACTTTAAAATTAGAGAGGGATTGGGAGGTGGTGGTGGGGGGGGGGGGACATTTGGGGGAGGGGGTAGCTAGCGTGGGTAGAATTCACAGCCAAGAAATCAGGCTGAAATGTCACTGGCAAAGGATTCAGAATAGGCTGGGGGAGTTTGGGGGGGGGGGGGGGCGGGACACCCACCCCCATGATAGAAAAGTGGAACAAGGATTTGGGTTGAAGTGGGGTGGGAGGGAATAGAAACGGTCGGAGAAGACAAAGCATTTGGACCCACGGGAAAGGGGGTGTTGCACTTAACAGCAGACAAAGAAATAACTGCCAGGGGAGAAGAGACTCGTTTGTGTTGAGCTTTGCTTTCACTCAACAGCAACAACAACAACAACAAAACTGACAGGTCGAAATCTAGGTCAGTGACGAAGACCCCTTGCATAGATGCATCGAATCCAATGTGGAGTAAGCCAGACCCAGCGCTGTCTGAGTGGTTACACCCAGAGACCCTGTTTCAAAGTACGTACTGTATGTAAGCTTAGGATCAGCGGCTGGTACACAGTTTAGCAATGCCATAGAGCCCTAATTGTTTTTTTAAAATTGAATCTTCTTATATATCTTATATCCTTCCCGTGCCGTTAAACGTCACATAGAGCTCGCAAGATAGTTCGCCAGTTTTTCCTGTCTTCGGCGAGTCTTTCAACCTCATCAAGGGATTTTATGCATGTTAATTTGGTCTCTCTTAATATGTCCTCTTCAGAGTTTCACGCGGTCTGCCTCTTTTTCTTTGGCCTGTTGTGTTCCATTTTATAGCTTGTTTTGGGATTCTCTGACAGTTTCTTCTCATCACGTGACCAACATATGTCCATCTCCTTTTCCTGATCACCCATGAGACTGGTTGTTGTTCACTCATCTGTCTTATTGTGCGTTGTTCTTGAATTCATTCCACTTGATGGCGAGTATTTTCCTTAGGCATTTGTTTTAAAAAGAGTTTAATTTCTTGTCTTTTTATTTAGTTGCTTTTTTAAAAATTGAATAGATACTCTTAAAAACCAAACTGATACCGCCAGCCGAGGACAGTCGACGACAGTCGAACTAGTTATTCTCGTCAGAGTGAACATTAATTAGCAAAATTATTAGTAGTTTCGCGGGGTTAGGCAGTCTTCGACCCATAGTTGATTGGGTTGTCGAAATATAACTGACCATTACCCTATACTCACCACTGTTCCCTCTAAGCTGCGCGGCCGCGCACGCATACACACAAAATCATACCGCGCACAAAATTTTTGTAGCCGCGCAAAAAGAAAAATGAAAATGAAACTGCCGCCCGTTTAATTTTCTAGTTTCCAGATGTTGCTCCGCGCTATAACTGCGACCAAGAAGAATACAACCATGTTACATGTTTTTCCTTTACTGTTTCTTTCTTGTTGAGATATGACTTTCGGATCGGATGTTTCAACTTGGTCTTTTATCGCGTAGTTTCGGTAGTAAAGTAGCGCAGAATCACTGAATAAGTAAACCAACAAAAAAATCATCATTGCAGTCAACTAAATACCAGTAACTGAAACGTGCAGCAGGTTTATCCTGTTATTAAATGTACAGGCTTTTACAGTGTGTATGCGTGCGTGCGCGCGCACACAATATTTTCTTGCACGTGAGCTGAACATTTTGCACACAGACCGCAAACCCTTAGAGTGAACATTGATTCTCACCTCACCGTCTTTAACCTCCCAGTAACAGGTCTAGGCTGGCTAACTGTGCAAGGAATTACCATAGTCCTTGGTGGTAGTGGTGGTGGAATCTGCTAAAGAAGTACTGCGTGCCACCTGGTTTTTAGCTCCACCCAAAAAAGAAGTGGCCGCCATAACCAGCTCTCAAGCCAACACGAAGCTATGCCTCAACATCTTCCCGCATCAGCTGCAAAGAACACCAGCTCACAGTTCCAGAAGAAGAAGAAGAAATTTCATCACCATGGGAACACGTCTGTTCTAATCATAGATCGAAGGTTTAAATCTGTTTCTGAAGGCAACATCAGATGAAAGTAAGGCACGGCCTTGACCACTTTCTTTTTGGCCTCAAGCTCGATCATTGTCGCTCACACGATCTGAATGAAAAGATTCGCCAGTCTCTGTCGTCTGTGACTGAATCAGGGTTAGATGTTGTCGCCCGTCCGTTTTTACGGTCTATCTTCAGACGGCCGAAGTAATCCACGACGAGCGACAGATATTATCAGTTAAAACATATCTAGAAACCGAGGAGACAGCGAGACTTTCATCGGAATTTTATTTTTCCCCTTTCAGTAATGCCAGATGTATTAAGTTTTAACTTGTCACCTCTCCCCTGGGGACAACTTGTTAAGAACACACTTATCTTAACATAGTGTTTGTGAGACAGGGAACATAGATCTGTTTGGTTAAAAACTCGGCCCTACTTCTGTAGTAGTAGTAAAAGTAAAAGTAAAGGTAACCCTGTCATGCCTTAGAGGCACATAGGGATATGGTGTTAGTGCCCATATTTTCCTTGACATGTCAGCACACTGGAGGGTGATATGGTCAGTATCACGCCTGGCTGCCTTTTCCTTCCCCAACTCCAGAAGAAGTCGGGTACCCATTTCTACAGCTGGGTGACTGGGGTGCCGCCGGCCGGATTCGAACCCCCGACCTTCGCCATGAGAAACCAGTGCACTAACCACTTCGCCACTCAGGCACCCAGAAACTTGTAGTAATCAACACCAATTGTAATTGTTATTTTCTTAAAATGTAATGTCAGGTTGGTGACGGATGGGGACATGGAGATCGCCAGTAGGGATTTTGAAAGTCTGGTGTGAAACCAATGAATCCAGGACGTGGCAAGCCTATGGGTCTTTGCAACAATGGCTATCAGAATGATGTAAACAAAACAGAGCCAGCAGACTGTAGGTGGCGGGGAATGGATATCGTTGAAGCACTCATCGGATTCCTCATCCCAAAGTCGGAGTGTCTTTGTGGAACTGTCTCAAAACCGTCTGACATGGAGAAGGGACTTAAGTACAGCCACCAGAGACTGGAAAACAAAGTTTCGGCCAGGCCAACCTACACCAGTGTCGTCACGCAGTCCGAGCAAGACCACAGTCTGCCCTAGCAAAGGAAAGGTGCTGAAGTCGGAGGTACCCAGCCAACAGGCGTATCGCAAAAATCAGGGTACCACGCGTCATCGCTAATGAAACGTACGAAGAAGAAGAAGAAGAAGAACTTTAACAATGTTATATCTTTATTATTGTAACACTGTGAAGTTCTATTTTATATTGTTCATTATCTTTCTCTTTCCTCATCACATCTCACATCGAAGTTTCATATAAATGGCAATAGATGAGGCCTCATAAAACATTTCACTGACGTCATTTTATTATGTCAAATTTGATCAATACGTTTAGCTGATCACTTCGCTTGGAATAATAGGCAAGATTATATACATTTTGTTATATTCTTCTTTGAAGCACATAATCTCAAAGTCTCACAATATCATACTTCTTACTGTAGAACAAAAACTCGGTGCTCGAAGTTTCAATGTAATAATTACTGCACAACCTCTTAATACACTGGTTCAGTCTAACACTATGTCTCTATCTCTACATCTCTCTTGCTGAATCCTTCTCTCTCTACCTGCAGCTGAGTCCTAATCTGTCTACCTGCAGCTGCCTGCACCTCCCCCTGCCTCCTGAATCCTCCTCTGCTCTCCTCAGCCCTCTTCTCTGCCTTATATTCCTAAGTTCCAACTGGCCGCAACTAGCGTCTTCGTGTTAGTCACTTTCATCTCCGTCGGTCCAATTGTTACCTCCAATTAACCCAGTCCCTCATCTCTTTCAAGTTATCTGCTTCGGGACCTAGTCCGTTCTCTGTTCAGTCGTTTGATCTACTGGTCAATTGTTCCCCCTCGGCTACTGCAGGTGTGCGTGAAGTCGCAATGTTACGATCTATCGGCGTACCCATGTCGATTCGGTTTACCTTTGATCAGGTCTTTGAAGTACCGAGTATCCGTTCTTCGTCCTTCTAACTATCCCTTCTCTGCCCCCCAATACATTCTTAACTATATTCCTGATCATGTCACTAATAATAATAATAATAATAACTATAATCATTACTTACAAGGCTATGCTACAGAACTTGTCACTGAGCAGATGACAGGCTACTAATAGTCAAAAACGAAAGGACTCTACATAAATTATTAGACACCGCAGTGAAAGAAAATGAGAAGAAAGGAACTCGCCCTAAATGTCAGGAAAACAGAAAAAAAATAATTGTCATATCACGATAGAAGAACCCCATCTAAATTCCATGCACAAGAAACAGCCTTGAGACAGTTGCATACATTTAAATATCTGGGCACTCGAATAACATCAGATGAGCAAATGCGCCTTTGAAATCATGAACAGAATCTGCCAAGTAAAAGGAGCTTTCAAACAAATGAGAAAAATCTTATGCAGTGCATCTCTATTGCTTAATATCAGGGAAAAAAAAGAGCTCTAAACTGCTACATTAAGCCTGTCATGCCCTATAGAAGTGAGTCATGGACAGTGAACAGATCAATGCAAAGATCACTAGAGGCAACGGAGATGTTGTTTTCTTAGAAGATTGTTAAGAATACTTTGAACAGCTGAGATGACAAACAGGGAATACCTAAGAAAAACGAATGTAGAAAGAAACTTCATTAAATTCATTAGAAAGCGACACTCATCATTCATTTGACATATAGTGAGAAGATGAGAACTTGAAAACATAATAACAACAGGAAAGATAAACGGGAAGAGAAGAAGAGGAATACCAAGGAAAAAAATAATGGACAGTCTAACGCGATGGAAAGACTGAGATTTGTGAAAAAGCGTGATCGCCAACGACTACCTGCACAACTGATGATGTTTAAAGCTGCCAGACACCGTCCATGACGAATGAACGTTTTTTTTGTGATTAAAAAAAACTTGACTATGGTATTTTACTGGGAAAAGACGAAGTGTCTAGTTGAACATTTATAGGAGTTTAAACTTTCTAACTCCCGACTATAGCGCAAAACCGTATAGTTTAAACTCACGTACTCCCAGCTGTAGCACAAAACCGTATAATTTAAACTGATGAATTCCCGATTATAGCACAAAATATAGTTTAAACTCACGAACTCCCAATATACCACAAAACCATACAGTTTAAAATTGCATAGAACCGTATTGTTTTTTAAGCTTAAGAACTCCCAACTATAGCACAAAACCATATAGTTTAAACTTACAAACTCCCGACTATAGCATAAAACGGTATAGTTTAAACTTAAGAACTCCTGACTATAGCACAAAACCAAATGACTTATTTTAAAAAAAATTACAAAGCCGTTTAAAACGATTAATTCTTAAGAATTAAAATCACTAATTGCGATATCTTCTTCTTCTTCCTATTAGCTGATGTTTTTTGCAGTCGATGCTGTGCAGATATTGAGACACAGCATCGTGCCGGTGTGGCAGCGAACCATGGCAGCTGTTTTTTTTTTTTCAACCCATAAGTACAGCTAAAAAAATGCGGGGATGTGTGCAATATTTCTTCAGTAGACTCGACCGCCATGGGGAACTACGGAATCCCTGCCCGGTTATAATTTATAATTGCTGGTGGTACCAACAGAGAACTGGGGACGAGTCTTGACCACCTATGGTTGATTAACCCTGACAATAGCATGTCAAAGTCTTCAACACACCCCCTCACCCCCCTCCCAAATGCCGAGACGAAGTAATAGAATCAGAGCTGAAAGTCAGTGACAGCGGAACAGATGAAACGGAGACACACAACTGAAATACTATGCCCAGCTCGGAGACCGTTAGATAACATTACAGACTGTTATCCATCTTTAGAAGCTTTCAATGAAGCAGTAATGTAATCATTTATGACACAGATGTCTCGTAAATAACTCTACTAAACTCCTCAGTAAAACTGCCACCAAGTGACAAAATTGAAGATTACGAAGTTTAACAAAGAAGGTTTAATTGGAGTATCATGAGCATCTAAGATGATGAAATGGGAGTATCCATTGTAATTAAAACCATATGAAAAGGTCATAAAAAAAAGTTCATCAACATTAATTGATCATTCAAACAACGAGGAGACAAATAAAAAAAACTGGGAGATGGACTAAGATATTATAACAGGGAGTGAGATAAGTGAGTTGAAGGCTGCAAAGCCCGAAAGAAAGTATGACAAATATGCTGTTTAACGCGATGATGTGATAGGAAAGTCACGAACTGACCTGATGGAAAATGTCAAGAACAGAGATCGGTGACGGCGCGTTGAGCATCAACACCTGATGTCCAATATTTCGGCAAAAAGCCTTTTTCAAACATAACACCTGATGTCCAGTATTTCGGCAAAAATTCTTTTTTTTATTTATGTCAAGGCTCATATACAAAAACAACATGACAGATACAAACACGAAGAACAGATGAAAATTTAAAAGCTTAACTTTTTGCATTTTGTGCCTGACTATCTTACAGGAAGGAGACATTTGTTTTCTATATTTGCAGTTTGCAGTCTTTGTATTAAATCACCACAAAGCTTAGTCAATATATCACTTACTTCAGGGGGTCCATCACCGGGAAAAGCTTGAGAGCCACTGAGTCACAAAAGCTAGTCGAGCGAGTTTTGCAGAAAACTTGTGAAACAGAGCATAATGAGATGTTACGGAGGTATTATAATGCAAGTTTTGTGGAGAGCTCTAGTATTAGCGCGAAACCTTTAGCTGTACTTGTATATCTTATAGTTCATGTGTGAGAGAATGATGAGTCAGTGAGGGAAGGATGAGAGAGAGAGAGAGAGAGAGGAGAAGAGGGAGAGAGAGAGAGAGAAGAGGGAGGGAGAGAGAAAAACACCATCTAAAGAGACAGAGAGATGGGGGGAGAGAGAGAGGGAGAGGCGCATGTAAGGGACAGAGAGAGAGAGGGGAGAGACAAAGGGAGACAGAGGCGGAGAGAGACACTTAGACGGGGAAAGAGAGAAAGAAGGGAGTGAGACAGATATAGAGACATGCACAGACAGATACATAGAGATACAGACAGAAGGTAGATAGAAGCAGAGAGAAGCATAAAGAGTTACACCGAGACAGAGAGACACAGAGAGAGGAGCAGAGAGAACACAGAGAGAGAAAGACAGGGAGGCATAAAGAGATACGCCGAGATAGAGAGGAGCAGAGAGGACAGAGAGAGAAAAAGACAGAGAGAGACATAAAGAGATACGCCGAGACAGAGAGAGGAGCATAGAGGACAGAGAGAGAGAGAAAGACAGAGAGAGGAGAGAGAGAAAGACAGAGAGAGACATAAAGAGATACGCCGAGACAGAAAGGAGCATAGAGGACAGAGAGAGAGAAAGACAGATAGAGGACAGGAGAGAGAAAGACAGAGAGAGGCATAAAGAGAGACACCGAGACAGAGAGAGGAGCAGAGAGGACAGAGAGAGAGAAAGACAGAGAGATGCATAAAGAGAGAGAGACACGTGTTTCTGCAGGAAAAAGGGCAAAAAAAACCCCACCCCCAGGTAGCACCATATACCTTCATGGGCGTGGGTGGGGGGTTGGAGGGGGGGGGAAGCGGGTGGATTAAAACTGAAACAGATCTAGATTTGGCGGACCACCTTTTCCTAAGTCTGGATCCGCCGTTTCCACTTCCCCCACCCCACCCCTTCCTTCCCTACTCTCTCTCGTAACACTGCTTGTGCCTCCTCTTATCTGAGGGCCCCCCCACCCCCCTCAACCAGCAGCCGCTCTAAGTCCAGATAAAGTCTTCCTATCTTGAGCTGATTACAGACTTCATTTAGTTGTCTACCTCTTCTATTTTGTTGCCACGTCTAATGAGAAACATATCGCCCCCGGGGGCATGTTTGATTCAGGTCTTCACGTTATCTAGTCAGGTCTTCTCTATGTTGTCGCGCCCCGGGGGCGTGAATCAGTGGCTCTCAAGCCTTCCCCGGTGACGGACCCCCCCCCCCCCGAAGGAAGTGATATCTTGGCTAAGTAAGCTTTGTGGTGGTTTAATACAAAGATTACAACAACAACAAAAAAAGGGGGTCAGAACTGCAAATACAAACAACAAATGTCTCATTCTTGTAAGAAAGACGGGCAAAAAATGCAAAAAAAAAAAAAAACAAACCCAAAGCTTAGCGTTTAAGTTTTCATCTGTTTTTGGTGTTTTTATCTGTCGCGTTGTTTTTGTATGTGATCCTTGGAAAAAAAAGGCTTTTTTTGCCGAAACATTGGATTGTTGTATGTTCTTTTATATGTGCCTATCTCGCTTTCTCCCATTCTTGTTTCTGCCCACTTTTCTCACTCTTTTAAAATCTGTTTGTAAAACTGAACCATACACCTATCTACTACTACTACTACTACTACTACTGCTACTACTACTAATAATAATAATAATAAATGGAAGGAGAAAGTCACAGAAGCTTTAAATATCCCATTACATGAAGCAAATCGCCGAACTACGTCAGGACGTCTGTTTGCCTCATCAACAGCCACCGTTTTATGAGAAAGGAGACAAGACAATAATAACAGCGACAACGACAAAAATAATACTTTGCAACAGTGCACTTGAGATAAGGCCACACAAATACTGCTAGATGCTCACATTCCCCCCCCCCTTTTTTTATATCGACTAACGACATCGCATCTATACTGAAATTCACGTTTTTTTATGTGTGCCTTTAGAATGAAGACACGCCCTGAAAGAGTCTGGAAGTGGAGATTTAAAAAACGGACTACACATGGAGACGGATAAAAGAAACAACCAGGGACAGAAGTAAACAGAGAGCCCTTGCTGATGTCCTGTGTCCCAACTGGGGGGGGTGAAGAGGGCGAGCTATATTTGATTGAGGAATAACAACAGTGTTAGTTAAAAGATGATGAGACCAACCAAAAAAAAAAAAGGATGAATAAGTAAGAACGCAGCCCTTGAAGAAGAAAAGAAATGAGTGATAAGGGACGAGTTGTTTGTTACGCGAGTAAGCTTTTATACAGGGGAAAGGGGGGGGGATTTACTTGTTTGCCTGGATACAAGAGCTCTCTAGAACAGGAGAGTAGTTAAATCCCCTGTTCTCATTCGACGTCGTAAAGAGAGGCCATGAAATGGCGCATGCACCAACATTTCATCATTCGTATCTATGTCTGTGTTATTCTGTCCTGCATCCAGTTACATTCCATGGCGATAGTAATTCTGTGTTATAAACATCGTGATATAGTTTGTTTGTTTGTTTGTTTTTTTTGTTGAAAGCACAGAGTGCAGATGGCGCAGTTTTGTTAGGATAACTTTCATGATAAGCACGAGATCTTCAGAGATCTCCCTACGCCATTTTGCATGTATGGCGCTTTCTTGCATATTGTCTCCACGAGAGGTTGCTGTCCTTTTTTGTGGGTCGTTCCCCCCCCCCCCCCAATTTTTCTGTGCTTTCCTCGTCTCATTTCAAGCGATGAGATCCAGGTAATGGAGTACAAGTTGAAGAGTTTTACTTTGTACACAAATATCATTCATAACTTGATAACTTCAAGCTCGCGCTGTTCCCCTTCATCAAAAAAAAGCGTTCCTTAGTTTTATGCCAGTCATTATGCCTTGCCTTAGTGAAGATGGTTAGGTCGCAGTGTGTGCATCAACAGAAAGTAGATCGTTCCAGTTCTACTGAAGGCGGCCAGGTCATAGCGTGTGCGCCAACAGAAAGTAGATCTCCTTGCCCTTCTGGAGGCGCTCAGGTCACAGAATGTGTGCTCCAACATAAAGTAGATCATTCCTGTTCTACTCCCCGACTCCACCGCCGACGGGGACACCAACGGTAAAGTAGAACAGAAATCCAAAGCGATGACGTCACAATGTTACACCGCCCAGAAAAAAGGGGCAAGGCACAAT
Source organism: Achatina immaculata (assembly GCA_009760885.1). Taxonomy (NCBI): domain Eukaryota; kingdom Metazoa; phylum Mollusca; class Gastropoda; order Stylommatophora; family Achatinidae; genus Lissachatina; species Lissachatina immaculata. The sequence continues at coordinate 11,287,306 of CM019695.1, read as the reverse complement.
GAGCAACGCGGTCCGACAATGAGACCTGTAATAGGCCGTCTGATGTATTTTAATATCAGAGTAAGCCAGCCCACAGAAACTGCCTTATTACGTCGGGTTATCTGGTGATACCAGCTTTGGTTATAGTCTTTATCCAGCTCTTGGACATGATTAATTAAAGTGGTATTCGGACTGTAGGTTCATTCTGCGGTTGGAATCTGTTGAGGAAGTGTATATAACTAATACACTTGACACTTTTACGGGTGTATCATCAGGATTATATCTCCCCATAGAATTCAGTTCACTGGGTTATGTTTTGATATGAAATCAGTGACTAACAGATGAACCCTCTACACTGAATTCCGAATAAAATCTCTCGGAGACGTGTCGGGAGGAGCAGGCATGATCCACGAGTGTTGTCTCGAAGGTCCTTTACTGGGTGTTATTGCTGTCCTTGGGTGTCACGAGGGAGTGGATGTATTCATATATTTCAGTAACGACACTAAAATTTGTGACCGATAGATCTCTTGAAAATACTAAAACATGGCTGTGTGCACCAACAGAAAGCAGATCATCCTTGTCCTACTGGAAACAGTCTAGCCACAGAGTGTGTGCACCAACAGAAAGCAGATCATCCTTGTCCTACTGGAAACAGTCTAGCCACAGAGTGTATGCACCCACAGACAGCAGATCATCCCTGTCCTACTGAAGACAGTCTAGCCACAGAGTGTATGCACCCACAGACAGCAGATCATCCTTGTCCTACTGGAAACAGTCTAGCCACAGAGTGTATGCACCCACAGACAGCAGATCATCCTTGTCCTACTGGAGACGATCTGTTCTTAGCTGTGTGCGCCAACAGAAAGTGCATCATCATTGTATTGCGGGAGACGATCTGGTCATAGTGTTTGTACCAACAGCAAGTAGATCATCCCTGTATTGCGGGAGACGATCTGGTCATAGTGTTTGTGCCAACAGAAAGTAGATCATCCATGTATTGCGGGAGACGATCTGGTCATAGTGTTTGTGTGTGCCAACAGAAAGTAGATCATCCATGTATTGCGGGAGACGATCTGGTCATAGTGTTTGTGTGTGCCAACAGAAAGTAGATCATCCATGTATTGCGGGAGACGATCTGGTCATAGTGTTTGTGTGTGCCAACAGAAAGTAGATCATCCATGTATTGCGGATGACGATCTGGTCATTGTGTGTGTGTGTGTGTGTGCCAAAAGAAAGTAGATTATCTCTGTCCTGCGGGAGGCAATCAAGTCATAGAGTGTGTGTGTGTGCGCGTGCGTGCGTGCGTGTGTGCGTGCGTGCGTGCGTGCGCCAAAATAAAGTAGATTTATCCCGGTCCAGCTGGAAACGATCTGTTCATATCGTGTGTGCACTAACAGGAAATAGATCATCCCAACCTTACAACTGGCAGGCAGATCAGTGCATGTACTTGAAAACAGTAAGGTAAAATTTCAGTTTTCATGCCATTAAGGCATATTTATGTTGGGGGCACAGTGTTAGGCCCTATATTTCCAAGACCATCCACACATGAAAGTGTGATGTGGTCAGCGTCACGCCTAGTAGCATTTACCTTCCTGTATTTCTCTGGTGTCCATTTTGATGTGGTGGTATCAGAAGGAAAAAAAAAACAAAACAAAATTTCCCATTGCTGGGACTTGAACCTGCTACTACCAGATTTATAGCCCGAGCTCCTAACCACTCAGCCACCCAGGCCATATGCTTTACAGAGAGAAAAGAATGCCTAGGTCTAGCATATCTCCAAGGATTTTTTAAACAAATAAAACGTAAGCAATCTTTGGCTTGTTGTATGTGATTGCTGCAATAAAATAACTCCGTTCTTGCACAAACTCCATTAACTAATAAGTTAAAACACTGGTTTCCATTCTTTGTTGTTTTTCTTTTCAGATCGCCAGACATCTTCACCACATTTCCTAGTATTCTACATATTCCTGGTATTTTAGATTCTTAGCATTCTATACATTCTTAGAATTTTAGATTCCTGACATCCTATATTTGAATTTAAATGCTACAGAAAATTCTTCAAATATCATGGTCACAGAAAAGAATAGATATATCCATATACTTCAAGAACTTAATATTGAAGAAGGCTGGCTAGTAAAGAGGATTAAACAGAGAAAACTGAACTATTTTTGGACACATTAAATGTCACGATAATTTAGAGAAGACCGTCTTGGAAGAGTACATAATGGGGAAAAAGAAAGAGAAGTCCAAGGCGAAGATGGCTGACAGACATCACTGATTATCTGCGAATGAATGCATCAACAGCAGGGCATCTTGCTTACATCCGAGAGGCCTACAGGAGAGCTCTTAGGGAGGCAAAGTTCCGCAAGGGACATGCAAATGACTGACTAACTGAGCATGCTATACATTCTTAGCATTTTAGATTCCTAGTATTCTATACATTCCTAGTATTTTAGATTCCTTGCATTTTAAACGATGGCAGCACCAAAACTGCTCAGGTCATCAAAAAAATGGAGAGATACCACCTAGACGTACTGGGAATCTGCGAAATTCGATGGCTAGAAACAGGAAAACTGTAAGTTAATAATACATTCAGACAGAGACAACGGTAAACATCGAGAGGGGGTAGGTATTATTATGTCAAATGTAGCAGCAAAGAGCCTTGTAGAATGGGAACCAGTAAACAGTCGTATAATAAAAGCACGTTACGACCTAAGACACGGAAGAATGACAGTAATGCAGTGTTATGCACCCACGAACGAAGCAGATGATGAGGTGAAAGATGATTTCTATCACCAATTACAACAAATCATCAACAAAGTCCCTAAACACGACATCCTAATTGCTATGGGGGACTTCAACGCTAAGGTAGAGAAAGATAACTCCGACGTTGAAAAAGTAATGGGGAAAGAAGGAATTGACATGGTTAATCAGAACGGAGAAAGATTAATTGAAATATGTCTAACAGAGGGCATGGTCATTGGAGGCACAATATTTCCACACAAAGAGATACATAAAACAACCTGGATATCTTCAGATGATAGAACTAGAAACCAGACAGATCATTTTTTTTTATTAGAAAGCAATACAGAACATCACTGATAGATGTAAGGGCTTATAGGGGTGCAGATGTTAACAGTAATCACAACCTGTGTATAGGGAAAATAAAACTAAAACTGAAAAGCCAACACAAGAAATCAGTACACAGAAAGATAAACAACCACAGCCTACAAGAAGAGAATACTAACAGTAATTTCAATCAGGAACTTGCCAATCATTCCACAACAGTCAGTGAAGTAGAGGAGATAGGTATAGATGAGTTATGGAATTCTTACAGCACAGCCTTAAACACAGCAGCAAAAGCAAGCGCTGGACTGAAAAAAAAAACAAATAGAAAAGCATGGATATCAGAAAACACATGGAAGCACATACATGAAAGACGAGCAAATTAGATATGTTGAATGTAAAAACAGATCTTGGAAAAGATCTGGCGAAAGCAACATACAAAAAAATAGACAAGAAAGTAAAAAGTTCAGCTAGAAGGGATAAAAGAGAATACATAGACAATATAGCGAAAGAGGCAGAGAAAGCAGCAAAAACAGGAGACAGCAAAATTTTATATAACATACAAAAGAGGTTAACAGGCACTATTACATCCAAAGAAATACCAAACCTTAGCAAAACTAGAACACTATTAACATCAAGTAAAGACCAAAAGCTAAGATGGGCTGAACACTTCCAAGAAATACTTAATCAACCACACCCAAAAGAGTTGTTAAACCTTGAAACAGACTTACCAGCCCCACGACTAAATGTCAACGTAGATGAAATTACATTCCATGAAACTGAAACAGCAGTGAATTTAATAGCTAACAACAAAGCTGCAGGTGAAGATGAAATAACACCCGAAATGTTAAAAGCTATCAATAGTGACAACATGAGACAACTACAGAGAATATTTAATAAGATTTGGAAAGAAGAAAAGGTCCCTTTTAAATGGAAAAAAGGAATCATTGTTAAAATACCAAAAAAAAAAAGGCAACCTTAGTGACTGTAATAATTGGAGAGGAGTAACCTTAATAGCAGTTGTGTCAAAAGTATTTTGCAAGGTCATTTTGAATGGACTTAAAGATACCGCAGTGAGAGAAGAGCAAGCAGGATTTCGAAAAAGAAGAAGCTGTCTCAACCAGATCATTACTCTAAGAATAATACTTGAAGAACATATTGAAAAGCAGAAATCATTAATACTGAATTTCATAGACTTTAAAAAGGCATTTGATAGCATACACAGAGATTCATTGTGGAAAATTTTAAGTCTATATGGAATACCATCTAAAATTGTCAAAATCATTAAGGACTTTGGCAAACTATCATGTGAGCCCTATGTGACGTTTAACGGCACGAGAAGGATATAAGATAAGCATTATATACATTCTTAGTATTTTAGATTCCTATCCTTCTATACATTCTTAGCATTTTATGTTCCTAGTATTCTATACATTCCTAGTATTTTAAATTCCTAGTATTATATACATTCCTAGTATTTTAGATTCTCAGCATTCTATACATTCCTAGTATTTTAGATTCCTAGCATTCTATACATTCCTAGTATTTTAGATTCATAACATTCTATACATTTATAGTATTTTAGACTCTTAGCGATTGTATACATTCCTAGTATTGTACACACTCTAGTATTCTGTAGACTCCTCGAAGAAGGACCATACTCTTCTGGTGGCTTAGAGATGGGATTCCTTGTCATCGGGACATTCCCTCATACGTGCTCGCCCTTTGACCTCAGTATCGCTCATGGTGGCCGACGATGCCGACAGCGCACTGGTTGTGTATAGTCCAGTCTCTTCCTGCTTATCCCTGATAGTCTGCCGCTCCTTTTCGTTAAATACCTTTCTATCACTCCTAGTACTCTAAGCATTTCTAGCATTGTATACATTTCTGATATTCTACACGTCTGTAGAATTCTACACGTTCCTAGTTTTCTGCACAATCCTAAGCACTCTGCTACACATTCCTAGTTTGGTGCATGCCGTTGGGCGTGAGTGGGGGTAGGGTGGGTGGCGGTGAGTTGGTCCGCAAAAATTCCGCCCGAGTATGAAGTCGAACCATGGACCTTCAAATCGGCAGGTGAGCTCACTAACTACTATGTCACAGTTGCACATTCCATCTGTTCTGCACATTTCTAACATTCCGCAGATTCCTAATACTCTTCCACGCATTCCCAGTATTTCACAGGTTCCCAGTATTCTACACGTTTCTAGCATCCCACAGATTTCTTATACTCTACTTGCCCCCTAGTATTTCACACATTCCTAGTATTCAGCATAACTTAATGCCCCATGATATTTGAACCAGCGATTTAAGAAAAGAAATAAACTTTCAAGTGAAAATAGATTTCAGATCCAAATGCAACTTTGATAATCATTTTTGCCTTCCCAGCACCGAAACACGACTTTGTGTGTGTGCGTGTGTATGTCTTCTGGCGAAATGTGAAAAGCAAAGACTGATTGACCAATTTCAGCAGTACATTTCTAAAATTGCTTTTCTTCAAACCGAGGTCAGGAATGATTCTCCCAGTTTTTTTTTTGTTCTTTTATTACATCCTTTGTGTACGCGAGATGGCGGACGTGCGAGATGTCAGTGCAATTTTATTTCTATCAAAGTTAGTCGTCACTAGCTGCCCGTGTTTGCTCTGCGCTCCCTCGATTCTGGGGGAGCTATAACCAACTCGTGAAGACCGAAGTCTAGAATCATGGTTGATAGGCCGGTTTTGTTATTTTGCATGTCGGGGTAAGCCAGCTGAGGCTTGATTGTTTGTTCGTTGCACTGTTTCCACTCCCGCCTCCCACAGCTTCTTTCGGTGACGCACTTTTCTAACACAACATGCCATGGCTATATCGTAACTAACACCTGATGGAGGAATAAATAAAAGTCTTAAAGAGTAGAATAAATAAAAGTCTTAAAGAGTAGAATAAGTAAATGTCTTAAAGAGTAGAATAAGTAAAAGTCTTAAAGAGTAGAATAAGTAAAAGTCTTAAAGAGTAGAATAAGTAAATGTCTTAAAGAGTAGAATAAATAAGTGTTACAGAGTAGAATAAGTAAATGTCTTACAGAGTAGAATAAATAAAAGTCTTAAAGAGTAAAATAAGTAAATGTCTTAAAGAATAGAATAAGTAAAAGTCTTAAAGAGTAGAATAAGTAAAAGTCTTAAAGAGTAGAATAAGTAAAAGTCGTAAAGAGTAGAATAAGTAAAAGTCTTAAAGAGTAGAATAAGTAAAAGTTTTAAAGAGTAAATGTCTTAAACAGTAGAATAAGTAAAAGTCTTAAAGAGTAGAATAAGTAAAAGTCTTAAAGAGTAGAATAAGTAAATGTCTTAAAGAGTAGAATAAGTAAAGGTCTTAAAGAGCAGAATAAATAAAAGTTTTAAAGAGTAGAATAAATAAAAGTCTTAAAGAGTAGAATAAATAAAAGTCTTAAGGAGTAGAATAAATAAAAGTCTTAAAGAGTAGAATAAATAAAAGTCTCAAAGAGTAGAATAAATAAAAGTCTTAAAAAGTAGAATAAATAAAATTCTTAAAGAATAGAATAAGTAAAAGTCTTAAAGAGTAGAATAAGTAAAAGTTTTAAAGAGCAGAATAAATAAAAGTCTTAAAGACCAGAATAAGTAAAGTGAGAACAACTTTCATCAATCTTAGACACGTTTGGGAATCCTCGCAGTCCAGTGCTGGAACCAAACTAAAACTGTACCAAAGCTGTATGTTATCCATGCTCCTGTGTGAAGCAGAAAGCTGGAGAACAACTGGAAAAGAAAAATGGGCAAGTTATCCTCATTCCACTCAACCTACCTCAGAAAGATTTTGAACATTTACTGGCCATATTATATCCATACTACATGAACTTAATATTGAAAAAAGGCTGGCTAGTAAAGAGGATTAAAGAGAGAAAACTTAAATAATTTGGACACATTAAACGTCATGATAATCTAGAGAAGACCGTCTTGGAAGGGTACACAATGGGAAAAAGAAAGAGAGGAAGACCAAGGAGAAGATGGCTGCAAGACATCGTTGATGATCTGCAAATGGATGCATCAGCAGCAGGCCATCTTACTCACAACCGAGAGGGCTACAGGAGAGCTGTTAGGGAGGCAAAGTTCGGCAAGGGATATGCAAATATCCGAATGAATGAATGAATAAACTGGCCATAAACAATAAATAATAGAGAGACAGACAGACAGACAGTCAGTTAGACTTGCCTACTGTGAACAAGAAGTCATTTAAAACCCCAACAAAAAAAAAATCGCTGGAAATGGATTGGTGAGCTGCTTCGACTGGACCTCACGACCTTCGCTAGAACAACTTTGAGATGGACGCCCAAGGGGAAAAAAAAAAGAAACAAAAGAGAGGCCGACCCAAGGCTACATGACAGAGTTATGTAGAAGCAGAAACGAGTAACCTGCAACACATCCGGGGCCACAGTGCAAAGACTGGCCCCCACAGACCGTGAGAGATGGAGAGTTTGTTGCTGTTCTGCAAGATGCAACAGGGCGTACTTGGCGGTGATTGCTTAGTAGATCGCCGACCACAAGGACATGGATGGATGGATGGAAAACAAAAAAAGAATTATTAAAAGTAACACTAAGGAATAGGAATAGAAGAAACGGAGAGAGAGAGAGAGAGAGAGAGTATATTCCTGAAAAAAAAAGCCTGTCTGTGCGTGGGTTTGTTTGTTCTTACCAGGCATGGAGAAGAAGAAGAAAAAAACTGTTCGGTGCTGTACACGCGCAGGAATTTGAAGAGGAAGAAAAAGGGGGAGGGGGGCGAGTGCAGTCGAAGGCTGGAAAAATAAAGATCTCTCGGGTGACTCACAGTCCAATGTGTTTTTAATGAACTTATGGTACAGGGGAGTAAGACATTTTTTTGTCTGTTAATCTGTGAGGCAAGTACAATTTAGTGTATAGGTTCATGTCAGGACAAGAAATCATCAGCATGAGCTATAGACTGCTATAATCTAACAGTGTGTATATATATATATATGTATAAATTTACATGCATCTCTCTCTCTCTCTCTCTCTCTCTCTCTCTCTCTCTCTTCTTGACACTTGGGGCTTCTGCAAGAGTTTTCCACAAATGCCTTTCTTACCCTTTTTTCCCCCCCACTTATGCTCTGGCCCTTCTGTTACTCAACGTCCTCTCTCTTGTTCTTCTCCTCCATGTCTCTTCTGGTCTACCCTTACTACTGTTTTCCTTGAGGTGTCCATATGTATCTCCTTCTTCTTCTTTTTCTTCAGTCTCGCTGGAGCTGCGAGCTGATGTTCTTTGCAGCTGGTGCTGTGTAAGTTGTTGAGGCTCAGCCTTATGTCGTTGGTGAGGCTCAGCCTTATGTCGTCTTGGGAACAGGTTACTGCGGCCTTTTTTTTCAGTCCCTGAGTACATTTAAGAAAAGGAGGGATGTGTCGTAGTACTTCTTTAGCAGACTCCACCACCATGGGGACTATGGCGATCTTTGCCCCATTAGCCAGTTTAGGCCTGTTACTGGGGGGGGGGGTGTGTACCAGTGTAAAAGTGGGACAGCGTCTTGGTCAGCTAAGGTTTGCCAACCCTGACGCTAGCATGTCAGCTGTGGGTCGCTCAATGCCACATCTGGCAGCGTCTTCACTCTCACCCCCCCCCCACAAAAGAGAGTATACGTATGTGGTATGTCCTGGTTACCTTATGCAGTGAAACTATATAAATTATCTTCCTGGCTGCCAGATAAGACCATCAGTACACGTCACTTCTTTCTAGATCAATGGTTCTCATATTTCTGTGCCCCCCCCCCCACCAACATACAAACTTAACTGGTTCTTATACCTCCTTTCGCTTTCTTTGCCCATGTCACCCCAATGGATTTTTCCAACTTTCATAGGATAGGAGGTTGAAGGTGGGTGGTTTTGGGGGGGGGGGGGGGGGGAGGGAAGGTTTGGGGTACCGCACATTTTGAGAACCGCAGTGGTAATTATTAGAATAAACTTTACACTCTGGACTTGCATAATTTTATTCAGGATTTTTTTCTTCTTTTCATCAGCATCCACCACTCTATAAGTCTCATAACCTCTCGATATCTTGGCCTCTTCGCGGCCAAATAAACAATTTTTGACTGGGTAAACCTTCACATGAATCTTCTTCTTATATCTTTTATCTTTCCCGTGCCGTTAAACGTCACATAGGGCTCGCAAAGTAGTTCGCCAATTTTTTCCTGTCTTCGGCGAGTCTTTCAACCTCATCAGGGGATTTTATGCCTGCTAATTTGGCCTCTCTTAACAATGTCCTCTTGAGAGTTTCACGCGGTCTGCCTCTTTTTTCTGTGGCCTGTTGTGTTCCACCTGATAGCTTGTTTTGGGATTCTCTGATCATTTCTTCTCATCAAGTGACCAACATATGTCCATCTCCTTTTCCTGATCACCCATGAGACTGGTTGTTGTTCAGTCATCTGTCTTATCTCTGCATTGTTCCTGAATTCGTTCTACTTGATGCCAAGTATTTTCCTTAGACATTTGTTTTCAAAAGAGTCTAATTTCTTCTCTATTTCCTTAGTTTTTTCCAGCTTTCACATGCATAAATGAGATGGATATTACATTTGAATTGAATAGTCTTAACTTGTTTTTTGTGCTTATAACTTTTGAATTCCATATGTTCTCAAGATTCTTGAAGATCGATGCTGCTTTTGCAATTCTAACTTCTTTTCTGGTGTCACCATCCTGGTCTATGTAGCTGCCAAGGTGTGCAAATTGATTGACTTCTTCAGTATCTGTCCCTTCTATGTGTATTTTTCCATTTTGATTAAAGGGAATTTTCATTATTTTTGTTTTGTCCTTGTTAATTTCTAGTCTTATTTTGCGAACCAGTGAAGACAGGCTATCTGTTTGGATATGTTTGTGCAATCAAGACAGAAGAAGAGACGAGTGCATGGTTCCAGACTGAAACAGGTGTGAAACAAGGATGTATACTGTCTCCTTTACTTTTTGGGATTACAGTAGACTTCATAATGAAAAAAATGCTGCACAGGTAACACAGATACATGGGACCCAACTAGTAGATTTTGATTTTGCTGATGACTTACTCTTATCAGTAACAATGTGAATTCCATGCAAGAAATAACATGAATGCATATATATATATATATCTGGAGAAGAGAATGAAGAACGAGTAAATAAAGAAATAAATACAGACACAAGATCTTGTTTAATGGCACTCCTGTAAGATCGTCGTAAACAGGCTGCACTTTCATTTTACGAGCGGTTATGCCAGACGCATCCGCAATTAGCGAAAAAGCAAGGGTTATAAACGCTTCTAACAGATTCCCTGTGTATGGGGCTGTGTGTGTATGGTTGTTATTTTCCTGATCATTTATAAGGCTTGTGGCAGCATACAGCGTGAAAAGCCGTTCTGGAAGAGGTGCCTCGTCTTTTCCTAGCCGCGTCCACGAGGACGTTAACAGTATAAAGCCATACAGCTATGTGTGGCCGCATTTGGTACCGGTTGTCATTTAGGACTGGTCGTATGTCGATTTGACATGTCGGTCGTTATGGTGGAAAAAAAAGGGGGAGGGATGTCAGATGTTAAAAACAGGACTCGTTTTCTAACATTCATTGATAAGGATGTGTTGGATAACATGTTTCTCATTCTTTGAAATGCAGGCTTTGCTTGGCTTATTCTGTTCCTAATTTCTGTTCTGCATTTCCCATCTGAAGTTATTACTGCCCCAAAGATTTGAATTTTTTTCATTTGATTTAGAATAGTTCCATTTAATTTTATACTGCAGTTCTGTGAATTTTTATTCCTAGATACAACCATAGTCTCTGCCTTTTTGACGTTCAAAGTAAGGCCTTTCTGTTCACTTTCTTTGGCGACTTTATCCAAGAGATTTTGCAGGTCTTGTTGGTTCTCAGCTATCAGTACTGTGTCGCCAGCATAACGGCGTCATTTATTGTGCGGACAGGTCAAGGAAAATGTGGACACTAAAAATCATATCCCTTAGATGCCTCGACAGCATAGCAATACTGTCTTTGTTATCTGTATGGTAACGTGCAATATCATGGGGGGGGGGGGGGTTAGGGTAAAATAGTAATATTATCTTCTTTTTTTTTCTCACTACAGAGACGTATGGTTTTCTTTAACGTACAGTGCCTGGTAACTAGTGCCGGAGTTAGTAGGGCGTGTCCATTTTTCTAAATTTAAGATTCGTTTTCTTATGTCCTCTCTCCATTCCTGTTTACAATAAAGTAACAGAACATGGTATTTATGGTTAGACCTCGAAATAAAATAAAATAAAAAATCGTATACAAAGCAGTGTTAGACGCGAGAGAAAGAAAATTGACGAGAGAATAATCTGGGACTTGAACCACGGACTCTGGTAGGTCGAGCAACCACTTTCTGGGTGCAAAGGACCGTGATTCAAGTCCGATGTAATCCTCTTGTCATTTTTCTTTCTCTGACGTCTAAAAGCTGCTTTGTTCTGTTATTTTACTGTGCGAAATCCTCTTTGCTTCCTGTCAGTAAAAACTTCCAGCTCACACAGCTACGCTAGCTGACTTTTTCAACTTCCTACACAAAAATATCACTTTCTGTTGATGCAGGATCTTCTTGAAATCCTCTAGCTAGTTCTTGGAAGACAATTGTGAGGTGAATATCTTGTAAGTCAGGCATCCTTTCGGACATGCATTGTATGCAGTTGTGGGTTTCCTTAACTTTTCTGGTACACCTAAGAAAGACGACGTGAGATGAATATCGTGTAAGTCAGGCATCCTTTCGGACACGATTTAGTAACGGGAATAATTAGTGTTTAAGTAAACAGAACTAAGTATATAACTGTACAAGAAGACACTGTAGTAAAGCTGACATAACAAAACGTATAAACTAGGGAAAAAAACAGGAACAGCTTTATTAATTAACGAGCACACACTTGTGACGTTTTGGTGTGAACATTAAACAAAAACACACAAGACGAAGATATAGAAGGAGAAGATAAAATATGAATTCACATGAATGCTATGTAAAAAGTAGGAGTGGAAAAAATAGAATAAATAAAATAAATGGTGCAGTTAGCTGTGGTTTCTAAGAGCCTGTGTCCAGAAATGCTAGTTTATACATTTCGAACACGATTGTACGCCGCTGAGGCTTTCTAAGTAACTTCTCTTGTGCACACAAGAAAGACGAAGTGATTTGAATATCTTGTAAGGCAGGCATCCTTTCGGACAGGCATTGTATGCCGCTGTGCGTTTCCTTAACTTTTCTTATAACATCTACGAAGCTGGTTTTCTCGGAAAAGCTACCCAGCCACGCACACGTCAGTGCCAAACACTTGTGCCTGGTCTAATGCAGCGCGGCAGCCTGCTTTATTGGAGCACCACTTAGAAAGTAGGCCATGGTTATGACCAGCTGTGAATCTACGACTCCAGATCCAGGCAACGGAATGGGAATCGGAAACAATTTTTTTTTAAAGTGGAATCGGAATCGGAAGCAATTGTTGGTGAACTCGGAATCTGAAGAAATAACCGTTTATGAAGGAATCGGAGCCGGGGTCAAGTCGGATAATTAAAATAGAGGAATCGAACTTGAAAATTTGATGTACCGACTCACTCCCAAGTCCGCTTACAATACAGCGCAGTTTCATGTGTGTAATACATAATTTATCTTCTTCTTCTTCTACAATCTCCCTGGAACTGCGAGCTGGTGTTCTTTGCCAACCGATGCAGTGGGAGATGTTGAGGCACAGCATCGTGTCAGCTTCGGAGCGGGTGATGGCAGGTATAGTCCCTGAATGCAGCTAAAAATAAGTGAGAGAGTGCGCAGTACTACTTCAGCAGACTCTACCGCCATGGGAACTATGACGGTCTTTGCCGTGTTACTAGGGGCACCAACTGAGAGGTAGGACGGTCCTGCCAAACTTGACGCTAGCATGTCATCTGGTGGGGTGGCTGAATGCCAGGTGGGAGACAGCGTCTCGCACATCTTAGTCTTTTCCTTTCCAGTTGTGTGTTCTTGTATGAGGGGAATTTGTTGACATTATAAACATTTTGACCATGTCCTAGTTTTTCCTTCGAAACCACGCAAGTTTAGAAGGCTAATTCTGGTTTCAGATGACGACAGCTTTTTGTTGTTGTTATTGTTGGGAAGTTTTATGCCAGCCGACAACAAGAGCAAGACCGGCAGAAATAACTAGCAAGGTGGTGGACATATCCATGGCTTACGTACCAAAAGTGGGCACGTACGCATGCAGATGCGTCTTTTTTGTATGGTACTCAAAGTCTAAATAAATACACGCTTCAAAGTACACGTTAAAATTAAAATGTACAATCACACATAAAAAAATATTTATACATTGAAAACAAAACAAAACAAAACAAAAATATTGCCAATTTTAGAAATGCCCATGGACTTGACAGGGTAAAACAAAAAAGATAGAAAAGGAGACATGCCAGTGACCAGACAGTCTTCTCTGGGAAAAGAATATAGGTAAATAAATAAGCAGGCGAAACAAAGAAAGAGGAGAAAGAAATAGTTTAGAAAATCTGGACAAGTAGAAAACAGCGAGAAATACGTCCGGTAGACTGACCAAACAGGAGGCAAGTGATAATTATTCAGATAGAACTGACGACTCCGACAGGGTAAAAGACAGAAATAACCAGATAAATGACGATATTGAGATAATAGGGACAAAAATAACCGGATAGACCTACGGGATGGAGAGGATAAAGACAGAAATGACCGGTTAGACTGACGATATAAGGAGGATAAAGATAGAAATAGCTGGATAGACTGACATTATAAAGAGGATAAAGACAGAAATAACTGGATAGACTGACAATATAAAGAGGATAAAGACAGAAATAGCTGGATAGACTGACAGTATAAGGAGGATAAAGATAGAAATAGCTGGATAGACTGACATTATAAAGAGGATAAAGACAGAAATAACTGGATAGACTGACAATATAAAGAGGATAAAGACAGAAATAGCTGGATAGACTGACAATATAAAGAGGATAAAGACAGAAATAGCTGGATAGACTGACAATATAAAGAGGATAAAGACAGAAATAGCTGGATAGACTGACAATATAAAGAGGATAAAGACAGAAATAGCTAGATAGAGTGACAATATAAAGAGGATAAAGACAGAAATAGCTGGATAGACTGGCAATATAAAGAGGATAAAGCCAGAAATAACTGGATAGACTGACAATATAAAGAGGATAAAGACAGAAATAACCAGATAGACTGACTACATAGAACAAAGACATATTACCGGGTAGACAGACGACATGGAGAGACTAAAGACAGAATTACCATTACTGGACAGACTGATGGCATATGGAAGGTAAAGACAGAAATGACCAAGATAGACTGACGGCATAGAGAAGATAAAGACCGAAATTACTGGATAGATTGGCCTAATGAAAGACGCGAGGCGTTACACCTGAGAAAGATTTTTTTTTTGGTTTTAACAGCAGTTTACGGTGTAAGGGGCAAATCTACACCTGATAGTTTTATTGCCCTCCCTACCCCCTTCATTTTTTTTTCTTTCTCACTCGTCTGCTCACTTCATGGCCAACTTTTTAAAAACCCAGTCTATTTATTCAATCCATCTAAAATCCCCCCCCCCTTTTCCCAGTCCCATCTCCTTCCCTCCCTATACCACACACACACACACACATCCTCCATACTCGATCTCGTAGATCTTCCTTGCATGTTGTGAACCCTCCCAGAACTGCCAGCTTGGAATGCACACCCAGAAATGAGTCACATACCTCGTACAGTATATTTTTTTTGTACAGGTGAACATACACATACAAGATTAAGGTTAGCGAAGGACATGTTGGAGGTGGCGTGAAATGGTTCAGTTTGTTTACGGTTTTCGGAAGGTGGTTTCTCTTCCATCCCGTAAATAACTGTAAATGAGCTTCAGGTTGGGACTACCTTGTACAGATATGGCTTCAAAGCTCACCTGATGACAAGTGCATTTTGTATGCGAAGCGTGCGCGGAAGTTTTTTTTTTCCTTTTTGTTTTAATGTTAACAGCTTGTAACTCTGTCTGTCTGTATGTCTGTTTGTCTGTCCATTTATCCATCCACCCACTCAATCATCTGTCTGCCTCTCTATGTCCGTCAATCCCTCTGTCTGCCTGTCTCTGTCTGCCCGCTTGGACTGTCTGTCATACAATCTCTGAATTTTTTAACTTGGGAAATGAGATTTTTTCTTTTTTTTTTTTTTTTCAAAATCTGAATTAATTTCGGAGCATACTGAATTAATTTCTAAAAACAGACTTGTATAATCCATCGAACTGTATGCTTTCTCAACACGTTCAACAGAGAAAAGCCAATACGCGAAGTTTATAACAACAAACAGCGCTTACTCGTATAAACCAGAGGCTGATTAACAAACAGCACGAGGTGTAACATTTCCGTTATTTTCATTGCATTCTTTCCATAAAAACTGATAACGGGCGTACGGCAAAGGTACGTTATATTATAAAACATTCACACCACCCATCGGCCTGCTCATGTTGCCAACTTCAGCCTTTAGGTGAAACAGTTGCTTGCCCCTTGTGAAGTTTCAGAAGAAATACGTGCATTCCTCAAGGGAAACCCGAGAAACATACGTGTTTTTTTTTCTCCTTTTCTTGTATGTTAAATTCAGAATACTTATTTACATACAAGATCTAGTGTTTCCCAAGCAATGTTCCGTCTGAGACAGCGATGTAATGAGTATATCGTTGATAAATAGAGAACTGTAATATATATATCTATATGTTTTCACCTCAACAGAGCATTGGAATTTGTTGCTGGATTATAACATTTACAACTTAGAGCACTGATGTTTGTTTGCTGGATTATACCATTTACAACTTAGAGCACTGGTATTTGTTTGCTGGATTATAACATTTACAACTTAGAGCATTGGTATTTATTGCTGGATTATAATATTTACAGTTTGGAGCATTGGTATTTATTGCTGGATTATAATATTTACAACTTAGAGCATTGATATTTATTGCTGGATTATAATATTTACAGTTTGGAGCATTGTTATTTATTGCTGGATTATAATATTTACAGTTTGGAGCATTGGTATTTATTGCTGGATTATAATATTTACAGTTTGGAGCATTGTTATTTATTGCTGGATTATAATATTTACAGTTTGGAGCATTGTTATTTATTGCTGGATTATAATATTTACAGTTTGGAGCATTGTTATTTATTGCTGGATTATAACATTTACAACTTAGAGCATTGGTATTTATTGCTGGATTATATATAACATATACAAATTAAGTATCACAAAAACATACCCTTAGTCAGAGGCGCAGCCAAGTGACCCATAGCTGGCATTCTCAGGCCAGGGTTGGCGAACCACAGCTGATCAAGACCTTGCCCCACTCCTCCGTTTGTACTGCTAACAGCAGGCTTAGTCTGGCTAATGAGACATGGATTCTCGTGATGGCGGAGTCTGCTAAAGAAGAATTTACGCACTACCCTGATTTTAGCTCCCACTAATGGACTTGAAAAAAAAATGTCTGCCATAACCCGGGTCATAAGCCGAAACGATGTTGCACCTCAACAGCTTCACAGTATCGGCAGCAAAGAATACCACCTTGGCACCTCCAGGGAGATTGAAGAAGAAGAAGAAGAAGAAGGGGTGTGAAGCATCAGTGCCGTCAAATTTCTAGGCCATCACATCATTTAAAGTAGGGATACCAGCATCTGTCCTCTTTGCTTTTGTTCTCCCAGTAACTCCTAGGTACCCCTTTCTTGAGGATGGGTTGACCCCCAGTGCCTGTGGATCCCCAAAAATTCGGTGGGGTGGACTCCCCCCCCCCCAAAAAAATACCCAGCCTACCTCAAATTCCGAATTATGTATCTTCACCCCCCCCCCTTTTTCCTCCTTTCTACACACAGAGAGAGAGAGAGAGAGAGAGAGAGAGAGAGAGAGAGAGAGAGAGAGAGAGAGCTGATTAAACATTCTTCGCTCAAACACTTTATCGTAATCACGTAATAAATAGTTAACACATTTTTTTAGTTTTCTAACATGCAGATGCGGCTTTTGATCGTTCCTTCGTTTTACAACTAATTAAGATACTGTGCATTTAAGCGTAGTCGACCATGCTTTTGCGTTCCATGGGTTCCTTGGTGTTTGTAATCAGTTCAGTT
This sequence comes from Achatina immaculata, assembly GCA_009760885.1. Classification (NCBI taxonomy): domain Eukaryota; kingdom Metazoa; phylum Mollusca; class Gastropoda; order Stylommatophora; family Achatinidae; genus Lissachatina; species Lissachatina immaculata. The sequence continues at coordinate 11,270,121 of CM019695.1, read as the reverse complement.
GCCGTTCCTTTCTCTTGTCACATGGTCACCCAGTATTTGGCCTCCATGTTCTTTTTTTTCCCCCGTGAGTTTTTCGGTGATTATCAGGTTCTCTCTAACTTCGGTCTTCTCATAGCTTGTCCAGATAACTGAAATCATCAACTCGTCTCACATTGAAAATGCAACAAAGTTGCTTTGTTAACTCTTTGCTCTTCTCATTTCTCACATGCATGTTATATATATATATATATATATATATATATGAACGTGTGTATGTATGTATTTTATGTATGTATGTTATATGTATGTTCCAACATCACGCTGGAACGCCTGGAGCAATTTCAGACAAACTTGGCACACATATGACTTACAATCCAGACAGTGCACCGTTGGGGTTAGATCATCCCTAGGATACCCCTATGACCCATAGGGATCGGAGTGTCGTGTAAAAATAATTGAAAATGAATGATATTAGTGTCGAATCCATAGTTTTCGGGGTCGCTGAGATGAATAGTGACACTATCGATACCGTTTTAAGTCCAGGTTCAGTCCCCGAAGGCATGGGGGTGTGGGGAGCTAGGGTGGGGTGGGATGGGGTGACATGTAAAAATGACCGAAAGCGACGAATATTAGTGTCGAATGCATAGTTTTTGGGATCGCTTACATGAATAGTGACACTCCCGATGCCGTTTAAGTCCCATCTCAGCCCCAATCGGCATGTGGTCCTAGGGGTGGGGTGGGATGGGGTAACAATAATCGAAAATGACCGATATTGTCGATTCCATAGTTTTCGGGGTCGCTGAGATGAATAGTGACACTCCCGATGCCGTTTGAGTCCAAGTTCATCTCCAATCGGCATGGGGTCCTAGGGGTGGGTATGGGATGTGGTGACATGTGCAAATAATCGAAAACTACCGATATTACTGTCGAATCCATAGTTTTAGTGGAAACTGAGATGAATAATGGCACTTGTAAGTTGAGCTCCCATCGGCATGGAGGGAGGGGGTGAGGAGCGGTGAAAAATAAGATGTCCAAACTGACCGAGATTAGTATCAAATCCATAGTGTTCGGGGTCGCTAAGCTGATTGGTGACAGTTAAGCCCACGTTTAGTCGAATAGAAGGAATAGAACTCTGTAGAACCGTCTAGAATCTGTAGAACCTTCTAGAAGGTTGTGAAAATGAATAAAACTTTGTTGATTGGGATAAATAAATACCCGGACAACGCCGGGTAATCATATATATATATATATATATATATATATATATATATATAATGGGCACATAGAACATTATTTCTTTATTATAATATCAACCTTTTTCTAGCAAATCTACTCACGACTTTCGGCTTATGTATTTTGTTTAGCAATATTACGTAGTTATTTTACAGTTTTAAAAAAAAATTATTCTCTCTCTCTCTTTCTCTCTTTCTTGTTGGTTTTTTGTGTTTTGCAGCTATTTTCTGTGTACTTCAGTTTTGTGTGTTATTTTACTACTGTTATGAGTGTTATTTTACAAATGCCATGGGTGTTATTTAAGTGTTATTTTACAACCGCTTTGTGCTTTCTTGTACAGCAGTTCCGTATGTTATTTTACAACTGTTCTGAACGTTATTTTACAACAGATTTTATACTTTCCTGTACAGCAGTCATGTATGCTATTTTACAGTTGTTCTGAGTGTTATATTACAACAGTTTAGTGTGCTTAAAATGTCCACTTTTTCAGTTTTCGTGTCCAAATGTTGTCAATGTGTATATTTTTAAACAGTTAATGCTACTGATGATATCACATCTGCAGTTTTATAACATTTTGGCTGTTTCGGCTGTTTATATGAGAAACTGGACCGGCTGTTTAGTTGTATCGCTGTTTACCTTTGTTGTTGTTGTTGGCCGTCTCTCCAGCAGGAAGTGTTAACTCTTTCACGCCTGAATTAATTTCCGTAATCTGTCAAAATAAATTTTGATGAGAACTTTTTGTAGAAGGAAACTGGAAGGAAGTTACTCCACAATTTAAAAAACAAAAAACTAATGATTTGATTAGAAATGTGCTCAGTCAGTCATTTGCATGCCCCTTGTGGAACTTTTTTCTCCATAACAGCTCTCTTTTGCCTCTCTAACAGCCCTCCTGTAGTCCTCTTGATTGTAAGCAAGATGCCCTGTTGCTGATGCATTCGTCCATTTGCAGATCATCAACAATGTCATGCAGCCATCTTCGCTTTGGTCTTCCTCTCTTTCATTTTCCCATTATATACCTTTCCGAGACGGTTTTCTCTAAATTATCATAACGTTTAATGTGTCCGAGGGCCGGCTAGCGTAGTGGTTAGAGCACTCGTCTAGCAACCAAATGGTCGAGGGTTCGAATCCCCAGCTGAGCGGGATTTTTTTTTTTCGACCAATACTGCCCCAAGGTCGACCCAGCCTCGTAAAATGGGTACCAGAGAAAATCTGGGAAGTAAAGGCAGCGAGGAAAGGAACTGGTCACCCTACCTCATACGCTGATGACCCAGCATAATGAGGTCTCTAACGCTTCACCCCCTACGGCATTTGCTATGGGACTATCTTTACTTTTTACTTTAATGTGTCCAGAGTATTTAATTTTCCTCTGTTTAATCCTCTTTACTAGCCAGCCTTCTTCAATATTAAGTTCTTGTAGTATGGAAATGTGCTACTTTTCGTTTTAACTTTTGCCTAAAATAGTGCTCTGAGCATTGGTTACGATTTACCATCACTGCATGTGTTGTTCTGGATTGAAAGAGTTAAAGGTGTACTAGAAGTGTCGAGGATACGGTGTTGAGAAGAAAAGTGAACGTTGGAGAGAATTAAACCAAAAACTAAGAGATTGAGATGAGCAGAGCATCATGAAGAGATGATGGGCGGCAGATCTGCCGTTTGTCGGACCCGGCGATTGACAAGTGACCTATTTGAAATTTCTCCTCATTTTACCGCAGCCCCCCTCCCTTGGAGCTGCCCTCTCGCCTTCTCGTGCACTTTTGATCCCAGTAGTGAGCTTGTTTGGTTTTTTTTTTTTTGTGTCAAATATAAACAAAATAAATCACCAGCACATAACGTTAACATCCCGCCCTCCTCCCCAGCGGCCGCTCTTCCAGAAGCTTAATTTTTGGTTGGTTTTTCTAGTTAGGCCCAGCTCGCACAGAATTAGGACAGCGCGAGTTCCCGGATCGATGACCCACCCATTCGGTATGTTTACGAAAGAGAGGGCGAGAAAGAAAGAGAAGCAAGGAAAACGGGCTCGATGGATAAAGTGCTTGAAGGACGAAAAAAGAGTTTGGAAATAAGAGGTGGGGAGGGGTTGGGGTGTTGCTGAATATAGGGTGTGGAAGAACGGGGCAGAAGATTTTTTATTCGACCTTCACCTTCTGATTTTGTTTTTTTTTTTCTGTCCAAATTGTACTGGGGCTTATTTTATTGGGTCATCGAGAAAGAGGGCAACTGTCCTTTCCCGCTTGGTGGCATCAGGGTGCATCTATTTTAAGAAGGCTCTCTCTTCGTCGGCTTCGCTTTCAAAGATTGGTTGCGGGGGGAGGGGGAAGGGGTGGTAGGTCTTGAGCAATGGCGGCCATTTAGATACATCAGCAGCGGCAGTAGACGCGCAGAAGGTGACAACAACTGGGATACTTATGAAGATGGGCTCAGAGGCTTGGGGGTGAAAGGTTACAGTTCCCCGCTGTACACAAGCTGAGCGTCCAGATCAGAATCCATACATTCATGTCTAGCACTGCTACAGCTGCTGCAGTGGTGGAAGAAGCGGCTGACGGAGAGCGAGTTCCCTGTTAGTTGCTCCAGCGTCGTCTTCCTTTGAGCAGTGTTAACTGTTGGTCGCCCGCCTATAGAGTTTATTTAGAAGGATACGTTGAAGTATACTCACCATCATCATCATGTGCTCTCCCCCGCCTCTCTCTCTCTCTCGTAAAGGCTGGCTCCATTGGTTCTCCAACTTTCTCTGTCCTTTTCTGTCATAGTGCACCCGACCAAATGTTGTTCACCAGTCTGTATCGTTGTAGGCCTTTAACTCTTTTTTTTTCTTCTACTTTTCATTTTAGGCTTTTCATTATTGTATTACGTCTTTGATATGACCGAAATATTTTAAGTGTCTGGTTCTACTGGAGTTTTTTTTTTTCATTACTTTTACTTGCAGTAGTTCTGTGTCCGTTTTAGCGATCAGTGACCCATAAGTAACCTGCCGGCGTCAGGGTTGGCGAATCATAGTTGACCAAGACCCTGTCCTATCTCTCCGTTGGTGCCCAGAGTAACAGGGACATGACTAACGGGACAGGACTAGTTTGACTAACAGGGACAGGACTACCTTGACTAACAGGGATAGGACTAGCCTGACTAACAGGAATAGGACTACCTTGACTAACAGGGATAGGACTAGCCTGACTAACAGGGATAGGACTAGCCTGACTAACAGGGATAGGACTAGCCTGACTAACAGGGATAGGACTACCTTGACTAACAGGGATAGGACTAGCCTGACTAACAGAGATAGGACTACCTTGACTAACAGGGATAGGACTAGCCTGACTAACAGGGATAGGACTAGCCTGACTAACAGGGATAGGACTACCTTGACTAACAGGGATAGGACTAGCCTGACTAACAGGGATAGGACTACCTTGACTAACAGGGATATGACTAGCCTGACTAACAGGGATAGGACTACCTTGACTAACAGGGACAGGACTAGCCTGACTAATGGGAGACAAGATCGCCATTCTCCGTGGCTGTGGAGTCTGCTAAAGAGGACTAGCCTGACTAACGGGAGACAAGATCGCCATTCTCCGTGGCTGTGGAGTCTGCTAAAGAAGTATTCGCACACCCGCTGCTTTTCAGCTGCACTTCAGGACTGGAAAAAAAAAAGTAGCTGCCATAACCCGCCTCAACTCCAGCATATGTTGTGCCTCAACATCTTCACAGCATCGGCTGCTAAGAATACCAGCCTCGCAGTTCAAGGGAGACAGAAGACAAGACAAGTCTTTTCGGTTTCATTTGGTTTAGTACTACTTTCTTTTGTGTGTGTTTGTGTGTGTCCATTAAATTCGCTATATTCTTCTGTATATCTACATTTCAAGTCTCAGACCATACACTTCTCTGATAAATATGCTTATCTTATATCCTTCCCGTGCCGTTAGACGTCACATAGGGCTCGCAAAGTAGTTCGCCAATTTTTCCTGTCTTCGGCGAGTCTTTCAACCTCAACAAAGGATTTTATGCCTGTTAACTTGGCCTCTCTTAATAATGTCCTCTTCAGAGTTTCACGCGGTCTGCCCCTTTTTCTTCGGCCTGTTGTGTTCCACTTGATAGCTTGTTTTGGGATTCTCTGCTCATTTCTTCTCATCAAGTGACCAACATATGTCCATCTCCTTTTCCTGATCACCCATGAGACTGGTTGTTGTTCAGTCATCTGTCTTATCTCTGCATTGTTCTTGAATTCATTCCACTTGATGCCGAGTATTTTCCTTAGGCATTTGTTTTCAAAAGAGTCTAATTTCTTTTCTATTTCTTTAGTTGTTTTCCAGCTTTCGCATGCATAAATGAGGGTGGATATTACATTTGAATTGAATAGTCTTAACTTGTTTTTTGTGCTTATAACTTTTGAATTCCATATGTTCTCAAGATTCTTGAAGATTGATGCTGCTTTTGCAATTCTGATCCTAACTTCCTTTCTAGTATCACCATCCTGGTCTATGTAGCTGCCAAGGTATGCAAATTGATTGACTTCTTCAATATCTGTCCCTTCTATGTGTATTTTTCCATTTTGATTGATGGGAATTTTCATTATTTTTGTTTTGTCCTTGTTAATTTCAAGTCCTATTTTGCTAGCCAGTGAAGATAGGCTATCTGTTTTTTCTTGCATGGAATTCACATTATTACTGATAAGAGTTATGTCATCAGCAAAATCAAGATCTTCTAGTTGGGTCCCATGTACCCAGTCAATACCTGTGTTACCTGTGCAGCATTTTGTCATTATGAAGTCTATTGCAATCCCAAAAAGTAAAGGAGACAGTATACATCCTTGTTTCACGCCTGTTTCAATCTGGAACCATTCACTCATCCCTTCTTCTGTCTTGACTGCACAACCATATCCATTGTATAAGTCCTTAATGATGTTGACAATTTTAGATGGTATTCCATATAGACATAAAATTCTCCATAATGAATCTCTGTGTATGCTATCAAATGCCTTCTTAAAATCTATGAAATTCAGTATTAATGGTTTCTGCTTTTCAATATGTTCTTCAAGTATTATTCTGAGAGTAAAGATCTGGTCGAGACAGCTTCTCCCTTTTCGAAATCCTGCTTGTTCTTCTCTCATTGCAGTATCCACTATATCTTTGAGTCTATTCAAAATGACCTTGCAAAATACTTTTGACACAACTGATATTAAGGTTACTCCTCTCCAGTTGTTACAGTCACTAAGGTTGCCCTTTTTTGGTATTTTAACAATGATTCCCTTCTTCCAATTAGAAGGGACCTTTTCTTCTTTCCAAATCTTGTTAAACATTCTCTGTAGTTGTCTCATGTTGTCACTATTGATAGCTTTTAGCATCTCGGCTGTTATTTCATCTTCACCTGCAGCTTTGTTGTTAGCCATTAAATTCACTGCTGTTTCAATTTCATGCAATTTAATTTCATCTAGATTGACATTTAGTTGTGGGGCTGGTAAGTCAGTTTCAAGGTTTAACAATTCTTTTGGGTGTGGTCGATTGAGTATTTCTTGGAAGTGTTCAGCCCATCTTTGCTTTTGGTCTTTATTTGATGTTAATAGTGTTCCAGTTTTGCTAAGGATTGGTCTTTCTTTAGATGTAATAGTACCTGTTAGCCTCTTTTGTATGTTATATAAATATGCTGCCACTGAAGTAATCCGTGTAAATAATACAGTAATTCATAGTACTGTAGTTTTTTTTTAAAATATATTTTGGGAAAGATAAGAAAAGGCGGCAGAAATTCTTCAGACCCGCCATTGCTCGGCAAAACTTAGAAAAGCTGATAGTCGGTGGAAAGAGAGGAAGGCCAAGACACAATGCCTCATGTGGATCTCCTCAAAGGCATATGATAAAAGAGCAGTCGATCTGATTGAAAACACAAAGGACAGCACACAAAGGAGGAGCAAGATAACCAGCGCGTATCTGCACAACATTGAATAAATGATTAAATCACACGATAAAATCACATACTGAATGAATAAATCACATTTTAACTGCATGAAGTGAGCAATGCCTCTAAAACAGTCAGTCACTTTGAAACAGAAGGCGAATTCTGAAGGGAAGTAAACAAAAGTATCTCCAAGGATACACATCACCAAGAACTCGGAACTGGAAGAACGGCCATGCTCTCCTGCTGGCTTAGGAATGGACTTCCTTGCACTTGGAACTTTCTTACATGCGCTCAGCTTTCTACCCCAGTATCGCTCGTGCCGGTATGCTGGCGCATTGATTGTGTATAGCCCGGTCTCTTCCGCATGTCCCCGATTGTCTGTCTCTTCCCTTCGCCACTTCTCTTTCGCATAGTCGTTGATTATGAACACTACCTTCAAAGCCTGCGTCCTCATTCTCCTCCTCTTCCTGCAGTCTGGATAGGATGGCTTTAATAATATCTCCTTCGTCTATTTGCAGGCTGCATGGTCGTGGTGCCCGGTTCGGCACTCATTTCATTTATCCCCGAGTTTGGCCATCCACTCTCGCCACATTTCTGAGCAGATTGTGTGAGTAGAAGGTGGCCAGTGGTATTAGCTGATTTACCAGGCAGGCGGTTGCCCTTGGTCGTGGTTGGCTGCTTCTATCTTCATTCTCATGCTTTGATGTGGCGGCGGCACAAACGAATGGGGCATTACCTATCCACCTTATAAAATGTATCAGTATTTCAGCACTGAGATCCTTTTGTTTTTTTGTGTTTTTTTTGCCTTTTGATTCCTAGTGATGTGGTACGAGACCTTTCTTCTTTGTCTAGTCTGTGACCTTTGGTAACAGTAGTGATAGTAACCGTTCCCCAGTTCTATAGGGGCGGAAGATGAGCACGGGGGGGGGGGGGGGGAAGAAAATTTCCCTTCCAGCAGGCTGCTGTGCCACTTTTCTCAGTCTGCTCCGCCACAATGGGCACTGTTTGAGCGCTCACGTGTCATATTTTAAGAGATATGTGATACAGAGATCTGAACAATAAGTTCGAGTAAGGCTTTGTTCCAAAGTAAATAAAAAGCATTCTTTGTAGTTAATCCATATGTTATATGTACGTGATAGATATGTGCCAGAGATATCTTAATAACAACAGCTAAAGACATGGTTCCAGTAAAGAAAACACAAAAGAATGGATGGATTACAGCAGGCACACTAGAACTGATAAAACAACGTAGAGAAATGAAGACGCAGTGGAAAGTGACAAACAACAACAAAGAGAAATATAAATCTTTAACAAAAGAAGTACGAAGAAACATAAGAAAAGGCAAAAATAAAAGAACAATACATACAAGATTGTTGTGAAAGAATAGAAGGACATCAGAAGTGTGGAAGAGATAGTGAAATGTTTAAAGAAATGAAGACATTGACGAAAAATTTCACACCTAAGCTAAATGTAATTTGTGACAAGATGGGAAATACCTTGACAGAGACAGAGGAAATTCTAGAAAGATGGAAAGAATATTGCAGAGGAATGTATGATACAACTGACTGTGAAAGCAGAAATCAACAGTGTGAATTATTATTGGAGGAGAGAGAACCCGAGCCGACAATGGAAGAAGTTTTATGGGCAATAAAGAATCTGAAAAATGGTAAATCACCAGGATGTGATGAGATTACAGCTGAATTTATTAAAGCAGGAGGAAAGGAATGTGCAACAATCTATCATGCACTATGTAAAAAGATATGGCATTCAGGTATTTGGCCAAAAGAATGGAAAAGAACTGTATTCATACCACTGCCAAAAAAGGATAACCTGAAATTATGCACAAACTACAGAACTGTTGCCCTGATTAGTCATGCCAGTAAAATTATGTTAAAAATCATAATGGGTAGACTTCGTAAGAAAATAGAAGAAGAATTCAATATGGTCCAAGCTGGTTTCAGGCAAGGAAGAGGATCAAGAGATCAGATATTCAATATAAGATTAATAATATAGAAATGCAGAGAGTTTAATGTGAATCTATACTTAGCCTTTATAGACTACCCAAAGGCATTTGATTATGTACAACATCAGAAACTTTGGGAAATAATGGAAAAAATGGGATTTCCAACACATTTGATACAGTTAACATCACTGCTGTATCTATACCAACAGGAAGCAGTAAGAATAAATGGTGAAAAAGTTTGACATAAAACAAGGGGTCCGTCAGGGGAGCTGAAATATGTATCAGTGAAGAAAAACTGGAAGAAATGGAGAGTTTTGAATATCTTGGATCACTGCAAACTAACAATGGAGATAATTTGAGGGAAATTAAAAGGAGGACATCTATCGCTCTTCAGAAAGTAAAACAACTAAAGAATCTGTGGAGAGGAACAGACAGAACTACAAAAATAAGATTTTTAAGGACATGCACTTTTCCCATCGCAACATATGCCTGTGAGACCTGGACACTTAACAAAACAGCTGAGAAACACATAAATGCCTTTGAATGTAAATGCTACAGAAGAGTTCTTCAAATATCATGGGCACAAAAAAAGAACAAATATATCCATACTACAAGAACTTTATATTGAAGAAGGCTGGCTAGTAAAGAGGATTAAAGAGAGAGAAACTTAAATGTTTTGGACACATTAAACGTCATGATAATCTAGTGAAAACCGTCTTGGAAGGGTACATAATGGAGAAAAGAAAGAGAGGAAGACCAAGGCGAAGATGGTTGCAAGACATCTTTGATGATTATGCCAAAGGACGCATCAGCAGCACGGCATCTTGCTCACAACCGAAAGGCCTACAGGAGTGCTGTTAGGGCGGCAAAGTTCCGCAAGGGACATGCAAATGAATGAATGAATAAGGATATGTATAAATTCAGCTACGGCAGCACTCGACGCACCCCCCCCCCCCCAAACCAATATTTTGTCCTGCTTTGAGAAACCATTTAATGTTTAGCTTTGAGAAACCATTTAATGTTTATCTTTGAGAAACCATTTAATGTTTAGCTTGGAGAAACCATTTAATGTTTAGCTGAAAACCGACGTCTTTTTTTTTAAAATCCAGTGTTGCCATCTCAGCGAGCAAAGATAATAGGCACGAACAATATGAAATTAAAAAAAGCGAGATACCAAACCTCGCGCGGGTCTAAAGGCTCCATAATTGTATATTTGTTTATTTTTGTCCGCTGAGAGTCCCGTTCCCCCCCCCCCCCCCCCCCCACTTTAAAAATGATTACTATTGAGATGTCTTTTGTACCGTAGCTATAACACGGCAGCCCAATTGTTTTACACCCATTTTATTTTGCTATCGCATCCAGTCAAACTAGGATTACACTCTTATGCATAACGAATACGGGCATCGTCTTCATACACAACTATTTCCTATATCTGGTTAGTTTCGTTGCTTGGATAAACTGGTTGTGCTTTATTTATGTGCTTTTATATTTCCAATGTAGAAGTCATAGCTTGACCTTTCCCCTGCAGTTTTATTTAGGCTAGGAGGGACGTTTTGGTGCTTCACAGCTGACGACATTTAAAAACGTATTCCACAGTGTTTTTTTTAATGGACAATTTCAAGATGGCAATCAAATTTCGCAAACCCAAAATTAAAATCAATTTTAAAAAAAAGCAGCTAAAGTCACTCTGTGTCTGTCTACTTCAAGATTTGAGAACCACTGTATCATTTTTCTAGTGGCCCAGTCCCTTACTTCTTATAACATTGTAACATTGCTGGAAACGGGCAAGGCGAACTGACCGGCGGTGTTTGATAGCCAGAATATTAAACAAAGACCCTCTGGTCTCTATCATCTCCAAGCTAAGCCTACCTTAGTAGTTAAGACGCTGTCTGATTATCCGGCGAGATCAGTGAGAAAATGCAGCTGATTGGTTAGTCGGTATCTTTGACCAGGGCTCTGCCGCATTAGTGAAATTGTTATTAGATGTCTAGATCAGCGGGGGCCGATGAGGATGAAAGAAGAACGAAACTAGCATGTGAGAAGTTTTTCAGAGTAATAAATTACAATAGCAATAAACATCTTTCTTGGCCAGAGCGCCAGTTCTTCTCGTAGATGTTAGTCCATCTTCTTCTTCGTCGTCGCCGCCTCTTGCCTTCAAAAGAGCGGTGGTTGTTGCTTTCAGTGTTTCCTCAAACCTGCGCAGCAGCGCTGTCGCTTACACACAAAAAAGATCATGCCACGCACGAAATTGTATATGTAATATAATAAATAATGGTACTTTTGTTTTTCAATTTCCTCATTTTAGTCTATGCTGTTGTATGACTGAAGATAAGTGTGACAGCATTACATGAGTTCGTTTTAATGATTTCTTAGGATTTTACTGTTTTCTATGAGTACTTTAAACTATACTCTGTAATTTGACGTTATGACGTATATTTGCACACAAAGTGTTTCTTAGAACCTATTCCCTCACCTGTAATTTATATTTCGGAAACCCCTCTATAGTAGAATATAAACCCTCCACCCCAACCACATTCATCTATTTCGCCAACCCTTTTCTCTGCTGGGTTACCATAGTATCCTTCTCTATATTTTCCGTTTTCTCAACCGCTTCTTTACTACCAGCCTGTCATATCTCACAAGTCTTTGAACATTAGCAATACTCCTTCTGCCACACGCACTCTCGGACGCAGCTTCTTGCAAGTCACAGCTAAGTGCTTCTCTCTCTCTTTTTTTTTATTACAGGGAAGGGGGAGTACAGTTACTGTGAATTTGTATTTTATCTTCTTTCTTTATTTCTTTGTCCAGTATGTTTTTTGTGTGATTACGGTTTATACGGAAACGTTTCAACTGTGTTCCCGTTAATTAATAAAACTGTTCCTACTTTTCTTCTAAAATAGTTTTAACATTTTGTTGTCACAGCTTTACTGGAGTGGCTTTGTGTGTATTTAGTCTTATATATACTTATGCCAAAAAAAAAAAAAAACTGTACCCAGAACCAAATGCGATCTATATCTGCCCCAAAACAGAAACTCACACGGTGAAGCTTGTGAAACGAGCATTGACGATTTCATCCAACGACATTTGGAAAGAAAAACGAGCAGTAATTGTGATTTTTTTTTCTCTCCCATTAAAAAGACAGCATTTTGGTGAGGTTTTTTTAGAAGTTTCTAAGTGCCAAATTCTTAACCCTATCATATTTTCCCCAGAACAAAGCTGAACATTAGCAGACTTTCTGAAGGCGGTAATGGGATTCTTACATTTTCTGAAGGGCGATAATGAGACATCCTAATAATTTCTTGTTTTTTTTTTTTTGTTTTTTCTGAAGCGCCGAGCGGAAATTTGTTGAATTTTTTAGAAATGGAAAATCGTTTACATCAGTAGGTTTTCTGAAGAGAAAAATGGATCGGTTTTAAGTTTTCTGGAAGATGAAATGGGCAGTATTAGAGATTCTCCAATGGGCAGAGCAGACAATATTAGATTCTTCGAAGATCAGAGCAGACAATATTAGACTCTCCGAAGGGCAAAGCAGATAATGTTAGATTCTCCGAATGGCATTCAGACAGTATTAGATTTTCTGAAGGCAGGTACAATACTTCTTCCTCTTCTTCGTTCGCTTCTACCATCAAGATCGCCCTGTGATCCTACTGAATGTGATCATCACGATAGTCTTATTTATGATGGAGGCTCAGAGCAGGTACTATGCTGTATTCACCTTGTAAGGCAAAGTATGATTCAACTAAGTAGCATTTCTGTTCCTTTTATGTTTTTACTTATTTTTGGCGAAACAGTATCGCCAGCTGGTCATTAATTCTTAATTCTGTATATGTACATCAGATTACATTGAGATGAGGGTTATGTGTTTCCCGTGATATTTGTCACTTTACTTAACCGTTTCCATAACCTTTTCCACAGTGCCGTCGCGCGGCAACCCTATTCGTATTTTTTTTCAGTGGCCGAGAGGCATTTCACCCCACGTGAGGCAGCCGAAGAATCTCGCCAGCAAAGTCTTAGTTTAACCCCTAGGTTAAGCCGGTTTAGGCATTTGAGCCAATATGGGTGCATATAGGACGTGGCCGGCCTCAGCAGAGGTGCCGTGATATGAGAAGCCCTGACCTCAAGACTACTGGCTACTTCACTTAATCCTTTCCATACCTTTTCCACGACCGCGCCGCACGGCAACCCTAATCGCATTTTTCTTCACTGGCCAGGGAGAGTTTCACGCCATGCACGGCAGCTGAAGAATCTTGCAAGCAGTGAGCAGAATCTTTCCTTCTCCTAGATGAGATACCAACCAAGACTAACGAGTCTCATCTTCTCGAAAACGTCTAGTTTTCAGGCGTCAGATATTCGCCTTTCGCCCCTTCTCCTGTCATTTTAAACAGTTCCGCCACGAAAAGGCCAGGAGCTGGACTTGGACTGTCAGAGGCTATTTGAGGCGCACGCCATGGAAATATTTATTTGGAGTGGAGAGCGTATCCGTCGCCCCACCTCCGGCTATTGCAGTCATTAGAACCGATTATGATGATGATGATGATGATGATGGCGGTGGTGACAGGTTAGAAAAAGAAAAATGAAGTGACAAAACTGGGCCCAAAAGAGAGCCGTTTATCGCCCCTTGTAAAAGATGGAATCCATGTTTATAACTCTTGTATAATGCTTTCAGTTCACTGTGCAGCAGTTTCTGTAACTCGCAGTCTTGATTTCTTGATCGCAGACACTAAAATGTTCTAAAGAACTGGAACATTTGTTCATTTTGTGCACAGACCGATACGCATTGGCTACCACGCCCCTTTCATTTGATGTAGTTCTTGCTATATCTGGCGATATCAGGTTATCTCTTCAGGCTACTCCCTTGAGATATTTTTTCCCCTCGCTCGAGTTTTCCCATACATTATCAGATTCACAAACTTTCCCTCTTCTTTTGACATGCATAAAACATTTCAGTTATCATTTCCTTTTGGCAAACATACGAATAATAAGAATTGTCTTGTCTTATCTTGTGCTATCTCCCTGTAACTGCGAGCTGGTGTTCTTTGCAGCCGATGTTGTAGAGGTGTTGAGGCACAGCATCGTATCTGCGTGGGAGCGGGTTATGGCTGCTGCTTTTTTCAGTTTCGGAGTACAGCTAAAAAGCAGGGTGTGTGCAATGCTTCTTTAGCAGACTCCATCACCATGGGGATTATGGGAATCCCTACCCTCGTTAGCCCGTTAAAAGAAGAAGAAGAAGAAGGCACGAAAGCACAGTTGCCACAGCTTTGTCTATCAGCCGCGATGTTTTCATCTGTCTTCTTATCATGGTTCGGAAATTGTTTCTTCTTAAAGGTTTTTTATTATCATTATTATTATTATTCTTCCCAGTTCACAATGCGAAACCTGCAAAACCCGCGAAACCTGTATCTTTTGTGCCTACGCGTGTTGTCCCCGCCCCTTTAAAACGCGTGCCAATCAAGAATTCAGATGTCGTTTTAATTGGACAAATCAGCTGCTTAACATTCAGTCGGAAGCTGATGTGGGCGTTGATAGAGAGTGCGTTTATTTTTACTGGTTTCTCGAGTGCAGATCTTTTGCACACGCGTTCAAGATTTTAATAAATTACGCACACAAAAATATACATATATACGAAAGATGGATGGGCGATAGATTTTACAAGATTATATGTTTTATCGGTTTTTGCGGCGATATATATGTGTCTCTGCTTGTAGTTTTTCTTTCAGAAATAGGTCGAATATTAAACCTAACACAGGCAGAAAATAAAGAAAGCGTATGATAACAGCAGTTCAGATACATCGCTGTAGCTATTTTTAGGATGAAAGAAGGAGAGGAAAAAAAAACTTTGTAATTTTTATATTTGTTTTCTTTGACATAACTTCCACGGTGATGCTTTTGATGTTAGACAGATGGTGAAATGTAAATAATGATGATGATGATGATGATGATGATGATAGTAGAGTAGAGGTAGGCAGACATGTACGGAAGAAGATAAAAGGGACACAGGTGGGGAGAAACGATAGCAGAATATAAGAACAAGAACACACGGCAATGAAAAACAACAAGAACAATCCAATATTTCAGCAGTATGCTTTTGTCAGGAGGCAAAAGACTAGACAAAATGACAGATAAATGCACAAAAGAGCATTTAACTGACAAGAAATCCGCCTTTTAAAGGAAGCAATACACAGTTCGCTCTATTCTGGAAAGACTTTACAATTGTAATTAACTTAATTTAAAAGCAGTCGTGTCGTGACCAATATGGCATCTTTTACATGTGCATTGAGGCCATCATTAAAACAAAAAATCCGCGGACACTGTAGCGAGGCATCTCTGCTTCGAATAAAAGAGCCGAGAATAAAATGTTCAACCGGTGAGCTAAGAGCGCAAGAAGAACTATAAGCATAGGAGTATAAAACACAACCAACACACAACATTTATTTTCACAACGCCGGAAAAAAAAAAAAAAGAAAATACCCACGCAGGCCCGTCTGACATTATGCCCCTTCCATCTCTTCAGCTTTCCTTCAAAGCCCAATCAAACTCAACGAAGTAAAAGAGATCTTGAGAATTATGGGGTATTTCATGGCTAAGTGGTCATTCATGCCAGTGGAGCAACGACAATAACTTCAGCTCCATGTATCCTGCTTTCCGCAGAACTTCAGTACGACATCTTTATCGGCATGATTCGCTCCTTCTTTGTAGTGTTTCCCTGAAGTGGGCGATAACGCCTCCCCGAGGGCGTTGGAAAGGGCCGGAGGAAGGGCGGTGAAAGAAAAAAGTGCGATTTTTTTTTTTTGGGGGGGGGGGGTGTCGAGGGAAAACAAAACAGCAGACGGGGGCAGTAATACCTTCCTTCAATCTGATATTGAGAAACTTGTGTATGAAAGTATTTGGTCAAGGGTATCTAACCCTTGGTATAACTCTAAATTAACTGTGTTAGAGTTAGGGCCCATGCTTGTTTTCTTTGTCAAGAGTTCGTGATTTTCAAGTCATTCGTTGCACGTGGAAAGTAAGTTTTGTGTTCTGGGTCTGTGGCGAAAGTTTCAGCTCAGAGGAGAGAGAGAGATTTT
Organism: Achatina immaculata; assembly: GCA_009760885.1. Taxonomy (NCBI): domain Eukaryota; kingdom Metazoa; phylum Mollusca; class Gastropoda; order Stylommatophora; family Achatinidae; genus Lissachatina; species Lissachatina immaculata. Next base: position 11,253,999 of record CM019695.1, on the reverse strand, counting down.
GGACTGTTGAGTGAGAAGGTAGTGTAGTTCGGTCTATGTTTAGTATGTGATACTATTGCGCTATCCTAGTAACTTGGCTAGGCAGTAGCCCGGAATTAATTGTGTCTGAGTATGCATGTTTCTGATAAATTGTTTTCTTATATTTTCATCATCATCATCATCATCACGTTCACGCAATAAAACGGATGTGAGTGCCAAGGTAACGCAGTCTTTGATAGATATATCCAATGTGCCAGTATGTAAAGTGCATATCATTGCAGGGAGTGTTTCGTCTTCTTCTGTCTGTACATCAGTAATTGTAGTCAGCATACAAGTAGAAGTAATACAACAAAAAATCAAGTAGAAGATTACACCATTCATTTGTTTACTGCGCATTGTTAAAGGAGAAAACGCTTTCATGTGTCCCTACATAAAACTCATTCATCATGTTAAAAGTTGAGAAAATAATGCGGTAGCTGCGTTATAAATGCACTCCTTCACGTTGATAAATAAACTGGTTTGGTAGCTGAAGTTTTTAGTTGTATAATGCATATCGTAGTTTAGTGGGGCGTTGTACGAGTAGCCCTCCAACAAGGGTGCAAGGGGGGGGGGCGTTGAGGATGTGATCTGAGAGAAGAAAGGGGGCAGCGTCCCGAACAAGCATGGGAAACAGTGAACTACAGTTAAACGCATAAACCATAAGATATAGACATGAACAAAGTCAGGCGTCATTTTAGCATTGATTTCTATAACGCCAACTTGTCAGCGGCTTAGTGAAAAAAACAAGCGCATCATTTAACAGCATTTCTGTGCTTTTGATCGTTTATGAGATACAAGATTCAAAGGGGAAGGAAGAGAAGAGAAGGGAGAGAGAAAGAGAGAGAGGAGAGAGAGAGAGAGAGAGAGAGAGAGAGAGAGAGAGTAAGGAAGACGATTTTCAGTAAAAGGATAATCATGTTCATTGAATTAGGAGATCAGTGTGGCTTCTGTAGAGAATAGGGTGAGCAAGTTCACGCGAGCACAAACGAAGTGCAATTTAATAAGGAACGAGATATTATCGCGACTCCGTGAACTAATTTAATAAAAGAACGGCAGAAGAAAGGCGTGTGTACGTCTAGTTACACGCTCAGAGCACATATTGAAACAAACACCCCCCCCCCCCACACAAACAACCAAGATGAGGTCAAAGAGGAAAACATTTATACATGAGGACACAAGAAACGCGTACCACTAAATGAATTGTATGCACTCGAACTTGTCATATTTGTATCGTGTGGTATTATGGCAGCACGAAAAGAGAGTCATTGACAAAGTCACGGCGCCTGTTAGGTTTCTGTAACCGCTAACCGTGCTCGTGGTGATTGATGCTGTTATAAAAACGCATCGTGTCGGATAGGAAGTGGATTACAGTAGCTTTCTCTCATTCCAATGATTTACTGAAGAGGAAAAAAAAAAAGGGGGGGGGGGGCATAGTTCAGAGCGAAGCAGCAGATAACGATTAGATCACTTATCTCTTTGGCCATATTTTTTTTTCCTGTTCATCCACGCTGTCTCTAATGAAGATCTTTTCCCTGTTCATCCACACTGTCTCTAATGAAGGTCTTTTTCCTGTTCATCCACACTGTCTCTAATGAAGGTCTTTTTCCTGTTCATCCACGCTGACTCTAATGAAGATCTATCTCCATGGAACTGGTCTGCACTCTGTATACTCAGTTTCCACTTCATCTACTAACACCAGCTTATGCAGTGCAACGCCAGTGTGCCTGGCCGTTCAGGCAAGTACTTCAATTTGGGCTGTAATTTTCATCATCGCATCTTGGCTTGTACTCATTACATCAGATTCAACTGGAAGGCGACGGCAGCCTGAATAGAACCCACTGCCTTCAGTTAAAAAAAACAAAACAGTGTCACTGACGATCCGGCCACCCGTATTTTCAGCACATCCGGGAAATATAAGACAGGAACTTGACCAGCTCCCCGGGATGAAAGTTCCGTTTTTCCAACAGAGGTGTCTTACCTGCCTCCACAGAAATGTGAAAATCGGCAAAAAAGAACAAATATATCCATACTACTAGACCTTAATATTGAAGAAGGTTGGCTGGTCAAGAAAATTAAACAGATAAGACTTAAATATTTTGGACATGTTAAACGACATGATAATTTAGAGAAGGCAGCCTTGAAAGGGTGCTTTATGGGAAAAAGAGAGGAACACCAAGGCCAAGATGGCTGCAAGGCATCGTTGATGATCTGCGAGTGGACACATCATCAGCAGAGGCATCTTGCTTACAGCCAAGAGGCCTACAAGAGAGCTGTTAGGGAGGCAAAGTTCCACAAGGAAAAAAAAATGTCAGTTGAAACAAAACAGCTAACAACGTCTGTAAAATTGTAGGATACAGTCTTGTGGACATTGAAAGAAACACTGGAAGATATTTTTCTCGCATTTTGTTACACATTGAAGAGAGGAGGAAAAGAAGAAGAAGAAGAAGGAAGAGGATGAGGGTTTTTTTTAACAGAAAAAGAGAATACCGTTGGAATTTTTGCAGAAAACAATCCCAGAAATGCGCAAGCTACTGGTTAGCGAGAGTTCAGGGTCGAGATGTGGAGGTCGGGTATGATCGACATCTTCCAAATCAGAAGAAGAAGCAGCCAAAAAAAAAAAAAAAAAGCTCGGGAAGAAGAGAAATGCCCAAGAAATATTTCACCGTTTACCTTGTTTTATTTGTCCCAACTTCTGCGGATAAAGATCTGACGTCGATTGTAAGAGAGGTCGTTTTCGAACGTTGGGTCAGGTTTCCCTTTTCATCACAGAAATAAAGGAGCGCTGTAGCAAAGGACACGTCATGACAAGCTACTTTGTTGAGGAAAAGGGAGATGTTATATGCTTGCGTGACTCACACAGCGCGCTGGAAGAATCCTGCGCTGTCCTAACGTCGGTAATTTAAACACTGGAGAAGAAATGGGAAGACGTGTTAAAGTTGAGGTTCATTGATCTGTGCGTCATAATCTTGTGCGTCGAGAACGTGATGTGGTTGCGTGTAAGATGTCGCTCTTCATTATGCTTATATTCAGAATAGGTCAAGATTTTCAGACTCCTCAACAGATCACACGATCTTCAGACGCCGCACCAGGTCACAAGAGACTTGAGATATCACTTGTAGTAGTAGATAGGCATAACCAGCGAGTTCATATTTGGAAATGGAAAGAAAATGACTGCCTGTCATCTGTTGCAAGGACTGGCCTACTTAAGCCACCGTCAATACCAGTCCAGACCCGAAATATATGGCGATGTCACGAACGTAAGAATCTACGTTCTTCAGGGATATCCAACTTAATGTCTGAGAATGTTCAAAGAAAGACTTATATTTAGATACTGTACTCTCTGCCATTAAAAACGCACCACTTTTTAAATAAAAAAATTTAAAAAAAAATTTTTAGCCATAAGTCGCCGTACTGGATTTAAAATACTCTATATAAAACCACCGATTTCACGTTTTCTTATCCATTTACCGACATAAACTTGATGTATTCTTAAACATGACACAGTAAACTTGATGTATTCTTACATGACACAATAAACTTGATATATTCTTACATGACACAATAAACTTGATGTATTCTTAAACATGACACAATAAACTTGATGTATTCTTACATGACACAATAAACTTGATGTATTCTTAAACATGACACAATTTAGAACCGGCTCATTAGCAGCTGTCTACCCTAGGTGTCAAAAACAAAATTCACACTGAGTGTCATAAAGACACAACCATCATTAATGTGTTAGTAATGAGGCATAAATGCAGGCTTGGCTTCGGCGTCTCATGCAATCGCAGAATCCCAGCTGTATGTGCTATTGGTGATGAGTTGCAGCTTGGAAACGGTTGCTCAGTAGCATTTTGGCGATCTTTGCTACACGAGGTTGTCCAGGCCTGGGACGGTCAGTTGTGGCTACCTGTTGCCTGAAATCGCTGGTTCAGCTTCGCTATGAAAACGTCTGGCAACATCTCTGGTCGTCATTCCCTAGCTGAGCACACCAGCAGCTTCGCCATCGCTCTCATGACAACAATCGAAACATGCTTCTTTTCCATGGAAACAGATGCCTTTTACTTGCTTAAACTTGCCTAATGTCTGTGCCAAATTTCCAAGTCATGTGATTTTTTAATAAGGCCGTAAAATAATTTTTTTAAAGGTTGATTTGAACGTGCTGCAGGCCAGATTTAAAGTAAAGATCACAACATCGGGAGAATGTCATGACTGCCACACTCGCAGGCTTTCGAAGCGTGAAAATCGCTCACGTTCTTAATCATTTCACGTTTAAGCAATAATTCGATTGAGCGGTGCGTTTTTAATGGCGGCTAGTGTAGAACGAAAGCAACTGACATGTTGTTGCCAAGATTAAATATGAACAGTACTTAACCTTGACCAAAATAATGGAATTTACACTGACATAGATAAAGATTAAAAGCATCATTATTGTCTTTTACTGTCTACATATGAAAGGTTGGCTGTAGTGGGTCTCCATCTTGTTCTGTACCATGCTTTAACAATGCACCCAGCCGAATTTATCCCAGGTCAGTATGATACTCACCCAGCTATATCATTGTTGCCGTCAGTGCTCTTTTTTCTTTAAAACAAAATACTCTTTGGTATGGTTTTCATTACTTCATTATGCCTCTTCTTTTTCTTCTTCTTCTTTGAGCAGCTGTTGAACTCGGCAGCCTCCGAGCCGTTGAGGTTCTGTGCCGCAGACAAGACGCGTCTCCGCTCCTCCCATTTCTTGATCTTTTCTTTGCCAGTTGTAGATTCCAAGAGCCAGTATATCTTCTTCTAAGGTTGTCTCGTCATCGTTGTCTAGGTCTACCTGTTGGTCTATCCCCCTTTCATCACTTCTGTATAGGGCCAGTCCTCCTCCATTCTCTCCGAATGCCCCGAGCCATCTGATTCTGTTGTTTTTCATAATGTCAGTTATAAGCGGAGAGTTAAACAATATATTCTTTGTTACTTCTTATCTTCCATTGTTGTGTTACAGGGCCTTTTATGCCTCTTGATATAACTGAAATATTTTAATTGTCTGATTCTTGTGTTTTTGTGCGTTTCATTTTTTTAAAAAAATATTTTAAATTTCATTTGTTTTTGGTACTTCTTTGCTTTCTTCGCTCTCCACGGAATATACCCACATTCTTCTGTATATCCTCATTTCAGTTGTCTAATTATGTTTTCCTTTTTTCTTATTTCATGTCCGTTCTTCTACACTACAGAGGGGAGCGGAGCATACAGATATAATTTAACAACTCTAAACTTCAACTTCAGCGATGTATGCTCGAAAATAAGAACTTTTTTTTATTCTGATGAAAATGCATTTGGCGTTGGCATTCGCTAATCTTTACTGAGAAGGAATTGGAAAGAAATTAACAGAATTATTAATGCAGATGACAACGTTTTTGGAAATTATCCATTAAGATATATTTTCGAAAAAAAAAGTTTATAATTATTATTATTTTTTTTTAAGAACCGAAAGACCTGTAGCTGATAAGATTTTGAATAGGGAATCAAAAGTGATTGGTCATTTCATAACTGAGTGATTAGTCAAAGTGTATCAATTTTTTTTTCCTGCTTTAGGCTCTGTCTCCATCAGCGTCGCATTTCTTCAAGGTCATAGGGTATAAATAGTATCTTTAAAATAGTTCAAGTGTGCAGCGTTTCGGCCGTTGGGAGAACGCAACGACATCATGCAAGCGGTACACTTCGTTTCATTACACTGATATGCTCTATGTAACCACAATCATCCAGGATCAGTAAAGCATTAGACTCATACACGAACCTAACAATATAAAAAAAAATTAACTGCTCCTTCCATCAGTTGCGACATAGCATAGATCAGTTATCACATAATTCCAGCAGTATCAAGAGAACATGTTTATTGGTGAAACCCATGTGTAGGCACATGTTGCCAATGAAAGTGAAATGAAAAGGCTGATGACAATTACAATAACATGAAATAACTGTCCGGGCGATTGACATCGCCTTGGGACGAACTCTCTCGCGGTAAAGTGTTGAAGGTCATTACTAACTTCTTACAATTTTAAAAAAAAAAGCAACCTACTTTCTCAATCTAAATTCACAACCTAGTCCAGAGGCACAATCTAGCCCTCAACTATACCTAAAGAAAAACTTAAAAAGAGAGTTTAATCAACTGTTGACATTTTCCCTACAAAGAGACAGACTACAACCTAAACTCTACATTTCGATAACCCGACTAAAAAGTACTAACTCTTGGTTGGCTCTACGTTTTCGGGACCTCCTTCCTTGCCGATCTTAACTGTTCTCCTTAGTCACGTCTGCTCTACTTTCTCGGACCTCCTTCCATGCCGATCTTAACTGTTCTCCTTAGTCACGTCTGCTCTACATTCTCGGACCTCCTTCCATGCCGTTCTTAACTGTTCTCCTCTGTCACGTCTGCTCTACATTCTCGGACCTCCTTCCATACCTATCTTAACTGTTCTCCTTTGTCACGTCTGCTCTACATTCTCGGACCTCCTTCCATGCCGATCTTAACTGTTCTCCTCTGTCACGTCTGCTCTACATTCTCGGACCTCCTTCCTTGCCGATCTTAACCGTTCTACTTCTTCACATCTGCTGCTTTCCCTGCGTCTTTCCAATCCGTCCACAGTGTGTAACAATACGTGCTAACTTTACATCACTGTCATTTTCAGCGCAAGCAAGACTGTAAGTTTCCAAAAATAGATCTACTCTTCAAGTGTTCTATTTAAAGCATATTCTGTCACATCTTGGTCTCAGTTTATTTATTGTTTCTTCGCCTTTTCTGCATTTACGGACCATGTCCGCGATCTACGAGGTATACGCATTAACAAAATACCCCCATTGTTTTTGTAAATGTATATATAATCCCAAATGCGAAGTGGTGAAAAAAAAAGAGTGTTTTGTACCCGAAAGAGCTATCTGAGAAGGTCATGAAGGATAAGTAGACCATAAAGAGCAGTCTAGAAGACATAAACCTGTGTGTGAAGATAAGGATAAGCGATGAATTAACAAAAACTATAATAAATAAAAATGATAGAAGAAGTCGGATAAGGACAGATAAGTAGGCTGCGAATGACAAATAAACCACACGAGTTTCTTCTTAACGACTGCCTTGGATGTTTGTAAGAATTATTCAGATACTTCCAAGACTATGCTAAGCCGATCAAAGGCAAGGGGTAGATTTTTGGAAGGAGTTCATGGTTGGAGTATGGAAAAGTGGGTCTGTAGCCGTGAACAAAAGGCTATGAAGGCGGAGAAAACTATTTTGGTGATCATATATTTGGCACTTGGATAGGATAGCAGAGGATGACTCACGCGATTGGAAGCAAGAACGTGAAAGGTGGGAGTTGTTAAAAATTCGCTGGTGAAGTAATTTAGAGATCACATAGTACGAAAGGAGGAATCGGGGGGGGGGGGGCGCCGTACCTGTTCAGAAATAGGGTTTGTGTACTTTAGCACTTTATTCCTTCACCAGAACCGCTGCCAAACCTGTACCTTTTCGTGTGTGTGTGTATGTGTGTGTGTGTACGAGCTAGAAAATAAACGAAAGATCAGCTTTCGTCCTTTTTTTTTTCCCCTTCTGCGTTGTTTGTTGCTGGTTATTTTCTCGGTGTTGTTTGTTGCTGGTTATTTTCTCTGTGTTGTTTGTTGCTGGTTCTTTTCTCTGTGTTGTTTGTTGCTGGTTCTTTTCTCTGTGTGTTTGTTGCTGGTTATTTTTCTGTGTTGTTTGTTGCTGGTTCTTTTCTCTGTGTTGTTTGTTGCTGGTTCTTTTCTCTGTGTTGTTTGTTGCTGGTTATTTTCTCTGTGTTGTTTGTTGCTGGTTCTTTTCTCTGTGTTGTTTGTTGCTGGTTATTTTCTCTGTGTTGTTTGTTGCTGGTTCTTTTCTCTGTGTTGTTTGTTGCTGGTTCTTTTCTCTGTGTTGTTTGTTGCTGGTTCTTTTCTCTGTGTGTTTGTTGCTGGTTATTTTTCTGTGTTGTTTGTTGCTGGTTCTTTTCTCTGTGTTGTTTGTTGCTGGTTCTTTTCTCTGTGTTGTTTGTTGCTGGTTATTTTCTCTGTGTTGTTTGTTGCTGGTTCTTTTCTCTGTGTTGTTTGTTGCTGGTTATTTTCTCTGTGTTGTTTGTTGCTGGTTCTTTTCTCTGTGTTGTTTGTTGCTGGTTCTTTTCTCTGTGTTGTTTGTTGCTGGTTCTTTTCTCTGTGTTGTTTGTTGCTGGTTATTTTCTCTGTGTTGTTTGTTGCTGGTTCGTTTCTCTAAGTTGTTTGTTGCTGGTTCGTTTCTCTGTGTTGTTTGTTGCTGGGTTTTTTTTCTCTGTGCTGTTTGTTGCTGGTTGGTTTCTTTGTGTTGTTTGTTGCTGGTTCTTTTATCTGTGTTGTTGCTGGTTATTTTCTCTGTGTTGTTTGTTGCTGGTTATTTTCTCTGTGTTGTTTGTTGCTGGTTCGTTTTTCTATATTGTTTGCTGCTGTTTCTTTTCTCTGTGTTGTTTGTTGCTGGTTATTTTCTCGGTGTTGTTTGTTTGCTGGTTCGTTTCTCTAAGTTGTTTGTTGCTGGTTGATTTCTCTGTGTTGTTTGTTGCTCTTCGTTTCCCTCCGTTGTTTATTTTTTTACCCCGTTGGCGTGCTCTGGCTGAACTGATATGAACGTGTTTTAATGATATGGAACATAAAGGATATTTTGTATCTTACTCTTAAGGCGAATCCAGCGTTTGCTCACTCTTTCGGCGAATCCAGCGTTTGCTCTTATGTCCAAATCGTGGCGATCAGCGGTGGGCGCCCTTATGCCTTAACCTGGCGAATGGAAGGTAAAATTCGCCTCACTGTGGGAAAAAAAAAGAAAACTGCTTAAAACTGTCGCATGATCAAAAATTAAATCATTAAACTCTTTTGAATGAAGTTCATTCAGAAAATATTAAATACATTCATTGTTTCAGCTTAAGTCGCCTGAAAGAATAAATATTCAAAATTTAGTGTAGGAACTTAGAACATTTTATAATGTATCTAAGATAACTTAATGCGAAATTTCACATTTTATAATGAATCTAAGATAACTTAATGCGAAATTTCACATTTTATAATGAATCTAAGATAACTTAATGCGAAATTTCACATTTTATAATGAATCTAAGATAACTTAATGCGAAATTTCACATTTTATAATGAATCTAGGATAACTTAATGCGAAATTTCACATTTTATAATGAATCTAAGATAACTTAATGCGAAATTTCACATTTTATAATGAATCTAGGATAACTTAATGCGAACTTTCACAGTCCACTTATTTACAGATCACAGATATATTTGCTGTATATCTAAACTTCAGACAGGTCAGAACTCTGCCTTAAATAACTGACATCATTTCTCGGAAATTCCACTGTATGCCAAGAACGGACTCAAAATGTTACAGCTCACGTCAGAATGTCTAAAGGTAGGACTAAGAGGAGAAAGTGTAACAGTGGCTTCATCTTAAACTTGAATTCAAGATAAAGCGTTCATTTGCTTTTCCTTAAATGGTTCTGGCAACAGCATGTCGCGTAGTATGAATACAATCATTCCTTTAAGCGGCTCTTGGGGGGGGGGGGGGGGGGGTTTCAATTCGAGACGGCTTCTTTTGTTTCAGACTTCAGCTTCGTGAAAAGTTACGAAGACATTCAACTGTAGGATCTCTTGGAAACCAGAGAACACATGAAAAAAGGATACTAGTGAATGTTCTTACAAGCTGAGGGGACCTCACATGGAGTGACTTGAACAATAAAGGCAAAAAATGGAACAGGCTGGAAAATTTGTCTGCCAGCTTATGCTTCCGGGGGAGGGGGCGCTACGGGGCATCGACTGATGGATTGTCATGTGGAGAGCACGAAATCTCCACACTTTAATGATCAGTTCGAAATACTTAAGGCTGGCCTATCCGTGGTTATGGTTATGTTCCTCTTGATGGATGTTATGCTGGGAAAGTACGATTTCTTGATTGGTTATTTCTTTCCTGAAGCATCAGTCAGTCATTTACATGTCCCTTATGGAATTTTACCTCCCCAACAGCTCTCCTGTAGGCCTCTCGGTTGTGAGCAAGATGTCCCTGCTGCTGCTGATCCGTCCATTCAACTGTTTTTGTTTTTTTTCACGATTCTCTCCCTGCTAATTGCACCAGTTTGTTTTTTTTTAAGACCGTCGTTCTTGCAGGAGCCAGCGGTTCCACAGCTTCTTGCAAATAGAGCGGAACTGCCAGGTTCCAGATAGTACGGCGTGGAAGCGAATTATGGGGGATCTCTGCAGATTGTAACTGATTGTTTTCATTAGTGAACTCACATTTTTGACGCCAGCGCTTTGACAAGACAATCCACCATGCACATTCCACACTTGTCACAACTTACGTACGTAGTCGATATAACATAAATACGTAAATTTAGATATTTAGAATCCATATGCACGTTGACATTAACAAAATATATATATGCATATATTTATACATATACACATATGCATGCTGTTTTCTTACTGGCCATTATGTTGTTTTACATGTGGGGATATACATCCTTTCTCAGTGTAGCACTGATACGCGAGCTCACTAGGGTGCGCCTACGCTTCTGAAAATGTACGCAACTCACAAGTTTCAATACTCACAGGCGCGTTCCAGCATAACAGCACAGGTTAATACGAGTAGCATGTACATACGTATAGAAACATGTGTACTAACATCACACAGATGTAAATATACGCAGGCCAATAGTTTTGTCCCGAGGGGAGAAACCGGCGCTTAAAAACTGAAGACGCCAAGTGCGAGGAGTAACACAAACATTGTTTACTATTACTGTTGACGATTATGCACATCTAATGTTGGTCTAATTAGATCTAATACTGGTCTGATTATATCTAATACTGGTCTGATTATATCTAATACTGGTCTAATTAAATCTACTACTGGTCTAATTAGATATACTACTGGTCTAATTAGATCTACTACTGGTCTAATTAGATCTACTACTGGTCTAATCAGATCTACTACTGGTCTAATTAGATCTACTACTGGTCTAATTAGATATACTACTGGTCTAATTAGATCTACTACTGGTCTATTTAGATCTACTACTGGTCTAATTAGATCTAATACTGGTCTAATTAGCCACAAAAGAAGCCGCTCACCAGAATTATACTCGAGCTGCATCATATCATCTACCTGAGCACCACATTGTAAAAGAGGGAAAAACGTCATTATTGTGTGTATATATATATAAGGTAATCCTGTCATGCCTTAGAGGCACATAGGGATATGGTGTTAGTACCCATATTTTCCTTGACCTGTCAGCACACTAGAGGGTGATACGGTCAGTATCACGCCCGGCCGCCTTTCATTCTCCAACTCCAGAAGAAGTCGGGTACCCATTTCTACAGCTGGGTGACTGGGATGCCTCCGGCCGGATTCGAACCCCCCGACCTTCGCCATGAGATTCCAGTGCACTAACCACTTCGCCGCTGTAAATATACACAAATACACATGTACATACTGACATACGTACACAGATTTATTCATATATATCACTTACATCATACACATAGACCAGTGGTTCTCAGCTTGCCAGGTCTGATACCCATCTTCTCAGCTGCCCCCCCCCCCTACCCAGAATCCTTCCCTATATATGGGATGTTCCAAAAAAAAAGTGCTGCAATCCTATGGGGAAACTATTTATTTTACAACAAGTGCTGGAAGTGACCGCCGTCCTGTTTCGCGCAAAGTGGACGCGATTAATCGTGTTTCTAAACGCCTTTTGCAATGTTTCCTGTGAGATTGCATCGACGCAGTTCTGAATTTTCTCTTGCGGATGAATTGCATAGCCTACATTCTTCAGGGCTAACTCCGCAAGAAAAAGTAAAGAGCGGGGGGTTGGGGGTGGGGTGTGTTATTAAATCCGGAGACTGCGCTGGCCACAACTCTCTTGAGATCAGTCAGCCAGGAAAATATCTCTTTCCAGATAAACGACGGTATTTCTGGCTGTGTGGACTGTGGCATTGACCTGTTGAAACCACGTGATCTATTACTTCTCCTCCGACCGATAACGTGTTGACAAATTCTGCAACATCGTAACGTACCGGTCACTGTTCATTGTTTGCTGGTGGCGTTGGCACACCCAGACACCCAAGTTTCTGTGAGTGCAGAGGCAAGTCGAGCAGATCAGGTGGGTTTTCCGCCGCCCATACTCTAGAATTCTGGGCAGTGACGTTCCCATCTAGATGGAACTACGTCTCGTCAGACCAATGCTAATCATCCAGTTCCTCCCCATCCAGAGCTACAGGTTCCACGAACCACTGACAATAACTTTGACGAAGTTGCTGGTCTTCAGGCAGCAATTGGTGGGCGGCACCAATTTTATAGATAACAGTTTCATGCACCTATGCAACGTATTGTGGGGGGGGGGGGGCACTGCCAGCAGAGTGTCAATACTGACTTTATATAAGAGTTGAACGGACTTCCGTGGACTCACAGCATATGCAGCTCGCAAGTCGACCAACTTTTCCTCTTCTTAGCACCTTCAGTCGACGGCTTCTCGGTGCGTCCTCGACGTTCCCATTCTCGTGAAACTTGTGGTATAGCCGCACACTGTTTGGAGCAACTGGTGAATAATTTTCAGAGAAGTCCTCCTGTATCCGAGCATAGCTGCCGGAACAGATGAACTACCTGACAATGAATGCCCGCTGTTGCAACGTACATCATCCCTTAGCTACTCATGTTCTTCACCACCGGGGAAAAAAAAAAACAACAACAACAAACATGCGTCACTTTTTGAATACCCCTGTATTAAAAACATCATCCAGAAAGGATTTTCACCATTATACATTCTTCACCTTACAAACAAACATCCTCCTGTCAGACTTGAAATTCCTGCTGGGAGAGCCACCTGCCTCCATTTTAAGAATCACTGGCGTAGACAAACGTAAATAAAGCGTACGTCTTTAGAAGAACGAGTCTTTTGTGCTGCCACTTCCCCTCCTCCTGGAAGAAGAAAGTCCTGAAAAAGTGATGACCCCCCCCCCCCCCCCCACGGGGTAGCCCTGGCCTGGAAGAAAGAGCGGTAATGCAGCCTTGGACGCTGCCAGTTCCTTTTGTTCACGTCACGTTTTTTTTTTTTTTTTGTGCGTGGTCCTTTCTGATAAATAAACCTCTGCCTAGATCGTATGTGCGTCTGTATGTTGGTATGAAAACGTTTCATGTATACATAAAATCGTCCTCACCCCATAGATTTTTGTGATTTCACAGAGTGGCTTATTAGCATTTCGGTGAAAGAATGCATATATACGATTTTACAGTATCGCTTATGGCACATCAAGGAAAACATTACGTCAAATACCGATTTCACAGAATGGCTTATAGCACCTCAAGGAAAACATTCATATATACATCAGATAACGATTTCACAGAATGGCTTATAGCACCTCAAGGAAAACATTCATATATACATCAGATAACGATTTCACAGAATGGCTTATAGCATCTCAAGGAAAACATTCTTATATACATCAAAAAGCGATTTCACAGAGTGGCTTATAGCACCTCAAGGAAAACAGATAATTCCCGCCCCATAACACGTTTTGCGATTTCATAGAATCGCTTATAGTACCTCAAGGAAGGAAGTTTCAGTACTCTCAAAACTTGCTGAATGTTCAAGAAATTCTTGAAACATTTGATGCAAACTTTGCATCTGGCGATACATTGCCGGCTTGGCCAGCTTCTCTTGCATACTGTTAGCAGTCCATTTGAAGGAAGATCAGTACAGGTATCATATAGCGTTCAGTATTGTGGGTAGTACAGCCATATCTTAGGGGAAGCTGAACAAGTCAAAATCAGAGGTTTTTACAGCTTTCTAGCAAAAACCTGGCGAAAAACTTATCACCATCCGGGGATTTCCTAACATCAGAAATAGAATTATCCTCATCTATGTCAGTGTTAAGGGTGTATGTATGTATGTATGTATGTATGTATGTATGTATGTATGTATGTATGTATGTATGTATGTATGTATGTATGTATGTATGTATGTATGTATGCAAATTGTTACAGGCTCAGTCCCAGATATGAGTAATGATTATCATTGTTTTTGTTACATGAAACTTGTACGTGTGTGTTTCTGTGTGTTCGTGTATGTGTGTTTAAAAAGGGTATATATTTTTAAAACAACGTTAACGAGGTTAGAGAAAACCTTATTTTCGGGTAACTCTTGAGGGAAATTACCATCTTGATTTAAAATATTTGTTTTTAAAACACACACACACACACAGGGGTATTTATTATCAGAGTGGGCGAAGTTGCAATTAGGGGTAAGATTAATATTTTCATTCCCTTCATCGTCATATTTAACATGTTCCATCTACTAGACCTATAAAACGCGCACCACCCGGGGGCCGCGGAAGAGAGAGGGGGTGGGGATGAAGGGTGGGAGGGGATGAAGGGTGGGAGGGGAGGGAGGTTAACCAGCGTCCGTAAACCAGTTCGCCCCGAAACTGTTCAGAAAACATGGACAAATCAATGACAAATCTGCCGGTCGCCTTCCTGGTACTCGAGTGCTGATATGGGAGATGAGCCGAGATAGAAAACATGCGAATATAGCTTCACTCTGTGTCGGGGGGGGGGGGGTGCTGTGGGGAAAGAGTATGAATGTTTGAGGGGGGGGGGTTGCCAGGAATTAAATATTGAGATACTATGCCTTTTTTCTTCTTCTTCAAAACCGTTGGTTGGTTGGTTCGGGAGGTTATCATAGAAACGGGCACATGCCGTTGTCTCTGGTATATTATGGCCCGCTAAAGGCTCAGCCCAGAAACATTTGCCATAACTTAAGATGCCGCCACCCCCCCCCCCCAACAACCCGCTATACTTAGAATATTCTTCAGCTATCACCCCTCAATGTAGCTGTCACGTGCGCTTTTTCGACCGAAGACAACCGAAGACAACCGACTTGGGCCTGCCACATTTTATTTATTTACTTGGGATCAGGTTCGCCTCCCATTGCAGTTCCTACATACATTGTCTGACTTACTGTCTATTTCCAGGGGCACCACTGGGATGTGGATCTGCCACCTGCGGTTCGCCAACCCTGTGACGCAAACAGTCAGCGCCCCATCGCTCATTCATCTTGAGAACCGCGTCTTAGCCTGAAGCTCAGGATATATTTTAGAGAGGTACCAGAGAAATCTGGGAAGGTAAATGCGGCCTGGCGTGTTATTGACCATGTCACACTTTCATGTGCCGAAGGTCGTGGATATTACGGGCCTAACACCGTATCCCCCAGCATGGGAACTGGGATTTTTACCTTTACTGCAGGCAGCAGTACGTTTTCATTTTACTGTTGGGTGGATTTTCCGAGCACGCAGCATTGAACTCACGTCTGCGTTTGGTCTGTCAAGCATTGATCATGAACTGGGTCTAGGCTCTTGATTTCCGGCGTTAGCAGACACAAATTATAAGTCACACAGTGAGTCTGATTATAGTGTACATTACCTACTGCAACACTGTCGGGTAGAGTTAGCGATGAAAGCAGAATCTGACGGACAAAGTTTCGATCAGTCAGATGATTAAACAAGGATCTTTTGATGTCTTTGATATCCGATCACATTTTCATACCTATGTTTGGTGTAGGTAGTATCACATCAGATTAGTCGTGAGCAGAGGAGGGGGCGGGCGAGGAATGTATAGAATGTATCTGATTGGTGAGTCGTTATCTTTGACCAGCCACACTAGGCCATGATGATTGGTTTTAGTTTTAATATTCTTGCTTTGACAGTTAGCGGCGAGAAGAGCTGAAAGGGGTATGTTAGACGAAGGAGATGGATGTAACAAAATAATGTTAACAATTTTAGGACAAAAAAATAAAACACTCTTTCAGCCAGATCATCAGGGCAGTATCCTCTCCCAGGGAAAAGAAGAATCTTCGGTTCAGCGTGTTATGTTTTGATTCGAAATCAGTATATGAAAGCAGCAGACGAACCTTCGACATTGTGTGCTTAATAAATCCTTGGAGATCTGTCGGACTGACTGATAAACTTGGTTCTCAAGCTGTCATGAAAGTCTCATTGGCCTCCGGTCAACCACTGAATGGTTGAATGAGTGAAATAAAACAGTGGATATCAATGATTATATATATATATATATATATATATATATATATATATATATATATATATATATATATATATATATATATATATATGGGCGGCCTGGTTAGCTGAGTGGTTAGGCACTCGGTTTACTAATGATGGAAATAATGGGTTCAGTCCCAGCAGTGGGACTTTTTTTTTTCTGGTGCACATCACAAAGGCCCCGGGGTCGACCCAGCCTCTAAAAATGGGTACCAGAGAAATCTTGGAAGGTAAAGCGGGAAGGCGTGATATTGACCACATCACACTTTCATGTGCCGAAGGTCATGGAAAATGTGGGCCTAACACCGTATTACCGTATTCCCCAATATGCCTTAATGGCATGAAAACGGGAATTTTATAATTTTTACCTTATATATATATATCCATTTCTTACATCCGCCATCTGGTCGCATGTACTTATATCGCTTCCGCGATGGGGGTTCTCTGCTCCTAACTGCACAATACTACGTCAGCTTCGAGAACTTCAGTTCAGTCCATATTGATTTCATTGAGAAAATTAGGTTAAATCTGGGAGGGGGATGTGGAGAAATTGAAATTTATCGTGGACTGTTTAATGGATTTTTTTAAAAATGTGTGTTAAATCTGGAATCTATACTAATGTAAAATTGTAGTGCATGGAAACTTGAAGAATGGCGTGACAGTGCTGCTGCACTTTTATAGAGGTGTTTTGTAATATGGAAAGTCTTAAAAGCAAGTGCTGAACTGTCTGTTAAGTGGGACAACATAGAAATAAAAACTGAGATTATTATTATGATTATTATTATTATTATTAAATCATAGCTTCTTACAAGTCAAAGGCAAGTGCTCCCTTTTTTTCTGTTACTTTCCTCCATTCTTATTTGTTGTTATACCGTTCTTGGGAAGGCTGTCCGATATGGCAACCAGCGACTTATAGCTGACATAGTAGCGTCATGGTTGGCGAAACATATCTGACATGCTTGCGTCAGGGTTGGCGAAACATATCTGACATGCTTGCGTCAGGGTTGGCGAAACATATCTGACATGCTTGCGTCAGGGTTGGCGAAACATATCTGACATGCTTGCGTCAGGGTTGGCGAACCGGAACTGGCCAAGATCCTGTCCCACCTCTCCGTTGATACCCCCCCCCCCCCAGTAACAGGCATACCCTGGCTAACGTGGCAGTGATCCCCATAATCCCCATGGTGGTGGAGTCTGCTAAAGAAGTATTGCACACCCTCTGCCTTTTAGCTGTATTCAGGGATTGAACAATAAAACAAAAAAGCTGCCATAACCAACCCCCAAGCCGACACGATGCTGTGCTTCAACACCTTCACAGCATCGGCTGCAAAGAACACCGGCTGTTCCAAGGAGACAGACGAGAAGGCCAGGCAAGACATCATTCATGTGAATTTATGTTTTCTCTTGTTTTCCCTTTGTCTTGTTTGTTTTGTGTATTATTAATGTGTGAACCGAAACGTTGCAACTGTGCTCTCGTAGATTTAATAAAGTTCTCCCTACATCTGTTTTAGATCAATGTAACGTTTTTGTTATCTCAACTTTACTGCAGCGGTTTTGTATATATATATATACTTATACCCTAGAAATATTCGTCGTCCCCCCCCCCCCCTTACTTAAGTTCTGCTTTTCCGGGTATATTTGGCGCACAGAGTAATTTGAAGGTCTTGTCAGTTGTTATCACTTTAGTCAGACGAGTGGAAGAAAAAGACTGATACACAGACAATGGTAGCATGTTTTACAACACGGACACAAGAACATTAACAGCAGGAATGTTTCAACCCGAATCAAACAAGAAACCATAAAACAGTAATTCCCTTTTTTTTCATAACGTTACAGGGGCGTTTTGGGTTGTCTTTTAAAACAGAATGTTAAAATATTAAAGGGTGGCCATCACTGGTTCGTAGAACGCGTCAGAAGGTTCTCAGATCCCCCGTTGTACTCCGTGGCCTTTTGGCTTGAACCCTTAGAAAGGGTCGTGGCGGCGGGGGCTAGGGGTAGAAGCCAAGGCCGTTACTCATAGAAAGCCGAGTCGATAATTATTTGGCCATTCCCGCTGCTGTTGTGTTTATCTGGCAATGATAACAGTTCCCAGAATCCTATGTTTAACCTCATCCTTTTTAAATTTTTTTTTTTTGGTTTTATTTTTCTCTTTGTGTAAGAAATAAAACACTATGGTTTGATTTTAAAAAATAAAACGATGTGATTTGGTGAAAAAATGAACACTATGGTTTTGGGTTTATTAATAATAATAATAATAATAATAATAATAATAAAAGCACCATGGTTTGGTCTAGGTCAAAGATTCTCTCTACCATCTTATGATTGTTCTTGAAGTCTTGGAAAATTCATGCGGTAAAAATAGCCCATAGCATGGTACTTGCCGTGAAAACTATATCGTGAATCAACGTCGGAAACTATGAAGCTTGGGCATAATAAAACGATAGAGCTGTGGCTGATGTAGATTATTTCAGTATTACATCAGATTAATCAGATTAGGATGTGAACACATTGTTATATGGATAGATGGGAAATAGACAGATTATAAGGTGAGAAAGAAAAATTGGGAGAAGTGGAGAGTTTTGAATACCTTGGATTATTACTAACTAATAATGGAGATACAATGAGGGATATTCAAAGGACATCTGTCGCTATTCAGGCAGTAAAACAACTAAAGAATATGTGGAGAGGAACAGACAGAATTTAAAAAAATAAGATGTTTAATGCCATACATCTTTCCCACCGCAACATATGCCTGTGAGACCTGGACACTTAACGAAACAGCTGAGAAACTGAAGAGTCATTTAAATATTATGGATAAAAAAAAACAGAACAAATATATCCATACTACAAGAACTTAATATTGAAGAAGGCTGGCTAGTAAAGCGGATTAAACAGAGAAAAGTTAAATATTTTGGACACATTAAATGGCATGATAATCTAGAGAATACCCTCGTGGTATGGGAAAAAGAAAGAGAGGAAGACCAAGGCGAAGATGGCTGCAAGACATCGTTGATAATCTGCAAATGGTTTCTTCAGTAGCAGGGGTTCTTGCTTATAACCGAGAGGCCTACGGGAGAGCTGTTAGGGAGGCAAGGTTCCGCAAGGTACGTGCAAATGGCTGACTGATGACTGAAGGTGAAAAGCTAAAATCCCCGTTTCCAAGCCACCGAGGCACATTAGGGATTCGATGTCAGGCCCCGTATTTCCACGACCTTCGGCACATGAAAGTGTCACGTGGTCAGTGTCACGCCTGGGCCATACTTGCTTTCCCAGAATTCTCTGGTACCTATTTTTAGATGCTGGGTGTGCACCCCCGGGACCCTTCTAGTGTGGTGGTATCAACAAAAATCCCCAGTACTGGCCGGTGGGACCTGAACCCGATACTACCGGATTCATAAACCGAGCACCTAACCACTCGGCTAACCATATACAAATAATAAATAATATAAATAATAAAACACCTATAAAGCGTGTTTTTCTAGGCTAAACATATACAACGCCATGTTATGTAACTTTATCACAACGAGTGCTTCGCTCACTTGTCTCAGTAATAATGATTTGTGATGTTCTAGATTAAAAAAAAAAGGTGATAATGATGTTCCTAATGATAGATTGCTATGCCCTGGTAGGTAAAACAGAGAGAGAGGGGGGGGGGATGGAATCTTCGCCACCACCTGAACGAACATTTTTTCAAAAGTTCAGGTGCTGGAAAGGGGGGGGGGGGGGGGTTGGCTGAGCGAGGGAATTCTTGAAATGTTTGTGCCAAATGGAAGATCTATGTTCACAAGTAGATCGGGAGAGGAACTTTGTGTTACAGCATTGGCAGGTTCTGAAGAATTTCCTCATTTAAACAGAAAAAAAAAAAAAATCGAGCGTTATAGGTTTTTTTACCCACGCATATTCTGCGTGCAGTAAGAGCGCTTTTGGAAGGCCGAGAGCTCGCTTATGGAGGAAGGTTATCGTTGGGTGGCGCATATCTCGCAACACGTTGCACAATCCTTGAGCGCATCGCCTAACAACCTGAATGCGCGGAATTTTCCAGTGCGCATATTAACCTAGTTTGCTCCCCCTCCCCCTTTTTTTAATCCTGTTTTTTTTTCCATTCCCCTTATCTTGTTTTTCCTTTCATCTTATCTTTAAGGTGTCATGATTTTGTGATATTTGCTTTTATTTTGCCAATGCTGGCCGATATGTTTTTCAAACATTAGCTTTCTTCAATGTTTACAACTGGAGGCGCTTATTTTTTTTTAAAATCCAGTTTCTTTGTATAAATAAAGTTTATTTATGCTAGTACAACAATTACTTGTAGTGTTTAAGCCAAAGTAATGGACAATTACTGGTAAAACATGCAGGAAATTCCTCATTCAGTTCAAAGTGATTTTGTTTATCGACCGTTCATCTTCTGTAAAATGGCGGAAATCTCAGACGTTAAAAGGGCATGAAATAAGTGCTGTGTTTATGTGCTAAAAAAAAAAAATTGCTGGGTTCTGGGAGAGGGAAGGAGGGGGAGAGACAGAGAAAGAGAGAGAAGAAAGAATGAGAATGGAGAGGAAGATGACTAGGGTACGCAGGACCAAAATCTTTTTGCTTCTAGAAATCGCTTACCTGGAACAACGGTTTGGTCTGAAGACCTTCGTCGACCGCTTGGAGGTGTGCTGTAGAATTAGTGGTTTTCAAAATGGGCGATAACGCCATCGAGGAAGGTGGGGGGGGGGGGGGGGGGTTAAAATCAGTTGGAGGCAGTTGGGGAATAAGGAACATCAATAACGAATGGGGGGGGGGGGAGTGTACAGGGATGTCAAAGATGTGATCGCGGAGGGCAGTATCCCTAAAATGTTTTGGAAACCGTTGGTGTAGAGCAGTGTTTCCCAGCGTGGTGCGTATGCCCCACTGGGTTGGAAGGGGGAGGGGGAGGGAATTGGAATATATTTTTTTTCAGAACTTGGTTGAGTATTATGCGGGGGGGGGGGGGGCGGCATCAAAATCTTTGAGGCATTGATATGGGGGCATGATCCAAAAAAGAAAAGGGGGGCTGGGAAACACTGGTGTAGAGTCGGTGGAAATTAATTTTCTCGGCTTCACACTTTCATTGGCCGGCCTGGTTGTCCTAGAAATGCCATCCGAGGAGTTTTATATCCCCCTTGCTTGTTCTGTGTGGCCCGGGAACAAAAAAAAAGAAAAATCAGGTTTGCCAGTGAGGCAGTGCTACGGTCACAGATGTTTGGGGTGATTGGTGGAGGTGGGTGGGGGGGGGGGGTTGATATTGGAAAGGCGTTTACGGAATTGATTGTAGCAGCGAAATTTAGTTTTTATGCCCCCACCCTCACCCCACACCCCCTTTCAGCATTTTGGGAATTTCTGAGCGAAAAGGAAAGAGAAAAATGGGGCATGACATTTCGTGGAAAAAGTAAATGGCGAAAACAGATCAGGGCTGTTGGGCCCGTATTAGTCGATTCGTAGGTCCTTGTCATTAAATCGTGCAGTAAAGACCTGCTACTTTGTCGTCCTTCGTTTTTGCTTCCAAGCGCTAGGCCATCGCTAAATCTGGACCCTCCCAGCCAGAGCAAAAGTCTACAGTTTTTTGTTTTTTTTAACAGCAGCGATTTCAGAGTTCCCTGTCCCAGATCTAGAGCCTTGTGGCCAGTTGTGGCTGCGCAGGTAGCAGCAGGCACTTAGCATTCCTAAGATTCTGTATGAATTCTTGTGATTTCATTGGAATAAACTGAGGTGGCCAAGTTGTTCAATACCTCATGGTTTGTTAACCGGACTACAGTGCCTACGTCAGTCGCAGCGAAACGAAACACATTCCGTATAGTTAATCATCACAAAAGTTAACAAAACACATTCCGTATAGTTAATCATCACAAAATTTAACAAAACACATTCCGTATAGTTAATCATCGCAACAGTTACAAAACACATTCCGTATAGTTAATCATCACAAAAGTTAACAAAACACATTCAATACAGTTAATCATCACAACAGTTACAAAACCCATTCCGTATAGTTAATCATCACAAAAGTTACAAAACACATTCCGTATAGTTAATCATCGCAACAGTTACAAAACACATTCCATATAGTTAATCATCACAAAATACGGGCTGGATTAGACATTTACTACTTTGCCTAAATAAAGCTCTGAGCATCGATTTGCGTGGACATGCGAGATGCTACCAACCCTGCCAATGTTGTTGTGGTGGAGTGAAAGAGTTAAGTTTCATGTACTATTAATAGCGCATTATTAGTGTTATTTATATTGTATTATTTGCTTTGTTTATTTTAACTATATTGAAAACGTAATAATAACAACAACGAACAAGGATTCGGTTAACCAGTCAGTAAATACACCCTCTTTCTTTAAATTTCGGAATACGCAATGTGTCCTTTATTTTTTTTTAACATTTCAAAATATGTCTTTTTTTACATTTCAGAATATGAAATGTGTTTTCTTTCTTTCTTTCTTTCTTTCTTTTTAACATCTCAAAACATATTAACCCTAATCAGACTTTCACTACCTACATCAGCCCCCATGAACTGATATTGACAGTTATGGAACAGATAATTAACCCTTCACTCCTCAATCTTAATTGCACTCCTCTCCAGGGCCCTTTTTCTCGTGTGTCAAGAAAACTATTTCTCCCCCTAATTCCTCCCCCCCCCCCCACACACACACAACTCACCCGGGGGGGGGGGAGGGGATCTCTCATTCGCTCATTTATTCATTCTTTGTCTCCTGGCAAAATACCCCCCTTCCCTAACAGCTCACATTCCCCCTCCTCCTCTCCACTTTTCTTTCTTCCTCATTATCCGCCAAACTCTCCTCCCCTTCACCAGTCAAAATGCTTCCTCTGTTCCCCCCCCCCCTCCCCCTCATTACCAAGCCAGCGACCTGTCTTGAGATCATTAGCTCCCCCTTCTTTTATGTTTTCTCCTTCTCGGCCTACAGATTCCCTCCCATTGGTTCACTAACGAAGTCATTCTCCTTAGCCAGTGACTAACATTGTTGCCTTACAAAAGTGCTGTTTCTTTGCGATCCTCCCCACCCCCGCCCCCCCCCCCCCAAAAAAAAAATGCACTCGATATGCTTCTTCAGTATCCCTGGGACTGAGAGCTGGTGTTCTTTTATAACCGATGCGGTGAAGATGGTTGAGGCACAGCATCGTGCCGGCTTGGGGAGCTGGTTGTTAGTTTTTGCAGTCTCTGAGTTGACCTGAGAAGCAGAGAGTCTGCGAACACTTCTTTAACAGAGTCCGTCGCCAGCGGGGACTGCGGTCATCTCTGCTTCGTTAGCCAGTCTAGGTCTGTTACGTGGGGGGGGGGGGGGGGGTAGTGACAGAGAGGCGGGAAAGGGTCTTGGTCAGCCAACCCTGACGCTAGTATGTTAACTGCTGGTCGCTGACTGCTAAATGGGACAGCATCTTCGCACCTACCCCCCCCCCCCCAACCCCCACAGTCTGTAGTGTGGTTTGTACTGGATTATACGTGCAAGGCGAACCTTCATCCACGCAGGTGTTATTATTATTGATCGATATAGTGTTGTTATTATTATTATTATTGATCGATATGAATAGTCTCCCGATAGCTGATCTGAAAGATGTTTTGGTGTGCTTGTGTAATTGTGCGATTGTGTATGTGTGATTGTTTGTGTGTGTGTGTGTGTGAATGTTTGCGACAGTCAGGTAGAGACAGGTAGGCAGATCTGCCTGGTGAGTGAGGAGGTATGCCAGGTTTGGTAGATAAGATGGCAGGTAATTTGATAGGAAAAGAGGATGGAAGGGGTAGCCAAATCCGTGTATCCCAGCATCCACCGACACGCCTTAATATATGTTGACTGCGTTAACCTGCAGTTACCGGTAACTTGCCGATATAATGTTGTTTTTTTTAATGGGGGGGGGGGGGGAAGAAACTCTTGGAGGTCGTCGATTACCGTGACTGGTTTATATCATTTTTTAAAAAAATCTAGTAAAAAAGCAACCAACGACATCGTTTGGAGGAAAATCGAGCCAGTATGATGAGGTGGATGATGCTCATTTTGTATAGAGGAGAAATCAGCCAGTTTTGACTTTGGTTCAGAGTGTGAATATTTTGTATTAAATGTCGCCGGAAATAAGGTAAAAGAAAAAAAAATCGCCCCAACATTTAATTTCTGATTATATTTATAATGTGCTTTTAATTGTAAATAATTTTCTTTGAAGAAAAATGTATTGAGAAAAGCCAGGATTTTAGAAAGTACTTCATGCAAGATGAATGACAAGTACAATTTTACCGGCTGAGAGAGAGAGAGAGAAAGAGAGAGAGAGAGGGGAGAGAGGGAGAGAGAGGAGAGAGGGAGACAGAACGAGGAGAGAGAGACAGAGAGAGGAGAGACAGACAGAGAGGAGAGAGAGAGAGAGAGAGAGAGACAGAGAGAGAGAGGACAGAATTAGGTGGAACAAGAGCAGAGACTTTAGTGAATTGATGAAAGGATGCAGACATGACGTGAAATACGAAACAAAAAAATCTGCTATGTATGTTTATTTGTATGAGGCATTTTATGTGGAGAGAGAGAGAAAGAGAGAGAGAGACAGGCAGACAGACAAACAGAGAGAACAGAATTAGTTGGAACAAGAGCAGAGACTGTAGTGAATAGATGAAAGGATGCAGACATGACGTGAAATACGAAACAAAAAAGTCTGCTATGTGTGTTTATTTGTATGAGGCATTTTATGTGGAGAGAGAGAGAGAGAGAGAGAGAGAGAGAGCGAGAGAGAGAGAGAGCATCATGGGAAGGGAGACTGCTGGGGGGGGGGGGAAATGGTAGAGATTGGTGGTAAGAAAAGCAACTCGTGTTCCCGAGAGAGAAGTCAATACATAAAAGCATACATGCCCTTGAACCCTCCTCTTCTGATGTACATCTTTATGCATCAACACGAAAATGTTGTTTTTCAGCTCATAAAGTTTAAAGAAACGCTTTTGCGTTGGTCGGTGGGAGATTTTTGCATGTTCATCAATGAGGCGCGTTGTGAGCAAGCCTAGACGTCACAGCTGGAGGAATATTGAAGTGGAAAAATAATATTACAGCCTGTATAGCTCCGCCCACCATGGCTGTTCAGATGGATATCTTTGTGATTTAGGGACCTTGAATGTTCAGACAGATGGTCTGTGGTCACTGTTCAAATAAATAAATAAGTTAATAATAATAATAACATAGCCAGTTTATAAATCTAAAACTTAACCTTGATACAGTAATAATAACAACCAGTTTCCAAATCTAAAACTTAACCTTGATACAATAATAATAACAGCCAGTTTCTAAATCTAAAACTTCTTCTTCTTCTTCTTCGTTCGCATCTACTACCAAGACCGCACTGTGATCCTACTGAATTTATGCCTGTGGTCCTCGTTAGGTCCTGTGGTCTCCTGTGTGGTCCCTGAAAGGACCACACGAGATCCCCGAGAGGACCACAAGAGGTTTAGAGTATCGCAGGGCTTTAGCCTGTATTCTTGGTGGGTCTTTAAAGCGGATTGCATGACACTGTGGTTTTCGTTGCACCAGTTTAGTCTAAAGTTGAACTTTCTCACCGGAAGACTTCAACGTGTTTACGATATCAGTGCATCCCCGCTGGGTGAGAGGTGGTAGCTCACCCAGGCCAGAGTTGGACCTTCTCACTGGAAAACCTCGACGTGTTTTGAGATACCCATGTATCACCGCCGGGCGAGAGGTGGTTGCCCATCCAGTCCAGAGTTGGACTTTCTCACTGGAAAACCTCAGCGTGATTAGGATACGCAAACATCCCCGCTGGGTGAGAGGTGGTTGCCTATCTAGACTGCCCTGGTCCAGTGTCTCCGACTTCAGCATTTTGTGGTCGTGGCCGCTACCCTTCCTGGTTGTGACCAGGATGGAGCTTTTGTAGTGACCTCCACCCCTGGGTTGAGCCGGTTTAGGCATATTAACCCAGTATGGGCGTGTTTGGGACGTGACCGACCTCTAGAGCAGAGGTACTGTGACATATGTAGCCTTCAAGATTCACCCCTGGTGTGAGCCGGTTTAGGCAAAATTCACCAGTATGGATGTATATCAGGCGTGACCGACGTCTAGAGCGGAGGTGGCATGACATGTCTAGCCATCAAGTTCCACCCCTGGTGTATGCCGGTTTAGGCATATTTCACCAGTGTAGGTGTATTTCGGATGTGGCCGGCCTCTAGAGCAGAGGCGCCGTGGTATGTGTAGCTCTCACAGCGATACTACTGGACATACTGATTAAATTTCACTTTATCCTTTCCACCACCTTTTCACATCGGCGCCGCACAGCAACCTTTATTTCTTTTCCGCATTTTCTTCCTTGACCGGGAGGAGCTTCACTCCATGCGCGGAATTCGAAGAGTCTCGCCAGGAGTATCTTAACCTCTGGGACAAGCCGGTTCATATGACTGCACTCAGGACGTGGCCGACCTCCAGACCAGAGGTGCCATGATTTGACTGTTTGCTTCGCTTTATCCTTTCTACCACCTTTTCCGCAGTGGTGCTGCGTGGCAACCCCATTTGCACCTTTCTTCATTGGCCGGCAGGAGCACCGCTCCACGCACGGCAGCTGAAGAATCTCACCAACAGCGGTAGATGAACTACCAAACGTGCCATTCATCTACCCTAAGTATCTGGTTTTCAGGCGCCAGATATTCCCCCTTGCCCCTTCTCCTGTCAGTTTAAACAGTTCTGCCACGGGAAGGCCAGGAGCTGGACTTGACTGCCAGAGGCTGTTTGAGACACACGCCGTTGGAGTGGAGATCGAATTCTCCACCCCACCTCCGGCAATAACAGTCCTTTGAACCATCTAAAACTGAACCTTGATACAATAATAATAACATAGCCAGTTTCCAAATCTAAAACTTAACCTTGATACAATAATAATAACATAGCCAGTTTCCAAATCTAAAACTTAACCTTGATACAATAATAATAACATAGCCAGTTTCCAAATCTAAAACTTAACCTTGATACAATAATAATAACATAGCCAGTTTCCAAATCTAAAACTTAACCTTGATACACACAACACGAGCCTTGCTTTGCATGCTGCTTACCCTCAGAACATACTGTACTTCCATACCATTTACAACTCACAGTGATAATGTTTTTCTCTTGTAACTTCAGACTTTTATTAAAATATCTTTTTTGACATCGGTTATGTGCGCCTATTTGTCCTTTCAGTCGTTTGTCGGCGTCATTTTGAACAGCAGCAATTACTCTGTTAATTCTTAAGACTGTTTGTGTGTTTGTGTGTTCACCCAGTTTGACTGCGTATAATGTGTGAGAATGTGGGGGAATGTGTTCTGTGCTGTTGAAAGTGAAAGTGAGTTACTCCTGGATGTGAAAGTTCTTTTTTTTTTTTTTAAATATTTATACTTAAATTATCTTTTATAAATCAGCGCCCTGATTAGTTGAGTGGTTAGGCGCTCAGTTCAAGTCCCTGCAGTCCCCAAGCCCCCTCCCCTCGGAGGTCCACCCAGCCTCTAAAAATGGGTACCAGATAAATCCGAGAAAGCAAATCTGACCAGGCGTGATACTGATCACGTCACGCTTTCATATATGCCGAAGGTCGTGGAAATATGGGACTAGCACTGTGTCTCCAATAATATGCCTTAATGGTGTGGAAATGGGTTTTTTTTTACCTTACCTGTTTGTTTGTCTGTTTGTTTTTTTGTGTGTAAGATGCACGATATGGCAACACGGAGTTTAATGTGTTTGTGTGTGTGTAAGATGCAAGATATGGCAACATGGAGTTTAACGTGTTTGTGTGTGTGTAAGATGCAAGATATGGCAACATGGAGTTTAACGTGTTTGTGTGTGTGTGTAAGATGCAAGATATGGCAACATGGAGTTTAACGTGTTTGTGTGTGTGTGTAAGATGCAAGATATGGCAACATGGAGTTTAACGTGTTTGTGTGTGTGTAAGATGCAAGATATGGCAACATGGAGTTTAACGTGTTTGTGTGTGTGTAAGATGCAAGATATGGCAACATGGAGTTTAACGTGTTTGTGTGTGTGTTTGTATGTATGTTTGTGTGTGTGTGTGTGTGGTGGGGGTGGGGGGAAGAGAGAATCTTACGTTAAAACTCCATGTTGGCTGTGGTTTTTTTTTCCAAGGGGATACAGTTCTGTTTCATCATGCTACCTGTGTTTCTAGGGGATTCAGTTGTGTTTCTGTTGCTTGTGTGTGCGTACGTGCACGCGCGCATGTGTGTGTGGAGAGAGAGAGAGAGATATTTTATCAAGATGTTTGTGCCCACAGCGTAATGATTTAATATTTATCATGCTAGCAGGGGTCACTTTACCGCATTTGCATAAAACTTCAGGGAGGACATTGGTTTTTTCACCTGACATGTTAATATACTGCACTCCACAACACCAATGGATATGGTAGTTAACCTCAGCACTTTTACTATATTCAGCCTTACTCTCAAGTTGAGGGCGTTGCTCCCTAGAGTATCTGCTCCCTAGCTATTGCCAGGACTGTACACATTCCACATTTTTGTTTTTAAGTCCTCACCTGAGTTGCCCTAATTTAGTGCCTGCACTTTTAACCCTCAGGTAATTTTTTAATTTTTGTTTAAGCAGGTGAAAACTAAAATCGTTATTAGAAAGGTCAGCCATAGTAGGGACAGTTTCATGTATCTGAAAAAATATCAAACACAGAGAATAAGCTAGTAGTTGTTTTATATTGATTTTTGTTGTTTTTATTATTGTTATTGTTGCTGCTAGTGGGTGATGACATGAGCCAAAACATGATGTTTTATTGCTACTCAGCAACCCACCATCAACCACCCTTTGTACTGTTAAACTATATCAGCACCTTCACAACAGTTGCATCTGCTCTGTTTGAGTGTGCAGTTATAAATGCAACACTACACAAAAAGCTAGTTATTCTTAAGAGTTATCTGTTCTTTTGTTATTGGAGTTATCTGTTCTTTTGTAATTGTTAAGTGGTTATTTGTTTCTTTATTAACTGTTATTTGGAGTTATTTGTTCTTTTTTTAATTTGATAAATTCAACATCTCATAAGTTTTGTTTTTAAAAGTGCCACAAAGTTGAGAACTCCCCAAAAGTGCGATTTAGAATTCTTCATTTACCAGTACTACAGAATTACAAATATAGTTTGTAACTATCTACATGTCTGTATAATATCTGTTGCCCCACTGACTGGTTTTGGAGATGGAAATGGAGATGGAGATTGCTGGCAGGGATGAGGAAAATCTGGTGTGAAACCAATGAATCCAGGACATTTCAAGCCTATGAGTCTCTACAACAGTGGCAATCAGAACTATGTAAACAAAACAGAGCCAGCAGACTATAGGTGGCAGGGAATGGATATCATTGAGGCATTCATCGGATTCTTCATATCAAAGTTGGAGTGTCTCTATGGAACTGGCTCAAAGCCGTCTGGCCAGCCAGCATTGCACACTGGATCTGACATGGAGAAGGGGCTTAAGTACAGCCAGCAGAGGTTGGAAAACAAAGTTTTGGCCAGTCTTCATGGCAGTCCGAGCAAGACAAGTCTTCACATGACAAGTTTTAAATTTATGAAGATAAAATTCATTATTTGTTCAGTTTTTATCAGTCATGCATGAAAGTGGTTAAATGTACTTGTCTTCTGGCAAAACTCTAGCCACAAACTATATCAAGATTTTTGTTTACTTTCAAACTGCAGAAATTGCCGAGATAAACAAAAGTCTGTCAAATGTTATTTTCGTTACAGTTATCGAAGGAGTCCTCAGTTCGCTTCCAAAGAAAAAGGACTAAAATGATAACCAAAATCCGCAGGCGTCAGCTTCCATTTTCAGCCAGCAAGAGCACCATCTTCCTTTGGGCTCAGAAAAGATATGGGGCAGTTACTTCATACAGTGAAACTCCAGAACTCAATGTGAAGTTCTACATTGGCAGAGGTAAGTTATTTTACAGATGCCTTACTTGTATTTTAAACATTTCTTTCTGTTATTGTTTTGGGAAATGTGATATATTACTGTAAATAAGGTTTCTTTGCTTTTTTCCATTACTATCATCAGTTCTGTATTTAATGCTCCAACCACAAAATGTGTTTGTCAAAATAAATTGTCACTTTGTCACCCAGCTGTAGAAATGGGTACCTGACGTCTTCTGGAGTTTTGGGGAGGAAAGACAGCCAGACATGAGGCTGACCACATCACGCTGTAGTGTACTGACAGGTAAAGAAAAGTATGGGCACTAACACCATATCCCCATGTGCCTTGAAGGCATGACCTTACCTTTTCAAAAGAATTAAGAATTCCTTCAGTTTCTGATATGTATTTTGAGTCGTGCAATTCACACTTAAGTCAGAAAAGAGATTGTGAACAATGAAATACAATTTCTTATGAGACTAATGGAAATTTACAAGACCATGATCATGTAATAAATGAGAACAAGAGATGGGCAGTCTGTAGTGAACTGCTTTCACGCAAAGGCAATCAGTTCTAATTAGAAGATAGAATTTAGGAATGACCATCATCTGTGCCTTACTGGCTGTCTTTTATTGTCTTATACAGCCTGCATCTGACTCACTTCCCATTTGTCTTTCCTGTTGTTATGATGTTTTTGGAATGCTTTGTCTTGAAACATGTCCAGTGAAAGTTTATTTTTTTCTTCTTATTATTTTAATCAACATTTTTTTTGTGTAATATTCATCCCAACTCTGTGTTATCAGTGTCAGACATGGGCACTAACAACCAAAAATAAAAGGAAAATCATCACAGCAGAAGTGAGACATTTAAGGAGAATACTAAATGTGACAAGAAGAGACCAAATAAGAAGTGACACCATCAGGGCAAAAGATTAGAGTAACACCAGTATTACACTACATCCAGAAACAACAAGTCAGGATGGTTTGGCCATATTACATGACTACCACCAGACATTATACCACAAGAAAGCATTCACGCTAAGATTTGTAGGTAACAGACGAAGGGGCCACCCACACGAGGGTTGGAGAGAGGAAATTACAGAAACCCAAAGTATCCTAATATATGTAGCACACTAACAAGCCCTACCAAGACATCTATTTGTACCCTCAACACTGAGAGGTATATGAGGAAGGAGACAAGACAAGACAAAATGTTTCTATTCTCCGTTTTCAGTTTACTGTAATAAAGCTTCTTTCTGGATTTGATAATTTCTGCATTTTTTTTTTTCCTTTTCAACCTGGAACAGATGCTAACGCAAGTTCAGTCTGTGACCTGACTGTGCTGCAGCCAAGTCTCCGCATCTTCTCCTTTAGGGAAACCGTCAAACCTATCACTGGCTGCATATCCAAGAGAAGAAACACTCACGTCCGCACAAAGTATGATACAGGAAGTTCCTTATTTATGACTTATTTATAACATTAAATATGAGCCTGCTAGAGGGATGGGTTGGGATGTTTTCAGCTGGTGAAAGAGCCCTCAGAAAGGACATCTCAGGAGGTCCAGTCAGGCCAAGAATTGTTAAGAAGCAGCAGTTAGTTCAGTTCAGTGTTTGTATTTCTAGAGTTTCAAAATATTTGCTTTAAAAAAAAAAGAAAGAAGGAATAATAATAAGAAGAGGAAGAAGAAGAAAAAAAAGAAAGAACAGAAGAATATTAAAGAATTATTCATTCTATCCAGGTTGATAAGAGAAAAATTTTAAAAAAAACTATCAGAACCAGATAATTATCCTTCATATATTAAAAGGTATACCAATACAAGCTACATGATCTTCTGCCAGGTATGCATCTGAAAGTGGTGAAGAGTAAATTCTTATATTATGGAATAAATGGGGATTTATTCCAGGAATCCAAAAAATTTATTTTTTCAAATAAAAAAAATACCATAAGTTTTCAGTTATCAGCATATTAATTTTTATCTTCTTCTTCTCCTTCTTCTTCTTCAGCTTTCCAAGCCATTAAGCCTCATTGCTGCAGATAAAGTTCGCCTCTATTCCTCTCTATTCCTAATCTTCTCTCTCCAGTTGGTGACACTAATTTCTTTTATATCTTCTTGTATGTTGTCCTTCCATCTCTGTCTTGGTTTACCCATTGGTCTTGTTTCCCTCATCTCTTATGCATACATTATTGTCGTGTGTCTGTTCTCTTACATTCTTTCTACATGCCCCAGCCAGTGTAGTCTGTTCAGTTTCAAGACATTTATAATTCATAGGGTTTTAAATAAGCTGTTTAGTTCTGTGTTCTTTCTAGCTCTCCATTCTCCACTCTTGGTATCCTTTATGGGCCCTGAGATTCTTCTTAGGGTCTTGTTCTCAAAGATCTGCAATTGTTGTTCATCTTTCTTTGTTGTACTCCATGTTTCTATTCCATACATGATGACGCTGGTCTTGTTACAGTTTTGTAGATTGTTATTTTGGTGTTTTGGGACAGGAGTTTGGATTTTAACAGGTGTTGCAGGCAAAGTATGTTTCCTGTTTATACTCTGCTTTTAATTTCCTTGTTGCTCTGTTGAAGGTTGTTCCTAGATATTTGTATGTTTCCACTTTCCTAGTGATCACATTTCCAACATTTATATAATCTGGATCATTCTGCCTCTGGTCTCTTGATATCTTCATATCTTATCTTGGTTAATGGTCAAGCCCACTTTTAGTGTCACATCTCTCAAGATTATGCAGGTATTTAAATTCATTTTTATTATAGTATATAAAATTAATAAACAGTATACAAGGTATTACTTATTTATAGCCAAAGTTGATGATTTGCAGTTTTTATAGTGCCAGTCTGTTGATCGCAGCACAACATTAGTTCTGTGATAGTGGTCCTGATTGAGTGTCATCCTCAGCCATCATTCACCTTCCTAAAATATGAACACAGAGTTATTTTTTGTGCCCTTTTTTTCCCCTCCTTATGTGGCTTCAGTCCCAGTCATTACCCATTTCACAACACTCCTCATTCAAAAAAGTAAGCATTAGCAAGAAATTATTTAAGCCCATCAGTTTTTATTATCTTCACAACACACTCTGGTCCATCTTTGTTCTTCTCCTCCTCTCTTTGTGCATACAGGTATTCAACTAAATCTGCTAGTTCTTCAATAGAAAGATCTTTTTTTTTCTCTTCTCATTTCCTATCATCAGTCAAGTAATGTCATCTTTTGTAACTGCATCCAGTCCTGTCTCCCTTGCTAACTTTGAAACTTCTTGTATGAAAGCAGCACTCTCCTCATTTTTTTTTAGTTTGGGCAAATTTCAGATCAGCATTATTGTCAGTGGGCGTTTGAGTGGTGAAGTGGTTAGTGCACTTGTCTCTCATGGTGAAAGTTGAGGGTTTGAATCTAACCGGAGGTGCTCCAGTCGCCAAGCTGTAGAAATGGGTACCCCGACTTCTTCTGGAGTTGGAAAGGGAAAGGCGGCCATGTGTGATACTGACCATATCACCCTCTAGTGTGCTGACAGGTCAAGGAAAATATGGGTGCTAACGCCATATCCCTGTGAACAGGGTTACGTTATTGTCAATCAGTGTGTATCAAACTGGCATAAAACCAGGGCAGCCTGGTCACTGAAAACATTGCATGGAATAATCCAAGTCACGACTCCCAGAGGTCTATTAGTTTTTTGGTTTGACAATTTTTATAGAAGTTTTACTTAGATGCATGTACCAATCTTTACAATTGTTTTCTTATATTTAAAAAAAACAAAACAGACCAGTCTACATTCTTGAGCTTCTGGAACCTCCAAAACCATCACCTGGAATGACAGGTGTTGACCTTGAGATCATGCCTTATTACAACAGAATGAGGTCAAGAGGTCAGCATAATGAAGAAGAGGATGAATGGAATTTTTACCTTGTGGTCAAGTCACCTCCAGGGCTGAGATGGATGTTGCATTCACAGAAGATTTCAGGCTGGGTAGATATTGTGGTGAGTGTGAACATAGTTTTTTTTTTCCTAGTCACATAGTTCTTTTCCTAGTCACATAGTTCTTTTCCTAGTCACATAGTTCTTTTCCTAGTTACATAGTTCTTTTCCTAGTTACATAGTTCTTTTCATAGTCAGCTATGTAAGGTCTGTTTTGTTCTCACAGTTTTGCAGCTCCTCTTGTGTAATCTGTAATCAGAGACTGGCGTACCTGCACTCTAGGCATTGCCATATGTGCTCCGCCTTCTCTTCCAACACCCAGTGAAGCGTGTGCCTGCTGATGGAGCCAGTCATACACTAGCTGTGGATAATGCACACTAAACCACTTCATTTGTAAGAGCATCCACTTCCCCTCTCCTCCTCCAGCTTGATCATCCTTCTGATATGACTGTCATTCAACCCGATGCCATCCTTCATACACAGTCTGTCCAAGATGGCTCTTGCAATCTCTTCCTTGCCCATTCTTAGGGTGCCCTGAATTGATGCCATGCCTGCTAGCTTGTCCACTTTCTCATTGCCTTTGACTCCCACATGACCTAGACAATAGATCCTCATCAAACTGGTGTTCTGTTCGTAAAAGTCTAAAGAAATTAAATTTATTTCACATTCTGCTGTATAAGTCTTGTTTTGTTCTGAAGACTTGCAGTGCTTCGAGTTGTAATTCTGTTACAAGTGTGAAGATAGTCCCTTTCCCTGTTGGCATAGTTTCTCCTGTGTTATGTCTCAAGGCTTTCCACATCATCACACACATCCATCTATCCATGTCCTTGGTTGGTGACCAGCTAAGCAGTCACCACCCAGTGTGCCCTGTGGCATTTTGTAGGGCAGCAACAAATTCTCTCCACCTCTCACAGTCTGTGATCAGCCTCTGTAATGTGCCCCAGCTGTGCTGCATGCTGCTTATTTCTGCCTATACAGTTCTCCACATGGTAACCTTTGGTTGGCCTCCCTTTCTTTTTCCGTCAGGCGTCAACTGCATGGCTGTTTCAGTGACGTTGCTCTTTGGAGCACATGATCAATCTATTTCCAGCGGGTTTTTTTGTTGTTGCTATTATGGCACGCATATCTTCTAGTTCAGGCTGGACAAGTAGCTCTCTTTATCAGACAATCTCTTAAAGATTACTGTGCTTGTTGTCGGAGCTAGCAAGCAGAACTGACCTTGATATTGTTCTTGCTGTTTCATGTTCACTGTAGTGGTGGAGTCCAACAAGAAACTTCTTTATTGGGTCCATACAAAGGATTCAAGAGAGCCACTATAAAAGCATTCATGCTGGAACCTCAAAATCTTTGGATTTTTGGATGTGAAAACGTATAAACTAGGAAAAAAGCAGGAACAGCTTTATTACTTAACGAGTACACATATGTGACGTTTCGACGTGAGTCTTAATCATACAAGAACACACAGGACAAAGAACTAGAGAGAGGAGATAAAGCATAAATTTACATGAATGCTATGTTAAAAAAAAAAAGAAAAAAAATTGAAATAAAATGAATAGAGCATTTACCTGTAACTTGTAAGATGCTGTGCCTTGTCCAATGCTGTGTTCAGAAATGCGCATGATGGAGTGTGGAGAATATTTAAGTGGAACTTGTGATGTGTGATAGGAGGGTCATAACTGAGGGTGGTGGGTGGGGGAACCATGGAGGGTAGAGAGACCCTCAGTTATTATTTATGAGTTATTACATAAATGGAAAGTATAAAGATTAAAAGAAAAAGATTCCTATAAATACGTACCAAGGAACAGTATTGAATAGCTCCAACAGTATAAGAGATGAGATAAGGGCTAGAATACAAGCTGGAAACAAGACATATTTTGCCCTTAGACAGTTGTTACAATCAGAAATTATACCCCCACAGCACTAAATTAAACAGACAGTATATAAGACACAGATTAGACCAGTTGTACTATATGGGTCAGAAACATGGAGTACAGCTAAACAAGAAGAAAACCGAATACAGACATTTGAGAAAAGAATCCTAAAAAGAAGAATTTATGGAGAGAGACCCTATAACACAACAGTGGAAGATAAAAAGTAACAAAGAAATCTACACATTGCTTAATTCTTCACTTATGATATCCATTATAAAAACAACAGACTGAGATGGTTTGAGCATTTAGAGAGGGTGGAAGAGAATAGGTGAACAGAAATGGCCTATACAGAAGTGATGAAAGGGGATAGGCTAAGAGGCAGACCTAGACAAAGATGGTGAGACAACCTTGAAGAAGACATATGTGCTTGGAACTGACAATTGGTAAGAAAAGGTCAAGGACAGAAAAGAACTGAGACATGTCTTGTTTGCGCAATGATCCTTAGTGGCTAGGAAGGCTGTTGAATCCAGCAACTCCTCAAGGTGGAAGAAGAAGAAGAAGAAGACTGTACTGTCATGCAAATTCCATTTCTTGTTACATCCTGATATCATTCTTCATACTTTGTCTTAATTATACTCATTTCTTGCAGCATAGCTGCATTCTGGTTCAGTATGGTTCTTACATTATATTGCTAATTTGCCTTCAACATATCTGTCAGGCCGATGCTGGTGCAGATGTTAAAGTGACAGGTGTCAAAATCAGCACAGTGGCTCTGAGGGCGGATGAAATGAAAGCCACAGGCATGCAACTGGTAGAATGGACACAGGATTACATTGCCCCTGTTCAGATGTATGCTGGGATAGAAGCAGCCAACACCATCCAGCTCAGAGTGCCCCCTATAGGTATGAAATACATCATTGCTGACTTTCAAAAAATCAAATCATTTGGCAAATACATTTTTTTTTGTTTACCTTTCAAAACATATTTACCCAGCTAAACTGGTGTTTGTTTTTGTTTTTTTAAGTTAATTTTTTTTTTAACCCAAACTAGATACTTTTTTCTGATGTCAACTTTTCCAAAACAAACTAGTTCTCTCCCTTCAGACCTTGGACCGCTCTATCAGTACAGCATCCTTTATTTCTATTATCAGGTCTTCAAAGATAGTTATATTTTTCCAGTATCATCTCTTTCACTCTAATTTCTTTGTTGTTTTTTTTCCCACTAATATCATCTATTCCAGCTTCATTTTCAACATTTTTTTCTTTCCGGTTTCATCTCTTTCAGATTTCTTTACAAAATTTTTTTTTAAATTTCTAATATCAATTCTCCTACCCCAGTTTTGTTTCCAGAATTTTTTTTTATAACATCAGCTTTCCAAAATAAGCTTCTTTGACAAACATTATCTTATCCAGACTAAATTTACTTTCTTTTCCCCCTGATTTGACCTTCTCAAGAACAGTTTTTTTTTTTTCAAATATCAAGTCTTTCAGCTTCATTTTGTTCATTTTTTTCTTCTCCCAGAATCAAATATTTCTGTCTAATTTCTTTTGTTTTCTTTCCTTTTCTTTCTCTTTCATTCTCTCTCTCTCTCACTTGTTTACTGTCAAAGTTTAAAGTATGGCTTGATTGTTGTATTTCTTATACTGTTTCTCTATAAATTTGTTAGTGTAGAATGAATGTGAGAGTGTAATTATGTTTATTTCATGTAGTCACATAAATCAGAGTGTGGAGTCTTTGGACGGGAGGTGGTTCTTTTTATTTTATTTATTTATTCATTTGTTTGTTTCCTCATGCTTATTATGCTTAGTAACAAATGCTGAATGACTGCAACAGAGTGAAAGTAAATGACTGCGACAGAGTGAAAGTAAATGACTGCGACAGAGTGAAAGCTGAATGACTGCAGCTGAGTGAAAGTTGAATGACTGTGACTGAATGAAAGCTGAATGACTGCGACTGAGTGAAAGTTGACTGACTGCGACTGAGTGAAAGCTGAATGACTGCGACTGAGTGAAAGTTGAATGACTGCGACTGAGTGAAAGGTGAGTGACTGCGACTGAGTGAAAGTTGAGTGACTGTGACTGAGTGAAAGTTGAGTGACTGCGACTGAGTGAAAGTTGAATGACGAAGGGCAGAATGTTAGACAGGCCTGTGGACCCAATTCTTAACCTTTTGAAAATAAAGTCTGTTCATTTGTTTGTTCTCTCTCTCTTTCTCTCTCTGTCTGCCAGTCTCTCAATCTCTGTCACTCTCTCTTTCTCTCTCTGTCTGTCAATCTCTCTCTCATCTCTCTCTCAATCTCTGTCAGTCTCTCTCTTTTTATCTCTGTTGATCTCTGTCAGTCTCCCTCTTTATCTCTGACTGTCAGTCTCTCTCTCATCTCTCTCTCAATCTCTGTCAGTCTCTCTCTTTCTCTCTCTGTCAATCTCTGTCAGTCTCTCTCTCTTTCTCTCTTTATTAATCTCTGTCACATTTCTCTCTCTGTCACTCTCTGTCAGTCTCTCTCTCATCTCTCTCTCAGTCTTGTCAGTCTCTCTCTTTCTGTCTCTGTCTGTCAGTCTCTCTCTATCGATCTCTGTCAGTCTCTCTCTCTTTCTCTCTCTGTCAATCTCTGTTGGTCTCTCTCTCATCTCTCTCTCAATCTCTGTCAGTCTCTCTCTGTCAGTCTCTGTCAGTCTCTCTTTCTTTCTCTCTCTATCAATCTCTGTCACATTTCTCTCTCTGTCACTTTCTGTCAGTCTCTCTCTCTTTTTCTCTCTCTCTCTCACACTTTTCCCTCCTACACATATTAACTCTTTTAGTCCATACGTAAGATAGATAGTAACTATTCTGATAAGTCAGCAAATACATCTATCTTATGTGCATTCCAGTATCATTTATCACATAAATTTTATCTTTAAATGTGTGAAAAGAAATTTGTATTCTTTAGTTGACAGCCATTTGTTTATTTTTGCAGAGAAAAATTTAGCTTCCGCTCGTGACCGAACAGCAGGAAAGAATGAGGTTGATCACGACTCTAAAAAGCAAAGAGAAGGCAAACTGGGTAGTGATCTTGATTTTGGTAAAGCTGACAAGTATATGAACCTGAGTAGCCGCATACAGACCACTTGTACCAACCACATAATGGAGATTGTCATATCCAAGAAATTCTTTCAGGTAAACATTGTCCACAGTGTCATTTTATATCACTCAGTTTTTGTTGGGTTTTTATTTTTTTTAAAAATATTTTTTAATGATGATATCCCTGTAAACATAAACTTGATTGCTTTATATTATATCTTGTCTTGTCTTGTCTTCTTTCTCAATATACCTTTAGGTGTTGAGGGGACAAATAGACGTCTTGATAGGGCTTGACAATTTGCTTCATATAATGGGATATTTAATGGTAATACAATTTCCTCTCTCCATTTCCTGCATGGGCAGCCTCTTTCTCTGTTACCTACAAATCTTAGTGTGAATATTGTCTGGTGTGAATATTGTCTGTGATGTACTGTCTGGCAGTAACCATGTAACATGGCCAAACCATTTGACTTGCTTTATATTATATCACTGTATTGAAAATCTCGAGACGAAAACAAAGACAGACTGGGAGTTTGTTATAGTGGTTTTCCTAATTCCTCCCACAGAACAGACTTAAGACACAGATTTATTTGCAAGCTCCATCGTTTTGTTTGAGGAGACACATCAGCCATTACCCCAGTGGCTAGACTGTAGAAAGACAACAGCCTGATATCAGGAGCACTATGTGGATTTAGAATAAAGTCATGCTCAGATTGTGCTATTTGTGCTGCAGAAATCTCATTTCCTCATATGATTCAATCAGAAATAGAAAATTTATATCCAGTTTTTCCATATGCAAGCAGCCTGAACTGAGTGGTTAGGCACTTGGTTTGCTAATCTGGTGGTACCAGGTTCAAATCCCAGCAGTGGGATTTCTTTGGGTGCACACCAGAAAAGGCCCTGGGGTCCACCCAGCCTCTAAAGTGGATACCAAAGAAACATTGGAAGTCAAATGCAGCCAGATATGACACTGACCATATCACACATTCATGTGCTGATGGTCTTGGAAATATGGACCT
The DNA here is from genome assembly GCA_009760885.1 of Achatina immaculata. Classification (NCBI taxonomy): domain Eukaryota; kingdom Metazoa; phylum Mollusca; class Gastropoda; order Stylommatophora; family Achatinidae; genus Lissachatina; species Lissachatina immaculata. The sequence goes on along the minus strand of CM019695.1, from coordinate 11,214,106 downwards.
AACACCATATCCCCAGTATGCCTTAATGGCATGGAAATGGGATTTTACTTTTTACCATTACATTTTCCATATGCTGCTCAGAAGGAAAGATTGGATAATAGAAAACAATTATGATTTTTTCATCTTCACACTATGTGACCTGATGAAATCCCATTTTTATAGGATGACAATGCACTTAAACATTTTTAAGTATCACAAACATAATTACTTGTTTTCTGAGATAAAGACATTGCATAAAAGCCAGTTCTTTTTCAGGTCTCTCTACATATGATTTTATTGATGGAAAGAATTGTGCTAGTTTGTTATGATAATAATGTACACTGTTGTGATTTTTTTTTCTGCACAGATATCATTGTATGAGACATCAGCCTCATTTAAAGCTTTATTTTTAAATTATATGCTTTATATAACCAGATAACAGGATTAGATGAGACCAGAATCTCTCTTAAGGACCCATCATGCCAACCTACAGCCAGAACTGATGATCACATCATCTTTTGCACAGAACTAACACAATGTGGAACCCAGTCAATAAGCATGGATGATAATGTGTCATATACTAATGTTGTAAGTTTGTCCCCATCCTTTGGAGTTGTGGATATAATTTGTTAGTCTTCTCAGCTTCTGGCTTTCTCTTTCCCAAATTCTCATAGACCTTTCTAGGGTCTCTCCATTTTTTTTTCAGGCTCTCAAGTAAAAGGTAAAAGTAAAATTCCTGTTTCCATGTCATTAAGGGATATTGGGGATACAGTGTTAGGCCTGAATTTTCCATGACCTTCAGCACATGAAAGTGTGATGTGATCAGTTATCATACCTGGCCACATTTACCTTCCTAGATTTCTCTGGTACCCATTTCTAGAGGCTGGGTGGACCCCAGGGCCCTTTTTGGTGTGTACCACAAAAAAATCCCACTGCTGGGACCTGAACCTAGTACAACTGAAGTAGTGAGCTGAGCACCTAACCACTCAGCTAACTGCAAATTAGTGCAAAATATAAGTTATATAAATATAACCCTAAGTTATTAATATTATTTTCAATAAATATAGACCCTTATGTATTTATTGAAAAAAATATTGATAAATGGGGGTACCGTTTGCACTAATTTTGCACTAATCTTAGGGATTGAAGTTTGTCGTTAGAATTATCACGAAGCACAATATGTTCAGAAGAACTTTTTTTCTGACATTTTCAAAGAAAGTTAGGCATCCAATCATATGGCCCTTTGAAAGAATGATTCTAGTCAGTATGTCCTGTAAGGCTCACAAGCAGAATTTACGGCCTGCATGCAAATATATTCTCAAAAAAAGTGTGCCAGATATGTATCATAATGTCAAATTACAAAGTATAATTTAAAGTTCTCATAGAAAAAAAAAAACAGAATCCAAAGACATCAGGAAAACAAATTCAGTAACACCATAATATTTTTCTTCAGTGTTATGAGAGGGGTGCCATTAAACGCCACATAAGTCTTGCATGGTAGTAGGCCAAGTTTTGTGCGAGCTTTTCAACCTCATCAGTGGATTTTATGCCTACTTATTTGGCCTCTCTTAACATTGTCCTCTTTCATCTGGTCGACCTCTTTTTCTTTGGCCTGTTGTATTCCACTTGATTGTTTTGGGATTCTTTTACTGTTTCTTCTTGGTATAATTTAATTCTTAAAATACCACATGACTGGTATATGTCCATTTCCTTATTCTGATCACCAATGAGACAGGTTGTTGTTCGCTCATTGGCCTTATCTCTGCTTTGTTCTTGAATTCATTCCACTTTATAGTGAATATTTTCCTTAGGCATTTGTTTTCAAAAGAGTCTAATGTGTTGTTTTCCAGCATCCGCATGCATAAATAGGGGTGGATATTACATTTGAAGTGAATAATCTTACATTGGTTTTCGTGTTTATATCTTTTGAGTGCCATATGTTCTCAATATTCTCAAAGGTCAATGCTGCTTTTGCAATTCTAATTCTATCTTCTAGCATTAGGAAACTGAAAAATAAAAGTATTGGTTTTTTTGTGTGTGGCAGATAAAATCTCATGAGCTGCAACTTAGAGGGAACATTGGTCCCAGTCAGGTGAGCCACATATTTGGACATGAATTAGGACCCTTCAGTCAGTGGGCATATACTTTTTTCACTGAGCTGCTTTGACAATCTCTCCCTCACCCTCCAGCTTTGGTTGATTTAAACTGTTAGACCTTTAATAGAAAGCTGTTGTAACAACAAGTGTTGCAAAGATTTCAGCTGGTTTCACAAAACCGAAGCCAGTAATTGTTAAAACTGGTATACTCTTTTCTCCTATAACTTTATATGACTTTTACTATTAGTCTTGTTTATGCATTATGTTTTTTTTTTCAAATTTAGCCATTTCCGTGTATAATGTAATGTTCTTTTTTTGTGTGTGCAAATACAATTAGGCATGAAAATTTCTGGTTACCATTTAAAACTAACAACAATGACCAAGATTCCTTTTGTCTCGAGAAGGGTAAATTAAATTATAAGCACTGGAAAGCAAGAGGAGAAAAAAGAAGAGGGCAACCAAAAAAAAAAAATTTTTTTTGGAAAGGCTAGTCAACTGACTTGTGAGAAGAACAGGCAATTGATCTAATTAGAAATGCTAAGGATGCACATAATAGAGAAGCATTAATTATCTACTATTATGGACAAAGCATATAGTGAATGAATATTACCAAATAATCTTGTTTATGAAATGGTGTTTTTAACCAGAAAATAATGCCCAAGATAATCTTACTAAAAAAAAAAAAAGTTGATAGCCGGTGAAAGTTGCCTTTATAATCTCAATTACGAAATAGCATTTTTAACCCTTAGGTGATAATCCAGACATCTCCGGATCTAGTAAGTAGCATTCTGCAGGATGAACTAGGCAGTGGATACTTCGAGGAGGAGGCAGGATCAGCTTCTAATGATCTCAGCCTTCTTGTAGATGATGAAGATTTTCAGTCAAGTCCAGTCAGGATACCTGTAGAGTGCAAAGTACCAGCCCATCTGCAGGTAATTTGTTCAACAGTCATAAGTTGTGTTTTTGTTAGAAAAAATATGTTTCCATACCATGTTGTAGATTTCAGGTTGCAGTCCAGGCGTAATTCTAGTTCTTTTGGAAAACACCAAAGAACACATCAGTATTCTTCTGATCAAACAGTCCCCAAGTTTTACAGGGACATATTGCAACACTTGGTTTTTTTTTTTTTGTTGCATTTATGGCAGTTTAAAATTAAGAGACAAAACCATATGATTCCAGATAGTTTAATTTTATATTTTAAAAAAACAAAAACAATTTATACAGCAAGTATACAATAAAGAGTTAAAGTTGCCAATCAAGTGCAGAAAAAAATGTGGTTAGTTTATAAGTTAGGGTACAAACAGGAGTAAAGCAGGGATGTGTACTATCACCAACATTATTTATTTTAGCAGTAGACTGGTTCATGAGGGAGACAATATCAGATAAAAACATGGACACTCTACACAGTGCTGGAGGACCTTGACTTTGCCAACGACATTTGTCTACTGTCAAGCAGCCACAAAGATATGCAAGATAAAATAAACAAGCTAACCCAGAATGCTAACAGTATAGGATTAAAGATCAACGTAGGAAAGACAAAGTTAATGAAGCAAAATGTGAACAACAGAAATGTACTCAGAGTGGATAACAAGCTAGCGGAGGAGGTCAACAAATATGTATATCTTTGTAGTAGAGTAGTTGAAGATGGAGACAGCACAGAGGACATTAACAGCAGACTTACTAGACTAAACCAGGCTTTTACAATTCTGCAGACTACATGGAAATCTAAAAACTAAGCATGAAGATGAAAATCAAGATATTTAAGAGTAATGTCCTAAGTGTACATCTCTATGGAAGCGAATGCTAGAAAATCACCCAAACTATAGAAAACAAGCTGAATTCTTTCCAGACTAAATGTTTACAAAGAATTAGAAGAATATTTTGGCCAAACACCATAAGAAGTAATATCTTGTTGGCAGAAATGCAGATGAAGCCACTGACAGCAAATACTGAGGAAAGACACTGGTGATGGTTGGAACATGTGCTCCGGATAACTGGTGACTCACTACCAAAAATAACACTAAAATGGACACCACAGGGTAACAGAAGTAAGGGTAGACCAAAGGAGACATGGAGAAGAACAACAGAAAGGATGTTGAGCAGTAGAGGACTCACTTGGGCAAGAGCTGAAAAAAAAGGCAAAGGACGTATATTTGTGGAAAACCCTTGTGGAAGCCCCATGTGCCTTGGGCACTTAAGGTTCAGAGAGAGAGAGAGAGCTTATAAGGCAATACTTATATCAGTGGTTAATAAGTTAAGCAGTGCTTATGTCAGTAGTTTATAAGCTAAGCAATATTAATGTCAGTTGTTTATAAAGTGGCACATTGTAGTGTACACTCTAGTACTACATGAAAGATTAAGCCTAATTTCTCACTGTGTGTAGGAAAGTAGTATGAATGCCATCAGCATTAACACCTCCTGGAATTAGGACTTGAAATTAACCACCAGACAACAAACATTTTTTATTATAAGACATCACGGGTTCAAACTTTTACCAGAGAATGTTCTGTCACCTGTTTTTTTTAAGCGTTTATGGGAGTTTAAAATTGATAATGTTCAACACCAAGCAAAACTGTGTGCTTGTAATTTTCTGAAAAAGCTGTTTAAATGGCTCACAGTGGGTTAAGAGTTAAAGGGCTAAACAGTTAAAGGACAAAATTATTTATCTTATTAAATACTGTGATAATACTTCTTTCATTACATGAGAACTTGTATGAATGTTTATGATTTCTGTACCTTAAAACTCCTTACCCAATATATATCTGCAGTGAATTTTTTTAAAACTGAAAAATCTCCATATTAAAATAACAGAAATTGTTTGTGTGAGTCAGCTTCTTCATTTTTGATTTCCTCTCAAGTATTTGATTCTACTGTCTGCAGGCTAAGCCAAGCAGTGTGGGTTTAGTAAGCCGGCAGTGCAAAAACATGGAACCACAGCAAGCAGCAAAATGTACCTTGACCATCTACAGAAGTCCTTTGTTCTTGAGGCCTAGAGTTGAGTTCCCAGTAACTGTTGCCAAGGACAGTGAAATGTTTGTCATGGCCAGTGTTGCAGGTAAGTTTTAAATGATCAGGAACATGGCATAAAAAAGTAAAGTTGTAGGGTTAGTTTTGAAAGAAGACATGTTCAAGATATGCCTGTTAACTCTTTCCATGCATTAAAAGAAACACGGACGTGTCGTTGGGTGCAGGAGTAAAAATGTGGGTCTTGTCTGTAAGGGGGTCTAGTTGTAAAATGGAATGGAAAACAGTGTTCCATGTACTTCCATATACTTAATATGTTTCAAAGTATAGCTAAATGAATGAAAATTTCATAAATGCAGAGTTTTTTAGGAAAAAAGAAGTAATGTGATGTTTTTAAACACTGATTGTGGCCAGCTCACCATCAGCTAGGTCTAGATTCACGCTACTTACCACTACTTACCATCTGAGATGTGTAGATCTACTTGTCGATCTCGTATTGTGACTCCGTATTGCATTCTCGCTGAATAAATGTCTGAACTAACCTCCTAACTACTTCTCCAGTCATCTAAATATGTCTAGATCTACTTAGAAAACATTCAAGAGCAGCGGGGTGGCCATAGGCTATGTCCATACCCCTATCTACATCGTCAAAAATTGAAAAATTTCCATGCTTTGCGTCCTTGTTCTCGCTCGGCATCACTCATAACTAGGCACGCATTCTCCACTTTTAAAGTGTCACCGGAATCGTGGACGAAATATGTACAATCTAAATGTTACACCACTTGTTTTAATGAAACAAACAATGTCACTAAAGCGCCCATACGGTAGTTTAGGGACACTTCCGGTGTCACTATATCGACCATACGCACGGAAAGAGTTAATATAGCAGTAAACTTTATTCAAGAGCTTAGTACAGTTAAATCTTGTTTTGTCCTGTCTTTGTCTCCTTCCTCATATACTTCTTGGTGTTGAGGGAACAGGTAGATATCTCAGAACATGTGCTTCATATAACGGGATATTTAAGGTTTCTCTAATTCCTTCCCTTCATCTCTTTCATGGGTCTTTCTTCCTTTGTTATCTATAAATTTTAACTCTTCCCGTGCCACAGAAAAAAAAAATGCGGACATTCCGATCAGTGCCAAGTTAAAAGCGCGGGTCTTGATCTGTATAGGGGGTACAGTTGTAAAATTGAATGTAATATAGTATTTCCACATATTTCCACAGTATACGTATTATGCACAAAAATAGCTGTAAAAGTAAGAATGAAGAGTTTTTTTAAAGAGTTTTTTACAACACAGAAGAGGATATACAGAAAATTGGTGTCAGCAACTGGAGGGAGAAGATTAGGAATAGAGAGAGATGCAGCAATGAGGCTTTAATGGCTCGGAAAGTTGAGGAAGAAGAAGAATTAGAAGAAACACAATTCAGTGATATTATTTGTATCCTTTTATTGAATGCTCAAGTCCCTTATAAAGGTTACCATTGTAATTACCAGTGTAATCCCTCTCTCTGTTTCATGCTGCTAGACCAAGACATTGCCCTGCTGGTGGACTCTTGCTGGTTTTCAACTTCTGCACAGCCACATGATAAGAGTGCAAGGAGACACGAAATTGTATCTCAAGGGTAAATAAAACTTTTGTGTTTCGTTCACTGCTCTAAATCAAGATTTCATAATGGAGTTCTGTGGAAGACCTTTAAAAGTTCTGCTAGAGATTGTCATTTGAAAAAATAAAAATAGATAGATAATTAACATTTACAAGCACATGTAGCCTGATTGGCTGAGTGGTTAGGTGCTTGGTCTACTAATTTGGTGGTATTGGCTGGCTTCAAGTCCTAGCAGTGGAGATTTTTTTCTGGTACCACTACACCAAAAAGGCCCTGGGGTCCATCCAGCCTCTAAAAATGGGTACCAGAGGAATCTTGGAAGGTAAAAGCAGCCAGGTGTGGTGCTGACCACATCACACTTTCATGTGCTGAAGGTCTTGGAAATAAGGACCTAACACCATATACCCAAAATAGCATGGAAATGGGGATTTTACCTTTTCTGTTTATAAGCACATGCACAGAAAAAAATTTATTTCTGCTCATAAGAATACGAATGAACATACTTTATTTTGAAAGGGTTAAGAATTGGGCATGCAGGCCTGCCTAACATTCTGCCCTTCGTCATTCAGCTTTCACTCACAAAAAAATATAGCCGTGAAAATTATTACCAGATTATTGCGTGTACAACTTACTGATTACACTTAGGTTACCATGAGTTGTAGATACAGTAATTTTTACACTGGGGCTTCCTTGAGACCAGTTTATGATTCCAAGGCATTAGCCAGGGTGAAAAGTCTAAGAAACTCTGCTCTCAGTAGTGTGTTCCATGAGCGTCTAGTAGATGCTGAATTGTGCACGCAGACCTGGATGTGTTGGATCTGATCCGGAAACTATGAGTCCACCATAAGAATTCGGTGAAACCTGATCTTTCAGTTAATGGGACTCAAAAATTAGCATTGTCTTGTGCTTCAGTGCTAAAGAAGAATGCCAAGAATATGTCTTTATGCTTGACTTTCTTAGTAGAACTGGCTGAAAACTAGACACTCAACTCCATCAAAACAAAGCAGGTGTCCATCATAGGTCATTTTAAGCAATGTACTAGCTAAAGAGAGAACTGTAAGGGAGAGTATGGTAATAGGTAAATAAAAAAAAGAGAGTTTTTGAGTTTTTGAATGGTTTAATTTTTCTACAAATTACACTGTTAACATTATGTGTGACCTGCTGATTGGCTCACAAAGGAAGAATAAGTAAGGGTGGATTAGGGAATGCTTAAAGTTTGGGAAAGAAAATCATTCATTTGACTTAGAATTGCACTCTAGATTCTGGATTTATTCTCTTGGAGGGATCCTCACATCATATTTTCTGTCAGAGTTTATCTTTGGCTCTCCTGGGCCTTTGAAAAATAAGATGTTTGATAACTGCAGTCAGCATGGTGTCATATAAAAAATATAGTATACGTAGTGTCACATTAATATTGAAGAAGTTTGACTAGTAAAGAGGATTAAACAAAGAAAACTTAAATATTTTGGGCACATTAAACATCATGATAATCTAGAGAAGACCATCTTAGAAGGATACATAATGAGAGGAGGACCAAGGTGAAAATGGTTGCAAGACATCATTGATGATCTGCAAATGGATGCATCAGCAGCAGGCATCTTGCTTAAAATCGAGAGACCTACAGGAGTGCTGTTAGGGAGGCAAAGTTCCGCAAGGGACATGCAAATGACTGACTGACTGAGTGTCACATGGTCCAAAAGATGAAAATTATTTTGTGCAACAAATCATTGTCACTGAGTGTAAGGAAAGGATGCTCCAGTGCTACATAGAGCCAGTTCTTATCTATGGATATGAAGCCTGGACAATTACTAAAGTGGTACAGCAAGATCTGGAAGCCACAGAAATGTGGTTTATTATAAGAACATTAAGGACACCATGGACAACAAGAAATTAAATGAAATTGTGAGAGAGTCTGATTCGAGATGACAAATAATTACAACAGTCAGGAAAAGACAATCTAAATGTATAGGACATGTCATGAGAAAAGGCACTAGAACACATCATGATAGCAGGAAAGTTAGAGGAGAGAAGAGGCCAAGATAGACCAAGAAAGAAAATCCTGGATGGATTGGCAAGATGGCATGAAAAGAGGACACCAGAATATCTCATAGAGGCAACACAAAACAGAAAGTTGTGGAGAGTTGACTGCCAAGCTATGGCACTAGAGTAGACAGACAGCCAGACAGACAGTGTCACATGAAACTATATGTGCAAATAATTTAAAGAAATACCATTTGTTATCCCATTAATTTATTCAGCTGTAGCAGAGATGGCTCTGTGAACTGGAGTGTTGACTCCACAAGTGACAAAAATCTGTCCTACACAAAATTCAAAATCAAGGTCACAGACATGTTCAGTGGGCACTCGCCTGTCTATCTCCACTGCCAGTTCCGTACTTGTCGGAAAGGAGATAACACCTATGCAGAAAAGGTAAAGTTATGAAAAACATTTGATCTCGATCATGTGAGTGTGGTTTAGTAACCATGTAAGTTCAGAAGGCCCGCTGAAACCTTTATCATCTAAGGAGACAGTTCTGAAGCAGGCAGATAACAGCTTTTACGAGTTTTTCTGAAGTATCATCTTACTGAGCACCTCCTCTCATGGCTGAATCTGCCCATTTTGGTTCTGTAAAACTGGCCATAGTGACAGAAACAATATTTTTTGGTCTTTCAAGTCCAGTTTTCTCGTACTTGCATTTTCTGACTTCAAGTTTGGTCCTCGCTTCCTCCTTAATCGATGCTGTGCCCTTTACAAGGAGTTGTCCTGCACATAATTTATTCATCATGAAATGTACAAAAGAGCTAGAATAAGAACAAGATTCAATGAAAGTGGTTCATTTACTCATTCAGCTTTCTGAGTCATTGCTGCAGACAAGACTTGTCTCCATTCCTCTCTGTTCTTGCTCTTCGCCTGCTAATTGTCCACTCCAAGGCTTGTAGGTCTTCTTCTAGGTTGTCACACCACCGTTGTCTTGGTCTGTCTCTTGGTCTGTCTCCATTAATCACTTCTGCATAAACCTTTTTTTTTGCCTGTCTATTCTCATTCATCCTCTCCAAGTGTCTGAGCCATCTCAATCTGCTGTTTTTCATAATGGTTGTTATAAGTGGAGACTGGATGAGAGTGGTAGTTAGCTAAAATAATATAGGTTTTTTTGACTAAGAGGACAACTACAAAAAAAGCTGAATTCAGCGTAAACTTGTTAATGATTAATTAGTTAACTGCTGTGTACATGAATGCTTACTATATCATCTTTCCTTAAAATCTGCCAGTGCTCAACTGATGGCAGTGCCCACTGTCTCCAGTCCACGTCTCCAGCTGATACTAGTCACGGGAGCTTGGCTGTACCAGATTGTGGCCCACTTACTGTGGGACCTTTGGATCTGACTGACAAGGAGATTCATGTGAAGCTCCCTTCAGGTTGGTGTGGGTTGTGTTTGAGATCTAGAAGCTAAGGTCTTCATGAGGTTCACTTGTAATTCGTATTTTCTGAGAACTAAGAGCTAAAGTCTTCTTGATTACACTTGTAATTTATATTTTCTTTGTGAAGGAAGAATATATGGTTGTCCCTTGAGTGCAGTGGTGCTAATTCCTAGATTCAAGGTTTTCTTTGTGAATGTTTTTTCTTTCTTTAACTTCATCAAAACAATCATTAATTTAAAAAGTCACACATGGATAGGTACATTATCTGTGTCACGCTACAATAATACATGTACCATGTACTCTTGCATCTTGTTTTTTTTAAAAATAAATGAATGGCGCGACATATTGCAAAACTGCTTGACAAAAAAACAAAAAAACAACAAAAAAAACACACCGAACAGTGTGGATATTACTGAAAATCATATTTGTGAACTGTTATCATGACATGCTAAGCTTGAGCTGTAAAGCAAAATAAATTGGCCAACTTCCCCTGTACTCTCACTGTGTGACATTAACTCTTTCCATTTGTGTTATGTCGAAAAACGTTCCTTATGTTCCCTTCGACACAGACATTTTGGGGAGGGGGGGTGTCTCTGTGTAAAAGTTATTGTACCAAATTAATTCCATGATCACCACTTGTGTATCACACATTAAAATAAGTAGCAATGAATGAAGATTCCATAAATGAAGTTATTTGTCATTAAAAAGGTTCTAAGGACTGTTATTGCTGGAGGTGGGGTGGAGAATTCGATCTCCACTCCAATGGCGTGCGTCTCAAATAGCCTGTGGCAGTCAAGTCCAGCTCCTGGCCTTCCCATGGCAGAACTGTTTAAACTGACAGGAGAAGGGGCAAAGGCGAATATTTGGCACCTAAAAACCAGACACTTAGGGTAGATGAGTGGCACGTTTGGTAGCTCATCTACCGCTGCTGGCGAGATTCTTCAACTGCCGTGCGTGGAGCGGTGCTCCTCCTGGCCAATGAAGAAAGGTGCAAATGGGGTTGCAGCGCGGCATCACTGCGGAAAAGGTGGTAGAAATGATAAAGCGAAGCAAACAGTCAAATCACGGCACCTCTGGTCTGGAGGTCGACCACGTCCTGAGTGCAGTTATATCAGGTGAAATGCATGAACCTGCTTAACCCGGAGGTTAAGACACTGCTGGCGAGATTCTTCGAATGCCGTGCGTGGAGTGAAGCTCCTCCCGGTCAAGGAAGGAAATGCGGAAAAAGAAAGAAAGGTTGCTGTGCGGTGCCGATGTGAAAAGGTGAAGGAAAGGATAAAGTGAAATTTAATCGGTATGTCCAGTAGTATCGCTACGAGAGCTACACATACCACGGCACCTCTGCTCTAGAGGTCGGCCACGTCCGAAATACACCTACACTGGTGAAATATGCCTAAACCGGCACACACCAGGGGTGAAACTTGATGGCCAGGCATGTCATGCCACCTCCGCTCTAGAGGTCGGTCACGCCCAGTATACACTCATACTGGTGAAATATGCCTAAACCGGCTCATACCAGGGGTGAAACTTGAAGGCTAAGCACGTCAAGGTACCTCTGCTCTAGAGGTCGGTCACGTCCCAAACACGCCTATACTGGGATAATATGCCTAAACCAGCTCAACCCAGGGGTGGAAGTCACTAGTGGCGAGGATTCATCCTCCTGGACAAAAGCTTCATCCTGGTCACAACTAGGAAGGGTAGTGGCCATGACCACAAAATGCTGAAGTCAGAGACACTGGACCAGGGAAGTCTAGATAGGCAACCACCTCTCACCCAGTGGGGATGTATGTGTATCCTAATTACGCTGAGGTTTTCCGGTGAGAAAGTCCAACACTGGGCTGGATAGGCAACCACCTCTCACCCGGCGGTGATACACGGGTATCTCAAAACACATCGAGGTTTTCCGGTGAGAAAGTCCAACTCTAGACTAAACTGGTGCAACGAAAACCATGGTGTCACGCAATCCCGCTTCTGAGACCCACCAAGAATACAGGCTCAAGCCCTGAGATGCTCTGAACCTCTTACCACAGGAGTAAATTCAGTAGGATCACAGGGTGGTCTTGGTGGTAGAAGCGAACGAAGAAGAAGAAGAAATCATTTTTTAAAAAAACAAATAAAAGAAAAAAAATACAACTAGTGTTAAATGATGGAACAATTTTTTGGTGCTAAAAAATTTTTTTTAGGGCTGAGCAATAAAATCTTCTTTAACTTACCTAATTGTGTCATAATCCAATATAGAATATGTAGTCATTCAAATTTCAACACAGAAAATTCAATATTTATGGATGTTTGTGACATCCAGTAAATGTAACAGGTCTATGGGTACGAAAAACACATATAGTAAGATAGATCTAGTTGGTCGGTCTGACCATTCTACCACTTGATCTCGAAAAAAACTAGCATTTTACACTCCTATCCTGATATCCAACGTGGCTCCTTTATCAGGCATGCTTAAACACTAGTTTAACTTTGGATTCAGAAGAGCTCTGACTGGTTAAATGAAAAGTTACATCGGTTTTCAATGAAAGAAAGTCTGAAAACTTATAGGGCTGTGTCGATGGGGGAGAAGCTTATATAGGAACCTGCCTTTCAGGGCTGGCATGAATGGAAAAAGTTAATGAAAGATACAGTCTTATATGTGATGGAAGAAGAAATAACATACCAAATTAGAATTGTATGCAGTTGGATATGCCTTCTTGGACAAATTTCATATTAACATTTTCCAGAAGCACACCTGTTACTTGTGAGAGTTATTTACTATCTTAGAATCTGGTGACACATTTATTCACCACATTTCTCTTTTCTGCACTTACTGAGATGTCCTGCACCTTGATATGAGCTGTTTCTCTGTTAAAAAAAAAATGGAGCTAAGTATAATTGTTTCAGTCTGCCTGACTAATGATACATCAACAAACATTACAGTTGGACAGACATAAGTTATATAGCATTTAATATCATACTCTGTTCTCACATAAAGGTGGCTCAGGAATAAAAACCTCAAGCGGCAATGATGAACAGAACCACAACCAACAAAATCAGCAACGAGTCATCATTGAGGGTTTGGACTCCGCCACAGTCATTGGTATAGCTTTTGCAGCATTTGCCATCGGCATACTCTTAACAGGGGCCCTATGGTTCATCCATTCTCACACAGGTGATACACTGTGTTGTAAGTGCTTTTCCCTCCCCACTTGTGTGTTTATGTTTCCTGCTTAGTTTTTATTTTATAATGAGCCATTATGAGTATCAAAAGTGAGACTCAAACATTCAGTAGATTTATATAAATGTTGACCATGAGCCCTGCAGCCTGACAAACAAACAAAATCTCACACAGAATGTTTCAGGAGTACATTCATTACGGTTGTCTCATAAAACTGTATTTAACTTTTGTGGTATTTTAAAGTTATATAACTGTTTCTCGTGGTTGCGTGTGTGTCCTGATTTTTTACAGACTGTGAGATGTGTGGGCTAACACACTCCTTCTTTGCCAGCTTGGGTGACCTCATGTTAGTGATAATGGTGGCACTTACCTGGGCATCCAAGCGCCTACCGGAGAAGAGGTCCCACTGCTTGCGTGAAAATCACATGAGTCACACACAGAATCATGTCTAACATGGTGTAATCCACATCATTTTCACATCAGAACCCCAGTCCATGATGAAAATAAGCACAATCATTCATGCACTTGGACAGAAAGCACAGATGCCATCCATAATGTCAACCATCTTTGACCAGAAGTCTTTAAAATTATAAATTCCCAACAGTGGAAAAGTGGCAATGATTTGATTTAAAATATTTTTTTACACTGTCTTATAAATGTCTGACATTACACTAATAGTTAATCAGATGTGGTTTCCACAAAAAAAAGTTATTTAATCTAAATGGCCACAAAAACATTATTAATATATATATCTCCTTGGTCTTGAAGTTTACCCATATAATAAGATTGCATCTCTTGTAAATTCACAGCATGAACTGTGTGAATCACATTGATGTATCAAAACTGACCATTAAAATTTATGAAAAGTTCATTTACTGCTGGTCTTTGACATCAGGGATAAATGCAGAATAAGTTTTTGGAATAATGTTCTCTTTGTAGACATTTCTTGTCAAGAGATTAAGCCAGCTTGTATAGAAAATGCAAGTCATATTTTCATCTGATTAATGATACATCAGTAGAGTTGGGCAGATATCAAACTCAGTAAATAAAAAAAAAAAAATAACACCAGGAGCCTGGTAGAAAAGAAGACTGAACATAAACAGAAAAACAGAGCATAAATGGTCATAAATTTTTTTTTTTTTTTTGCTTGAAAATTTGACCATGTGAAACTCTACATTGTTAAGAGAGGCCAGTTAAATGGACATAACATCCCTTGATGAGGTTGAAAAACTCACCAAAAACAGGAAAATTTGGTGAACTACTATGCGAGCCCTATGAGACGTTTAACAGCACGGGAAGGACGTAAGGTGAAAATTCTGCATATTTCTTCATTTGTAAAGCTTTCAAAATGAAAGAAAATGTGGTTTTATGTGCATCCCCCTGTGTATTCATTTGTATATGAGTAACTGGACATTTCCTTTGTTTGTTTTTTTTGGTCAGTCTTCCTTTCTCGGCTGCTGTTGTTCAGTCTCTCTGGAACTGTGAGCAGATGTTCTCTGTGGCCAGTGGTGTCAAGGATGTTGAAGCATAGCACTGTGGCAAATGAAGAGATGGCTGGGACAGTTTCAGTCCCTGAGTTAAGCTTAAAAGTGGCATGGTGAATGGTAGGATGGGGGCATGATTCGTACGCAGTGCTTCTTTAGTAGTATCCATGCCATGGGGCCTATAACAACCCCTACTCCATTAGCCAGGTTAGACCTGTTTCTGGGACTACCAAGGGAGAGGTGGGACAGGGTCTTGATTGGCAGTGGTTCACACAGTCAGCTATGGGTTCCTGAGTGCTGTGGCATCAGACAGCTTCACATTTATTAATAATGGGTCCAGTGGAAACAATTTCTTCTTCAAATACTAAATCTATGTCCTTTAGTTATAATTTCTTCTTCTCACTTGTCTGCAGGCTGTTCATAGACCATTATGCTCTTCTCTTCCCTCCAATTTCCCAGGTCCTGTCAAGAATGGAGTGGCAACTCGTCGAGAAGCCGATGCAAGTGGTGACATGACCCCAAACTCATCTTCACCAATGACAGCTTAGGAGGTGCGGAGCAGGTCAATAGCTACTACAGAGAAGCTATGAGCTATTGTCACATAATTACACACTCTGCTTTGTCTACACCACAAGTGAAACATTATGCTTATATATGCACCCATTGTTAATGGTTAATTACTGTCTGTTGAAGTCTACAAGTCCTCTCAGTAACCGAGCGTCTTCTATGGGAAGAAAGGCTTCGTTTCTTAAACTGGGTGAATACCAGCAAAGTGAGCACCACTTCTGAACCAGCAAGTGAATTAATTGATTTTATACCATACCTACAACCGTAAGCTAAATTTGTGTTCAGGATTTCTTGGAAAGCAGCTTCAACTTCTGGCTTAGATGCAGTTTATATATTTTGGTGTACGAGTTTTACATCATCCGAGCTTGCAATACATCCAGCCTGCCCAAGTCAAATATCTTTATTATCTGTGCAGTTGAGAACATAATTCTAGGCAGCATTTAACAGGGTCATGGTGAAATCACTTATAACCAAATCAGATTGTGTCAACAGTCATGTGGAGTTATAAAAGATTTTTTAAAAAATATCTGTGGGGGGGGGGGGGGGGGGGGGAAGAGAGAATTCATTTTGGCAAAACTTTGTAAGAAATCATGAATAATAAAAAAAAAATAAAAAAATAGAACGAATCAAGTTACAACATAGACTGTCAAAACATCATTTCTGTCAAATTCGGATCACCATGTAAAGTTAACTACATATCGGAGAGAATGAATAAGGAGAAATCAACATAATAAATGGTCTTCAGTGAAGAGAGATCTGTTTGAACAAGATTAAAGATAACATAGATATCATAAGGGTGGCAAGAAAGTGCATCAGAAATGCTGGTGTCGAGATAGACTTGCTTATTGAAAAAAAAAATCTAAAGGTTGAAAGAAGCAGACCGGCACAAGTTACTTTTTTTTTTTTTAATTGTGAAGCAGCTATTCTTATTTTAAGGCAGTCGCTAACTTCTTGTGGCCTTGTGGACTGTGCAAAATGTTTTACAAATTTAAGCCTCACTGAGTTTGAAGATTTACGGGTATACTTTGAACTTGATAAGTAGCACACTGGAACAATTTTTTTTTTTATTTTCTATGCTACTGATTTCAGCATTGTTCGTTTGGTGAAGGTTTGACAGTACCGCTGTGAAGAATTCAGTAAAGGTGGCCTTCATAATCCCTTTGCAAAGACACTTGACCCATTTGCTAAGAATGCATCAGTTTTGCAGTATAAGACAAATTCAGCAGAGCACTTTGTGTTTTATATGGCTGAAGAAAGTTTGGATTGTGTTTCCTGTTTTTAAAATGTTCAAATTCTGACAATTACATCATCTTATGGGAAGTTTTCGTACCTATCTTGTCATCAGAATAATGGTTGTATTATAACAGTGAAGAAAGAACAGCTGAACTGTGTATAGTGTTCATCTTGACGGAATTCATTAAAAGCAGTACAGATTGCAAGGACATTCCTTGCTATGAAATGGCTGCAGATCGTACCGTGCTTTCTTCTGTGATTGTGAAGATTTTACTGCATGCCACATATTTCCAGCTTCAAGACAAGCCATCATCTCCTTATGCCCACAGAGATGAAAGTGTTGTGGAAATTTGACACTTATAGTTTACTATAAGTTACAATCTTAATCACAGATGGATTTCATACAGCTATAAATGCATTTCATACAAAAAAAAACAACAACAATCAGCTGCTAACTCCACCAACAAGAAGTTTCAAGTCAGATTTGAGTCAGATTATTAATGTGTAAGTAACAACCAAAATGGGCAGCATTTACAGTCTCAGGATATTGAAATCCAGGCACTGAGATAAATTACAAGCAACAAGAGCATTCCTCTGTGATCCTCAGTTTCCATAAGAATGTCATATAAGACAAAGAGATTGCTTATGCGGAAAATTACAAGAAAGATGCATAGTAAAAAAATGGTCACTGAATGTGGATGAATTATTGAGCTGGATAGATTCAATAAAGAGCAAAGATTGTTTTTGCAGATGAACTCACCCTATACTCAGGTTTCAGATATCAAAATGTGGTGATTGCTGTGATGGGCTGAAAGCACTTCCATTTGTGGAATAGGCTTTGGTGAAAGCTGAAAGCAGGTTATATTGGCTGTGAAGCACATTCTTGAAAGCTGAAAGCAGGTTATACTGGCTGTGAAGGAGATTTATGAAAGGTAGCAAGTTGTATTTGAATGGACTGTGCAGTTAAACTAATGGGGCCACAAACTGATCATATAAAGAGGCAGCCTGATTTGCTGCATTTTATGGGATGCATTCTTAAAGTTACTGCATTCGAGGATTTCTGAAAAAAAAAGTCTTCACAAGGAAAGGCTTTGACCATGGAGGTATTGGTGAAGAACTTTCTGAACATGTTAAATACAAACTTTTCATGTTAATATGTGGAATGCAGACTTTTTCTGTTAATATGTGGAATACAAACTTTTTAGTGGATATGTGGAATACAGATTTTTTTCCTGTGAATACATGAAATACAAGTTTTTTTTTAGAACTGAGTAAATTGAATTATACGGGTCTTTTGGAGAATTTATACGGCAGAAAATTTTTGGGATCATTGTTCGTGACAGCTGTGAGCATATATTTCATCTTCCGACTGCTACACTTGTAACTCTGCTTGTACTAATTTGTATTCCACTTGTTACTTCTGTACTTGCATTTGACATAAAAAAATGTCTTGTTTTTTGTTGGTGTTTTTTTTTTGTCTTAGAATGCTATGATGTATCCAATAATTATCACGTTTCTTTCTTATTTCATTTTAGTCAGTTTTAGTCAGATCATTTCCTGGAAAGAGCTTTGAAGAATTATCTTGTAATGGTATGGGAAGTGTTACACCGAGAAGGATCTTGTTGAAATCTTAGGAAAAACTTCCATAAATGTGTTTCTCTGTATATGAACTGACATTGCCCATTAATGTTTACTGCATTTAAAAAACTTTATCCCATCCCGCTGCATAATGTCATCATTTACATATTTTGAAAATGAGAGATATGAAGATGTACAACTGGTGTAGAATGTTTCATCTGTGGGATGTTTTATGGTTTCATGTCTCCTTGTTTGTTGTAAAAGTAAACTTTCTTTTTTAAATGTCATGGTTATTTCCGATGTTACAGTGAAAATGATATTTTTGAGATGTCATTTCCTGTTTAGTGAATTGTGATTCTGTGCAGTAAGAAAGAAGTTATGGCTGACCCAAAAGTACATGGAGACCTTTCTTAAAAAAAAAAAAGAACAGATGGAAGGTAAATGTCCAAAACTGGATCAGATGGGTAGGTTCTGATGTTTCCATGCCATCATGTCCTGAGACAATGATGATGATGATGATTAAATTTTGCATCATTAAGAATTGTTTACAAAATTACCAAATCCTTGAAAAAAAAAAATTGTATTCCCCATATACATCATAAATAATACCAGTCTCAGAGTGAATGTTAGTAAAAGAATTACAACATAATTGTATTGCGATAACAAAGTGTGCATAATCTGCTTTAGCATACATTATATAGTCGTCATTTTACCTACCAACATTTTCTTAAATGTCGCAGATAACATCAGTGTACATAATCACAGGCAATGAAATATGTATAACATCAGTGTACATAATCACAGGCAATGAAATATGTATAACATCAGTGTACATAATCACAGGCAATGAAATATGTAGAACTAATATACGCCACATTGCCACATGTACTCGTAATATATATTGTATACATTGTATACACATATGAGCAGCCAGAGTCAAGTACGGAGGTACATTAGTGCATGTACTGTTGAGTTTAAAAGCATTTCCAGCATAATCTGAGTTCTACACAAAAAAGAAATTTTAGATTGTCTCATTTCTCTTGTTTAAATTCATCGTTTATGGAGAGCCTTTGTAGCATTTCATTGAGTATGCAGCTGAAGTTTACCAATTGCAAACCCAGGTGCAAAGATTTTGTTTAAAAAGTCATTATTAATGTTGTTGTTGTTGTCATGTAGAAAGAATGGAAGAGAACAGACAAATGAAAATGATGCATGTACAAGAGATGAAAGAAGCAACGCCGAGGGGTAGACCAAGACAGAGATGGAAAGGTGTCATAGAAGAGGATATACAGGAAATTGGTGTCACCAACTGGAGAGAGAAGATTAGGAATAGGGAACAATGATGGCAAGCCTTGTCTGTTGCAGGGAGCATTAGCAGCTCAGAAGGAAGAATTATTTTTTATTGTGAGTTTCTTTGTAAGAAAGCATTTCCCATTTATTAATTTTAGACAAACAGCTCTGTGTAGTTTTTATCTAGCACAAGATAGTTTTTAATATAGCTTGGGATAGTTTCATTTCTTTAATCAAGCACAGAATAGTTTTTTAATTTAATGCAGAATAGTTTTTTTTTTTTTTAGCTCAGTGATGTGAGATTATTGTCTTAGTTTCAGTTAAAAGTTAACACACAAGGTATCACTGTTTTATGAAGCTGATAACAGCAGAGTTAGACTGAATAGGCTGCCTTATCTAAATCAAACAGACCCCAATCTTCTACTCTCTCTCTCTCTCTCTCTCTCTCTCTCTCTCTCTCATTTGTATTTGTGTTTTTATTTTAAGTGATAAATCATTTTTGTAGTCTTGTTTGTGTATTTAATATGAGAAAACAGCAGATAAACTGCATCTGTCTACAATAATATTACTCTTAGCTTTTTTTTAAAAAGTAACAATGTTTTTTTTAGTTTGTTTTGGTAATAGTCCTTTTGGTTTTTGTCAGTTATTATTATTTTTAATTTTAGTTTGTTCTTTTAGAATAATGTTGCTTTATTTCAATTCTTATATTACCTGTACTTTTAGTTTGTTACTTGAGTCATTGTATTTATATTCAGTAATTTAAATTGTTTTTTAATTCAATGATTTTCTAGAAGCACTCAGTTTTTAGTAATTTTTATTTTCATATTTATTACAGACTGAAAATAAAGAATGAGAATAATTATCTCTAATTTACAGTATTCTGTGAAAGTTTATTTTATTTTTATAGCCTGTAGCTTTTCCTTTAAAATGTATATTACTAGTTAAATTTTTACCTTTTTTGCTTGTTTAGAATAGCTTGCCATTCCTGGCTTTTATTTAATTATCTAAGGCCTAAAATTTTTGCTGTATGTTGCCTCTTCATATTTTTCCATTAAATACATAACATTTCTTCAAGTTTGTTAGTACTTATGGTTCATGGAAATACCTAATCTGATTTACTTCTGTTGATATTAGAAAGATCTGCTACTTTTTTTTGAGAATGTAAAAATATAAATTTTTTATATTAGTTATAAGGCCTTATTTGCATTATTCTCTTCAGTATGATCTGTAGCAATTTTTGATAATGAAACTTCAGGTGTAAGTTTACAAGAATGATTTAACATGTTTCTCACACTACTGGTTAACAGTCATGATCATCATCATGTGACATGTCAGTAGGATGGACAGTTATGTCTCATTTTCTGTGGTCGTTTCTGACCTTTAAGAGATGTGTTACCCATTTTTTTGTTGTTATTGTTGCCTCTTTTACTGCATTCTACAAACTTCACACAGGTACCTTTCATTTTCTTGTAGGTTGGTGCTAGGATTGCGAAAAACAAGATTCACAAAACTCTCCCCAGGATTACTATAAGAAAGAAGATAGAGAAAAAGAAGGGAGACAATTTCCAATTTTTCTGAAATATAACATGGGGGGAAAAAGGTGTGAAAGTGTTTTACAAATTTCTGCATAGTTATTGAAGGCTAAAAATTTAACTGTCAGACATTTTTTTCAGCAACTTAACTAAAAAATATTTTAAAATAATCTCAGTGATGGTAAATATACTGAAGTTAGTAATATAATTATACAGCTTTGGGTTCAGTTGAATTTCATTTTTTTTTTTTTTTAAGCATTTGTTTATGAAGAATCTTCAAATCATTGAGAATACAGACTCCACACAGAGATAATGACAGTATTTGTGCAACATATGATTTCACTTCCAACATAATATACAGTAATTACCGT
This sequence comes from Achatina immaculata, assembly GCA_009760885.1. Taxonomy (NCBI): domain Eukaryota; kingdom Metazoa; phylum Mollusca; class Gastropoda; order Stylommatophora; family Achatinidae; genus Lissachatina; species Lissachatina immaculata. The sequence goes on along the minus strand of CM019695.1, from coordinate 11,192,827 downwards.
AAGTGTTCATTGGATCTGACTGAGATTAAACAAGATAAGCACTGATATTATGGACATGATCACTACTAATTCCATGTGTGGTTTTGCCTGAAGGTCTCACATAGCTATCATTGATGAAATAACAAGTAAGTTTCTTTATGATAACTTTCAGTCACTTTTCATTTTTGTCCTGACACATTATAAGTCATTCTTTACTGCCAAGAAATTGCCTGATTTGTTTAGATACTTGACAAATCCAATTATAGCTGTGCTTGTTCCACCGATGGATGATAATGTAGCATTTGTCAGTGTTGCTAGACAGAAATATGTGCTATTCGATTAGCTAATTCTGACCAAATTTATAATAATGTTGGTCAAAAGTTGCTGTGTTTAACTGGCATGAAAGCTAAACAGAATATGGTTGCAAATGAAATAGATCTAACATCATTACAGCATCAAATTTCATAATATAACTTTTTTTTTTTTTTTTTTGGTCAAATCTCTTCAGAAAATAATTGTTACTTTTCTTAATTATTCGTATGTAGTATTTAAAATTTTCACATTTAAAATCTTAAATTTTATAACCAGGTATATTTGAGTAGTGTTCACTTTCAAAAACAATATTGACAGGAAAATTCAACAACATAAATAAAAGTTTTGTGTTATTATGATTGTGGAATATATTATCTTAATTTTTTTAAAGATGGACTTTAAACCACAAATTAACAAATATGATACTGTAAAAGAGTATTCACAGTATTTTACAAATGGTGAAAAATTGACAGTAAAATTATACCCCATAACTAATGCTTATTAATAAAGCAGGAACAACAGATCTGAATAACCAGCTGGAAAAAAAAAAATGTGAGCAAAGATTATAAAGTGCTTCGAATGACTGACAACTCACAACCAAAAATAGCACTAAGATGGACACCACAGGGGAGCAGAAGTAAGGGTAGACCAAAAGAGACATGGAGAAGAACAACAGAAAGGATGTTGAGCAATAGAGGGCTCACCTGGGCAAGAGCAGAAAAAAAGGCGAAGGACAGGCATTTGTGGAAAACCCTTGCGGAAGCCCCATGTGCCCTGGGCACTTAAGGTTCAGAGAGAGAGAGAGTAGTATGGTTGATGTTAAACAGTGTAGCGAGGTAAATAGAAAAGAATGTGTTTAACAAAATATTTCTGTGTGAAAACTGGTTATTGGACAACCAGGAAAATCTTGGTTGCTTGGAAAACTGAAGTAACTGGTTGCCTATAGTGAATCTCATCTCTGAGCTATGCTATTGTTTGTAGAAGGTACAAAGTGCTCCTTTGAGTGGGGGGGGGGGGGGGGGGTAGTGTAATATGAGTTATTTCAAGTGACATTGTTAACATTCTGATTATCTACAAATTCTGTGTTAACATTCTGATTATCTACAAATGTTGGCCTCTCATATTTTTTTGTATTTTTATTCAGCTCAGCCAACAGTCTGCTTGCTATTATATATTCTGGTATAGCAAGAATCCATTTTTATATACCCAATAACTAATGTTGTATTAAACATTAGTTTTCATGTAGCTTAGGTTTATCCATTTTGTTATGGCTGCTATAGTAGCATATCCTTTTCTTTCTATCTCGAGGACATGTGATTACCATACATTCTGAGACTGATTTATTACACATACTCATTTTACAGTAAATCAGTTTCTCATAGTCTGAATTAAGATAAAAAAAATTTTTTTTCTTTGTTTAATCCTGTTATTTGTTTCCACTGTATGCAGTTTCTTCACGAAACACTAGCATGAGATATTTTCTCAACAGTATTCAAAAATCAGTGTTAGTTCTGTATACTTGAGATATAAAATATGTACATATTATATATATATATATATACACAAACCTACCATTACATTTGACATTCAGGGAGTATTTATTTATAATCTTTGCTAGAGTGGTGCCTGTATATCTGAAAGGCTCATGTAATAACTCTGTGTGTTCTGTATATTCATAGTAGCTACCTGTTGGTGTATAACTTCTTTGTATGCTTAGTCTTAGCTTATGACGTAGAATAGATGTATATCTTTCATGGAAGTTAATATTGCTGCCATCATCCCAATTATTGCTATCATTATTTGCATTTTCATCCAAATTTTTCTTAACATTAACTTCTTTGCTGCTGTCTTCTTCCAAAACTCACCTGTGTGCTGAAGCAGGCAGCATCACATAATATTGACCCCGCATATAATGATGATTTAGGAAGCAAGGAAGTCATTGTACTCCCTTCCACCATCACAGAATGTAATAAATTTCTCTTTGCATATTATTTTAATGGTTGCTAAATTGTTGCTTAAAACCAGTGACCAGTCACATCGTTTTTTTTTATGTTTTCAAAATCTCAGTGGCTAGTTTCATTGTGTGTTTGATTTCATGAACTAGCTATTCATTGTGTGTGTTTGATTTCCCTCATCACCAATATTTCAGAAAACAAGTCATCTTTAAGTATGTAAAGAAAAAACCATAAGCATTTATTTGAAAAATAGTGGTTTATTTGGTTTGTAGAAAAATAGTTATCTCTTACCATTTACTGTATATTTATTCATTTGTTCTTATTTCTTTAGCATATTTTTTTCTGTTTGTTTTTTTCTTATATTCTTGGTTTTTTTTTTAACTATAACAACACACCAAGGATTTAACCTCTGGAAAATACTCTTGATCACACTGATAGTCTATCATTTTTGCTCCTTACATATATAACAATGACAATGTAAGATGTAAAGGTAGTACATTAATAATGACGTTTTAATGGACTACTAGACTGCAAACTCAGTACATTAATAATGAAGTTTTAATGGACTACTAGACTGCAAACTCACGGTCACAGTTATAGAGAGAACTAAACCAAAACAAACCATGTAAGTGCATACTTTGCATGAAGACATGGCACATCAGGAAAAAAAGGGGGTGGGTCAAAATCGATATAAGAAAATGAAAGCTGTGCAGTCTACAAACCCTTAAGGCTGCTGCATCATCATAACAGATATTCTAAGTACATATTTTCGTAAGTGGTAAAAAGACAAAACAATATTCTCATTTCTGTGCCAGCAATCTCTTTAACCATGGGAACAACACACCAAAGAATGCACGTAGAACAAACACTCTCAACACAGCACACAAAAGTTATCCAAACATTAATATAAGTCATTGCTTTTTCTCATGATTATCATTCAATGTGTTATAATCACATCGTTCAGATCATCATGCGTCTGGTTTGGTCTGACAGTTGGTGTCCAAGGCTTTGATTACTACATAGCCTTTTTTTTTAAAATTAAATATTTCATATATTATGTCATTTAAATAAAATAAAAGATCAATTATCATAACATTCAAATATAAGAAAGATTAGTTAATAAATGAAGATGCTATCATGTCTGAGAGTTATGTACAGCTGCATGGGGCTGCATCATCTATGTTCACCTTAACAATTACGCTTCTTTTGAAACCATCAGTTCAACCATCTCCTCCTTAATTTCTAACCATTCAGTCCTCTAATAAACTGTCAGGCTGATACTAAATTTCATAACTAAATACATTACCCAACTAACCAAACCTGATGTCTGATCTGGGCAACTGAGTCCAGCTATTATGGACTTACTCTTGCTTCGATCCTTTTCAGTTTTACCTTGCTGACTTGCCTGTCTGTCCAGTATTGGCTAAACTAACCATCCTACGCTGTGGAGAAGCTTCATTCTCATATCAATGAGTCAGAACCTTAACTCAAGCATTTGTGTTTTTCTTCACAAGTTAAAACATCAGCTTACATTACTTTGTCTGTTACATTCATCTAAACTAATAATACATGTAACAGTCAGTACATTGGCTGAACTGGAAGCTACAGAAAAACATATGAAAACAGAAGGTAAATCACTCATAACAATGATTATGTTTACAGATGTGAGGAACCGCCTATTGGAAAATGAGACAAAAAGTAAAAGGAGAGTGTATAATCTATGTTGTTGAGTTGAATGTTGTAGCGGATCCATTTGTTAATTCATGTTATATGGATTTCATCCATTTTAATCCACACATCCCTACCCCCAAAACAACATACCACCACCCCCTGTCAAAAAAAAAAAAAAAAAAGAAAAAAGCCCACATTTTAAAATCCACTGTATAATGTTAGTAGTTTTTCAAGTATAACAATAATAATACTTTTTTGTTACTTGTGAATGTGTGGAAAAGAATTTATCACTTGTCAGTTGTAAAACTATGCTTGATGTTTACCATCTGAAGTCTGTTTGTCAGCTGTAGAAATGTGTTGAAAGATTTGAGCTGTTTCATTCTAAATGCCACTGAAACTGTGCCCTTCAGTGAAGACAGCTTGTACAGATTTTTTGTCTAGAGTTTCTGTGGCTAAATTCAGTTAGTGCTGGCATACCCATTTGTCTGAGGCACGCAGGTGGTGTAGAGATATTCAGTTATATATGAGTAAATCATGCACACACAGGCAGACAAACATGTGTTTGTTGTTGTTAATGTTACGAGCAGTGTATTTTCTGCTTTCTGTTTTGTTTGGACATGAAAATGCCAGTCTATATTTCTCCCTTTTGCATGAATATTTGAGGGTAAATGGTGCATTCAAAATAATTTTTACCACTAAGTTTGAAGCTCTTACCTTTTGCATATTATGAATTTAGGTGGAGCCATCCATAATTAATATGCCTGGTGTTAGTATTGTTTTGTATTTTTGCTGTCCTGAATTGTTTGACCCATTTTGTGTAATTTTTTTGTACATGATTCATTCTTCTCCAAAATAATTTACAAATCAGCCATTTCACCTTCTGGCTAAGTGATAAGTAGATATGACTAGTAATAATTGCTTGATGTTAAATAAATCTTTTGTTTGTTTGATTTTTTTTTTTTTTGTGTAGGAAAGAGTAGTTACTGAACAGACATTGCACGATTTCTGTCTTGCCTCTTTGACTGCACCGTGACTTCCTGCGGCAGGTTTTTCCACTGTCATTTTGTTGATTTATCAGTCATTTGGTTAGCTGCTCTGCTGTAGTGTAATTTGCATCACTGTTATTTAGTATGCAATATATGGTAGATTTAGCATCACTTTTATTGAGAGCTGTGAGTTACTATGAAATTAGCACCATCTCAAACACGAGTGCTAGAGCCAAAGCTGTAAAGTATTTACAGCTTCTTTGAGGTGTTGTAATAAACAAAACGTTTTCTCTTAATGATCATGATGAATTTATCTAGACTTTGCCAAATGCTGCCAGAAACACATGTTACAAGTAGAAAATCAATGGAGGAATGCCTTTAAACAGCATGTGGAGTTAAATGTGTTAATGTCTGATGGACATCAGATGAATGGAAATTATAATAATAATGTGCTGTAACAAATATTTCACCAATACTGAATATTACTGCACTGTGGTTGAATAATTTGTCATACTTATCAAAGAGCATTAACAGGATTGAACAATTTATGCCTCCCATTTTACAATGTGTTTCATAAATCCTCCTGTCTTTGTGTGGACTTCTTTGCTCATAAGACCCTTTCAAGCCATGCAGGAAATGTTTTCCTAGAACAACTGATGTAGGTTCATGTGGGAAAAAATGAAGATTATTATTACTTATACATATTAAACAAATTTTTCAGGCAAGTTAGCTATCAGTTGGTGTAAGATTTAACATTAAATTTTAAGTCTTACATCCTTCCCGTGCCATTAGACGCCACATAGGGCTTGCATGATTGTTTGCCAGATTTTCCTATTCTTGGCGAGTCTTTCAACTTCATCAAGGGATGTTATGCCAAAAGATTTAACACAGCACCAAAATTATGAGGAATGTGAAAAAACAAAATGCACAGCATTCAAAAAATGAAGAAAAGTAAAATGACTGTGAATAATTTAGATTCTTCACACTGTTTTTCACATCACATATTTCAAACTGGATGCCATTGACTGTAGCCATTAGAGAGGAGCATTCCTCAGTCTTTTTCTGTTTATGGCCCCTGTTTCATTTTCTTTGGTTTTTTTTTTTCTTGCATTAATATTTTCTTTGTTTGTGACACACCCTACACTCCCATCCTTGATATTACAACAGAACATTAGTCATAACACCTCAGACATCCAGATCCTTGGAAGTTGTGCAGTTTCTCCCACTGAGAAACCTTAGAATATAGTATACTGTTGATAGCATTTATATACATTTTTTTGTTGTTTTAAACATTACTCAGAAAATGCTGAGTGTAATCTCCATCATTTGTAGTGCATGTAAGCAGTTTACAGAATGCTAAGGTATTTTACATGTACAGTAATACATATTTCTTTCTTTTTTTTTTTTTTTAATCTTGCCTGATAACTGTACTTGTTGCTGGATTTTTTTTTCCTCTGTTTGAAACTGTAACTGTTCCTGTTTACTTTAATCACTGTATGAATTTCAGTGGTTGAAAAGAGAAAACAAAAGAAGCATGTGCATATATATATATAATATCCTTTGTTTCACACTCACTTTGGACTCTGCAATCTGTCTTTACTACAATCTTTGACCTTTCTCTGTAAACCTTATCCTTGGAAGGTCACATAATTTACATTGGCAGTTTTATTTGTGCATAATTTTGAGGCCTAACAATTTTTTTAATATTCTGAAGTTTGGGGAGGTTTTCTCATCCTTGAAAGGTTGTATTTGCTGGTTGGAAAGTCTATGTTATTTGGGGTACTGGCTGTGGGTTTCTTTTTGTCATAAATATATATATATATATATATATATATATATACTGAACATCCTGTACTTTGAATCATTTTCACTATTGCCAAATTGGATAAATTTGATAACATGTGGTATATTGTGACTGAAAAAAAAAAAGTGGAGCCCCACAGATTGTCCTGGCACTTTATAAGAAGAGCTGGTGAGGTTGTTGATATTTTTCATCACTGTGTTCAAACTAACAGTATTAAATTTTTCCTACCTGGTCTGTTTACTTTGATTAAAGAAACAATATTCACCAGGATTTTTTAGAGTGGAATCTTGTTAATATGTTTTTCGTGTGATCGCAGTAAAACATATCATAAATAGGACAAGCATTCTATTGAAAAATTCCTTGAATCTTAATTTAATAGATTTTTTCCAAAAATTACAATATTATTCAGGAAAACTGTCTTAAGGAGGGTTAATATGAAGGCAATGCAGGTTGATGTGGAAACTCTAAGTGTTAATTTGGAGATAGAATAGGATCATGAAGAGAAAATGTGAAGTAAAATATCTGTCTTAATAATAATAATTGCTAAAATGAAAGGACATATATTGACTCACCTAGTATATCTCCAGTATAAATTTATATCCCAAAGTTTGTCAACTTAATTGTAGAGAAGTTACTATAGAGAACAGCATGTGAGAACAGTTATGAAACATGCTAGCAAGATTCCACGAAAACAGACAGTGAATCCCCAATGTGTTTCAGGAATTCTGTTTTGTTAAAACTTAATATAGTTTGGCCTCACTTGTGACCCTCCCGGTGAACAATTTTGTGAAGAAAAAAACAAAACCGTGTCCTTGCCTCAGCCAGTCTACATGAAAATTTTCTTCTTCTTTTTCATTGTTTTTTTTATTTTTTAAATATTATTTGCAGTTGTTTTATTGGTGGTTATCTTTATATACGGTTAATTATTTATTGAACTTTCTTCGACTGGCACTCACCTTATTAAAGATCATGTTTGGATGGGTGTTATCCAGACAGCCAGATCTGTATGGTCCGTTATGGTTTCTTTTTTAAAACATGACTAATTATACATGCATACACTGTAAATAACATATTGTGTCTTCACGTAATATTCTTTGAATCCTTACGGGTACAAGTTTCAAAAGTATAATATGGAAGGTCATATATATATATGTGTTCTTCATTTTTTAAAAAATATTATTTTGTGTAATTCTCTTTTTAGGTGTTTGTTTGTATATTTGAAAGCATACACATATATTTCATTTATGTGGAAATTCTCTGGTATCGGGTTCCGGCAAAAGTACATCTTCTCTTTGAAAAGCTATCTCGTGCTGTTTCTAAGAGCTACACTATTTTTAGCTGTCGTGCTGCAGTGGCTGAGCATATACAATCTGGGTTCTTCTCTACCTCATAGTCAGCTGTTATTCGAAATATTTATTAACAGATTATCAGTCTGATCTATATATATATATATATATATATATATATATATATATATGTATGAAAAAAAGAAGTAATTGCTGTGCTTGTAACATTTTTTTTTCTCTCTCAAGTTAACCATAAAATTGCCTAGTCTGTTTTGTCTTTTACTTTAATGTGAAACAAAAAGTTGACACTTAGTTTGTATATACATGCAATGTTTGAAGGATTTTGTAGCAGACAATTTTAAAATTGATTCTGCATTTTTCTTGCAATTTATGTTTTCGCTAGATATATATAAAGTGTTTTGATGGCATTATCTTTCAGGGCATTAAGATGAACAGTATTAGCCTGTATGATGTGTCACAGCATAGGATATTCTGATGCATAGTATACAACATAAACTAATTTACCTTAGTTACTTGAGTCATACTGTTCTGAGATATACACTGGAATATCAAAAGATATGCCACTAACTACAGTACATAAAACAGAACACCTTAAGACAAACCATAACAAAGCTTATGGTTTCTATAGCAGGGATGTCAAACTCAGGCCGTGGACCATCTTCCATATATGTCCACCTCCCGCAGGTTGCACCCTGCTTACATAATTTGCCGCTACTAAGTTTAAGGATGATAACCATAGCTGGGAATACACTAAGTGATAGTTGAAAGGAATTCCAGGATAAGACCAAACAACAGAATGAATAGTGAAAAGCAAAATTATTTCAGAGTGTATGAAACAATGATAATGAAGTGAAGTAATCTATAACTTTCTTACCGAATACTCGACAATGTTTGCTTGCAACCAGCAGGAAGGTTGTTCTTTATGGCTGGTATCACAGTGTCTTTTAATATTGTATTCTTTGGCAACACTTATCTTATCTTATATCTTATATCCTTCCCATGCCGTTAAACGTCACATAGGGCTCGCAAAGTAGTTCGCCAATTTTTCCTGTCTTCGGCGAGTCTTTCAACCTCATCAAAGGATTTTATGCCTATTAATTTGGCCTCTCTTAATAATGTCCTCTTCAGAGTTTCACGCGGTCTGCCTATTTTTCTTTGGCCTGTTGTGTTCCACTTGATAGCTTGTTTTGGGATTCTCTGATCATTTCTTCTCATCAAGTGACCAACATATGTCCATCTCCTTTTCCTGATCACCCATGAGACTGGTTGTTGTTCAGTCATCTGTCTTATCTCTGCATTGTTCTTGAATTCGTTCCACTTGATGCCGAGTATTTTCCTTAGGCATTTGTTTTCAAAAGAGTCTAATTTCTTTTCTTCTTCTTCTTCTTCTTCGTTCGCACTGTCTGTCTATATTTGCAGTCCTGTCTCTTGGATAAATTTCACTGTTTTTTGTAATTCATGTATGGAACCGTAGAGCTTATCTTCTTTAGTGGTTTCACTTGGCCAGTAATTATTTCTCAGTGTCTCGTAGTTGATGCAGTTCTGGAGGATATGTTTCACGGTTTGGGGCACCTGGGCACATGTACATAGATTAGTAGTACCAACCTTAAACTTTGTATACATATGACTTCGGAGTCGGCTGTGTCCTGTTCGGAGACGGAAGATGGTGACTTGTTCCTTTCTGTTTAGCATGTGATAGTCATCATGTGGTGGTGTTTGTGGCTTCCTGTAGGTTTTTATCATGCTTTTCTTCTGATTATAGGTGACTGGTATGTCTGGTTGCTCCATTTCAGTGCCCTCTTTGGCCAGATGGTCAGCTTTCTCATTGCCTGGTATCCCACAGTGGGAGGGAATCCACTGCAAAGTGACTCCATGTTGTAAGCCAATTTTTGACAAGGCATCCTTAAGGTCTGGTAGTTTGTTGCACTGAAGAGCCTCCAGTACTGATCTTGCATCTGTGAGAATTACTACAGGACATGTATCAATTCTGGAGTCTGATAGTTTTTCAACTGCAGCAATAATTGCCCTAACTTCTGCATCAAAGTTGTTGCAGTATTTACCAGTGGGTATGGAAATCTTGTCAATGGTGTTGTTTGGATATTCAATATATGCTCCTGCCCCACCATTTTTTATGGCATTATGTGCAGATCCATCTGTATACACACGTATCCAGGTGTCACATGGATATTTGTCATCTAGAACACTAAGTGTGGCTATTGATCTTACAAGACTGCTCTGCATCTCACCATTCTGCACATCTTTCACTTCAGTCTGAATAGTTATTTGTGTATAATCTGCTTCTTTCCATGGTGTATGCTCTGGTACAGATGATAATGGAGTGACTACAGTTGGAAGGTCAGGTATCAGCTTACGCATACGCTTGGCCTGATGAATGAAGCTGCTTCTTTTAAGCCGTCCTAATGCCAAGTTATTGAATCTCTCCTTCAGGGGATGGCTTACAGAGCTAAGGAATTTTTCTCCCATGGTCATGACCTTTGTGTCTCTACGTTCCTTTAGCGGTTGAACGCCAACTATTTTCTGCATTTCTACTATTGGCGTGGACCTCATGGCACCTGTGATAATCCGTAGTGACTGATTTTGAACCTTGTCTAGATTATGCAGCGTAGTGTTTGATGCTGTGCACCAAGATGTTGAGCCATATTCTAAATGTGGTAGAATACTTTGCTGATATACGTTCTTGAGGATTCTTTCACTAGCTCCCCGTGTAGTCCCACTCAATTTTCTTAATATGGCTAGTTTTCTTCTGGCTTTTGCTTCTGCACTGTTGATGTGTTGCTTCCAAGTCAGTTTTGAGTCAAGAGTCACTCCTAAGTAAGTGGGTTGGTTGTCCATCCTTAAGGGTATTTCATTTACAAAGATCTTACCTGCTTTCTGTTTAGATGAGAGGGTGAACAGAGTGGTACTTGATTTCTCTGTGTTGATACTTACACACCATTTGTTTGTCCATGATGTCAAGATGTCTGCTGCTCTTTGGAGTCTCTGTGTAGCAACTGTCGCATATTCATCTGTACACCACATGACCAGATCATCTGCATACAGTGCTGCTTTGATTCCATAGGGAAGTTCCTTGACCAGGTCATTAATGAATACAAGGAATAGTGTAGGCGAAAGGACTCCTCCTTGTGGTACACCGTGTCGCAGAAGTACTTTCTGGCTTTTGTGTCCATCCATTACTACTCTAGCTCTTCTATTGTGTAAATAGGACTTTATCCAGTTGTACAGTCTTCCATTCACATTGCAGTTTCTTAGTTTCCACAACAGACCTTTTTTCCATACTTTATCAAAGGCTTTCTTCAGGTCTATCCACGCTGCTAGTACAAGGTTTTTCTCTTGGAATGCATCCTCAATCTCTTGAGAGAGATAGGTCACTTGATCTTCCGTACTGTAGTACTGCCTAAATCCTGCTTGTTGTGGAACGAGAAGGTTTTCACTTTCTAGGTACCATTTTAGCCTCAGGTCAATGATGCGTTCCATCGTTTTGCATAGGCAGCTAGTGAGACTGATTGGCCTGTAGCTGGAGGCAGTATCACTGTTTTTCTCTGGTTTTAGCAGTGGTACCATGCTTGCTTCCTTCCAGATTTGAGGTAACTTACCTGTGCTCCAGCACATATTGAAAATATCCAACAGCTTTCCCATTGCTGCCATTCCCAGGTTCTTGATCATTTCATTGGACACTCCATCTGGTCCTGGTGATTTCCTTTAATTTCTTTTCTATTTCTTTAGTTGTTTTCCAGCTTTCGCATGCATAAATGAGGGTGGATAATACAACACTAACAAATTTTTTAAAAAAGCAAAAATCTTTGTCTTTCATTTCTGTTCAGAAGTAATTCATTTTCAATCTTTCTGTGAATTTTCTTCCCTCATCAGCCTTTATTTTCCTGGTTGAGCTGGAAATATACCCAGAAAATATATAAAAACTGATATTAGTAAAAAAAAAAAAATTAAGAAAACTATCAAACTAAATTTTTCTTTTTAAATTACATAGTATTACTGGTTAAATAAACATACAACTCAGTTTATGATGTATCCAACACTAAACTCCACTGCAGTCAGTTCTGTAGAGGGCCAGGTTGGTCCTTTGAACCAGTTACCTTTGGGTTCCTATCTAAACATGGAAAACAGCTCTCGCATAGCACTTATTTGGGGGGTTTTTTTTGCTGTTTTTTTTTAATGTAATTATTCTTCATTGTTTTGCACAGTTCAGCTTTGTGATAATTGTTAAATAACTTTCCTTGCTTTATCACTTTTCTGCTGACAGATGTGTCATTTTACATCATTAAAGTTCAGTTGATAGACTAAAGCAAATTCCATCACAAGTTTTCCCGTGGCTGAGAGTCTTTAGTAAGTTGTCATTGATTGAAGGACATTCTTCACTCTTGAGAGTGTGCTAAATGATCTATCAGCCTCAGCTACAGATAGTGGAAGGGTACTAAAAATCTGAAGAACGATAGTAACTTTCGGAAAAATGTTACTGATCAAGAATTGTGTTGAGCAGTTCAAATGGTGTCAGACCATCACATAAGTTGACAAGTTGAACAGTTCTGAGGTGACCCATTTCCCCCAAGTATGTCATCTGGTACATCAGTGCTGTAGATTTCTGAGCCACATACTAACTCTTCTCTCAAGCTCCTCATAAGAAGTTAAAAGTTCTTGTTCAGAAACACAGCGTCAGTCTCTGTGTTGCTTCTTGCCTGCCCCTCCAATTCATGCCTCCCTAACATTTTCTGGATGTGCCTGCATCTAAAAATAGCATTCCCGGTAGATCTTTGTCCTTCATCTGATTTGCATATTAATATTGTATTAGTCTGAACAGGAAGTAGATTGCGATAAATGTTACTTTATCATTTTTTTTATTGGTTAAATAGTAGTAACTAAGTAGTAGCTAAATGAGATATCATTGTTTTCCGAGAAGATGTTACATCCCCATACACCCAATGGCCCACCAGTTTGACTTCCCCGTTTTATAGTATTATTTTAAACATACAAACTACAGACTTTGGCAATTGTGGAACTGCATACATCTTACTGCCTTGAAAAATGTAGCTGTCGTAGATATTATTAGATTACACTAAAGAACATACTCAGAAGTTTCAAATGTGATGAGATTATTCTTTTTTTTTTTATTAATAGACTAATAACTGTTTTTTTTTAAAATTTTTATGACATGAGGTATATAACTACAAACAGTTATTTTGTAGTTTCAAACATGTTTCAGTTTATATAGTTTTTAAAATTTTTTTTTCTAGATACAGCAGTAATCACGGGGGAATAATAGTTTCTTTTATCTTGAAGTAAACTGTATTGTAAGCATCACTAATGCTGTTCTGATTATTTGAACATTCTGTGTGAAAATAGTCTCCAGAATTGCATTATGAGATGAGCTTCAGTTGTTGTAAATGAAATCTTTGTGACAAGTTTTTTTTTCTTTTAACCTTACACTATGAATTGAGAATACAATTTCAATTACGAATACTGACAACATTCAGTCAGTGTCAGGAGTATAATATCTCAGAATATCTATCACTAGTTTTTCATGATTCAGATTGTAATTTTCATTTTTTTGTTTGTTTGTATATGTGATGTTACAATATTTCATGATGCATGCAGAAAAATACATACGGGTGTTTATGTTAATTTAAACATAATTTTTTTCTTTTGTTGTTATTTTTTAAAAAAACACATCATCCCAATTTGTGTAAAGGTAACGATTTCTTTTGTGTGATGAAAAGGCATAAGTAGTTTGTATATATATGTAGAAATACATTTATTTGTCCATGAGTTTTGCCCACCATAAAAAAATGAAGATTACATTAAATCTCATTTACATAATGCTTCCAGAAAATATGAATTTATGTATTTAAAATCAGACATTTTCCTTGTGTACAATTCTTTGATGTTTCCAAATTGACTCAGATATGAGTTCTTCAAATATGATTGGTTGGTTTGTTGATGATCTGCATGTAGTTGCAAACTTCGGTTCTTGACAGCCAATGAAACTGAGAATTTGAAAAACAGGCATCCAATCACTTGGGTAGTAAGTTTTTGTAGCTTTAGGTCCAAAGAAGTAAGATTTCTTTCCAGGCTCCACCACAGTGTTTGTTTGTACAACTTTTTTTTTTTGTATTTAAAGACTTCAAGCTTCCATAGAAGTGCAGCAAGGGGCATTTGTCACAGATCTGAAGATGACATGGTCAAAAGTCACATTTCAGTTTTGATATTAACATAAATAAACTTCCCCATTGTCAGTGGATGTTATCAAATTTATAAATACCAGTAAGGAATCGGGCCGTCATGATTAAAATATATAGGATAGGAACACAAGTTATTTTGCTGCAAGTACTCTCCCCTTCACTGGGGAACCTTTAATGTTCATTGAGACGTGTCCCACTGTATATGTATGTGTAAACATTTTATGTCTGTGTCAGGTTTGTTTTTTTTTTGTATTCTGTGCTTTTACATACCATGACAGTTAATCACTGGATTCTGTCAGAATGTGAGCTGTAAGTAAACATCATACCTGCCATTTTCTTCAGATAAAAGAGTTTTTTTTTTTTTTTACTCTTAAGTTTATTTCACAACACTCAAAAAAAAAAAAAACCAAAAAAAAAAACAAAATGAAAAGTTGTATAGTTTGAACAAACTGAATAAACTATAGATTGTTATATTTTTGGCTGGAAACAAACCTTTTCATCTTAAATAAGCATTGAAATATAATTAAGAGCAAAATAAAGCTCGGACAGGTAATGGGGCCAGAGGAGAAACATTTCTTACACAACCACCCACAGCGAAATATACTACGAAAAAAAAAACCACTTAAACTCAGAACTGTCCACATACTCAAATAAAACAATGTTTGGTTAAATTCATCACTTTGCCACCATTTTGTTTGTTGCAAAGCCCAGTCTCTTAGCATTTATGTCTTCTGCTTTCAGTTTTGCCCTTAAATTCTACCCTGTAACACAGTACCCCCATACAACTGTTCTCCATGTGACATGGTCTTTTGTCACTGCTTCTCAGTCTCATAATGGCTGATAGTAAAAAATCTCTGATGGATGCCATGCACATATCCTGTTTCTAAGGTTTGGTATATAGTTTGCCAAAATATTTGTTTCGGCATGCAGTTCTCATCTTTCAAAACCTCCAGCCATCTTTATCTATGTAGTATTGAGTGCTATCAAGAATAGGAGCTCTGCACATTGTGGTTTCCTTTGTTTGACTACTTTGATCTACTTGATGTTCATTAATCAGCAAAGGCTGAGAAGATGGAAGCTGTTTTGAGTTCTCCTTCATGTTATTTGAATAAGTTCTCCATTTCTGGCATCTCATTAAAAAAAAAAAAAAGCATTAAGCACACAGATTTTATAAATCAGAACTTTTGTCTTCAGTATTAATCTCATCGTATTCCATGCCACCTTTTGATAGTTTCCCAAATGTGATAGCTGCCGTTCCTAGTTATGTGATGGTTTCTTTGTCTAGAGATAAAGCTGCCACAGTCACAGTTCAAAGTAAGGTGATTTCTTTGTCTAGAGATAAAGCTGCATTAACCATAGAACAAAGTAAGGTGATTTCTTTGTCTAGAGATAAAGCTGCATTAACCATAGAACAAAGTAAGGTGATTTCTTTGTCTAGAGATAAAGCTGCATTAACCATAGAACAAAGTAAGGTGATTTCTTTGTCTAGAGATAAAGCCACCATAATCATAGAACAAAGTAAGGAGCTTTTGCACTAACTCAAGTGGGTCACAGTTTAAGTAGCTTTCAAATCATATACTTGACAAACAAGATCATATGTGTCCACGAAAACAATTTGAAATAGTTTCATTATGAAAAAGCAACATATCAAAGTTATTTGTTGTTTCGCTATTTGTTGACTTCGTTTCATGCACAATGATAAAGATATTGTCTCTCTTTTTTAAATCCTTTATCGTTGTCATCATTTGGAATTTCTTTGAACTTGCCAAAGCAGTAGACATGTAGTTCCTTGTTTAAGATGAAACAGTTGGCAGCTGACATTCAACAATCAAGCCTTAAGTTGTAGGTAGTTCCTACAACCACCTGGACTAGAGTCCTGGTATATATCTGTGTGAATACTTTCCCTGGGATTATAACACACGTCAGTTTCTTTGAAACTATATAAGAAAGTCCGTGTCTAATCCCAACCTGAAACCAAATCTGTTAGTCATTAGTTAAGCAATCAGCAGTCCAGCATCATACGTTATGTTCTTATTGCATAATATTAACTCCTTGATTTGCCTCCAGTTTTGTAACAAAAGCTAATAAGACCTCTAACTGAACATTGTTAGACAGGCATTTTATTCTCTGTATTTGCTGAGATTGTTGTGGTTCATCACTTTCATTTTGTGGTTATTTAAAATTTTTTTTTTTCTTTTTAAATTTTGGCTGTTCAGATTTCTTCTTAGAATTTAAGACTGCACTGTGTTTGAAAAAAATAAAAAACAAAACAAAAGTGAAGCAAATGAAAAAAAAAAAACCTGAAGTACTTCATTAAGAAAAGCACTAGGAACAAAAATGTGCATTAATAATTGCCAGATTTTTTTTTTTTAACATGTCAAGAACATTCAAAGGCAGCTCATTTTCTAACTGTTCATGGTTCATACTAATGTCTTGTGTTTGTTGTTAGTATTACCTTGATGTGTCTTTTCTTTGTTCTTGTTTGTTTTTTTTTTTTAGGCACATTGTCTTTATAAATTAGTTCATGTTCCCCTCATTCAGTGTTTGTCTCACCAATAGATATAAATATATATATACATACATATATAATGTGTGTTAAATAAATATGTCCATTGTCCCATTAGTGTAGTTTGTGTGTTCTTTCATACACTTGTTTACACTATTTTGCTAATTGTGACCACATGAAATGTACATTCTCATCAGTGTTTTCCATTCTTGTTGGCTTCCAAGCGCATAAAGGGTTTTCTTATCACTGAACCAGCTCACGCCTCAAATTGTGACAATCACGAGATATCCAGGAGTTTTATTTATTTATTAATTTTTTTTTTTTGTGAGTAGGGTGTGGTATATGTTAAATTACATGGCTAAATTTAGATTTGTTCTGCAAAATGTTTTTTTTTAAATTTTTTTTTTCCTGATCATGATGTTTTATGTTAGGTGACCTTTAAATTATGCATAAATCTGAGTGTTAAATTTTAAAAAAAAAAATTTGCGATGTAGGTCTGAAGTCTTCTCCTGTTTTCCTGCATTCTATCTATGACTGGCTGGTCATTTTTCAGTAGATTGTAATGTCCACAGTTGACAACACTGGCCGCTGTATAAGTTTCAAGTGAAATTTTTTTTTTTTTCATTTTGTTTTGTTACTCTAGCCAGGACAGTTTTCCTTTCTAAAAGACAATTATTTTTCCACTTTTAGCTGGAAAAGTGTTATCTGCAGTACTGTTTTTGATGTCTATGTATGTCAATAAAAATTATTAAATAGCAGGAACTTTTCCTTCTGAAGAAAGAAACTTTTCTGCATAAAAATAAATAGTGCTAGAGCTAGTTTTTAAAACCACAGAAAGAGCAAAGGTGGATGGTAGCAGAGATCAGCTTAGACTGAAAGAGCTGGGAATACAGATCAGCACAGCCAGGAATGAGAGGCATATTGGACATGTGAGACAATTTGTCAGCCAACACAGGGCAGCCACTATCAGCCACAGGATGCTGATGGATATGTGGAAAAGGGGTGGCACCTGTGGACATGTCTGGAGTCCAATGATAATGACTCAAATCATAAACCATAGAGATCAGCGATGACCAACGCCTGATTGGCATGGACCAGGGAGAGAGATGTGTCAACACGAGACATGTATGAGGCGTGATAATCAAGAATGCCGGCTCCCAGGAAGAATATAATGGCAGTATTATCTTAGTTATACATCATCAGATATGCTTATCTATGCTTTCAAAATAAGAGAACATCTTATTAATTTGTGTTGTCATGAAGTAATCAATACTATTCCTGAGTACAGTATTCTTCAAAATCTTATAAAACATGAGGGCATCTCATGATGGTATCATGTTGTCTTGAACTAATATGTACCATTTATGAGCTGCTCAGAGTATGGAAAGATATCAAGCCAACTGTGAAAAAAATACTTCAAAACTACCCCATAAAAGTTGAAGATATATATATATATATATATCTTTCTGAAAGATACATGCAGCTTGTTTATTGAAGATTCTTGTGATATTCATTAGTTAAAATGGTCAACTCAATTGATGCAGAATACACAGAGACTTTTTCTTGTGTGCAGATATAGCTGTTAAAATTGTATTCAACTGTTGGAAAATTGTATGTTTATAAAGCATTTATTACATAATATTTCATATTATGGAATTTATAATAGACTGATACATTGGCATTATGTAAAAAGACTCGTGAAAAAAAAGGTAAAATATTAAATTGTGTATATAAATATACTTTCTTTTTAGGAAAAAAGAATATGGTGATAGATTTACGACTATTTTAACAGTATTTCAGAAGTGGCTAGAGATCTTTTTTTTTTCAATCAGGTCAGCAAGAACAAAGAAATAGCCACATCAGTGGCTTTAGCAAGCATTTTACATCTTACATCCTTCCTGTACCGTTAAACGTCACATGGGGCTCATATAGTTATCTGCAAAGTTTTCCTGTTTTCGGTGAGTTTTTCAACTTCATCAAGGGATGTTATGCCCACTAAACTGGCAAGCGCAGAAATGGTTTCAGAAATTCTGAGCCCTCCCCTCCCTAGATGTTCATCTTAGCTGAGTCGTTTGACATTATAGGCTACCTGCAGGATAGAAAGAAGTTGATGGCCTATGCCCCAGATAGAGGTAAAGAAGGCCAGAGATATATGCTAACTGCATTAATACATGGTGTACAGTAGCTTGGAATGGTTGGCATCTGTGGGTTTTTGGGTAACATTAAACTGGTTATGAGCAACCAGGCTGACACTTAACCAACATAGGACTGGAGGTTGTTGTAGTTGTTGTCTGTTAACTCTGCCATGTTTCAGAGTAAAGGTGAACATGATAAAGCCAGGACTTAGGGAAGTACCATACAGAAAGACAGAGACAGAAAGAGCTATACAGAAGTGATGTAGATTCAAGCACTGTTTAAAAGATGAACATAAGAGCTGGGAGGGTTTAAATGAAATAAACAGTGCTCCACTGGCATTCATATATGAAAAGTGCTGCAAAGTAAATGGCAGTTTCTTGATTGTTCTGCCTGTTGTCTGGAATGTCTGCATTAGACATACAAACATGAGAAATATTGGTATTTGTAACCAACTTTCTGTATTCTGTGTTCAGCAGTAACTTCATATGTAAGAAATGTTGTTTTTCCTTGCATTCACTCACATGATGACTGGATGCTTCATGATACCACATGTTTCAAGCTTTCCTCATAAATAACTGTAGGCAGGTTATGTAAATCTTTGATGAAATATTTTTTTTCAAATAAGACGTAAATACCTTGTAGATTGTAATAGAACATACTGTAGTATCCAGTACCTCTTATATTTATTACATACATTGATATACTGTGTTGCCATTTTGTTTGTTTTTTTTCAAGTTGCAGTAATTTTTAGTTATGAATTGTGAAATCCAGTTTTGAATTTTACCTTTGGTTATATTTCTTCTTCTCCCCAATCTTTTATTGTTCTTGACATTATTATAATGACTGTTTCAGTGTAACTTTCACTCATTTGTGCATGTATCTCTGACTCCATAAGCAGAGGTCTTGCATATATTCAGCTGGCCACCCTTTTAGTGCATGGAGGTGAAAATGATTTATTTTTATAACCAGGCTTAGTCAAACTTGGCATTCTCAGGACTGAATCCTTATTTAGTAAGTAATGCACTTCGCTCATACATGCTTCGATTTTTTTGTATGTATAATTTTAGTATTTTAAGTGCGGATTAGAGAGAAAGTTTCATCATTAAAAGGATTATCTTTACAAATAGCAGAAGTTTTAGAGGGTGAATTTCTTTTTTTTTCCCCATGTGTTAAATAACATGCATTTTATTTGATTCTCATATGATTGTAACATTATTTGTTCTCTCACTCCTTTATGGTTGTCATATCAAACTACATCAGTCAAGCAGCACTGACATACCCATGCGTGTTGTTGTCATATCCATACCAGTTTAGAACAATGTTATTATGTTATTATGTGTGTGTGTTTTATTTTCTCTCCCCCCCCCCATGGTAGCTGGTCACATGTTCTATTTGTCTCATTCACTCGTGTCGTACTGAACATGCCCAAAATGAGGAAAGCTAATTTCAGCGACAGAAGCTCTGTGTGGTGTGAGTAATGGATTGTAACTTTCTTGATAGTGAGAATGACGGCAGTGGTGATGAAGACAGCAAGTAATACCTGCTGTGGAGAACTTGGGTAGCTAGTGCCGTCAGTTTTTTTTGTTTGTTTTTTTTTCAAACTGAGCTGCTGTTGGTGTCATCTAGACCAGTGCTTGTGCATTGCAAAGAGCCGTGTCCTCTGCTTATGGTTCATTTGTTTGTTTATATTTTTTCATAAATGAGTCATGAATATCTTTGAGTTAGTATGCTTAAAAAAAAACTGATGAAACAACAAATTTCAGTTTCATCTTCAGCAGAAAAAAAAACAAGTTTTTTCAGTCACTTATGTTTTTCTTTAATAAATTTGATCAAAAATTATATAAAATTAATTTCTGTAAACATCCTGTTCAAGAAGTGGAAACTCAGTTTTTTTTTTTTTTTTATGTTTACATCCAGGACATGGCAGCGAAGAGAAAAAAAATATGAGAAGCACTGGTCTGCAGAAATAGCTTCCTGGCATTACAAATATGTTCATACTTTAATAAAAACAGTGGTTCCCAAAATGTGGATTGTTAGTCCAGTGTGTGTTGTTCAATTGTGTGTGTGTGTGTGTGCGAGAGAGAAAGTAAATCCAAGTATTTTACTGGAAATAACATAGTTTTAGAATGAGAAACATACGATTTCTCAGTCAGAAATGAAGTTCATGCAGAGCGAATGTTCGATGTCTGTTAATGTTTCAGTATCCAGGTAGATCATTGGCGTACATGGGGAAAACAGCAAATGCATTCAACTTCTATCAAGAGCTGGTCTATGCAGGCTTTTGAACTTATCTCTGCTGGGGAATTCTCACACGAATGAAAGCCCACGCAAGCGGAAAGTATAAATTTCACTTGGGTACCAGAAGACCTGGAAGGCCAAGGGAATATCCCTAACAACAAAACTTACGACTGTTCAATATGAACGCTAAGTCGGCCCTTTTAGTATGGATCAGAAATACAGACAGCATCAAAGCAGACACAAGTTGTACCCCCCCCCCCCCAACTGTCTATAGTGATTAACCATTCTGTTTTCATTTACGCCCCAATCTTCGAACCTTCCCTTAAAACAAGGGAAGTCTTATGAAGCCCAGATCAACGCTCTGGCTACACCCCCCCCCCTTTTTTTTTCATCATTGGGTGTGGTCATAGATCTGAAGCACAACTGGCGGGGGAAGGACAGCATGAGCAAGTACTGAAGTGCTGATGAAGCTTACATACGTATCTCTGACATGACGTATACGGTGTGTCTTGCCATCGTTTTACATCTGAGACGTCAAAAATGACACCTGCCTGTCAGTTCGAAAGCTGGCGAAGAAGGCAGCTGCGAGTTTCAAAATTTGTCTGCAAAATATCTTATCAGAAAACACGTCAGACCAGAATGTGCATTAGGACGAACGATTCTTTATGTGAAGTGATTAAGTGCACTTTGTCTCTCATGAACATTCCTATAACTCGGGTATCTTAGTTCCCTGCGCAGAGTGCACTTTGCCTCTCATGAACATTCCTATAACACGGGTATCTTAGTTCCCTGCACAGAGTGCACTTTGTCTCTCATGAACAATCCTATAACTCGGTATCTTAGTTCCCTACGCAGAGTGCACTTTGTCTCTCATGAACATTCCTATAACTCGGTATCTTAGTTCTCTACACAGAGTGCACTTTGTCTCTCATAAGCATTCCTATAACTCGGTATCTTAGTTCCCTGCGCAGAGTGCACTTTGTCTCTCATGAGCATTCCTATAACTCGGTATCTTAGTTCCCTGCGCAGAGTGCACTTTGTCTCTCATGAGCACTCCTATAACTCGGTATCTTAGTTCCCTGCGCAGAGTGCACTTTGTCTCTCATGAGCACTCCTATAACTCGGTATCTTAGTTCCCTGCGCAGCCACTCCCAGGCTTTGAGGTAGATGTAGGGGGTTACCAGACATCCTGGTTTTGCAGGTCATCTTTTGATAGTCCAGCCCCGAAGTGTCACTGACTTTGTTCCGGTTGTGACTCAACTTCCAAATCCTGATAACACGCCCGGCTTTGCCAAGCCTAACTGTGCGATGCGAATCCGCATCTCTTTCCTCCAGCTCCTGTCCTGTTTATCTTTTTTATCATCCACTACGCACCCCCCCCCCCCCAACTCCCACCGTCATAATGAATGAACGATGCTGAGGAGTTTAAAACACCAATTAACAAATTAACTGGGAGGGGGGTGGTTAAAAATTAATTTAACGAAAACTGAAAGAAGAAAAGATCTAGAAAATAAGGAGAATATCAATGGCAAGCTGGGATATGTTTGTTGTAGGTTTTGTCGAGCTGGTGCCACACACAAGAAAAAGACAATCAAAGCTGCTCGGACACATCAAGCAGACCACGCAGTCAGACCCATCCTGGTAGCTCTTGTCTTCTCCGCCCTCTCTCTGTCTTTTTTGCCATTTACCTTTCCCAGTCATGACCAATTTTTCGAGACCTTCAAATCTGCTGTGAAGGTAAATGGCAAAAAAAAACAAACAAAAACACAAGAGTGGGCGAAGAAGACAGACATGCCTAAATGGCCTGACGGCACGGTTTGGTGTGAAAACAACTGAGTTGATTCGAGACACGGAAGATCGAGAGAGATAAACGCATATCGGCTTGATATTAAGCTGATCTGAGATTTTGTCGAGCGTTACTTTGTTACACGGCTCCTCTCATGGCTTATGTACGGATGATGGATTTGCATACTAGGTCACAGTAAGAGGTTTGTTGTTGTTTTTTTTTTTACAAAAATAGTAGCAGTCTTTTGTATTCTTATATCTTATATCTTATATCCTTCCCGTGCCGTTAGACGTCACATAGGGCTCGCAAAGTAGTTCGCCAATTTTTCCTGTCTTCGGCGAGTCTTTCAACCTCATCAAAGGATTTTATGCCTGTTAACTTGGCCTCTCTTAATAATGTTCTCTTCAGAGTTTCACGCGGTCTGCCCCTTTTTCTTCGGCCTGTTGTGTTCCACTTGATAGCTTGTTTTGGGATTCTCTGCTCATTTCTTCTCATCAAGTGGCCAACATATGTCCATCTCCTTTTCCTGATCACCCGTGAGACTGGTTGTTGTTCAGTCATCTGTCTTATCTCTGCATTGTTCTTGAATTCATTCCACTTGATGCCGAGTATTTTCCTTAAACATTTGTTTTCAAAAGAGTCTAATTTCTTTTCTATTTCTTTAGTTGTTTTCCAGCTTTCGCATGCATAAATGAGGGTGGATATTACATTTGAATTGAATAGTCTTAACTTGGTTTTTGTGCTTATAACTTTTGAATTCCATATGTTCTCAAGATTCTTGAAGATTGAAGCTGCTTTTAGTCTTTTGTATTACCGCCCGTAAATCTACAATAATCGAATCGTGTCGGATTGGGCGCGGCTATTTTTTTTTTCAGTCCCTAGAAAGCTGGGAAGTGCGCAGTACTTCTTCAGCAGACTCCACCACCATAGGGACTGTGGTGACCCTTGCCCCATTAGCCAGGCTAGGCTTGTTTCTGGGGGTACCAAGGGAGAGGTGAGAGACAGGGTCAGCTATGGTTCGCTGATTGCCAAATAGGACAGCGTCTTTGGCCCTAGTATAGTCCTTAAAAGAATAAACTCCAAAAGTACACGTATCTTCGATGTCAGCGTTGCAGAACAACACCAACAGCAGGATGTTTACCAACGGCTATATCGACGATATCACATATGTCTTTAGAGGATAAGTTTTAGGGGACGGTTGCAAACTGATACGAAATGGTAGCTTTATATGAATAACATGTTTTCAGTGACTGTGAAGGTAATCTGACAATATGCTCCTGAAACTGCCAAAATGAACGAGTAATGAGAGCACAACGGATTGCATATCAATAATAATACTAACATCAACTAGTAAAACATACTCCATGTATTAGAAACATATTCACGATAATAACCGAATCCGACCGCTCCAATGTTCGCAGATACACCGGATCCGGAAAACATTTCTCCTAGTGCCATTACGCATGCGCAATTTCTGTTCAGAATTTAGTGTACGCTGATTGAAAAACAGGTATTACTGTGTCAGCTCTCGGTTTACTTAAAATCCAATTTGGATTCACCTTTCCAACATGGTACGTATCATTGACTTCTTTTTTTGCATAAATTCTGCATTTACGCATGATTTGTGACATTCATAATGAAATGACCATCTTTGCTGATGTCGTTGACTACTTCAAAGTCTGTCTGTTAGCGCGACCAGTTCGTAAATCAATCAGCGGACAACAGCGGGTCAAAACAAACTTTCAACAGGTTACTGTGTTACCTGCAGACATTATGAGTATGTCAAAAACAAAACAAAGAAACCTGTCAAGATATAAGTATAATTCAGCAATGATAACGAGTATTCAGTGATGAAAATGTCGCAGGCAGTACTAGGTTTGACAGGCGAAAGTTTACAGTGTCATAGTAAAAGTTGTATGCTGGAGAACGGGGATGAAGGATTTTTAAACTTTAGTTAAATTTAATTAAATGTCATTTAAAATGGAAAGGATGGGGGAGGGGAAGAGAGAGATAGAGCTTGTGTGTGTGTGAGAGAGAGAGAGAGAGAGAGAGAGAGAGCTAAACAGACATTCTTAACATTTGCTTTCATGTTTAATTTAATTGGTGAGTCATTAATTTTAGGAAATAGTTCTCACAGGCTAGGCCTGATTTGCGTTGGGGGAGGGGGAGATGGGTAGGGGCGGGGGCAGAGGTGAATAGGATGACTCGCTACATATACCAACTCCCTACATGCTGCAGGGAAACTTGCTGCAAGTGAAATCATGACAGTTTTTTAAATTTGCTACATCGTTCATACATATCTTTTTTTTTTTTATTCTGCCAGTTTTCAGCATATGTTCACTGGATAGAATTTATTCACTATTATTAAGATTTTCAGAAGTCAAAATTTCAAGGTTGGTGGGTTTTATCATTAAAAACTGGCAGTATGTGTAAAGTAGGTGAGGTGTGAGCACCCAGTCATTATGGTGTGGGTTGATAAGATTAAAGAGTTTTGATGTAACATCATCTATTTACCAGATTATACATGTTGTTAAAGGAGTGGCTGCATACAAGAGCTTGAGATGGAGCTGGTAAAACATAGTAGGAGTGTGCAACTGGTGGGCAGCATGTAGTCTATGTGGCCCCTTTTGTTGTTGTTGTTGTTGCATTCCCTAAGGTTATTATGAAAATGTAATTTTGGAGGTTATGAAATACCAGAGATTAGATATGCTGATGACACAGTATTACTGTGCACAACACAAAAAGGAATTGAAAAACTAATTATGTCAGTCTGTAAGAATAGTGAAGAGCAAAACCTCTAACTTAATGCGAAGAAAACTAAATTGATGACAACTGGAAAAACAAACAAGGCAGCTGAAATATGTATCAATGAGGAAAAATTGGAAGAACTGAATAGATTTGAATATCTTGGATCATTACTAACTAATAATGGAGATACTATGGGGGAAATTAAATGGAGGACATCTGTCGTTCTTCAGAAAGTAAAACAACTAAAGAATCTGTGGAGAGGAACAGACAGAACTACAAAAATAAGATTTTTAAGGGCATGCATCTTTCCAATCACAGCATATGCCTGTGAGACCTGGACACTTAACAAAACAGCTGAGAAACACATAAATGTCTTTGAATGTAAATGCTACAGAAGAGTTCTTCAAATATCATGGGCACAGAAAAGAACAAATATCCATACTATTCATTCATTCATTTGCATGTCCCTTGTGGAACTTTGCCTCCCAAACAGCACTCCTGTAGGCCTCTCGGTTGTGAGCAAGATGGCCTGCTGCTGCTGTGTCCATTTGCAGATCGTCAACGATTTCTTGCAGCCATCTTCATTTTGGTCTTCCTCTTTTTATTTTTCCCTTTTCCCATTATGTATCCTTCCAATATGGTCTTCTCTAAATTATCATGACGCTTAATGTGTCCAAAATATTTAAGTTTTCTCTCTTGTAAGAGAATTACAAGAACTTAATATTGAAGAAGGCTGGCTAGTAAAGAGGATTAAACAGAAAACTTAAATATTTTGGACATATTAAACATCATGATAATCTAGTGAAGACCATCTTGGAAGGGTACATAATGGGAAAAAAGAAAGAGAGGAAGACCAAGGCAAAGATGGCTGCAAGACATCACTGATGATCTGCAAATGAATACATCAGCAGCAGGCCATCTTGCTCACAACCGAGAGGCCTACAGGAGTGCTGTTAGGGAGGCAAAGGACATGCAAATGAATGAATGAATTTAAATGATTAAAATGAGCAAAAGCATGTTTAAAAAAAATGTGAAAACATTTTTAAAAGAACAGGAAAGCTAGTTGTCAAGGGGTAGACCTAGACAGAGATGAAAAGACAATGTAGAAGAGGATATAAAAGAAATTGATGTCACCAACTAGAGAGAGCGAAGATTAGGAATAGAAAGGATTGGAGGTGAACTTTGTCTGCACCAATATGACTTTTACCATTATTCTGCTTTTCTAAGTAATTTCATGCTTATGGGCGGGTGGGGGGGGGCTTGTAAGTGAAGACACTATCCGATTTGGCATCCAGAGATTCATAGCCGATAATGCAATCATCAGGGTTGGTGAACCATAGCTGACCAAGACCTTGACCCACTCTCCATTGGTACCCCCAGTAATAGACTTAGCCTGGCTAACCAGGCATGGATCGCCATGGTGGTGGATCTGCTAAAGAAATATTGCACATCTCTTGCTTTTTTTTTTTTTTTAGTTCGACTTCAAGACTGAAAAATAGTCACTGTAACCTGTTCTGAATCTTACATGATGCTGTGCCTCAGTGCCCCTTCCCTGCATCGGATGCAAGGAACATCAGATAGAAGAAGAAGAATGCCTATTTTTGATGATGTTTGTGTTTATGACAACACAGCAAGAATAACTGAAAGTGCTAAACAAAGTTCTTAGTAACAAGTGTGTTTTTTTTTGTGTAGTTAAATCATAGTAGGTTTAATGATCTGGTTCTGTAGCAAGTTAGTTCTAGTGAGATTTCCCTGAAGTAAATATGAACTCGCAGTGAAAAAGTGCTGTAGCAAATTTTCTTGTGTAGCAAAAATTTTAGCAGGTTTTACTGTAACTAAGAAGTTTTCATCTAAAATGGGGGGGGGGGGGTGTGAAGCATCACTATTTTGTGCATCATTCATAGTAAAAAGTAAAGATAGTCCCATAGCAAATGCCGTAGGGGGTGAAGCGTTAGAGACCTCATTATGCTGGGTCATCAGCGTATGAGGTAGGGTGACCAGTTCCTTTCCTCGCTGCCTTTACTTCCCAGATTTTCTCTGGTACCCATTTTACGAGGCTGGGTCGACCTCGGGGCCGTATTGGTCGGAAAAAAAATCCCGCTCAGCTGGGGATTCGAACCCTCGACCATTGGGTTGCTAGACGAGTGCTCTAACCACTACGCTAGCCGGCCCTTGCATCATTCATAGCCCCATGTTATTTTATTTTTTTTACTTGAGCATTACCAAAAACTTAAGTTCAGCTTCAGCTTCATCACCTGTCATAATTATTTAGATTTCAGATATTTAAAATAAACAGTGAGAGTGAAGAGAATATGTGTCAGATACCAGTGAATTTGTCTGTAATATGGATGGTGAACCCATGCACATGTGCAGATTTATTTGTCATCATTAGTTCTCTGTATGGAGCATAATGCATCAGCAAAGGTTCCCCAGCCAATTATGTCTAGAACAAGTTTGAATACCCCAGGCCGTGTCTTTCTTTCTCCCTTTAGTTCTTCCTGTATTATGCGTCTCTATGTTTCTAATGGCCTGCCCCTCTTTCTTTTCTCTTGAGGTGTCCAAATCAAGGTGGTATCTTACATCCTTCCCGTGCTGTTAAACTTCACATGGGGCTCGCATAGTTGTTTGCCAAGTTTTCCTGTTCTTGGCGAGTCTTTCAACGTCATCAAGGGATGTTATGCCCACTAAACTGGCTTCTCTTAACAATGTCCCCTTTAGAGTTTCACATGGTCGACCTCTTTTTCTTCGGCCTGGTGTGCTCCACTTGATAGCTTGTTTTGGTATTCTCTTATTGTTTCTTCTCATCACATGGCCTACATATGTCCATCTTCTTTTTCTGATCACCCATGAGACAGGTTGTTGTTTGCTGATCTGTCTTATCTCTGGAGAGAGAAGATTAGGAATAGAGAATAATGGAGGCGAACTTTATCTGCAGCAATAAACCTTAATGGTTCAGAAAGCTGAAGAAGAAGAAGATTTATTATGAAATGAAAAAAAAATGTTTTCATACCATTGATCTGTGCTTAAATCCCAGTGATTAGCTTCTAGGGAAGTTTTTTTATTAAATTTTTGCCAATTTTTGTAGTCACCTTCAGAAATGTTTGACATCATTGTTCTTCATAAGGGGGAAGAGGACATCAAGCTAGTTCTTTTGGATTTCAGTACTATCTTTGAGGACATCAAGCTGGTTCTTTTGGATTTCAGTACTATCTTTGAGGACATCAAGCTGGTTCTTTTGGATTTCAGTACTATCTTTGAGAAGATTGTTTCAAACTTAGGAGGGGGGGGGGAAATGTAACTCATAAACTCTTGAAGCATTTCTGACTTTATAAAGGCAGAATGGGCATTTTACATGAAGATTACAGTGGAATCTTTTGGCCAGTGTCTAGACAGTTAGGTTGTTGATGATATAGTCAAATTGTTGAATTCAGTTAGTTAACTTCTTTTGCTGTATTCGGATGTAAAATTCCCTGTTCAAGTTATATGAATATTCGGTGTGTACACATTCACCATAACTATTCTTATTGTCCATTTATGTAATGACAAGGGAATTAAGATTTCAATATCATTAACCAAGATTTTCCTCTGTACTTACGTACCTTGCCTTCACAAAAGTTATGATCTGCTTGAAGTTGTCTGTCTTAATTTTGCTGATTTTAAAAGTCTATCATATTATAAGGGGGACAAAATGCTAAGAACTAAAACACAACTAGGAACATTTTTAATTAACAAGCACGCTGTAATGGTTTGCTTTATAACCTTAATCATTCAAAAATATACAAGACAAAGGAATAGGAAAAGAATATATACACACGCACACCTTTACTCACCTCTCTTTCTCTTTCTATTCATCATGAAGGTGAATGCATGATATAAGTGGTTTTTTATGACTACAGACCCCCCCCCCCCACCCCCTTGTGGATTGCCCAGTATGTTGTTATTCACACTATAGGATACCCAGCTTGTCTATACCTCCTTTCTTCAAATTGTTGAAATCATCATCATCATTATCAGTCCTATGTCTCACACAAGAGATGTCAGTAGCTTGGTTTCATTTTACATATGGATAACTGGGAACAGAACCGCTGAATTTAATGTAATGTACGGTTTTCTTTGAAGCTGTTGTTCAAAATTCCATACCCCTTTCATTTGGTTCTTGACATCCCCGAGGGGGCATGAATGTTCTCGGCTATGAGCCTCTACATTTTAGCATCCATCCATCCATCCATCCCCCCATCCATCCATCCATCCATCCATCCATCCATCCATCCATCCATCCATCCATCCATCCATCCATCCATCCATCCATCCATCCATCCATCCATCCATCCATCCATCCATCCATCCATCCATCCATCCATCCATCCATCCATCCATCCATCCATCCATCCATCCATCCATCCATCCATCCATCCATCCATCCATCCATCCATCCATCCATCCATCCATCCATCCATCCATCCCTCCATCCATCCATCCATCCATCCATCCATCCATCCATCCATCCATCCATCCATCCATCCATCCATCCATCCATCCATCCATCCATCCATCATCCATCCATCCATCCATCCATCCATCCATCCATCCATCCATCCATCCATCCATCCATCCATCCATCCATCCATCCATCCATCCATCCATCCATCCATCCATCCATCCATCCATCCATCCATCCATCCATCCATCCATCGCCTTGTACGCCATGTGGCGTCTTTTGGGGCAAGAACAAATCATCTCCCCCCCCCCCCCACTATGGTCTGTGGCCAGCCTTTGTATGGTGCCCCAGTTGTGCTGCATGGTTCTACAGATCTCTGCCTTTGGTCGGCCCCTCTTTTTCCCTCGGGAATCCAACTCATGGCTGTTTTAGCGATGTTGCTAGGGTCCCTTCGGAGCAAATAATCAATCCATTTCCAGGTTTTTCCCCCCCTTCATTAACAACATAGATATCTCCTTGTTCACACAGTGCAAGTAAGCCTCTGTTATTTATTATCTGCTGTCAGTAAATATTCGAAATCTTTCTGTGTGGAATGAGGAGCATTTGCATGTGGAGTTCTATATTTTAGACATTTTTTTTTTTCCTTTGAGGCCCAGAAGCTAATTTGAATGAAAATGTTATGCCGTGACGCTGGGGCACCAGGATCTTGGGGGGGGGGGGGGGGGACGACCTCACGAGTTACCTCCAGAGCAAGAAATATAATGCTCTGATGCAGTGGTTCCGAGGCACTTTCAGGTCTAGAAATTGTAAAGTCAGTGATGGTTCCCACACACACGCACGCACAGAGGAAAGGGGGCGGGGGAGAGAGACATATTTGTAATAAATTTAAAACTTTTCACGAATTTATAATATTCTGCACAAAATGTTTTTTAAAATGCAGTAATTTCTGCACGGATCCCCACATGGCGCCTTTCGTGGACCACAGTTTGAGAACCATTGTTTTGATAGGTGCGATTATGTGTTAAAAATAATTCAAATTTATTCATCTATGACGTTGAGTTATGAGGTTTTTAGACGCTTTTACTTTTGTGTCATCATGCTCTCTCTCTCTCCCCCTCTCTCTCCAACCCGTCAAAATAATGCTCGTTAAGTTAAATCGCGGTGGTTATAATTTTTACCTATTTGGTTCCTGCTGGGCCTTGTAGCTAGCTTATCCTGTCTGACACCCTCAGCATTCCCAATTTCGTACAGCTTCCCCTGGCCCCCGTTGTGGGGGGAGGGGGTAGGGGGTGAAGGCTTAACGTCATCGCATGTGTAGAGTTCTCGGCAAATATACAATGTACACTGTCGTTGGCTCGGCTGTCACCCCAGTACTTGGCCCCCCTCACTGAAGACCGCCCGCTTCTGTTGTATGCGTGTCTTGTCTCCCCTTCTTTTCCTTGGTCGTTGTCCCGACGGCCGATCCATGAAGCGAGGTCGTCGGTATTGAACTTTTCTTATCAAAGCAGATGGAGCTAGTGACGTCGAGGTAAGAGTCTTGTCCCGTGTTGTTTGTTTTTTCGTTTGACCTTGCCGGATCTTCCTCCACCCATCCAGTGATGACGTCAGTCT
The DNA here is from genome assembly GCA_009760885.1 of Achatina immaculata. Classification (NCBI taxonomy): domain Eukaryota; kingdom Metazoa; phylum Mollusca; class Gastropoda; order Stylommatophora; family Achatinidae; genus Lissachatina; species Lissachatina immaculata. The sequence continues at coordinate 11,161,138 of CM019695.1, read as the reverse complement.
TACAGAATGTGTTTTTTTTTCTTTCTTTTGTGCGTCGGGTTTCATCCAGCGTCTTTCTTGTCTTACACACCCTAACACAGGCGTTAGGACGTCTGTAGTAGATCTTGTAACTCGGCGCTCGAGTAAGCAAGGAGACACTCATGGCGCTCTGATAAGATCTTCAAGTTGTGCATTTTGTAAGTTCCGCTCCCGTGTTCTTATTTTGAATTTATTTTTTTTTAATTTTTAAAGTGGGTCTGTGGTATAGATGGTGGTTTCACCACTTGTTTGTCTTGTTGTGTCGTTCAAGATGTGAGATGTGTCATCATCATCATCATCATCATCATCATCATGTGCCATGCCGGGCGGTTATACTTCTCCACAGATTTCAGTCCTTGACATCTCCGAGTAACTCTGTTTGCTGATTTCTTTCCATTGCACTATGTCTCAGACCTTCTAATATTTGTTCCCTCTGTCTTCCTCTGCCTCTCCTGCCTTCAGTTTTGCCCATTGTTATGATGTTTTCCAGTTTTTTTCTCATCTTTGTTATTATACTGTTTTTCGCTAGCTTGTCTCATACACTGCTCATTAGTTATTTTGGCTATCCATGGGATCCTCATCATTCTTCTCAGGAGCCACATCTCTGTTGGCTCCTGGTGGCCCACTCATTTGTATGCCAGTGGGCCATGATTCACATCTGTTTCTGCATCAGTTTTCTTATTTTCCAGATCAACGTGAAGGCTTTGCTTAGGTAAATCGGTTGGTATTGACAAAAAGATTCGATACATGCACATGTCAACTAAACCCATATTTTCACCTGTGCCAAAAGAGTGTGATATCATGGAGCTGTTTACTTTTGGTTGATCGGTAGAGGTGTATGATTAATGGATTATGAATCGAGATAGGAGACAAATCACTCCCACTTTAGTTTTTTTTTTTTGGGTCTTCCCCCCCCCCCCTCTTTTCGCTTCTCTCTGGTTCTGTGACTTGTATGTCTTCATATGACTTTTGATTCCTTTCCCTGATGGTTCGAACCAGTTTTCCTTGTACTGCAGCTCCTGTGAGACATATTTTTTTTCTGCCCATGATTTATGTCGTATCTTTCCCCAAAATCACATCTCTTTACTAGTTGTATTTTCTGTTTATTGGCAGTCTGACAAGTATAGAGTAATACTTGTTTGTTGGCGGTCTCACAAGCATAGAGTAATACTTGTTTATTGGTGGTCTCACAAGCATAGAGTAATACTTGTTTATTGGTGGTCTCACAAGCATAGAGTAATACTTGTCTATTGGTGGTCTCACAAGCATAGAGTAATACTTGTTTATTGGCGGTCTCACAAGCATAGAGTAATACTTGTTTGTTGGCGGTCTCACAAGCATAGAGTAATACTTGTTTATTGGTGGTCTCACAAGCATAGAGTAATACTTGTTTGTTAGTGGTCTGACAAGCATAGCTTAGTACGTGTTTGTTGGCAGTCTCACAAGCATAGATTAATACTTGTTTGTTGGCAGTCTGACAAGCATAGCTTAATATGTGTTTGTTGGCAGTCTTACAAGCATAGAGTAATACTTGTTTGTTGGCAGTCTGATAAGCATATCTTAATACGTGTTTGTTGGCAGTCTTACAAGCATAGAGTAATACTTGTTTGTTGGCAGTCTGATAAGCATAGATTGATACTTGTTTGTTGGCAGTCTGACAAGTATAGCTTAATACGTGTTTGTTGGCCGTCTTACAAGCATAGATTAATACTTGTTTGTTGGCAGTCTGACAAGCATAGCTTAATTCGTGTTTGTTGGCAGTCTTACAGACATAGAGTAATACTGACTGTGATCTTATAGCATGAAGGTAGGAAAACAAATTGATCCTTGCTTGTGGAAAATTGTCAGGTGTGAAGAATTGCTATTTCTATGATAACCGGTCGATGAGCAGTTACCTAGATCGTCTGCACAGCCGCTGAGTTCTGTCTGGTACATTCTGCAGTTTTTCAGTATTTCTGTAACGCACTTTGCACTTTCAGTAGTATGCATTTCACTCTTTTTTTCAGCATTTCTGTAACGCACTTAGCACTTTCAATAGAATACATTCCATGTTTTTTCAGTATTTCTATAACACACTTAGCACTTTCAGCAGAATGAAATAATGTTCTACCTTCGAGATATATAGCACATCGACTAAAAATGAGACTTCTGTTGTATAGAAGCGTGGATATTAAAATAGGAAATGGAAAGGAAATTTGAGGCCGTTGATCTGTGGATAATATAGCAAATTCCAGGGACGAAAAAGAAAGCAAAGAAAAATAAAAGCACTTGAAATTGAAAAGAGAAATAACTTTTAAAAAATAACCGTAACTCAGGAATCAGGCATTTACATTATTTCGAGTATATCGAAAGGTATAATAAAATAATGAAAACCATCCATCAGTCAGTCATTTGCATGTCCCTTGCGAACTCTGCCTCCCTAACAGCTCTTCTGTTGGCCTCTCAGTTGTAAGCAAGATGCCCTGCTGCTGATTATCAACGATGTCTTGCAGCCATCTTCGCCTTGGTCTTCCTCTCTTTCTTTTTCCCATTATGTACCCTTCCAAGACGGTCTTCTCTAAATTATCATGACGTTTAATGTGTTCAAAATATTTAAGTTGTCTCTATTTAATCTTCTTTACTAGCCAACTTTCTTCGATATTAAATTCTTATAGTATGGATATATTTGTTCTTTCCTGTGTCCATGATATTTGAAGAACTCTTCTGTAGTATTTACATTCGAAGGCATTTATGTGTTTCTCAGCTGTTTTGTTAAGTGTCCAGTTCTCACAGGCGTATGTTGCCATGGGAAAGATGCACCCCCTTAAAAATCTTAAACCATGCTAGCGAGAAAAGTCTGAAGGAAAGAGAAGAAGAGGACAGGAGAGGTATGGATATGTGGACAACGTTAAGCGTGCCAACATGCAGTGTTGAAGGGCAGAGCAAGGTTAAGGAGCCATTGCAACCAGCCTTCCGACAGAAGACAAGTACAGGGCGATGACTTAGCAACTATTGGAAGACCAAAATACTGCACTGGGCTAGATTTACACATCGAATTTTGCTGGATAAAATTCTAGCTATTTGTATTTCCATCTCGCTTGCAATGTGTGACATACGTATTGCATTTAAGTGTTTGCTAGTGTAAGTCGATGCCGAAAGTGTCAGCAGCAGATACCTCTGTGCCTTTCATAATTGAAATTTATCATCCACTCTTTCTTTTTAAAGTGTGGAACAACGTCGGGGATGATGATGATGATATCATCATCATCATCATCATCACAACCACCATCGCCTTGACCACCAAATAGGGTTTCCTGTCATGACATTACGTTCGATTGTGCGAGATCTTCTCAGTCAGTATTCCTCTGTCTGTTTCATCTCTCGGGCTGATATATGATCTTTTCCAAGTCCTTCCCTTGTCTTTGCGTCCGTCAGGGAGCCAGAGCTGATAAAGGGCCATGTCACACGTCTTCCTTGCCGCTGCTATTGACGGGGCAGAATGTAGGTAATAACGTAGAACTCATCTTGGTTCTTCCAATCAAGGAAGCTTGCTTGGTCTAGTCTGGGTCTTTAAGGTCAGCCATTGTAATCCACTTCCAGTCCAGCTGTCAGGACTGGAGTACATTGAGCTTCTAGGTCCAGTGAGATGAAACAGCCAAGCAACAGTTGTTAAGTGCATTGAGCTTCTAGGTCCAGTGAGATGAAACAGCCAAGCAACAGTTGTTAAGTGCATTGAGCTTCTAGGTCCAGTGAGATGAAACAGCCAAGCAACAGTTGTTAAGTGCATTGAGCTTCTAGGTCCAGTGAGATGAAACAGCCAAGCAACAGCTGTGTCGTTGGCTTATTCGCTCATTTTTTTCATTTGTTATCTTAGTATCCGGTAGGCGTTGGCACCCATTCTTCGTTCTGTACCTAACGTAAGAATCTTTGGTAAGTATCGGAACAAAACTTCTCTTTACCGTCCATCACCTTCCTTCCATCACCTTCCTTCCATCAGTTCTTGTGACACAGACAAGATGTTAAATGTTCGTAATATTAGATAGTGAACTTCGGGTTTTTAAGTATGACTAAATATGTCAGGTTTTTAAGTATGACTAAATATGTCATGTTTTTAAGTATGACTAAATATGTCAGGTTTTTAGTATGACTAAATATGTCAGGTTTTTAAGTATGACTAAATATGTCAGGTTTTTAGTATGACTAAATATGTCAGGTTTTTAAGTATGACTAAATATATCAGGTTTTTAAGTATGACTAAATATATCAGGTTTTTAAGTATGACTAAATATGTCAGGTTTTTAAGTGTGACTAAATATGTCAGGTTTTTAAGTGTGACTAATTATGTCAGGTTTTTAAGTATGACTAAATATGTCAGGCTTTTAGTATGACTAAATATGTCAGGCTTTTAGTATGACTAAATATATCAGGTTTTTAGTATGACTAAATATGTCAGGTTTTTCTCTCTCTGGACCTTAAGTGCCCAGGGCACATGGGGCTTCTGCAAGGGTTTTCCACAAATGCCTGTCCTTTGCCCTTTTTTCTGCTCTTGCCCAGGTGAGCCCTCTATTGCTCAACATCTTTTCTGTTGTTCTTCTTCATGTCTCTTTTGGTCTAATGTCAGGTTTTTAGTATGACTAAATATGTCAGGTTTTTAGTATGACTAAATATGTCAGGTTTTTGAGTATGACTAAATATGTCAGGTTTTTGAGTATGACTAAATATGTCAGGTTTTTGAGTATGACTAAATATGTCAGGTTTTTGAGTATGACTAAATATGTCAAGTTTCTAGTATGACTAAATATGTCAGGTTTTTGAGTATGACTAAATATGTCAGGTTTTTGAGTATGACTAAATATGTCAGGTTTCTAGTATGACTAAATATATCAGGTTTTTGAGTATGACGAAATGTACCGGAGGTTTTTTTGTTGTTGTTTGTTTGTTTGTTTGACAAAATGTAATTTGCTAATCTTTATAATGAAACAAAAATGCAGTAGACAATAAGAGAAAGGAGACTAGTCCAGTGAGAGTAACGGGGAAATACTAATTATATCTCTTACGTATGTCAGTGATACCGGATGAGTTGAGTAACTACAAGGAGGAGGGCGCCCCTCCCCCGTCCCAATCTTCTGTGACGAATCCCTTCTAGGCTGTTTTGCTTTGCTTTGCGCACTTTGACATGTCCCCAGGCCACTTGTTTTCCCATCAAGTAGTGTTAAGTAGCCACTTCAAGTACGGATGTCGTAGCCTTTCATAGAAAGAATCCTTTATGTGATAAAAAGGGCACCCTCTTAGTAGAAAGATGTAAGTACACATTTCGTCAAACTCAAAGTGCGACAACACCTTTACAATAAGGAAATGCGGGGAGATGAATGTTTCTGTAGCTATCTTAAATATTGCTTGAAACGCTCCGTGTTTATAAAACACTTTATGTATTTTTGTAACAAAACACTTTATTTGTGTTACATTTTAGTGAACACTGTATTTGTTGTGAAGGCTGTATGTTGTTCTTTATGTACTTAAGAATGTTTTGTATCCACTTCACATTGAAGTAATTTTTTTTTCTTCTTTTAGTTAGGGTAAGTTACAGTTGATGGGGATTAGTGTTTTGAAAGCGAAGATTGAAATAAAGGAATAGCTAATAGAACGGGTAAGTTGTTATATAACAAAACTTCAAATGGCAAACGTGGATGAAAAAGGTACGTTTTAGAAATTTAATGCTGTCCAAGATTGTATGTAATGTAGAGCTGTTTCTTCTGTGTGTTTGTTGTGGTTGTTGTTATTATTGTTGTTGTTTGAGAGAGAGAGAGAGAATAAGAAATAGGCAAGGAGAAACATAAAGAGATAGATAAGAGACACAGAGATAGAGAGACAGAGACACAGATAGAGAGAGCGGAGAGACAAGGATAAAGAAAGAGAGAGTTAGATAGAGGTAGAGACAGAGAGAGAGAGCGGGGAGGCAAGGATAAAAAGAGAGAGAAAGTTAGACAGAGATAGAGACACAGAAAGAGAGATCGAGAGAGGCATAAATAGAGGCAGATATAGAAAAATAGAGAGAAGCAGAGAGAGAGAGAGACAGAATGAAACAGAGATAGAGACATAGCAAAAGAGAGATGGAGATAGAAGAGAGAGAGAGAGAGGGCAGAGAAAGTAAGATAAATGAGAAGTGGTCGCCACATTTTAGTTGTGATCACATTATTTCAGTTACAGACATGCAACCCCCCCCCCCCCCCAATGGTACAGAATAGAGAAGCGAATAAACGATATTAAGAAGCGGAGGCAATGGGTGTACACAGAAGCGGAGGCAATGGGTGTACACAGAAGCGGAGGCAATGGGTGTACACAGAAGCGGAGGCAATGGGTGTACACAGAAGCGGAGGCAATGGGTGTACACAGAAGCGGAGGCAATGGGTGTACACAGAAGCGGAGGCAATGGGTGTACACAGAAGCAAGAGCCACGCAGAATTAGCGTCAAGTTAGATACACCATGCCCCCCCCCCCACTCCCGGAACTGGTTAGGTGGTTTTTTATCTCTCTGAATGGTTGTTTTCTCTCTCTCCCTTACGTTTTATTCCCCCGAAAAGAAATATAAGATTATAACAAATCTAAAACATTCATATTTAGATTAAGATTGGGGCTCAGTGGACTAGGCACGTTATTCTTGTATTTCGAAATACACAGATCTTGCCCACGGCAATCCGAGATGTAAAAAAAAAAGCATCCCCTCAACCCACCCCCAAGGTAAATAAGGGATCTTAACCCCATTTAAACAGCAAGTTTTACATGTGATATTAGAAATGGGCTGGGGGGTGGGAGTCAGGGGTGGGAAGTTAGTGAGAAGAAGAGTGCAGTGCCGGGAAATCTGCGTGGGTAGATTTTGGAGAGATTCACAGAGGAGAATTTAGACTCTTGTATAAGGCGTAGAGAGCGTTGGAGGGGGGTGGGGGGGGGGGAGGGCTAGGATTAGTGTCATCAGATTCCCTTTGTAACCACCAGAACATTGGCCTCTGCTTGGGGCATCCGACGCTTGTTGTTGATTTTTATCTCGAAGTATTCCCATGCTGTTAGTGTTGGTTGGTTGGGCGGACCAGTATTGTTAACTTACATGCTTGTTTTGCTTTCTTCTGCTACGGGATTTCCAGGGTTTTTTTTAATATCTAAGGACTACTTTTCCTACTACTACTACAGTTATTACTACTGCTGCTAATATTATTACTACAACAACTACTACTGCTGCTGCTGTTACTACTACTACTACTACTACTACTACAACAGTTATTACTACTGCTGCTAATATTATTACTACAACTACTACTGCTGCTGCTGTTACTACTACTACTACTACTACTACTACTACTACTACTACTGCTGCTGCTGCTACTACTACTACTGCTGCTGCTGCTGTCGTTACTACTACTACTACTACTGCTGTTGTTACTACTACTACCACTACTACTACTACTAGTTACTACTACCACTACTACTACTACTAGTTACTACTACCACTACTACTACTACTAGTTACTACTACCACTACTGCTACTACTGCTGCTGCTGTCGTTACTACTACTACTACTACTACTACTGCTGTTGTTACTACTACTACCACTACTACTACTGCTGTTGTTACTACTACTACCACTACTACTACTACTAGTTACTACTACCACTACTACTACTACTGCTGCTGCTACTGTTACTACTACCACTACTACTACTACTGCGGCTGCTGTTGTTACTATTACTACTACTACTCTCACTGGAACTGCGAGCTGGTGTTCTTTGCAGCCGATGTGTTGAGGCACAGCTTCGTGTCGATTTTGGGAGCGGGTTACGGCGGCTGTTGTTTTCAGTCCCTGGGTACAGCTACAAAAAACTATGGGGGATTATGGCGATCCCTGCCACGTTAGCCAGGCTAGGCCTGTTATTGGGGGTACCAACGGAGAGGTGGGATAGGGTCTTGGTCACCTAATGTTCACCAGCCCTGACGCCAGTATGCCTCATCGGACAGCGTTTTGCAGCTACATATAAGTTGCGGATTAGCAGCCGCTTTGTAGGAAGGATCGGTACAAAATCAAAGCATAAATGCCAAAATCGACAATGCGGGCCGGGCTGAGACCATAGATTGGGGACCTTTATATGAAGACATTGATTCTCAGTCATTGGTGCCCATGAGATTAGACGGATATGGCGTAGAATGTCTAGATTATGTTGAATCGTGTAGAACACTAGATCTCAATGGCTGATTCTTGGGAAGCTACATTTCCCCTTGGTACTTGGGAAGCTACTTTTATCCTTGCTACTTGGGAAGCTGCTTTTCCCCTTGCTACTTGGGAAGCTGCTTTTCCCCTTGCTACTTGGGAAGCTGCTTTTCCCCTTGCTACTTGGGAAGCTGCTTTCCCCCTTGCTACTTGGGAAGCTGCTTTTCCCCTTGCTACTTGGGAAGCTGCATTTCCCCTTGCTACTTGGGAAGCTGCTTTTCCCCTTGCTACTTGGGAAGCTGCATTTCCCCTTGGTACTTGGGAAGCTGCATTTCCCCTTGGTACTTGGGAAGCTGCATTTCCCCTTGGTACTTGGGAAGCTGCATTTCCCCTTGGTACTTGGGAAGCTGCATTTCCCCTTGGTACTTGGGAAGCTGCATTTCCCCTTGGTACTTGGGAAGCTGCATTTCCCCTTGGTACTTGGGAAGCTGCATTTCCCCTTGGTACTTGGGAAGCTGCATTTCCCCTTGGTACTTGGGAAGCTGCATTTCCCCTTGGTACTTGGGAAGCTGCATTTCCCCTTGGTACTTGGGAAGCTGCATTTCCCCTTGGTACTTGGGAAGCTGCATTTCCCCTTGGTACTTGGGAAGCTGCATTTCCCCTTGGTACTTGGGAAGCTACTTTTCCCCCTTTGCCTTCCAACGGGGTTTGTCGTTAAAAAAAATTATTATTGGCTGGGGGGCGAGGGAGGTTGTGGTATCGACGATCAGAAAAATGGTTGGAACCACTGTCTTAAGGTACTGTTTGGCCACACTACCAGGCGTCTTTGTGACGTCTTTGGCAGGTCCATTTACGCTAATATTTCGTTATGGTTTCGTTTTGCAAATGCCTGTATAATAAAATACAAAATAAAATCCTGATAGATGATTTTCTGTACCTTGGAAATAATGATTTTACGCGTGGTCCACGATCATAAATTTTTATCAGACTTAACCAGTGAGGGTTAATCGCTGTTATTTAAGGGATCTTAATCGGTTTAAGGGGGAGGAGGGGTATCTAACACAATAACACGGGGTGTGAGAACCAGATGATGGGGTTGTAGAGCTACAGAACAGATTCAGTGTGTGAAAAAACTGTTACGGTTTTAATTCAGTTGTTAGATTAGAGTTTTTCTTTCAGTTGTTTGATTATAGTTTTCTTTCGGTTGTTAGATTAGAGTTTTTCTTTCAGCTGTTCCTTTCCAAACTGTTCATATGTAAAGTAAAAGCAAGCTGTTTGATACTTAAAGAAGTTTAACTGGCGCATAATATGCTGCTTTCTACAATCTGATCAAGAGGGTATTGAGACATATTTTCAGTCAATCGCAGAGTCTGAAAATAAGAAGACCTAAACTTATTTGGAAAAGAGAAATTATGACATTGCTCAGAGACAAGGGATACACATGGAAAGAAGCAGAGAGATAGGCTTTGTCCGTGGCCTTTGCTCTCAGGGGAGTGAAAGGCAATGATGATGATGATGATGATGATAATGATGATGCGGAGTCTGTAAGCATAAAAAAAAAAGTTGACAACCCTTGACTTCTACCATTATCCTGCCGAAGGTTGATGTTTGGGTAGTAACGTATCTGTGCGAATAGTGAATTTTGCAAGCTTAAGAAAGATAATGAGTAATATTCAGTTGTACGTTGTTCTCTCTCCATGGAACTGCGAGCTGGTGTTCTTTGCAGCCCCTATGCGCTGAAGATGTTGAGGCATAACATCGTGTCGGCTTGGAAGCGGGATGTGGCAGCTGCTGTTTTTTTTTCAGTCCCTGGGTAGAGCTAAAAAAAAAAAAAGCAGGCGGTGTACAAGCAGACTCCACAGCCACGTAGACCAAGGCGATTCCTGCCCATTAGCCAGGCTGTCCCTGTTATTGATGCTACCACGGAGGGGTGGGAGGAGGGTCTTGGTCAGATATTGTTCGCAAACCCTGACGCTAACATATCAGGTGGGGGTCACTAACTGTCAAATCGGACAGCATCTCCCCTCCCCCCCTCCAAATTATTTTTCGGTGAATATTTTTCATAGTTTGTTCTTGATAGTTTTGTAAATAAAACTAGCCTTTCTTATTCATGCATGTACCCGTTGATTTGGAGTAGTTCTTGTGCATACAATGAAGGAGATTAAAAGGAGGACATCCTTTAGTTGCTAACTAAAAGAAGTTGCGGAGAAGAACAGACAGAACGACAAAAATAAAGACTTTTAAGGGCATGCATCTTTCCCATGGCAACGTTTGCCCGTGAGACCTGGACATTTAACAAAACAGCTGAGAAACACATAAATGCCTTTGAATGAAAATGCTACAGAAGAGTTCTTCAAATATCATGGACACAAAAAAGAACAAATATATCCATACTTCAAGAATGTAATACTGAAGAAAGTTGGCTAATAGAGAAGATTAAAAGAGAAAACTGAAGTATTTTGGACATATTAAACGTCATGAGAACTTAAGGAAGACGTTCTTGGAAGGGTACATAATGGGAAAAAGAAAGAGAGGAAGACCAAGCGAAGATGGCAACAAAACATCGTTGATGATCTGCATCAGCAGCAGGACTCTTGCTTACAACCGAGAGGCCTACAGAAGAGCTGTTAGGGAGGCAAAGTTCCACAAGAGACATGCAGATAACTGACTGGCTGATGGATCTCTCTGATACATCAAATTAGAAGTAATTCCTAAGTTCGCATTGAATGTTTGATTGCGTTTCGCAACTGGTCAGTTCTGAAATACAACCATTAAACTTCTGGGGTTGCGTTTGGTGAAATTTAAATTGTTATTTCCCTTCGTTTCAAAAGTTGTAGAACTTCTAACTGCCATCTTCATTGCGGGTTCAAAAGGGGGGATATATTTGTTTGTATCACTTGCCTCAGTAAGATTCTGATAAAAGAGAAGTTACTAGTTAGCATTGCGACTCAGTTAAAGGTTTCAGAGTAGGATTATACTTTCGCGTACAAATAAGTACAGGATAGTTGCACAGTTAGAGGCTTTCTTTTAGAACATAACAGGGGCACCACTCTCGTGTTTGCACATGAGTCCCACGATGGATAGCCGCAATCGGGGCAAAACAATATACGCTAGGGCACAGAGTAAATGCCCCTTCTCTTTGCTTTCCCCGCCGTCTACAAAGTGCGCGGCGTGTCGTGCCATCTGGGTGTGGATTTCATTGTAGAATCAGTCTGGCTGTGGATGGTAATGAAGTTTCTTAGAACGTAGAAGTAGTTTGTCCAGTTCCATGAATCTCCCTTCCTTCTTAGTGGTTCATAACATGTGGTCTGCGGCGCATTACCAGGTGGTTCGCGGCTGCGTTTGTAGATTTAGTGCTGTGTTATACGTTGTGTAAAAATAGTTACGGGTTCATGGCGTTACGATATTACATACACGATGACGGTCCATAATTTGTGTGAAATGTTGGAAAAGTGGACCTCTTCGGGTGTAAAAAAAAGAAGGTTAGGAACCACTGTCCATGTTGTTTGCTCCTAGGGTGGGTGGCTGGTTTCAGCACAGTCAAGTTGCGCTGGAATTAATGAGCGAGACGATCGTTTGAGACAAGGAGCGTGAAGATTGGAAGCTTATCCTTCTTTTCTGAGTTGTCTGTTCCTGTCAGGTCACTGTTATTATTTCTGCTGTGATGCGTCGGGAATTAATTATGCGGCTCCGGCGCGCAGGAATACAAAGATGATCTTTCTCCATCGGCGGGAGGTCGCTTGTGAAAGTATCAGCACACCGGCAGGTTTGCAGAAAATGGTGGCTTGGTTCATGGCCTGCATGAAGGATCGTGTACTCTGGAGAAGCATAATAGCCAACGCCAGTCGGCACGGCACATGATGATGATGATGATGGTGGTGGCTTTGACCTGGGTCGTGAACGATGTATCATTGCCCCTCCACTCTCTCGACCTTTGTGTGTGCGTGTGTGTGTGTGCGCGCGCGTATGTTTTCACTCGCGGATATCGATGATTTCCTCTTGTATTAGACGGGGGTGTTTTACCATTTACGCTGCCATGCCGTCTTTCTTTGATTCTTTTCACCATATATTTGTCGAATGTTCGCACATGTCGTACTTATAGGTGTATATAAAATATACGAACGTCGTGCCATCAGGGAAACGGGGTTATTTATTTGATGGCGCGTTACAAGTTTTGTCAGATGTTTCCCTGTCAGCAAATATAGCATTTTCTCGTCATGATTTATCTTAAATCAGTGCTTGTCAACGACCTGGGTGCTAATACTCCCATTTTCACTCCGGACTACCCTCCGCCGAATCCTCCCGTTGATATTCCACGCGGGAAGGATTTTCTCCATTATGCTTCTGTATTTCATGGTTCTAGCCGCAGATATCTGTATTTACTGTGCAGGTAAATTGTGGGTCTGTTGGAGGCCATGTTTCTCTCCCCTCCCCCCAGTCTGTTTTCAAGTGTGTGACTCCCTGTAGCCAGATTTGAGTTCTGGTTTATGCATTACTTTATGATAGTAATTATAACCACAATAGTTATTGAAACTAAGACTTGAAAAAGTCCTCCCAGGGTAAACAGCCGACTCTCTGCTGAAATTACTGTCTTAAGTAGATAAAATATGACGCTTGTTGTGGGGGGGGGGGGGTGTTTTGTGTTTTTTCTTCTTTATCAATTCATGTTTTTGTTTGTTTGTCTGTCGAGGAAGATTTGGTTCACCAGATTTAACTTTCAACTTCAGAGTTTTCGCGTGGTTAGTTAGTGTGATTTCTGTTCTCACAACTCGTTCTGTGCGTGTAAGATTTCTTTATATCGTTGTTGGAAAGTACAGAACGCGTAATTTGTAGCATATTGTCATCTTCTACTACACAACAATAGATTTCTGTCCAGTTACTTTAGAGTCAGTACTTTACATTGCTCTTTTAGAGCACTGGTTCTTATATGTTGCTTTTACACATTTAAAAGGCTAAAAGACTCCGCGACTCGCTATGTAGGGTTACCTGCCCTTGTGAATTTCAGAATCTGGAAGTTATTGTTTAATATGTTTCCATTGAAGAACAGATGAAAGGCAGAGATAGTCTTGTTATGCTATAGAGGCATCTGATGTTAAGTGAATGATGTTAAGTTTTATGCTACCTGTCGGCACACTAGACAGTAATATGGTCAGCATGGTGCCTTGCCGTCGTTCCTTCTCTAGCTGTAGAGAGACCCAAGGGTTCATTTCTGCGGCTAGATGCCTCCTAGAGGATTCGGACCATCAGGCGTCTTCATGAGATACGAGTACACTAATCACTTTGCTACTCCGACTATCTAAAGAACAAGACTCATCTGTTAATGTGAGATCTGCGTTTTTGGTGTTCTCTCTCTCTCTCTCTCTCTCTCTGATATCTAGTCTGTTTATGGCATTTTCATTGTGTGTGAAGTATTTACACGTAGATCCTCATCAAGACGTAACGTGTCATATATTCTGTTCATTTTTTTTTTATTCTGAAAAACCGTGTTTTACATAAGTAGAAAAGTGTAAATCAAAAAAAAAAAACAAACTGTAAAATATTCATTGTGATCCCAGGATACCGAGTTTGCTTATAAATAAAATGAACAAATGATTAGGAACAATATTTTTTTTTAAAAAATCGCTTCCGTTGAATTATCAACTGGTGGTCCAAGTTAATTAGTTTTGTTCAACAGAAGTCAGAAATGTGGCGCTGGGAAGGGGAAATTACCGGCTCCAGGTGATAAAAAGTAAAGGTTTCCGTGCCGTTATTCGGTTGTAAGAAATAAGAAGATTTTTATTTGGGGGTAAATATTTGTCTGCTACTTCGTATGTTATATTGTATTTTTATTTGTATGTTTGGAAGGATGATTACACTACACATTGATACGTTACGCCAAATGGAAAGAAAACACGATTTAAAAATTCTTCAAATAATCATAGGTTTCTATTGTCACAGCATCGTTTTACACAGCGAAATCAACAAATGTATCATCAGTTTCTACGTTTTCAAGATCACTGTAACAATTTTCTCTAAATTTTTAGTTCCGATTCAGATTGTAACAAACGTAACTAATTGGCAAGAATATACTGTATTCGAACGCATATGCATAAAATCAGCAATATAAAATTAAGTGGACATAAAAACACACTTCCACATTCACACAAAAGAATATCATAATCTTACATAGAACAATTATACCTGCACTGAATTTTGATTATTCAGTACCATACATAACACAGTCCTAACAAAATATTTACCTAAGTGGATCGGGATTGATCGAGGGAGCCCACAGCACAGCTTGCATTCATCCACATCCAAAAAATAACAGCCCATACTAACCTAACATATATTGGTTCTCATCCGACGGATAAAATTTCTCACTCACGCATGAACAGTAACATGGCTCCCCCGATCGCTGGCCTCATACGTGCTCAGCATACAAAATCCCGACCGATTAAAATTCTATCATCTTGTCTTTATATACTGGACCAGTAAAGTGATTTTTGTTTGTTTGTTTGGTAAGAGTTGCTCACCTCTACAATAATCGGTAACTGACCCATTATTCCTACTCTTAGGGTTGCCAATCAGCGCCGGTAACTATTTAGCTTACCTACTTCCCTACATATTTCCAAGACCACTGGCACATGAAGGTGTGATGTTGTCAGTATCAGGTCTGGCCGCATTTACCCTCCCAGATTTCTCTGGCACCCATTTTTAAAGGTTGAGTGGACCCCCACCCCCACCCGGGCTTTAAGAAATCCTACTACTGGGACTCGAACACGGGCTAACGCCTGACCTCTCATATAACCAGGCCCTGCATTTCACAAGCAGAAAATAATGTCTTTTTCAACCTTTGCAGTGCAGTCGGATTCCATGAAGCTGATTGAGACAGTCTCGTTCTCTCAAATTTTCAGTACTCCGTGTGTGTGTGTGTGTGTTTTCTTTGCTGATTGAAATATGCTTACTATTCTTTCAGAATGCTTTCATTTTATAGTAAACTGTTATTACATTTTCTCTTCCGTCGCGCATTACCAGTAGCCAGACCTTTCGTCGCTGTGAACTTTGAGTACATTAAGCTAACTTTGCATATCAGAAATTATCTTCAAGTCTGACAAAAATTAAACAAATTAAAGGGAAAAAAATAATTCGTAAATAAAGGAGGAACTTGTCATGTCTCATCTCCTTCCACATAATACCTTTTCGGTGTCGAGGGGGTACAAACAGACATCTTGATAGGGCTCGGAGATTTGCTTCATATGGTGGGATATTTAATGCTTCAGTACATTTCCTCACTCCAGTTTTTTGCTTGGGCAGCCTCTTCGTGTTACCTGTAAATCTTAGTGTGAATGTTTTAAGGGAGGAAGGAATATTTTAATTTCACTATTCGACTTCAGACATCAGCCAAAGTCAGTTTCTTCTTTTTCTTCGTCGTCATTCGCCTTTAAAATAAAAAAAAGGCATTGGTTGCGTTGTGTTGCAATTAATTCGCATTTCGGCTCAACTCATCCGACTTCGGCTCGATGAGCTTTCTAGACCCGGGTTCGCCATCCCATTTTGATCCCTATTCACGCGGCCAAACTACTGCCTGTTTTCTCACGGGCGGGTCTTGGCCCCGGGTGTGGGTTCGCCAACTCTTGACGCCAGGCTTTGGAGTCGCTGATCGCCATCCAATTGAGCTCGAGTATCGCATCTTCACTCCCATGCCACTTTAGTTGAGCGTCCGTTAATGACGCGCTGTGTTGTGCTCATACTGACTCACAGAGTTTCTGAATTAGTCTTTGACTTCGTTGGTGGTTTTCTTTATGTAATTTATCGGGGGAAGGTTGTCGATAATACTTGTGTGTTTTAACTTTCCCGCACATATTCTTTCCATGTTTTAACTTTCCTGCACATATTCTTTTCATGTTTTAACTTTCCGGCACATATTCTTTTCATGTTTTAACTTTCCCGCACATATTCTTTTTCATGTCTTAACTTTTCCACACATACACTTTTTCATGTCTTAACTTTTCCACGCATACACTTTTTCACGTCTGAACTTTTCCACACATACACTTTTTCATGTCTGAACTTTTCCACACATACACTTTTTCATGTCTTAACTTTTCCACACATACACTTTTTCATGTCTTAACTTTTCCATACATCTACTTTTCACCTATGTAAGTGATGTGCCTTCAAGACCGGAGTCACACTCATCACAGAAAAATCGACTTTCTCTCTCTCTCTCCCCCCCCCCCCCCAACCCCCTCCTGTGGCTGCATCAGTACAAACAAATACACCCCCCCCCCCCAAAAAAAAAGAATATATTTGATGTCCATTTAAGTAATAAATGACACAGTCAGAAATGTCATCCTTGTCTGTGGTGATTCTGGGTTATTTGGCTAAACTTTAGTCAGTCTGTGTGGAACATGAAGTAACAACCTGGTAGTAGTATCGGAGCACCCTGTTGTGTGGGTAGACTGACAGAGAAATAAATAAATAAACAAAGCACTTTTAGACACGAGAGAGGTGACAAGAGAATTAATTACCCTGGAACTTGAGGCATGGAGCAACCGGTCTCGCCACGTGGGAACAGCGTATTAATCCGCTTAGATAGCTAGCACCCCCCCCCCCCCCAAATAGTATCAGCACTTGTATCTGGCTGCGTGCTTGCAGTATCCAGTAACGTCCTGTTTAGGTTCATTCGGACGTCCTTAGATGTGCTTTATTTTCAGAGCTGTTAGTGTTAACACGAGTATGATGGAGGAATTTGTAATAGTGCATCTACCGTGTCATCAGGAAAAAAAAAACAACTTTCGCAGGTGGTTTTTTTTTTGCGGCAAGGAGAATGAATTATTCGCTTACACTATTATTATTATTATTATTGAAAACAAATATTCTGCGAAATAAACTAGAAACGAGACGAGGAATGTTTTGTCCGAAACATCTGAACATTTGTCGTTGTTGTGCTTTGTTTTTGTTTTGTGGTCATTACGTGAGGTTTATTTGAAAAGAAACAATTCCTACATATAAAGTGACGTGAGAATTACTTATAAGTTTGTAGGTGGCGGCGTTTCAGTTTGTTCGGCATTTTCGACCAGGACATTCCGCTGTGAACTGCCTCAGATGACTGGAACGGAGAACTTGGTCTTTCTTCCTGGCTAGTTTCTCATTCCCTCGGTCGTTGAAGTTCCGTCTTTTCGCAGTCATTTGAGGGCACAGCGCCGTTGTATTTGGCTGATGTTTATCGGGTTGACGATTGCCAGTTCTCAGGTAAAGGCGTTGTCATTCTACTCAGCGTCCAGGTCGGAGGGGGATTAAGTTAGTTATAATTATCTTCCGTGTAAATTTTAAAGCAGCGGTGTCCATGTTTATATTTTGATATGTAAGTTTAAAGCAGCCGTGTCCATGTTTATATTTTGATATGTAAGTTTAAAGCAGCCGTGTCCATGTTTATATTTTGATATGTAAGTTTAAAGCAGCCGTGTCCATGTTTATATTTTGATATGTAAGTTTAAAGCAGCCGTGTCCATGTTTATATTTTGATATGTAAGTTTAAAGCAGCGGTGTCCCTGTTTATAGTTTAATATGTAAGTGTAAAACATACATATCCCTGTTTATAGTTTAATATGTAAGTTTAAAGCAGCGGTGTCCCTGTTTATAGTTTGATATGTAAGTTTAAAACATCTATGTCCCTGTTCATACAGATTGATAAGTTGTCGGCATAACGTGCAAATACTTGAAACACACAGTTTATACTAGGTGCATTTGTAGATTAGGTTAATGTAAGACTAAACATCAAGTTTCAAGAAATTAACTGCAACCAATTTTTTTAACAGACAATTGAAGTGGTAAGGGGTGGCACAAATTGAGAAAGTGGATAAGATTTCTCTTCAAGCAGTCTTTCGCTACCTCTGCATCAAAGGTTTATCATCGAAGGAGATCCATGAGGATATGGTAGAGACTAGGGGATAGTGTCCCTTCTTTACAGCACAGTGAAGAAATGGTCAGCTCAATCCAAACATGGAAGGGAGAGTCTGGAAGATTATCCCCGTACAGGAAGACCAAGAACGGTAACCACCGACGAAACCACCGGCAAAATCCATGACATGATACTGGAAAATCGACGACTAACTGAGCGGTACATTGCTACTGAGTTGGGCATCTCCCAAGAACGTGTTCATGCCATTATTCACAGTGATCATCAAGTGACTAAGGTCTCTGCTCGATGGGTCCCGAAACTTCTTGGAGCTGATCACACAAATGACAGCGTCTCAGTATGTCAAGAGACAATATTGGCCATTTTTCTGCAGATCCTGAAATTTGTGACTATGGATGAGACTTGGGTTCATCATTTTCAACCAGAAACTAAAGAATATTTAGCGAAGGAAACGTCATGGATCCCCACCTCCAAAGAAAGCAAAAGTGGTTCTGTCTGCAGGTAAAGTGATGGCTTCCATCTTTTGGGATTCAGAAAGTGTGCTTTTGGTGGACTGTCTTCAAAAGGGCAGAGCAGTCACCGATGTCTATTACGCTAATCTTGTGAGCAACTGCGGGTAAAATTGAAGGAAAGCGTCGAGGGAAATTCACGAGAGGAGTCATCTTTCAGCAAGACAATGTTCCAGTTCACAAGTCGGCGGTGGTAATGGCTGCCATTCATGAATGCGGTTTCCAGCTTCGTGAACATCCTCCTTATTCCCCAGTTATGGCCCCTTCGGACTATTACCTGTTTACCAAACTCAAAAAGGAGCTCGGTGGTCGCAAATTTGGTTCAGATGATGACGTCATTCATGCTGTAGACCACTTTCTACCGGCACAAGATGCTGACTTTTACAAAGAAGGGATCCGTATGCTCCAGGATCGCTGGACTAATTGCATAAACTTGCAAGGTGACTATGTTGAGAAATAACCCCAAAAAGTTGTCCACAAATAATCCTTTGTACCTTATCAGTCACCCCTCGTAGTTTGATATGTAAGTTTAAAACATACATGTCCCTGTTTATAGTTTAATATGTAAGTTTAAAGCAGCGGTGTCCCTGTTTATAGTTTGATATGTAAGTTTAAAACAACCGTGTCCCTGTTTATAGTTTGATATGTAAGTTTAAAGCAGCCGTATCCCTGTTTATAGTTTGATATGTAAGTTTAAAACAGCCGTGTCCTGGGTTTATCAGATATTTAGGTATCAGTGTAATGCTTGTAGTCGTCACTGAGAAAGACACTTTTCCTCGTGCAGAGCCTCTTTTTTTTTCATCACCAGTGCCCTATTTATACGAAGTGTTTTTTGCAGTACTCTTGGTTATATCAATGGTGTCTGTGCGGGCAAGCTGTCGTTAATTTTTAATGACTGTATGCAAATCTTCCTTCCCCGCTTCCACCTGACGGTATCCCACCGTCATTTCTATAATCGGGAGAGCTTAGCCATGTAAAATGCAATCAGTGTGATTTGCAATAAGCAAATCGAAAGGGGATACAGCGTGGATTAACAGAACGCAAGATTACACTTAACATTCAGATTATATTAATGATTTCCGATAGCGAATTTGGGTAAACAGATATGCATGTATGTTTTTTGAGTGCTGTCTTCTTCTTCTTCTTCATCTTCCTACGCATGTAGTGCCTGTACCTGCAGCTTTGTCTCTTGAATGAACTTTACTGTTTTTTTCCTCCCTTTTTATAATTGCCATACATACAGATCTGTTATAACTTAATGATTTATCATTTCCACATGCGAATGCTTCTGGCATTGTCCGTTTTGTTTTCCATACAAGTTATTCGCCGTGTTTTCACAGTATTTTCAGTACACACCCCTTGAGTTGTACTGTTGCACAAACTTAAAGCGATATAGCTAGGTTCCATCTTACCATATTAGTCTCCTTGCTTTCAAGGAACTCAGAAAATTTAGATTATATATGAATGGTCCTTTTAAACGCTGGTCAAGTGTAATTCTCTTTTACCTGGCCGGCTTGGTGACGCTGTCCGGTTTTGGGATCAACGACCCATAGCTGACGTGCTAGCGTCTGGAATGGCGAGCCGTAGTTAACCAAGACTCTGTCCCACCTCTCAGTTGGTACCCCTGCTAACAGGGCAGGGATTGCCATAGTCACAATGGCGGTGGAGTCTGATAAAGAAGTATCGCACACACACATACACCCGCTTTTTTTAGCTGTACTCAGGGAGTGAAAAAAAAGATGGCTGCCATAACCCATTCCTAGTTCGACAGGATGCTGTGCCACGTCTTCACCACATCGGCGACAAAGAATACCAGCTCGTAGCTCCATGGAGAGTGAAGAAAAAAAAAAGAACAGGCCGTGTGATGTAGACTATTACTTTCTTACTGCTTTCAGGGTGAATCTAGCGGTGAACATTCTCCCTGGAAGGGGTCTTTTAGTCGCAAATGAGTTAGACAAATGTGCTGAGGTTGGCTGATAGGATTAGATAATGAAATGTACTGAGGTTGGCTGATAGGATTAGATAATGAAATGTACTGAGGTTGGCTGATAGGATTAGATAATGAAATGTACTGAGGTTGGCTGATAGGATTAGATAATGAAATGTGCTGAAGTTGGCTGATAGGATTAGATAATGAAATGTGCTGAGGTTGGCTGATAGGATTAGATAATGAAATGTGCTGAGGTTGGCTGATAGGATTAGATAATGAAATGTGCTGAGGTTGGCTGATAGGGTTAGATAATGAAATGTGCTGAGGTTGGCTGATAGGATTAGATAATGAAATGTGCTGAGGTTGGCTGATAGGATTAGATAATGAAATGTGCTGAGGTTGGCTGATAGGATTAGATAATGAAATGTGCTGAGGTTGGCTGATAGGATTAGATAATGAAATGTGCTGAGGTTGGCTGATAGGATTAGATAATGAAATGTACTGAGGTTGGCTGATAGGATTAGATAATGAAATGTACTGAGGTTGGCTGATAGGACTAGTTGCTCGTTAAAATGATGCTTGACAACTACCACAAACAGCGGACACAATCGAGTGCTTCGAAGTCTTCTTGTAAGATGGACATTATTATTATTATTATTGCTTCACATTTGAAATTTTTTAATATCATAATTTGAGATAGTTGTTTTCCTGTTGTAAATATCATTGTGGAAAATATCTCTTGTGACTGCTTTTAAACGCTTATGTTTAATAAAGATATAATTTAACGTACAATATATACATGGTATAGACCTCAGTTCCATCGTTTAACGTACAGTATAATATATACATGGTATAAACCTCAGTTCAATAATTTAACGTACTGTATAATATATAAATGGTATTTTCTCTCTCTCTCTCTCTCTCTCTCTCTCTCTCTCTCTGAACCTTAGGTGCTCAGTGCACATGGGCCTTCCGCAAGAGTTTTCCACAAATGCCTGTCCTTTACCTTTTTTTCTGCCCAGGTGAGCCCTCTGTTGCTCAACATCCTTTCTGTTGTTCTTCTCCGTGTCTCTTTTGGCCAAACACCGTAAGAAATAACATCTTGTAGGCAGAAATGCAGATGAAGCCACTGACAGCAATTATTGAGGAAAGACGCGGGCGATGGTTGGGACATGTGCTCCAAATGACTGACAGCTCACTACAAAAAATAGCACTAAGATGGACACCACATGGGAACAGAAGAATTTCTATTTTATGCTTATTGAATTAATGCTGCTGCACAGTTTGCTCACAGTAAACGAGAAGTGAGATGTTTCTTCAAAGTATTAACAGCCCATTTTGCTTACACTTACGAGAAATCGATTCGGTTCTAACTATAGCTAGATATGCACCGGAATGAATAACAGGATGGTTTGCCTTTCTCGGTCTCACTGTTTCGTTCTTGTTGTCCGCGTCCGAGAAGCGATTTGCTGTAGTGGAATTTCGTGCGAAGTATTTTGTTAGCTCAGGCCTAGTCTATGCTGTTCAAATATCTTCTCATCCATTTTAAGCTCTTTTCACGTTAGAATCTGTCCTCGCTGTTGTTACAAGGGCGTCAGTCTGGCGTAAAAGAGTGTAGAAAACAGGATGTTTTTGTTGACTTTGTTCAAACTTTGTTTGAACGAGCCTTGTTTGTTGCAGTTGACCACCCTTTTTTGGGGGATCTGTTACTCTGTTTGTTGCTCTTCAAACCAAGGACAAGCCAAACAAGGGGGTTTGAAGGCGTTGATTCGTGGAAGACGAGATTGTTTTGGGATTCTGTGCTGAATCTGGTCTCACTAATCTATCTATCTGTCTGTTGCTGGGCTCACTAATCTATCTGTCTGTTGCCCTGCCAGCTGGCGTTGGCGGGCATCATCATCATCATCATCTCCTTGCACTTTCTTGAGAGCATAGGCCGCGGATAAAGGCTCTCAAGTCATCCATGTTCTTGGAATTATTCCCTGCTTCCTTCCATGTGCATCCCATGTCTCTGAACACTGTCATAATTTCTCTTCTCCAAGTAAGTCTAGGTCTCCCTCGCTTTCTGTTTACTTGAGGATTCCATGCCAGTGCCTGTCTTGCTATGTTGGTGTCGGGTTTCCTCAGAGTGTGGACAATCCATCTCCACTTTCTAGACATGATTTGTATGTTCATAGGTTCTTGTCCTGCCATTTAATGTTTAAAATCCTCCTCAAGCAGTAGTTCATGAATGTTTGTATCCTCTGTTGTATTGTCTTGGTCAAAACTCATGTCTCTGAACTGTATAGTAGGACAGTCTTTACGTTTGTATTGAAAAGCCTAAGTTCATTAACTAAAGTGTGGGTGCAGAATATTGATCTTTGTTGTTAAAGTCGAGTAGTTTCGGCCCGGAAGCGTTTGAAAAATGAAACAGTTAGGCAGTAAGGGAAATTGAGGAAAATGAGGAGATTGAACAGAATTGAATGGGAGTGTTTGGAAGCAGCTACAAACATAACACTGCTGGGACATAGGACGCTGACAAGAATTGAATGCGGGTGTATAGAAGCAGCTACAGACTTAACACTGCTTGGGCATAGGACGCTGAAGAGACAGACCAGTCTCATTTATCTCTTACAGCTGTGTTGTTGCCGGAAGAAACCGCTTCCACATATGTACAGCGTGGCCTGGAATGTTGTAACGCGATCCTTTTTTTGTTTCTTTGCTGACCGTTTTCAGTGTATGTTAAAGGATAATCGTTGAGCATGTCATACGTTTCGTGCTGAAAGGCACAAAGAAATAAGAATCAGTTATCAATAATTCTTTTCGCTTATTCTTCACAGTTAGTATAGTTAACGCTGTCCCGTTTTAATTTATTCTTCATTGTGAATATAGCCACCACTCTGCCCTTTAGTTTATTCTTCACAGTTAATATAGTCACCACCGTCTCCTTTAGTGTCCACAGTGTAGTTACCACCATCACCTTTTGTTTAGTTTTCACAGTATAGTTACCACTCTCTTATATTTCTCATAGTTAATATAGTTGCCACTATCCCCTTTTGTTTAGTTTTCACAGTATAGTTACCACTCTCTTATATTTCTCATAGTTAATATAGTTGCCACTATCCCCTTTTGTTTAGTTTTCACAGTATAGTTACCACTCTCTTATATTTCTCATAGTTAATATAGTTGCCACTATCCCCTTTTGTTTAGTTTTCACAGTATAGTTACCACTCTCTTATATTTCTCATAGTTAATATAGTTGCCACTATCCCCTTTTGTTTAGTTTTCACAGTATAGTTACCACTCTCTTATATTTCTCATAGTTAATATAGTTGCCACTATCCCCTTTTCACTTATTCTTCATGATTAATACGATTACCACTCTCCTATTTCGTTTATTGTTCATAATCAGTGTAGTTCCTACTCTCCCTTGTTCATTCCGTTCAAGTACGATAACATTCTTCAGAGAACAGCACTATCTGTTAAGTTATCAACGCTTACATAAGCAGATGCACACACCGATAACGTAAAAGCGTATAGTTTTAGGAGACACCAGTTAACAAACGGTGAATGATCGGCCACTAGTAACATGGAAGTGTTGTATTAGAATGTTAGGCGACAGACGGAGTGAGTATCTCAAAGTTATATCGGTTAATGTTGAAGTGATGTAAATGTGTAAGCGTGTTGTATAAAAAAGAAATATAATTGACATATCTGATATAAGGTTAGCTTAGAGTTTTCAGAGTTGTGGGAGAAGAGTAATCCAGTTGTTGTTGTTTTTTTTTTACGTAGTGGAATAAGTTGATGGATGACAGTGGATATTGATATTAAGTGGTATGATATTGAATAAGCTTTAAAAAAAAGGCCACTTATAGTATTGTTTACATCGGCTGAGCCGGAAATAACGTCGGTACATTTGCTTCAGTATGGGACGTGAAGAACTCGTACTCTACACCTATCTCCGTTTGGAGAGGATATGTGTGTGTGTGTGTGTGTGTGCTCTGCAGCCTCATCACTTGGTAGTTTCATGTACGTTACTCCTTTGTGGCCAGTAATAGTGATGTAATTACTGTCCTCAACACAAAAAAGAGTGGAAAAACTGATTACATCGGTCCGTAAGAATAGTGAAGAGCAAAACCTATATCTTAATGCAAAGAAAACTAACTTGATGACAAAACAAATAAGGCAGCTTAAATATATATCAGTGAGGAAAAATTGGAAGAAGTGGAGAGTTTTGAATATCTTAGATCATTACTAACTAGTACTGGAATACAATGAGGGAAATTTACAAGGTGGCATCTGTCGCTCTTCAAGAAATAAAATAACCAAAGAAGCCGTGAAGAGGAACAGGCAGAACTGCAAAATTAATATTTTTAAGGACATGCATATTACCCATCGCAACATATGCCCGTGAGACCTGGAACTTAACAAAACAGCTGAGAAACAAACAAATGCCTTCGAATGTAAATGTTATAAAAGAGTTCTTCAAATATCATGGACAAAAAAGTATAGAAGAATTCTTCAGATATCATGGACACAAAAAAGAACAGATATATCCAAACTACAAGAACTTAATATTGAAGAAGGGGTTGGCTAGTAAAGAAGATTAAACAGAGAAAATATTTATTTTGGACATATTAAACGTCATGAAATTTTAAGCAGTCTTGGAAGGATACATAATGGCAAAAAGAAAGCGAGGAAGGCGAAGATGGTTGTAAGACATCATTGATGATCTGCGAATGGATGCATTAGCAGCAGGACTTCTTGCTTACTACCGAGAAGCCTACAGGAGAGCTTTTTGGGAGGCAAAGTTCCTCAAGGGACTGACCAATAGTGATGAGGAAGATGGTCATGATGAGGCAATGACAGACGTAGCAGAATGTCATGCCTCTCTTGACGATCAGAGTTCTTAATGCTCAGAACTTCTCCCAAAAAGCCCAGGAATGTGTTACAGAAGCTGAGATTGAATATCATCCACAGCAAGAGGAAGAAAAGAGTGGCTCGGCGTGGTAGACGTCCAGGAGAGAAACTGTCCGTGTACAGAGAACATCTTTAGTGATGTCTGTATTCTCACTCTATAACATCATGAAGAAGTTTGTTATGAACAGTCCCACGAATAACTGGTTTACATACAGACCTTGGCCTACAGGGCCACGTTCTGATTTCGTGAATGTCAGATTTCATATGTGTCAGAGCTACGCCAGGGCAGAAGCAGTTCCCGAAACAGCTCAGTGACCTCAACATCGCGCCCTACAAACCTTAATCTGTCTGAATGTTCATATCACAGTGGTATCTCATTGTGGCATAGTTGGAGTTGGGGGGGGGGGGGAGGGGGAATAATGTTAAGTGGGAGGTAAGCGTGAGGGGAAAGGGGGGGGGGGACAGATGTGTTAAACAGTTACAGTGGGGACTGACATTAGTTTTTTTAAAGAAATGTAAGCCAGGAATATGAAATGATGGAATTCATTCTGTTATATTTTGTGTGCCATGTCGGATAACTTTGACGATTATGCTTGTGTGTGTTGTGCGATCCTTGGTGTTTCAGATCAGTTGCAGTGCTTTTTTCCCTGTGCCACTTGGTCAGTCTGCTGAGAAATTTTTTCTTGTGGCCTTCCTTTCTTCCTTTTTTTTCCCCTTGAATGTTCCAGTCAATACTAAGTTCTCTAACTTCTGTCTTCTCATGACAAGTCCAAGAAATTTTGATTGTCTTTGTTTTTATCATTTCAGCTAGTTTTCGTTGTTATGAAGCTGCTTTGGGGGCCTTTTTCATTCTTTTTTTTTTTCTCCTGTCTGTCTGTCTGTCCAGGATATTTGTTGCAACTTTCTCCAAAACCACATCTCTGTTGCTTCCATTGTCTTTATCACCTTTATGTTAATTGTGCAAAGTTGACAGCCGTACAGTGAGTAATATCGGTTCTGTGCAGCACTGTAATACCATTTTCCTCACTTTTTGAGACATCTTATTTGTTAGTACGAGGTTTACTCGTACGTATCTCCTTCATGGTATAAAAAGCTGCTTTTGCCTTTCCTGTTCGTGATTTCATTTCATTTGTGCACTTGCTATCAGCTGTTGTTGTCCCGAGGCACCTGACTTTATTTACATTTTGTCAGTGCCTTCCAGTGTGAAAGGATGTTGCCCTTTTGGTAAATTTACTCATTGTGATACCACCATTGTGTCTGTCTTGTTGCTGTTTAGCCAGTAGTTTTTGTTTTTTTTATTGCTGTCTTCAGTGATCTTGTTCGGATTCATGCTTCTGTAAATAGTCAATTTACCTGTTGATGGCGGACATATAGAAGCAGTGAAGTATTAATAATTAAACGGCACGGAGGATGCAGTGTACATCTGTATTATCTGTGAGGAATTTTTAAAATGCAGTGAATAACGATTTGTTCCCCTTGGCGGACATGGGTGATATAAAAGAAGCCATCCTGAAATGACATCCAGTTGCGGATAGCTAAGATGTTGAGATTGAAGATTAAAATGGAGTTGTGATGGAATAGGTTTATTCATTAGCATGTTTTTTTTGGTTTTGTTTGTAAACTGATTTTTGTTTATAATGTATTCGTAATTTTAGATATTTTCCCCCGTCCCCGTACGTCGCTGTTAATGTTAAAATGAGGATCAGTTTGTGAAGACAATCTATTTTCTTCTTCTTCTTCGCTCCAATAACGACACCAGTGTCTCTCACAGATGCGGCAGTTCTTCGTCTCAGGTTCTCGACATCGCCATAGAGCTCCTCCTGTGTGGGTCTGGGGGTCTGGTCAGGTCCTTTGCCTGAGTGGGTTGTGGTAGCTGGCGGCTGCAGAGCATGCGATGCGGTGTTTTGTTACTCTTTTCTCGCAGGCGCATGGGTCTAATGGGCCAATTTTCAGCTTCTGGTATAGATGGTGTCCTGTTCCTAGTCGGGAGGTTATTATTTGGTCATTTCTTGAGAGTTTATAATGTTCCCATCTATTTTATCAAAGTACAAGCGTCCCCCGGTTATTCAACTGATCCATGGAAAAGAGCGCGGTCGAACACCTGATTTGGTCGAAAAGTGGAATCTAAGCTTGCAGTTGCAGTTTGGCCGCCAAATAACAAAAACAACACACTGTATAGCACACGAGAATGCGTACGAAAGTGAAGTAGAGAAAAAATAAACATAAGCTTTCCTGTATATATTATGATTCTGTCGTAGATGGATGAAGAATATGCAGTATTTGAATGATGGTGATTTAGTGGCCTCGAGTTGGTTGTACTAACAGTTGAGCACCGAGGTACGCCTTAGCATACGACCTGTCATCAGCATGGAGTATTCCTTGATCACATAGTTTTATTAGTTCTAGCTTTTCTTTGTGGGTTCTTTTAGCATTATCGGCACACATTTAAGGATGCATTATGAATATTGTAAACAAAAATGTAAAAGTATTATAAGCAGGGGTACATATAAAAGTGTTATAAGCAGAAGTACAGGAGATCCCGCTGTGAACAACTTCCGAAAGCAGACGGATGGCGCCGAGTCCAGTTTGATACGAAACGTCTGTTTTGTGAGAGAGAAACCGCCTGAAAGTTGGGTGGAATCGGTGGGGAACTGCCGTTATGGAATTGGACGAAGAACTGCCGTTATCCGAAAAAAAAAAAAGCAGACCACCTGGTCGAATAAGTGGGTTCTGGTTGTGGTTGAAAACGGTCGAAAGAGCGGATGATCGAAAAGTGATCGACGCCTATATGAGTTTGCCAGGTAAAAGTTCGACATGAAATACATAAAAAGAGTGTATTATTTATTTCGACGTTCAATATCTTCAACACAGGGTGGGATTTTCTTTTTGTGGAGTGCGTTACCAATTAACATTTAGAAGGTCTCGCTGTGTACAGGTTTGAGTTGTAACTTAAATCTGATCAACTTTATTATTTTAATACATTTATAGATAGGGCCAGGTGTAAACTTAGTGGGTTGCTAAGTTCACAACTGGGGACAATAAGGGGGAGGGACAGGACTAAGACCCAACTACAGCCCAAAACCCATGACCTATGTACTGCCGTACTGGTGTGGCCATTCTAAAACTCTCACTACAACCGAGGATTTCCCTCCCAGGACACTGTATGCCAGTCATGCATCACGTCATTTTCATCCACACGTAAAATAAACATGTAATACATAAAATCCAAGTCATTAAATCAACTTACAACCATTTATTAAAGCTCTCTACGTATATCACGTGACGTCACACACAACACGACATACACAGACATCCGCACGTATCATAATGGTAACAAACATGACATAAATATAATGTAATCATCAAGTAACACATTTGAGAATGGCACGCATCAATCAGGGCCACATTCAAGAATGACGTGTATCATCAATGTCGTAGAAACCTTCTAAGCCTAACAAGTATACACATATTTGCCTGATGTTTGGCTGGGATCTCCTGGCCCTCATAATCTACGCCTGCACTCTCATAAAACAAATATATGTGCCTAGGCACTCATTAACATATGCAGACACTGATGCAACGAAATCCACCCCTTATAAACACACACCTCATTACCATCATGTGCTAATGCACTGAAATAAAATCACTCCTCCCCACTTTCACAATTCCTTGTGTTGATCTCCTTATTTGAGTGCAGCTGTTGCGGCCAGGTTACGAAATTCCAGATTACCATGTCGACACATATCTACCAGCCGTGCGGATGATAACCATGCATCTGACAGAATTTCTCCTCTTACTAATAGGAAGACATAATTCTCAACACATATAAATTATAAACTTTCATCACACGATATTCATCGACGATATTGTCGGCTGGACTGTGTGTGTCATACGACGCGACTAAGCCGCCATTGACTCTCATCATAGTGAATAATAATTTCCTTCTGTGTCCGACTGTTACATTGTCCCGTCTTTGCATTTGTCATATGGCGAGCCGCGCGAGGCAGACTTGCTTCAACCACTGAGCGCGCGGCTCGTCCACACAGGCATGCCTCAGGATTTAGGCGGATATATTACATTTTCAAAGAATTTAAAATACCTGAGGGAGGGGGAAGAGAGAGGGAGGGAGGATAGGGAATGGGTGTTTGAGGTACAGAAATAAATTTTGACTATCATTATCCTTCCTATTACTTGCACGGGTTTTCTCACGGTTTTAGGAGCAGTAGTTTGAGCGTTTCCGAACAGTAGGCATGAAAGCTGCGTCAGAACATGAAA
Source organism: Achatina immaculata (assembly GCA_009760885.1). Lineage (NCBI taxonomy): Eukaryota > Metazoa > Mollusca > Gastropoda > Stylommatophora > Achatinidae > Lissachatina > Lissachatina immaculata. Next base: position 11,131,426 of record CM019695.1, on the reverse strand, counting down.
CGTGAGAAGCTTTAGATCTTATGTACGCGTACGTTAAAAGTTTCACAATAACAGCAACAACCTGTAGTTCAGAGCAGCCTAAGTTCTTAATGCTCAGAACTTCTCCCAAAAAGCCCAGGAATGTGTTACAGAAGCTGAGATTGAATATCATCCACAGCAAGAGGAAGAAAAGAGTGGCTCGGCGTGGTAGACGTCCAGGAGAGAAACTGTCCGTATACAGAGAACATCTTTAGATTTTTTGTACCCGCCCCCCGCGGAACTCTTGCGTTAAAATATTTACTGCCCCTAATATTTCGCTTCATATGCCCCCCGTCCCAGCTTTTCACCGCCGTGGTCCCGCCGGCCTGCCCCCGCGCCATAAACTATACCATTTCTGATAAAGTCACTGGTGTAGGGTTTTCCCTTCCAGTTTATCCAGCAGAGGCCGTCGCCGAAAAGAATAATAATCCATGTATAGCGTACAGTCTTGAAATGCTCTGTCAAGCCGGTATGGGAGCGAATCATGGTCACTAACAAAAACAACGAGAGTATTAGAGGCAGCTTAAATATGGTTCCTACGAAGAACTTTAAGAATACCATGGGCAACTATAATAACACATGATGAATGCCCAGAAAAGCCAGTGAGAAACGAACGTTAATGAGCACACAAAGGGGAAGACAGTCTGGGCTCATTGGCCATGTAGTGAGAGAGAAGAGGAATAGAAAAAAAAATCATATGACAACAGGGAAAATTATAGGCAGGAAAGGAAGGAGTACAGCAAGAGAGAAAATCTGAGATAGCTTGGCAAAATGCCATAGGAGAAGCACAACAGAACTAATGAAAAACATGAAAGATCGGAAAGGAGACGGTCACCGACACCTCCATGATGAATATAGTATATAAACTGTTAATAAGGTATGGCTTGCGATATATACCATGTGAAAGGGGGGGGGGGGATTTTTTTCGTTGTGTGGAACTAAAGATGACTTTTAACCAACTTGTCTTTCGTAGCCTTTTTTTCCCGTTACTACCGATGTCTGGCGGAACCCTTTCAGATCCTTCCTGGAGCCCGGGCTGAGAAACCTTGCTCCAGAGAGTGAGACGGTAACTGAAGAAACTTTGAAGAACGGGAAAGGCGACAAGCATTGGAGATATAGGACATAGAAATGAAATCTTCCACCGTCTCCAACATTGTCCGAATCCATTATTTCAGTTTACACAGACAAATAAGTAAACGACGTGTTTTCCTACATGACAGTCGTTGTTGTCTTAGTTCATACGGTCCGGGATAGTGCTCTTATAGGGGTAAATGGGTGAAATCTTAGATAGTTCATACGGTCCGGGATAGTGCTCTTATAGGGGTAAATGGGTGAAATCTTAGATAGTTCATACGGTCTGGGATAAGTGCTCTTGTAGGGGTAAATGGGTGAAATCTTAGATAGTTCATACGGTCTGGGATAAGTGCTCTTGTAGGGGTAAATGGGTGAAATCTTAGATAGTTCATACGGTCTGGGATAAGTGCTCTTGTAGGGGTAAATGGGTGAAATCTTAGATAGTTCATACGGTCTGGGATACTGCTCTTGTAGGGGTAAATGGGTGAAATCTTGGGGGGGGGGGGGAAAGGTTGGTCCAAAGGCATGAACGGGGCAGTATTTTTTTTTCCTTCCTTGAACGCAAAGAAGGATTGTTATTTTTAGGTTGAGACATCAAAAGAGAGTGCTGCCAGTATTTTCAAACATATCTGGAAAATATGACCCAGATAAGCTTGGAAGGGTACATAATGGGAAAAAGAAAGAGAGGAAGACCAAGGCGAAGATGGCTGCAAGACACCGTTGACGATCAGCAGCGGGGCCATCTTGCTCACAACTGAGAGGCCTACAGGAGTGCTGTCAGGGAGGCAAAGTTCCGTAAGGGACATGGAAATGAATTAATTGAATGAATCTGGAAAATGGTGCGGGTTTTTGTTGTTGTTGTTGTTGTTGTTGTTGTTGTTGAAGTGTTGGAAGTCTGCTGTGAGAGTGCGCCCCCCCCCCCCTCGTTAGGGTATAAAATGTCGGTTTATTATTCTCCTTAATTAATGTGCCTTTATTTTTAAAAAAAGTTTTTCCTTACATTCTTTTCTCTTTTCTCCTGCACGCTCTTACAGTCACGACTTCTTTTGTACTTCACTGCCCCGATTGTCCGCTAGGAGGCGTGTAATTAATGAACGTTTGGCCCCCTCCCCCCCCCCCCCCTTAATTAAACGCGGGGCGCATCTGTTGCCAGCATTTTTCTAGGCCTACCTTCTTAGCTGATTGGTTGCTTGATGACCTGACCTCTGTGTGTGTGTGTGAGTGAGTGGGAGAGACAGCGTGCCGGGTTCAGTGCAGTTTAACGCCTCGGTGAAGATTTTGGTGACACGGGAAGCTAATAAAGACTTGAACTGTGACGTCGTTGTCTTTGAATTCAAACGTGCCATAAATGGAGATACCGCATGGAACTATGTAGCGGTGTATATGGAACGTAACTGTTTCGCCCAGTGATGGGTAGGTTAGCTGTTAGGCTAGGCAGGCTAATCCTAGGGGGACCTAGGAGCAGGTGGGCTGGCCATAAGGGAGAAAAAAGGGGGGGGGGGGCTGCAAGGGCCCCAAAGAGCAGGTGGACTGGCATCGGAGGGGGATGTGGGAGGGGGAACAACAAGGTGCAAGGGCCCCAAAGAGAAAGTGGGCTGGCGTCGGAGGTGAGAGTGGGAGTGCAAGGGCCCCAAAGAGCAGGTGAGATGTCGTCTAAGGGAAAAGGAAGGAGAGGGCTGCAAATACAGAGTAAACTTTGTTTACATTAGGTGTCTGAGTGGCCAAGTGGTAAGTGCATTCAGTCTCTTTTCATGGCGAAGATCGGTGGTTCTAATCCGACTGGAGGTACCCCAGTCACCCTCGGCAGTAGAATTAGGCACCTGGCTTCTTCTGGAGCCGGGGAAAGAGAGGCAGGCCAGGCGTGATGCTTGCTGACATCATCTTCTGGTGTGTACCCGACAGTCAAGGAAAATATGAGCACAACTCGGTATCCCTTCGGTGTGTCAAATGACATAACAAGGTTACCTTTACATTTGCTATCTTTATTTACATGAAAGTTCAGAAGTTCGTAATAAGTTTACTGACAAGTAAAATGCTGTTTGAGACGTAGCGGTTATTGTTTGATGTGTGGAATATAAAGTCACATAGTGATAGAGATTGCAGCTACAGGTGGGCGATAAAAGTTACTGGACGTGGCAGGGCTCATTACTAAGTTTGGTCTAGGGAGCCTCCAAGATGGTGCTTAAGTCCAGCAGGGAAAGTGCTTAAGAACTTCTTATGGTGGACAGTGTCACTCACTTTCTATGACATCAGTGTGCTGGATGTATGTGATGTTCATTCCGTACGTGTGCCCAGTGTTTCCCAGCCTTGTTCTGGCTGCCGCCCCCTTTTCTCCCAGGCCAACTTCGTCGACGTCCCCCCCCCCGCCCACTTCTTATGTACGATGGCCTATTAAACTAGGATACGCATTACACAACTAAAAACTTCAGCTAGCGAAACAGTTTATTTAACAGTGTGAAAGAGTACATTTGTGATTAATCTGCTGCGTTATTTTCCCCCAAGTTTTAATGTGATTGATGAGTTTCATGTGGGGACACAACTTCTCAGTACCAGGTTGAAAAGTGCTAAGGAGGAAGGTAGTACTTCTCCTGTCTGCTGCTTGGTTTTCCTTTAGCGCCCCCTACTGCCCCCTTTTCTTACACCCCCACCCCCACTAACCCTTTTTTTCCTTTCACCGCCCCCCCCTCCCGGGTAGTTTGCAACACCAACAGGGGGCGTTATCGCCTTCTTTGGGGAAACACTACGTTAACCCTCTTCGTATTTCCCATGCCACGACATCGTGAGTTTGGGAGGCCAGTACATGTCCTCGCTGACTTTCCCCAGGGACCCGTTTCATAATATAAAACCTAATGGAATTGGGGAGGAGGCATATCAGGTTCATTTTGTTTGAAAAAGTCATGAGATGTCCCATCTCCTATAGCTGGGGGACGGTGACGGAATACAGTTTAATGGTGAATATAGTGCAATAGCCATTAGGTATATAACTCCTTGTCTGGGTTGGCTGTTTGACTTAGGGGAAAGAGTTAGCGACGGTGTTAACATTTTCAGGAAAAATTAACTTTCCTAGCTGTTATTTTGGCTCTAGTAAAGATTTTTTTGTTCTCTGTTGTTGTCTCTCGTTGTTTTATGCGGTGGTGTAGTGGTTAGTATGTTCGCCTGCCTGTCAGAAGGTCTAAGGTTCGATTTCGCAATCGGGCGGAATTTTTCTTTTTCGGACCGACTGACGTCAGGGTCAACTCGGTCTCAAGCAGTGAGTAGCTGGGGGCCTAACTGGGAAAAACAAAGACAGCGGGGACAGGTGCTGGGACCCCTACCTCAGATACAGTTGTGGTCTAGCAGTGTGAAGGCAGCGATACCTTACACACTCACGGCGTGAAAATACTACGAGACATAGAAGTTATAGAAGTCAGTTATTCTGTGCTATCGGTGACAAGTCCTAAACACAAGATACAAATAGGCAGCTGGAATGTACGAACACTAAACCAGACTGGAAAACTAGCACAAACCATCAAGGAAATGCACAGATACAAACTAGACATACTAGGAATACAAGAAGCAAGATGGACAGGACAAGGCAGAAGGAAATTAACAACACAGCACACAGAAGATACAATAATATGGTCAGGTAAAGAAGATCTTCATGAAGGAGGAGTAGAATTAATTATAACAAAAGAAGCATCAAGAGCATTGCTGAAATGGACCCCAATAAATGAGAGATTATTATATGCACGGTTCAACTCAAGATTCACGAAGCTGTCTATTATAGTTTGTTATGCACCAACAGAAGCAGCTGAAGAGGAATTAAAAGAAGATTTTTACAACAGCCTCCAAGCAACAGTAGAAACAATACCCAAGCATGATATGCTACTCATCTTGGGCGACTTCAATGCAAAAGTAGGTGAAGGAAATGAAGATAGAAGAAGAATCATGGGAAGAGAAGGAATCGGAGAAATAAATGAAAATGGAGAAAGACTGTGCAGTTTCTGTGAAGAAAACATGATGACCATCGGAGGGACAATTTTCCAACACAAAAACATCCATAAGGTGACTTGGATGTCACCAGATAAAACCACAGAAAACCAAATCGATCACATACTAATAAACAACAAGTGGAAACGGTCACTACAAGATGTGCGAGTAAGGAAAGGAGCAGATGTAGGAAGTGATCACAACCTTCTGGTAGCAAAAATAAAACTAAAATTAAGGAAAGCCAAAATCGAAGAACACAGAAAGATACATTTTGATACAAGAAAACTGATAGACCAGCAAACAAGAAATGAATTCTCAATAGTACTTAAGAACCGCTTCAGTGTCCTACAAGACGAAGCAGAAATGTCCATATTAGAGTTCAGTAAAACACTACAGGAAACAGCAAAAGAGGTGCTGGGATATCGGAAAAGGAGAAAAGAGGAATGGATAAGCGAGACCACATGGGAAAAGATAGAGCAAAGAAAAGAAATCAAGAAAAAATTACTGAACACCAAACCACAACGGCTTAAAGAAAGAGTTTTAAGTAATTATGCACAAAAAGACAAAGAAGTGAAGGAGTCAGGCCGTCAAGATAAACGTCAATATTATGACAACTTAGCAGAAACAGCAGAGAAAGCAGCATATACAAATGACATGAAAACCATATATAAAATCACAAAGCAGATGACAGGTAACTTCAACACAAGATGTGAAAGTGCAGTAAGAACAAAAAATGGACAACTAGTCAGTGGAGAGAGAGAAAAAATTGAAAGATGGAGGGAACACTTTAACACCCTACTAAACAGAACACAAGCAGCACAAACAATAGACATACCTGAAGCAAAAACGGAACTAAACATCAATACAGGACCAATAACAATAAATGAAGTAAAGGAGGCAATAAAGAAGCTAAAATCAGACAGGGCACCAGGTGAAGATGAAGTGACTGCTGAGATGTTGAAAGCAGAAGAAACAGAAACACCAAAACAACTTTGCCGGATATTACAACAAATTTGGGATCTAGAAAAAGCCCCAGAGGAGTGGAAAACTGGGCTTATAGTAAAACTACAAAAGAAGGGTGACCTCAGAGATTGTGGGAACTGGAGAGGCATTACCCTACTGCCACTCACCAGTAAAGTATTTTGCAGAATAATCGTCAACAGAATTGTACCAACACTTGAGGAAAAACTTCGGAAAGAGCAGGCAGGATTTAGGAAAGGAAGATCATGCATAGACCACATATTTGTACTTAGACAAATATTAGAACAGGCAAATGAGTGGCATAGCACAACATATGCATTATTCATAGATTTTGAGAAAGCCTTTGACAGTGTCAACAGAGATGCACTGTGGAAAATCCTAAGATGGCATGGCCTCTCCCATAAAATAGTTAATGTAATCAAAGCCCTATACGAGGGTTTTCAGTGCAAAGTGATCTGTGGAGAACATACCTCCAGCAGCTTTAGGGTACAAACAGGAGTGAAACAGGGATGTGTACTATCACCAACATTATTTATCTTGGCAGTAGACTGGTTAATGAAGGAGGCAACATCAGACAAACGCAGAGGATTACAATGGATCCTTGACACAGTGCTGGAGGACCTTGACTTTGCGGACGACATTTGTCTATTATCAAGCAGTCACAAAGATATGCAAGATAAAATAAACAAGCTAACTCAGAATGCAAACAATATAGGACTAAAGATCAACGTAGGAAAGACAAAGTTAATGAAGCAAAATGTGAACAACAAAAATGTACTCAGAGTAGATAACAAGTTAGTGGAGGAGATCAACGAATTTGTATACCTTGGCAGCAGAGTAGTAGAAAATGGAGACACCACAGAGGACATCAACAGCAGACTTACTAGAGCAAATCAGGCTTTTGCAATGCTGCAGACTATATGGAAATAAAAAAAAACTAAGCATAAATATGAAAATCAGGATATTTAAGAGTAATGTTCTAAGTGTACTACTCTATGGAAGTGAATGCTGGAAAATCACCAAAACCATAGAAAACAAGTTGAATTCTTTCCAGACTAAATGTTTACGAAGTATTAGAAAAATATTTTGGCCAAACACCATAAGAAATAACATCTTATTAGCAGAAATGCAGATGAAACCACTGACAACAATTATTGAGGAAAGACGCTGGCGATGGTTGGGACATGTGCTTCGAATGACTGACAACTCACTACCAAAAATAGCACTAAGATGGACACCACAGGGGAACAAAAGTAAGGGTAGACCAAAAGAGACATGGAGAAGAACAACAGAAAGGATGTTGAGCAATAGAGGGCTCACCTGGGCAAGAGCAGAAAAAAAGGCGAAGGACAGGCATTTGTGGAAAACCCTTGCGGAAGCCCCATGTTCCCTGGGCACTTAAGGTTCAGAGAGAGAGAGAGAGAGAGAGAGAGAGAGAGAGAGAGAGAGAGATCGGTGACAAGTAGTAGTCTTCCATAATAACTTAAGTATAAGACAGCTAGTAAAGTCTTCCATAATAACTTAAGTATCAGTGTTCATTCATCGGCCCGACATGCGCCTGAGGATATTATTATGCTAACCATGTAGCAGATTCATCTGAATATGGACTGCCTATAGATTCATCTGTATACTTTCATAGACTTTCAAATCATAATATGTCGAGGTAATAATAATTAATAATTGCGAGAAAATACAATGCTGATGATCTTGCCGAGAAAGTGAGTAACTTATTGTTGAATGTCGATTGAGTTGTTTTTTTGGTTACCCCTGTTACAGTTTTTTTTTTAGTCAGTCATTTGCATGTCCCTTGCAGAACTTTGCCTCCCTAACAGCTCTCCTGTAGGCCTCTCGGTTGTAAGCAAGATGCCCTGCTGCTGATGCGTTCATTCGCAGATCATCCGCAGATCATCAGCGTTGTCTTGCAGCCATCTTCACCTTGGTCTTCCTCTCTTTCTTTTTTCCCATTAAGTGCCCATCCAAGACGGTCTTCTCTAAATTATCATGACGTTTAATATGTCCAAAATATTTAAGTTTTCTCTGTTTAATTTTCCTGACTAGCCAACCTTTTTCAATATTAAGTTCTTGTAGTATGGATATATTTGTTCTTTTTGTGTGTGTCTGGATTGTATTTGTACTATAGCATTTACATTTAAAGGCATTTATGTGTTTTCTCAGCTGTTTTGTTACTGAGCTTGTCGTATATTGCTAGCGCCGACTGGCTTGCCAATAACTAACCATCAGTTCTCTTCTATGGGAGAGTGTTACAAAAAGAGGGGACTCTCCACACCCCCCTCTCCCCGAAGTTAAATAAAAGTCTGAAGTTAGGGTAGAGACATTGTTTTCTGTGAGACGTGTGGAGTTTAGTGGATAGAGATTAAATGTAGGAGTAGAGACGATATTGTCACAAGAATAAATGCTGTCTGAAGTTAGGGTAGAGACGATATTGTCACAAGAATAAATGCTATCTGAAGTTAGGGTAGAGACGATATTGTCACAAGAATAAATGCTGTCTGAAGTTAGGGTAGAGATGATGTTGTCACAAGAGTAAATGCTGTCAGAAGTTCAAAATTTTGTATTAGCCCCGCTTCCCTCCCTCTTTTTACACCAGTTGGCAGTGGAGTCTGCTAAAGAAATATTGCAGACCTTTTTGCTTTTTTTTTTTTTTAAGCTGTGCACAGGCATGACCAGCTACCAAGCCGACACAATGATGTGCTTCAACATCTTCACCGCAACGGCTGCAAAAAAACACGAGTTCGCATTTCCAGAGAGACTGAAGAAAAAGAGATAGTCTCAGTCAGTGGGGAATTTTTAAGTTGGTTTGGGAGGGGGGGGGGGAAGAGATGGAACCAATGTGCTCTCTAAGGTTTTACAGATCGTGCGCAAAATCTGAAACCTGTGGGCACCTATATCCTAAATAAATAACAAAAAATTGTGTGCAAATGAACGTCATAACATCAAATTACAGATTTTAAAGTACATATAGGAAAGAAAAACTAACTAAAATCCACAGAAATAGAGAAACAAACTCATGTAACCCTGTCATATCTTTCCCCAGCGCTGCTAATGCACAGAGTAACGTCAGGAAATTGAAAACGTTTATTTTACCTACTCGTGTTTTATTTTATTTTGCGGCATATACTTCTAAAATTTCGTGCGCGACATGATTTTTTTTTAATGCATTGGCCGCGCTGCGGTACAGCTTAAAGAGAACATTGATTGGGGCCACAGATTGACAGACTGAGCTGTTGGAGTATTGATCTACAGTGTAGAATGATCAGTATTCCAACGGTTATAGTCTGTCCGTGTGTGGTTCTAGTTCACTAAAAATCCTCCGCCAGTCGAGAAACCACCCCCCCCCCCCCCCAACCTTTAGACGTTGTAAGTAGTGGTGCCCATTATGGTTTTATACTCGAGACAGAAGAAGAAGAAGAAGAAAGATTACGTGTAATGGCCAAATCTATGTGTCTAGGCGTTGCTATTGGCAGAAAATTACGCGGAGACGGCTGATAGGTTCTTGCGTGCTTCATTACGTCTAACGACGTGAATTATTTTTGCTCTGCTTGTTTCAGGCGTAAAGGTGAAAGTTTTGGCTGGTCTTTATTGGCCCCTAGGGAGGATTATTTTACGAGTGGCCGTCATTGGATAAAATAATCTACGTGCTGAGATTTCACGATCTCGGGTATAGGTGAGTTTTGTCCGTTGATTCTTGTTAGAGTATGTGATAACAGAAACTTTTGTTGTTGCTGTAATACAGTGTGTATGAGTTTTCTTTCTTTCTTTCTTCCAGATCTGATTACATAGATGACACTTTTAAAAAAACTGAAAGCTGTTTTTGCCTTTCATATATTTGGTTTCAACAGTGTATTCACTGTTTGCTGTTGTTGTTGGTCCAGAGCGACTGTATTCAACTATTTGTGTAATGTGCTTTTTAATATATACTACAAAATGTGATACAGTCATAAAAAAAACGAATTGCTTGCACACACAGGAAAGACAGCATAGTTTAGACAGGATCTTTTTACTGTGATGCAGCCACCAATGTACCTTAGAGAAAAAAGGGCACAGTTAATGCCAGCACGTAATATATAACAAGTAATGTTGGTGTGACTCGACTCGGCGTCCAAGCACAGTCAGGCTTACAATGAGAGAGAGGGGGGAGAGAGGTCCGTAGTGTTTTGAATGTATCGCGCTATAAAGGTTCACACAAAAGAAAGCAGTGTATTGATTGTACAAGTGGAAGCATGAGAGAGGTCCCTGTTGTGCAATCTGTTCAGATAAAATAAAACTCCCATCGATTTACGGTAGAGGTTTGTCGCTGCTGGTAACCCCCCAGCGATGATTGCTTCGGCGTTATTTTGACATTTTCAGAAGTGGTTTGACCTATTTTACTTTGGATATCACCACAAAACATGTTCACGGCCGATGGTGGTGCTTAATTGGTAGATGGTTGATAGTCTGCTTGTAAGTGCGAAATGGTTTGTTCGCTGCTGAAGTTTCATTGAAGATCTTGAAAACGGGTGTCGGATTTGGAGTTAGATAACCATGGCTTTTCAAAACAAGGCTTCCAAGAAAAAAAGAGCGTGAATAGAAAGCCGTGGGGTATGCATGAAGCAATAATACACTGAGGACCATACTAGGAGGAAAGGTGGAAGGAAAAAAACAAAAGAGGTAGACGGAGATGTAGGTGGGAAGATAACGTACAAGAGTGAAGAAGGACACAGCATGGCTTTAGTACGCCATCAAAGTGAGGGATTGAAGATGCTGGAGATTCGTTACCAACCAACCTTCGCACGGAAGGCGGTACGTGATGAAGATGACCGATGATGCATGAAGATCTACTGTTAAAAGTAGAATTTATATCCGGCTAATGTGAAGCATGGGATCGTGCGCAGTAGCCGCCTCTTTTGGTGTTCTTTTCTGTCTGTTTTATTTCCATATAGCTCCAATGCATTCTTTGACCATCAGTCGACTTCCTATTCTTTGACCTTCAGTCGACTTTTCTACGAGTCCATCGCGTTGTTCTTGGCTGCGGCATCATCATCATTTTGTTTTCAGACAGATTCCATTCCAGGATTTGTAGAGACGAGCATGTAGACAATCCGTTTCCACTTCCAACTGTCTCATTGTTTCTGGACCGAATGCATGCTTTTTTTCTTTCTTTCATGAGATAATCTTATCTATCACATGAGCCGCATTGGAGGATTCTATCCGTAGTTCACATGCAGTGTTCACACGAATAATCACAAAGTAAAAGTAGAGATGGGCCAGAATTTGAGAGCCATGTCTGGCAGGGTTCATACATTAAAGATCTTGCAAAGGCTGAGCAGACAGCTGACCTTCTGTGTGGTGGGGGTCTCTGTTTTCTGGATTTCGGATTTTCCAGGCAAAATTTTGAATAGTTAAAAGTGTACTATATCACCATGTTGCGGGCGCCGGCGGTAAAGTCGTCTGAAGTCCGCCAGTTAGTATATTTATTCTGTATTCCACACCATATTTAATACATTGCTTGTAATTTATGCTTTCTCTCTCTGTCTCCCTGTGTCTCTCTTACTGTCTCTGTCTCCCTCTGTGTCTCTCATTCTGTCTCTCTGTCTCTGTGTGTCTCTCTTTCTATCTCTCTCTGTCTCTCTCTTTCTATCTCTCTCTGTTTCTCTCTGTCTCTCTTTCTATCTCTCTCTCTGTCTCTGTGTCTGACTCTCTCTGTCTGTCTCTCTCTCTGTGTCTGACTCTCTCTGTCTGTCTGTCTGTCTCTCTCTCTCGTCCATTGCCAGTCAGGCGCTGGTCGTCATTAATGTCCACAACGACCCGTCCTTTGCTCTTCCTATAAGATGTGTGTTGGGCCGTGCTCCGCGCCACTCTTTTAGTCCGTCAGGTATCTTGTTTCATTGTCTTCCTCTGCGCTTCTGTCCTACCAAATTTTCGGTTGTCGCTAGGTGTTCCAGTTTACCTCTTCTTAAAACGTGTCCTACAAATCTGGAGCTCTGGATTGTCTTGTGTTCTGAATTTTGGTCATAACTTCTCTCTTTTTGCTCACCCTTATTTAGAACCGCCTCATTTATTTATTTTTTGCCTGCCCATGGCATTCTCATGATTTTTCTTAGGAACTGTGAACAGTACCTGTTATATTAATAATGCTTGTTATGCGTACTATACATTTGCATCTTTCGTTAAATGTTCATTCAGACTCATGTGTACTCTTGGATTTTTCGGCCATCTCTACCTATTAGTCCGGCAAATACCTCATCAGTATTCGTATTCACTCAGTGAGGTAGAGGAGATAGGTATAGATGAATTATGGAATTCTTAAAGCACAGCCATAATCACAGCAGCAAAGGCAAATGCTGGACAGCAGGAAAAAAAAATAGGAAAGGATGTGTATCGGAAAACACATGCATGAAAGACGGGCAGCCAAATTAGCCGTGTTGAATGTAAAGACAGATCTTGGAAGAGATTTGGCAAAAGCAACATACAGAGAACTAGGCAATAAAGTAAAAAGTTCAACTAGAAGAGATAAAAAAGAATACATAGACAATATGGCGAAAGAAGCAGAGAAAAACGCAAAACTCTGTAAAACATGCAAAAGAGGCTAACAGGTACTATTGCATCCAAAGAAAGACCCATCTTTAACAAACTGACACCCTGTTAACATCAAGTAAAGACCAGAAGCAAAGATTGGCCGAACATTTCCAAGAAATACTTAATCGACCACACCCAAAAGAATTGATAAACCATGAAAGTCATTTACCAGTCCCACAACAAAATGTCAGTCTAGATGAAATTGCATTGCATGAAATTGAAACAGCAGGGAGTCTAATGGCTAACAACAAAACTGCAGGTGAGGGTGGAATAACAGCCGAGATGTTAAGAGCTATTAACAGTGACAACATGAGACAACTACGGAGAGTGTTTAATAAAGTTTGGAAAGAAGAAAAGGTCTCTTCTAAATGGAAAAAAGGAATCATTGTTAAAATAGCAAAGAAAATACGCAGCTTTAATGACTGCAATAATTGGAGAGGAGTAACCTTACTATCACTTGTGTCAAAACTGTTTTGCAATGTCATTCTGAATAGAATTAAAGATATAGTGGATACTGCACTGAGAGAACACAAAGCAGGATTTCGAAAGGGGAGAAGCTGTCTCGACCAGATCTTTACTCTAAGAATAATACATGAAGAACATATTGAAATGCAAAGACCATTAATCCTGAACTTTATAGACTTTAAAAAGGCATTTGAAATATA